>OZ043913.1:19470893-20670893 GCA_964056405.1 Acronicta alni
TAGGCGATTTAGAAAAGTATGTAATAGTTCAGTATAGTATACCATTCTCTGGAAAAATAAACAGAACTGTTGTATACAACATTCAGGCGTCGTTTGACCCAGAATGTTTGTTCGGGACATAATTAATAAAATGCTATTGTTTTTGTAATTATCTGAAAATCACTGAATCCTAGAAAGACATCTATAAAGACGTCTAAAGACATCAAGACGTCTCTAAAGATGTCTTTCTTAGACTCGATGACAATGAGCCTATCTATTCATAATATAATATTAAATGCACACCTATCATCGTCAACCCATGTACTATCTCACTGCTGCGCACGGGTCTCCTCTCACAGAATGATAGGGATAAGGCTATTAGTCCACCACGCTGGCCTAGGGAGAGTTAGCAGACTTCATATACCTTCAAGAAAGGCATGCAGGTTTCCTCACGATGTTTTCCTTCACCGTTTAAGCGAGTGATAATAACATTAATTGTTAATACACACATGATTTTTAAAAGTCCAGAGGTCGTGCCCTGGATTCAAACTCGAGATCTTCGACTTGGCAGTTCAATGGTCATACCACTAGCCTATCACCACTATTTTATATTTTTTATTTTAATGTTTATACGCGCTTAAAAGACAGAATAATTATTATATTGTGTTCAAAAATGAGGGAAGCAGCCTTTCTGAGGCTAGGATGATGGTTGAAGTTAACAATAATTATATTCTATTACATAGCATAATCGAAGACAGTTTTCCGAAGAACTCATCGATAGCGCTGACTTTATCATAGTTTATTAACAATGATTTTCTTTGTTTCAGGTGAGACATGGATTTTCAATATAAATTGAACCTTGTCATACAAAGAGTTGGCAGGTGACTAACAAAGTAGAAACTATATAAGAAGGAAGAATATTCCGAAATTCAAAAAAATTAAAGACTCGCAGCTGTAGCTGGCCAATGCAGTAAATTTTACTGATATCATTGTTTCTTTATTACAAATCCAAGATTGAAGTGTACCTAGTGACATTAATAATGTAGTAGTACTAGTAACTGCGACCTTACTACTGCTGACCTACATTCTAAGTGTTTACTCTACAAATGTTTCATTCATAAAATATTGCTGCCTCACACTCACGTTGTGGTGTAATACAAGATCAAAACTACCCCTACCCCCAAATGGCAAGGTATGCATCATAATACACCTAAGGTGTGTGTGTGCGTGATTGAGTTAAAGGTAGACTTTCTAGTGTTCATTGATTCCTATTACATATTGTATGCGTTTCAGTTCCAATGCTGCCTCGAATGTTGAGTAATAAAGCATTGAATTGAAAACGGTAACCAATGGAAGGGCAAAACGGTGAATCCAATAATCATGATATTTTGATAGTCATTCATTATGATACTATTCATTGATAAGTTTTAATGTGTTTACGTTATAATATTAGTGAAATATCAGTGTAGAAGTATTTTTCACAAAAAATGCTTAATTACAATCAAATACAAGTCCATTAATTGAAAATAAATTATCTGTTTTACTGATTTAGACACCACTATTATTATTAATAAAGTAATTTTTTCTATTAGTGTCTTGAGAGAATCGCATGCAAAAACTTTATCTACATGTTTTTATGAAATACATTTTTATTCCCGTTTCAGCACTGAAATAACTCAGTGACGTCGCTCTGCATCAGTTTCATAATTTCTAAATCGTCGGCTTATAGGTAGAGTTTGTATTCCTTAAATATGTATGGTGTGGCACGCCAGAATTTACCAAATAACTGTCGCTAAAAGTTATTCAGGTTATTATTGCAACAAAGGCTATATATATAGCCTTTGTTGCAATAATAACCTGAATTTAATAAAACATTAATTGTTTCTTGCCTTCATAATATTTGTAAAACGAACAAATACAAAATATTAATAAAATATTATGGCAATACAGGATCACAGAAGCTTTTTAACTGTCTGGGGAATGTGGTGAATGTGTCATTATTGTTGTGTTCATTTTCTATCGAACATGAAAACAAAACCATTTTATATATTCACGTATGTACGGTGACACTACAAGTGCCAGTGTCTTAATGCAATAGGCAACCATTGCTGATTACAATGGTGTACACAAAAAAGTACCAAGTCTATTTAATTATATATGTTTCGGGCGATGTTTTATATGATCAATAATTCGCAGTTTAGGTAAGTTTTATTATTGTGAACCCAGCAATGAATTGCCAAAGCTTCATTCGAGGGGATTCCAGTACTAGGATAGCATACATCAAAAGAGATGAAGCTATAAAAGTTCTAGGAACTTGGGCAAGATTTCCCGGTATTTCCTATCTTACTATAAACAGTCTCGCTAGCTAGGTTACTTATTTTTCCTTCAATTTAGGAAAAACTGAAAGTTTTATATAGAAGATAATAAAGTGAATGGAGATAAGTCGCGTTTGACTAGTCTAATTTTTATCGCCGAAATTAATTTCACAGTAATGATTTAAAATTTTCATAATAATATCATCACTATGGGAAAAAGGCGTGAGTGTATGTATGTATGTATATCATCACTGTACTCCCCGAAGGACTAGGCAGAGCTGTACTACACCCACAAACGCCCGAACTTGTAACATCATCATATAATATTTTATTGTCCCACTGCCGGGCACGGGTCTCCTCTCATATTGAGAGGGATTAGGCTATAGTCCACCACGCTGGCCTAATGCGGGTTGGCAGACTTCACAAACCGTCGAGAAAAATCTCTAAGGCATGCAGGTTTCCTCGCGACAGTTTTCTTAACCGTTTAAGTGAGTGATAATTCGAAAGTCAGAGGTTTCAACCTTGGGTTCAAACTCGAGACCTTCGACTTGGCATTCCAATAGTCATACCACTAGGCTATCACTACATTACGTTCATCACTACATTACGAACTCTTAAAACAAAATATTAATAATTTAAAGTATATATTCCATAAAACTTAGGACTTGGGGTCTGTCGATGAAAACTAGCTCATGACTCCCCCAATCTAAAGTGACTCACGCGTACCTAACCTACTCTATAATTATAAAATACGAAAACTGTAACTTTTAGTTTGATGCATCGTTAATGTTTAAATGTTATTATGAAAAATCTTTGAATGACGAGTTTACAATAAATGAATACCGATATCTGGATAGGCTGGCGGTTACGCTATCTATTATAATATAACTGAGTGTTTATTTCTATGAGAATTTTATATGATTTGTTAAAGTTTGAACTGGACAACGTCAGTCAGGTCAGCTATTAAGTAGGTACATAACCGTAATTCACCACGACGATGATGAAATGCAAATTCAAGATGAATATAAATATTCACAAAACATGTTTTTCATTTCTCCAAATGGAAAAATAAATAAAATAAAATGTTATTTAATATTATAAAAGTACACAATCTTCTACTTACTAGACAAGCTTTAACCAATTTAGCCATGGTGCTAGTTTAAACAAACTAATTTTAGTATAGGAATTGTGTAAAATGACTTTGTGTCCAGTTAATGGATTGACAATGAGCTCGCCTCCTGTTTGTTATATGGTCCTAAACTAACAAAATTTTGATGTAATGGTATATTTCATTACGTTCACCTGAAGAATAACTGACCCGCACAATAAAATACGGTTATACGCGACTATTTATTTTTTGACATTGATGATTTTGTACGAGAAAGGGTTTTATAATATTTTTAGAAGCTGTAAAAGAATATTTGATGTTTAAGAAGTCTATTAATCATATTTTTTAAGTTTATTTGACTTGCGTTGTTGTTACTGACTTCTTTAGTATAATAAAGGATTTTTGTAGGTTGGCCAAGTCTATGAATAGATTTGTCGCACTAGGGCATAATAAATGGAAGGATTTACCTCTACCTGTTGCATCAGAACGAGTCAGTAAGTACAAGTTAGTAGGTTTATCATAAATCTGTGTGTGAACGATGTGTGTGCAATCTGAGAGCAAAAGAAAAAGAGAGTGAGCGAGAGAGTTTTGCTTGGCGCCCTTACTCGCGATCAGCCTCCTGTGAGTCCTGTGAGCTTAGTGCCACTATCGTTGATATATTAAACGGAACGACCCCTAGGTGTCACGGTACGTGGTAATGGTCACTTATGATATTTGAAACCGAATTTGAACGATTTTCTGTTTCTACTATATAAAATAGTTAAAACAATTGCTTACTATAAAATGTGATGACCGCAATAAATATGAGTTCGAAATAAATAACACATTAAGTATGATAATTCAGTGGCTAACTAATAACAATTTAAAAATAAATCTACAAAAAACCAAAATTATGCATTTCCATCAGAGATCGACTGGATGATTTAAACTGATGTCTTATATTTAGACATCAGTTTAAATCATCAAGGCGAAGTAGTTAATTCAATTAATGTAATAAAATTTTTGGGTATACATATTGACAGTAAATTATCGTGGAAAACACATTTAGATGAGATCTGTAAAAATTTAACAAATCAGCCTTTGCTCTATATGAACTGACCGAAATAGTTAATCGAGAATCTGTCATGTGCCTACCATGGAAATGTCGTATCCGTTATGGCATAATATTCTGGGGAAATTCAGTGTCGAAAGAAGCTCTACATTCGAAGCCCAGAAAAGATGTATCAGAGCCATATTGTGCGGGTTGGACACAACAACAAGCTGCCAAGCATTCTTTAAACATCTAAAATTGTTAACACTGCCTTGTTTGTATATTTATGAAGGGAGTATCTTTGTGAAGACGAACTCTTATCTGAACAAGATTGCTTATAAAAATCATTACAGAAAACTACGTGATAAGAATAAACTGGAGCTTGAGATTGCGTACGGCGCCGGCACAGCACTGCTGAGGCTTTGCAAGGCACAAAAAATCTTTAATAAATTACCAGATGACATTAAAAAAATAGATATAACTCAATTTAAAATAAGCATGAAGTCATAAGTAGCAACTTAAGAAATGTTTTAAATCACAATAATTGTCTATTTATTGGTAATTGAGATACGCAACACCTACCAAAAAACGTTTTTGTCGTGAATATGGTGGTGCACAGCAGAGTCCCGCCAAGTTTTATGGCAGATAAAGGAATGACTTACTTTGTTTTGTTAAAACAACTTCCGCAAACTTCTTCTGAAGTCATGTTGTCCTTGTACTGTTTTAGGTATATCCATGGTGTTGCCATAGATATACCCAAAACAGGTACACTGGATTAACTTACAACAACGCTGCCATTCCATGGTAACGAACGGCTCAGTCATGACGGTCCTTAATTGAGAGTTCTTACAATGTAGTTGTTGCCTTTCT
The DNA here is from genome assembly GCA_964056405.1 of Acronicta alni. Classification (NCBI taxonomy): domain Eukaryota; kingdom Metazoa; phylum Arthropoda; class Insecta; order Lepidoptera; family Noctuidae; genus Acronicta; species Acronicta alni. Next base: position 19,476,196 of record OZ043913.1, read on the forward strand.
CCAACGTAATAGGACTCAGTGTAGACAAGGATAGTGAGTCGGGTGAAAGGATGTGTCGCATCACATGTTAAATACTATGAATTTATCAGTTAGCGCAGTAGCAAGAGTCGTGCCGTGTGTGGTGTGCGGTCGTGCTTCGGTACTAGGATAAAAGGACTCACAGAAAGTACGAATATAGCCTTTGTTGAATCTAGCTACTGACTGTATTACACTACTATAATAAAATGCAATGGATGGGGCCAATTTTGTACCACATCCTTTCACCTATAATCCTCACAATCCCACGTTGGAGAAAAGCAACGACTAGATTGCCAGAACTCTTCTTCAAATTAAGGACCGCCATGAATAACCGTTTCTTACCATGAAACGATGGCGTTGCTGTAAGTTAATCCAGTCTAGTTGCCATGGGATATACCAAAAACAGTACAAGGGCAACAAGACTTCAGAAGAAGTTTGCGGAAATTTGCTTAACAAAACTAGTAATTCTTTAGTCTGCTATAAAACTTGGCGTTGCACTGCTGTGCACCAAGATATCCTACAACAGTACTAGACGGTTTTCACATTGCGCTTGCGTGGAAATTGGAAGTCAGAATGGCAGCGTTGCGTACTAAAAGGATACCTACTAGGAGATCATAAAGCAACATGAGCTTGAGCTTGAGCAATGGCAGTAGTAATAAGCCCTTATTAAATTATTAAACATAACTAAATGCAAGAAAAATGTTTCGATATTGGACGTTTTCGGAGATATTCACTTTTTTGATATTTTGGAAAATCTGCTTTTATTTTTTGTTCCAAGATTCAGTTCATTTTAATTTTGTAAATTTCTTGACTTTGAAATTCAGCAAATTTTGTAAGACTTGCTTATGAACTTTTAAAATATGAACCTACATAATGTGCAGGTAATTATTATTTAGAATTCCTCTGATGCCGCAATCAACGTGTCCTAGGCTCAAGTAACAAACAATGTATAAAAAAAATACCATCGACACGAAAAGAAGAAGGTAATTATCTCAGAATAGAAAGATTTATAATACCTATTACAATCCTTTTATTTTTAATTCAATTTAAAAAATATCATACATCGTTTTGTCAAAAAAAACTATTCATGTGTTTTATTTTACGTTAATTATTTCATACCTATTTTAGTTTAATTAATATTATGACTTATTAAATACGATGAAATTATCAGTTAGCGCAGTAGCAAGGGTCGTGCCGTGTATGGTGTGTGGTCGTGCTTCGGTACTAGGATAAAAGGACTCACAGAAAGTACGAATATAGCCTTTGTTGAATCTAGCTACTGACTGTATTACACTACTATAACAAAATGCAATGGATGGGGCCAATTTTGTACCACATCCTTTCACCTATCATCCTCACAATCCCACGTTGGAGAAAAGCAACGACTAGATTTCCAGAACTCTTCAAATTAAGGACCGCCATGAATAACCGTTTGTTACCATGGAACGGTGGCGTTGCTGTAAGTTAATCCAGTCTGGTTGCCATGGGATATACCAAAAACAGTACAAGGACAACATGACTTCAGAAGAAGTTTGCGGAAATTTACTTAACAAAACTAGTAGTAATTCTTTAGTCTGCTATAAAACTTGGCGTTGCACTGCTGTACACCAGCATATTCACGATAAATCAGCTACAAAATGACGTTTTTTAGCATTTGCTTATCTCAATAACCACTAAAGATAGAAAATTGCGATTTAAAACATTTCTTAAGTTGCTCATTAAGACTTTATGCTTATGTTTTTGTAAATTCAGATTGCGAGCATACCCTTTGTAGCGAGAACCCGATGTTACAGACATAACTCATAATTGGTTTAAACTAATTTTAACTGCACAAGTCAATCAAAACTAGTTTTGCCTGCAACAGATACAATTACGGCTAGACCGCCATAAAACTGGGCGTTGCACTGCTGTGCACCGAGATATCCTACAACAGTACCAAAATATGGTTTTCACATTGCACTTGCGCGGAAATTGGAAGTCAGAATGGCAGCGTTGCGTACTAGAAGGATACCTACTAGGAGATCATGAAGCAACATGATCTTGAGCTTTATTATTTTGGTCCGGTTTGCTTTCCAGTCATTATCACGGTATGTTACTTCTTATCAGTCTCGCGCGCAGCGTCAACCGATGCGCACGTACGTTACCGTTGATACCGTTCATTGTTGTCATTTCGTCATGGAATGTCAAAAGTGTAAAAAAATACTATCTACTATCTATCTTCACACTTCATGTGTCAAGGACCATGCCAAGGAACTTTCCATAGGAGCTGTGTGAGAGGACTTGCAGCAGATATGAAAGCAGGGATAAATAGTATTTTTTGTAACAACTGCGAGGATGAGGGTACGGATAATGAGGAACAAGAAGAGGAGGTACAAGGATTTGAAAAAAATTTGAAGGATATACAAAGAAAGGTCAGTGCTATACCCGGCCTGAAAAACCACTTAGATACTATACAACAAAGTATAAGCGTTCTATCTGAGAAGTATGATTCATTGTTATCTGAACAGCAGCAAGCCAAGGATAAAATCATGAAGCTTGAGAAGTCAGTGGTGAATATAAGTAATAAGTGTGTACATTTTGAAAAATGCAACCTCGCTTTAGAACAAAAAGTACATGAGCTCGAGCAATCAACACGAAAACATAACCTAGAAATTGTGGGTGTCGAGCAATTATCAGATGAAAAGGTCAAGGACTTAGTGACTCAAATTGGAGGTGTTAGCAGTGATGATATTGAATGGGTGAAGCGTAGTCGTCCGCCGAAGCAGGGCACAAAGCTACCATCCATCATAATAGGTTCAAATCAACCGGAATGGAAGCGCGTAACAGCTGGTTGTCTAAACGTCGTACGAGCGATAAAATTGCAAGTGGAAAGATGACCAATAAAATCTATATAAATGGAGACCTATCTAAGACTACCAAAATATTGCTTTGGAATACTAAAAAGGAATTACATGGATTATATGACTTCGTCTGGGTAGCAAATGGCAAAGTGCTAGTGAAAAAAACCGACGGCGAGCAGGCAATATGGATTAGGAATGAAAGCGATCTTAAGGAATTATTACGTTCAAAATAATTTATAATGTAGGTACCTATAGTTATTTGTTTATTTATTATCATAAAATTCGCTGATTTCAACAGTATCGTATATTTTATTTCTGAAAACACTGTTAATTACAATTACATTGATGATATCGATTGCTGGTTGAGTTCATTTGTTAACAGAAAAGGACTATCTACTAGGTGTTTTGAACAATAAAATGATTCGTGAAAAATTGTCATCTATAAATTTAGACAGTATGATGTCTATAGACTGTCCAATTGAATTGTGTAATGCATTAAGTCAGTTGTTCAATTCTATTTATATTGATTGTTATACAACAATAAGAGTAAATAATAATAGTAATAGAAATAATAACATATGGGTAAATAGTTACTTAAAAAATATGATTAAAAAAAGAGATAGATTATTTGAAGTGTGGAAGAATGAGCCAAAAAATATGTTAAAGCGTCTTATTTATACTAAGTAAATAAATGTCAAAAAGCTATACATAAAAGTAAAAATAAACATGATAAGGAAAGTATATTTAAATGTAATAAAAATATGCAGAAGCTGTGGGAAAAAATTAACAATATGTTGGGAACTACTAAGCAGTCATTAGATACCTTAATACTATCAAATATGGATAGGCAAGACAGTATTAAAAATATATGTAACAAATTTGCTGATGTCTTCTTAAATGAAATTTTGGCCATAAAACATGTATGTGATGAAAAATTATTAGATAGAATACTGTATGTCAACAAACCTGATGTGTCAATGAGATGGCAGCCAATAACATGTGCTTATGTGAAAAATATAATAAAAAATATGGACACTAATATATCACCTTTATACTCACGACTACTCATGTTTTCATAGTGATAACCCATTAAACTGTAAGTGTAAACCCATAGAAAAAGTTAACTGTATAACCTACCTTGGTATGAAAATAGACGAAAACTTTTCCTGGTCCCATCATAATTATGGACTATATTTGTGGTAAACTTAGAATACTATTGGGCAAATTTTATCATCTAAGCTTCAAAGTTCCCCTGGGTATACTAAGATGTTTATATATGTCACTTGTTGAATCTATCCTCAGTTATAGTCTTGATTGCTATGGCCTTATATTTAAAACGTACGTGAGTAAATTAGAAGCAATTCAAATTATATTCTTTAAAGTTCTTGTTAACAAAAAAGTAAGGGAACAATGTAAAAATGACTACACAAAATTATTTAAATTTATTTGTAATATACTTCCAATCAGTGTGAAACATAAATACCTACTGGCTGTTAATAACCATGGCAATCGGGAGATTAACTTGACGTGTGTAGACAATAAATATAACACTCGCTCTATGGCCACCGGCAAATACACAGTACCTAGAATAAATAACTACTGTGGTGACAGAACATTGAAAAAACGCTTGCCTTATCTATTAAATACCCTGCCGGAGGTCATAAGACATGAAAGTGACAAACATGTATTTAAGTGTAAATTGAGAAAATATTTCCTTGACAAGAATGTATAATAATTATGCAAAATAAGAAATTTTGAGCACAAATAGTAAAAGGCTTCAATAACTAATTAAATACCTAAATATGTAAGTATTAAGTATAAATTGTACGGAGACTCACGATCCCGCAGTCAAACTGATAACACAGTTTTGTGGGGCAATGTTTAATTGTAAGCACTTTTTGTAAAATAAAATAAAAATAAATAAATAAATTATTTCGTTTTGTTTTGTTGAGTATGTTCATACACAATAACAGTTACAGGTGTTTTCTGTAAGGGTAACTAACCTCTCCAAACGGGGTCCCATTTTACTAGTACTATTTCTAATTCATATATTATTATTAATTGGTAGTTTAGGTAACTCCAAGATTTTTTTTTATTTTTCGGTAATTATAATTACTGGTTTTTTAAAGAACCCTGCTGTCTTGCAACTACTTAACTTACTAGCAATATCTCAAAACACATTAAAGAATATATCATAACAGATCGGCTATTACTACCTAACGACTTATTTGGATACTGTTAATAAAGTATTTATTCTTTTTTCCATTTGTGTTTCGACAGAATTCCTTGTAGAAACATTGATCTATGTTTACATACATTTTTATTCCCGTTGCAGCACTGAAATGATTCACTTACGTCATCCTGTAAGAGATCATTATTCTTTGAACTTCGGCATGTAGGTAGAAACTTGAATTTCTTAGGTATGGGGTACGGTGTGCCAGAAGTTACTGTTGTTACAGAAGTTACTGCTGCTATAGAAGTTACAGTTAGTAGGTATCACTAGAAGTTTGATGAGAATAATTTCAGTTTCCTTGCCTATATCGAGATAAAGGCAACAAAACACTGACTGGCTACAGTAATACTATAAATGGGAGAAATTGAATTATGTCATTAACATAACTATCAAATTTTAATATTTTAACGGCCTTTGTGAGTGTTAACATATGACATTCTATAATTTAATTTTGGTACTGAAAATTATAAGGTTTCCAATCATACAGTCTTTAAAACTGTACCACCTTCATTATTTACGTCTCTGTACTTATAAGTACAAAAAAAAAAAAATAAAAAAAATAAAAAAAAATCTTGGAGTTACCTAAACTACCAATTAATAATAATATATGAATTAGAAATAGTACTAGTAAAATGGGACCCCGTTTGGAGAGGTTAGTTACCCTTACAGAAAACACCTGTAACTGTTATTGTGTATGAACATACTCAACAAAACAAAACGAAATAATTTATTTATTTATTTTTATTTTATTTTACAAAAAGTGCTTACAATTAAACATTGCCCCACAAAACTGTGTTATCAGTTTGACTGCGGGATCGTGAGTCTCCGTACAATTTATACTTAATACTTACATATTTAGGTATTTAATTAGTTATTGAAGCCTTTTACTATTTGTGCTCAAAATTTCTTATTTTGCATAATTATTATACATTCTTGTCAAGGAAATATTTTCTCAATTTACACTTAAATACATGTTTGTCACTTTCATGTCTTATGACCTCCGGCAGGGTATTTAATAGATAAGGCAAGCGTTTTTTCAATGTTCTGTCACCACAGTAGTTATTTATTCTAGGTACTGTGTATTTGCCGGTGGCCATAGAGCGAGTGTTATATTTATTGTCTACACACGTCAAGTTAATCTCCCGATTGCCATGGTTATTAACAGCCAGTAGGTATTTATGTTTCACACTGATTGGAAGTATATTACAAATAAATTTAAATAATTTTGTGTAGTCATTTTTACATTGTTCCCTTACTTTTTTGTTAACAAGAACTTTAAAGAATATAATTTGAATTGCTTCTAATTTACTCACGTACGTTTTAAATATAAGGCCATAGCAATCAAGACTATAACTGAGGATAGATTCAACAAGTGACATATATAAACATCTTAGTATACCCAGGGGAACTTTGAAGCTTAGATGATAAAATTTGCCCAATAGTATTCTAAGTTTACCACAAATATAGTCCATAATTATGATGGGACCAGGAAAAGTTTTCGTCTATTTTCATACCAAGGTAGGTTATACAGTTAACTTTTTCTATGGGTTTACACTTACAGTTTAATGGGTTATCACTATGAAAACATGAGTAGTCGTGAGTATAAAGGTGATATATTAGTGTCCATATTTTTTATTATATTTTTCACATAAGCACATGTTATTGGCTGCCATCTCATTGACACATCAGGTTTGTTGACATACAGTATTCTATCTAATAATTTTTCATCACATACATGTTTTATGGCCAAAATTTCATTTAAGAAGACATCAGCAAATTTGTTACATATATTTTTAATACTGTCTTGCCTATCCATATTTGATAGTATTAAGGTATCTAATGACTGCTTAGTAGTTCCCAACATATTGTTAATTTTTTCCCACAGCTTCTGCATATTTTTATTACATTTAAATATACTTTCCTTATCATGTTTATTTTTACTTTTATGTATAGCTTTTTGACATTTATTTACTTAGTATAAATAAGACGCTTTAACATATTTTTTGGCTCATTCTTCCACACTTCAAATAATCTATCTCTTTTTTTAATCATATTTTTTAAGTAACTATTTACCCATATGTTATTATTTCTATTACTATTATTATTTACTCTTATTGTTGTATAACAATCAATATAAATAGAATTGAACAACTGACTTAATGCATTACACAATTCAATTGGACAGTCTATAGACATCATACTGTCTAAATTTATAGATGACAATTTTTCACGAATCATTTTATTGTTCAAAACACCTAGTAGATAGTCCTTTTCTGTTAACAAATGAACTCAACCAGCAATCGATATCATCAATGTAATTGTAATTAACAGTGTTTTCAGAAATAAAATATACGATACTGTTGAAATCAGCGAATTTTATGATAATAAATAAACAAATAACTATAGGTACCTACATTATAAATTATTTTGAACGTAATAATTCCTTAAGATCGCTTTCATTCCTAATCCATATTGCCTGCTCGCCGTCGGTTTTTTTCACTAGCACTTTGCCATTTGCTACCCAGACGAAGTCATATAATCCATGTAATTCCTTTTTAGTATTCCAAAGCAATATTTTGGTAGTCTTAGATAGGTCTCCATTTATATAGATTTTATTGGTCATCTTTCCACTTGCAATTTTATCGCTCGTACGACGTTTAGACAACCAGCTGTTACGCGCTTCCATTCCGGTTGATTTGAACCTATTATGATGGATGGTAGCTTTGTGCCCTGCTTCGGCGGACGACTACGCTTCACCCATTCAATATCATCACTGCTAACACCTCCAATTTGAGTCACTAAGTCCTTGACCTTTTCATCTGATAATTGCTCGACACCCACAATTTCTAGGTTATGTTTTCGTGTTGATTGCTCGAGCTCATGTACTTTTTGTTCTAAAGCGAGGTTGCATTTTTCAAAATGTACACACTTATTACTTATATTCACCACTGACTTCTCAAGCTTCATGATTTTATCCTTGGCTTGCTGCTGTTCAGATAACAATGAATCATACTTCTCAGATAGAACGCTTATACTTTGTTGTATAGTATCTAAGTGGTTTTTCAGGCCGGGTATAGCACTGACCTTTCTTTGTATATCCTTCAAATTTTTTTCAAATCCTTGTACCTCCTCTTCTTGTTCCTCATTATCCGTACCCTCATCCTCGCAGTTGTTACAAAAAATACTATTTATCCCTGCTTTCATATCTGCTGCAAGTCCTCTCACACAGCTCCTATGGAAAGTTCCTTGGCATGGTCCTTGACACATGAAGTGTGAAGATAGATAGTAGATAGTATTTTTTTACACTTTTGACATTCCATGACGAAATGACAACAATCAGAAACTTGAATTTCTTAGGTATGGGGTACGGTGTGCCAGAAGTTACTGTTGTTACAGAAGTTACTGCTGCTATAGAAGTTACAGTTAGTAGGTATCACTAGAAGTTTGATGAGAATAATTTCAGTTTCCTTGCCTATATCGAGATAAAGGCAACAAAACACTGACTGGCTACAGTAATACTATAAATGGGAGAAATTGAATTATGTCATTAACATAACTATCAAATTTTAATATTTTAACGGCCTTTGTGAGTGTTAACATATGACATTCTATAATTTAATTTTGGTACTGAAAATTATAAGGTTTCCAATCATACAGTCTTTAAAACTGTACCACCTTCATTATTTACGTCTCTATACTTAATATAAGTACAGAGACGTAAATAATGAAGGTGTCTACTTTTTTTTAAAATATTTTACTCTAAGTATAAACATATAAAAAATAGAAACCCACTAGCATCGGTGGATCGGTATTTACGTCTCTATTATTATTAACACGCATTACGTTATTGTGACAATGTAATGCATTTTAATTCACTGCTAACTGCGTGTCATAAGTACAGTCAGCAACGAAAGTCGCTGAACATAACAAAATTTTGAAAACATCAGTTCCAAAACTTGTCCAGAGGTTTTTTCTATTAAGGTAACCTGAATATTGAATGGTCATCTATGCAATTATTTCGCATAACCTTCACAGGTCAGTAACTTCACACTTATTAAAAATCATATTGAAAAATGCAACATGTTCAGCGACTTTCGTTGCTGACTGTACATTACAAGTGGACATAAATGATGGATAAAATCTATTATTTAATGTTTGCCATAGACAAAAAGTGTATAAGAATTCGTTGTTTCTTTATTTTATCTCTTTCTCTAGAGCAATATAAATGTAATTTGCTAGTTTCGTATAAAGGTGTACTAAGTATAGAATGTTATTCATACTCACGAAGGCCGTTAAATGTTAAAATTAGTTTATTATGTCTGTGATATACCTAAAGTTCGGTTATTTAAAAAAAAATTAATAATACCTAGTTTCGACTAGGTATTATTAATTACGAAGATAATCTTTGACTTATTAAATACACTCTTTACAAACTTTTGCATTGATTAGACAAATTACAAATAAACTGAAAATCGTAGGTGTATATATTATTAGAAATTAGAGAAATTATATCAGTAGGTACCAGTGCACCACTTGGAAGCTAGCAGGGGTGGGGTGGTTATAAGTACCACCTAAAATAACTCAGTCTGTCATTAGATACTTTCATATCAAAACAATTTTGTTTAGTATTAAATCGTTACCCATGATTCTACAATGTATAAAAAACCCTTACTATTAAAAAAAAACATTTCTCGTACATCATCATCAACCCATATACTGTCCCACTGCTGGGCATGGGTCTCCTCTCATATTGAGAGGGATAAGGTTATAGTCGCTAAGACATTTCTCTTTCAAAATTAACAAAATCTATAAATAAATTTAAGAGTTTGTATGGCAAAGTTTATTTGAATTGCGTTGTTGTTACTTCTTCAATATAAAATCATGTTTTTTGTAGGTTCTGTAGGTAAGTCTATGAATATATTTGTCGCACTAAGGCATAATCAATGCAAGGATGTTCATCTACCTGTTGCATCAGGACGAATAAGTAAGTAGAAATACATCTTACATCTGTGTGCACCGATACATGAACGATGTACGTGCAGTGTGAGAGCATAAGAAAAAGAGAGAGGGAGAGAGTTTTGCTTGTCACCCTTACTCGCGATCAACCTCCTGTGAGTCCTGTGAGCTTATTGCACTATCGCTGATATATTGAACGGAACGACCCCTACGTTTCACGGTACGCGGTGATGGTCTAACAACTTATTTGAAACCGAATTTGAACTATTTTCTGTTTCTACTATTTAAATTAGTTAAAACAATTGCTTAATTTCAGTGACAAATTATATAATATTGCATAATTCAAATTCAAAACTTTATTCCGTTAATTACTCAGTACAATATTACAGAACGTCAACCGATTCTATAGTACAAATAAATTGCGAATAAATATTTTTCGACCTTTGGGGATCCAAAAACCACTAGAATATGTTTTAGCATCTATTTATCATCATGTGATCTGTATCAGTTTTAAAGTTTGTTCCTATATTAAACATCGTAACGACTTTTAATAGTAAAACACTGAATGCTAAAAAATGGACTAGCAGCAAAAACGAAACAGAAAATGAAAAATTGTAAATTGGTTTTATTTATACAACTGAAGTTTTCATAGTTGGGTCAAGAGAAAATCTACGACCAGTGACTCTGTTCAGTGTAATTGTTTCTTAACCTACTTAATTACTAGTGTTGTCTGCCTGTTATATTCAATTCAAACTACCAAAATGTAAACTAACACTGTTCCATTTATCAATTGCTGTTAGTGTTATCTAATGTGACACGATCACACAAGGTCAAGTTAATGGTGTACAGAGGTCACTACCCTTGCTCATGTTTAATATCAAGTTTATCGGGTACGAAGCGAAATTCAAAATATTTGTGAGAATAGAAATCCAAAGACAGATTGTAGGTACTTGAACCCGATGCTCCTGGCTCTGCGTAGGTATGAGTAATTAAAAAAAAAACTTTCTTGTAACTAATAATTGGAACATAAATATTAAATATACATCAAGGGGTATGAACCTTTTTTTATGGAAGCATATCGGACCCGCCGCCATTTTGTTTTTTTTTTTAATTTGCAGCGCACGACAAAGGTATGCGTAGAGGAAGCATAAACGAACAAAAAACTTCAGTAGCATGGTCCCTCAAAATATCAGTTTACCGAGATATAAATAATATTTTGAGGTAAAACTCGACATAATAAGTAATATGATAAAACTACAATCATTATTACTTTTAGACCTATAACATGACTACAGGCGTCAGAATGTATCCGAATAATCATATATTATTATTATTACTGTTTATTGAAAGAGAGTACAACAATAATTAAATATTTTTATAAATAAATAATACCTTATAATTGTCATAATTATACCTACGCTAGTAGGTAATGAACTAAATGCAAGAAAAATATTTCAATAATAGACGCTTTCGGAGATATTTTTTATTCCAAGATTCAGTTTATTTTTATTTTGTAGATTTCTTGACTTTGGAATTCAGATAATTTTGTAAGACTTGCTTATGAACTTTTAAAATATTGATTTATATAATGTGCAGGTAATTATTATTAAGAATGCCACTGTTGCCGCAATCAACGTGTCCACCATCTGGGCTCAAGAAATACAAACAATGTATAAAAAAAATACCATCGACACGAAAAGAAGAAAGTACATATCTCAAAATAGAAGATTTATAACATTGTAATCCTTTTATTTTTAATTCAATTAAAAAAATATCATACATCGTTTTGTCAAAAAAAACTATTAATGTGTTTTGTTTTACGTTAATTATTTCATACCTATTTTAGCTTAATTAATTATGACTTATTAAAACTTCACATGTTAAATACGATGAAATCAGTCAGCAATCAGTAAGCAAGGGTTGTGCCGTGTACGGTGAGCGGTCTTGCTTCGATACTAGGATAAAAGGACTCACAGAAGGTACGAATATAGCCTTTGTTGAATCTAGCTGCCGACAGTATGAGTCAACTACTATAACAAAATGCAATGGATGAGGCGTTTTTCGTGCCACATCCATTCACCTATCATCCTCACTATCCTTGTCTACACTGAGTTTTATTACGTTGGAGAAAGGCAACGACTAGATTGCCACAACTCTTCAATTAAGGACCGCCATGAGTTCGTTACCATGGAACGGTGTTGCTGTAAGTTAACCCAGTCTTGTTGCCATGGATATACCCAAAACAGTACAAGGACATGACTTAAGAAGAAGTTTGCGGAAGTTGGTTTAAAAAAACTAGTAATTCGTTAGTCTGCCATAAAACTTGGCGTTGCACTGCTGTGCACCAATATATTCACGACAAATCAGCTACAAAATGACGTATTTTAGGATTTGCGTATCTCAATAACCACTAAAGATAGAGAATTGCGATTTTAAACATTTCTTAAGTTGCTCATTATGACACTGTGCTTATGTTTTAGTAAATTCAGATTGCGAGCATACCCTTTGTATTGAGACCCAGATGTTACGGACAAAACTCATAATTGGTTAAAACTAATTTCAACTGCAAAAGTCAATCAAAACTAGTTTTGCCTGCAACAAATACAATTCCGGCTAGTCCGCCATCAAACTTGGCATTGCCCTGCTATTCACCGAGATATCCTACAACAGTACTAAAAGAAGGTTTTCACATTGCGCTTGCGTGGAAATTGGAAGTCAGAATGGCAGCGTTGCGTACTAGGAGGATATCTACTAGGGAATCATGAAGTAACATGAGCTTGAGCTATAGCAATGGCAGTAACAAGCCCTTAAAAAATTAATTGGTTCGGTTTGCTTTCCATTCATTATCACGGTATATTACTCCTTATTACGTTTTGTTTTGTTGAGTATGTTCATACATAATAACAGTTATAGGTGTGTTCTGTAAGGGTAACTAACTTCTCCAAAAGGGGTTCCATTTCATTAGTACTGTTTCTAATTCATTTAATTATTTATTGGCAGCTCCATGACATTTTATTTAGTTTTCAGTATTTTAATTGCTGGTTTTTAAAGAACTTTGCTTTCTTGCAACTACTTAACTTATTAGGTAGCAATATCTCAAAAACATTACAGAATATATCATAAAAGATCGACTATTACTACCTGACGACTTATTTGGATACTGTTAATAAAGTATTTATTCTTTTTTTCCATTTGTGTTTCAACATAATTCCTTGTAGAAACATTGGTCTATTTATGTACATACATTTTTATTCCCGTTGTAGCCTAAAATGATTCATTTATGTCGTCCTGTAAGAGATCATTATTGTTTAAACTTCGGCATGTAGGTAGAAACTTGAATTTCTTAGGTATGGGGTATGGTTTGCCAGAAGTTACTGTTGTTACAGAAGTTACTGTTAGTTAATAGGTATCAGTAGAAGTTTGACTAGAACAGTTTCTTTTAGTTTCCTTGCCTTTATCGAGGCAACAAAGGCAACAAAACACTGACTGGTTACAGTGATACTGTAAATGAGAGAAATTGAAGTATGTCATTATAATAACTATCAAAATTTAATATTTTGACGCCCTTTGTGAGTGTGAATGACATTCTATACTTAATTTAATTTTAGTACTGAAAATTGTAAGGTTTCCAATCATACAGTCTTGAAAAATTGTACACCTTCATACCAAACTAGCAAATTACATTTATTTATTTATACTTCTACGATTTTTTTTAATATATGTAATAATAATACATATATATCTAAGAATAAACATATAAAAATAGGAACCCAGTGGCATCGGTGGATCGGTATAAACGTCTCTATTATTATTAAAACGCATTACGTTATTAAGACAACATAATGCGTTTTAATTCACTGCTGACTGCGTGTCATAAGTACATTATAAGGGGACATAAACGCCTAACAAGCTTATGCAATCTATTATTAAATGTTTACCATAGACAAAAAGTAAATAAGCATTCGCTATTTCTTTATTATATATCTTTTTCTAGAGCAATATAAATGAAATTTGCTAGTTTAGTTTTAGTTTTAAAGACTGCATTGGAAACCTTACAATTTTCACCAAAATTAAATTAAGTAAGTATAGAATGTCATTCATACTCACGAAGGCCGTTAAAATATTAAAATTTAATTTATAATGTCTATGACATACCTCAAGTTTTGTTATTTTCAAATAAAATTACATTAATAATACCTTGTCGAATATAATCTTTGCCTCATGTAAATACACTCTTTACAGTTAACTTTTACATTGATTAGAAAAATGACAATTTAACTGAAAATCTTAGGTGTAGGTAATTTATGTTAAGAAATCATGTATGTTTTATTAGAAATAAGACAAATCATATTGGTAGGTACTACTGCGCCTCTGTGAAGCTAGTAGGGGTGGGGTGGTTATAAAATTCACCTAAAATGAACTAGGTGTGTCATTAGATACTTTCATATCAAAACACAATTTTGTTTAGTATCAAATTGTTACCTGCTTCCATGATTCCACAATGTTTAAAAAACCCTTACTATTAAAAAACCCTTTCTTGTATAAAATCATAATCAAAAAAATAATTGAAGAGTTTGTATGGCAAAGTTTATTTGATTTGCGTTGTTGTTACTTCTTCAATATAAAATCATGTTTTTTGGAGGTTGGCCAAGTCTATGAATAGATTTGTTGTACTAGGGCATAATAAATGCAAGGATGTACAGAGGCCAGCAAATCAAGCTACCACAATCTGTCAAATTTCTTTGATTGATTTTAAACTTTAATTCAAAACAATAAGGTTTATAATCAACTGAGAAAATTTGAAAGTTTTGGATAGCTTGACTTGCTGGCGTCTGTACCTCTACCTGTTGCATCAGGACGAATAAGTAAGTACAAGTACATCTTACATCTGTGTGCACCGATACATGAACGATGTATGTGCAGTCTGAAAACAAAATAAAAAGAGGGAGAGAGTTGCTTGTCGCCCTTACTCTCGATCAACCTCCTGCGGGTCCTGTGAGCTTAGTACCACTATTGCTGATATATTGAACGGAACGACCCCTACGTTTCACGGTACGCGGTGATGGTCTTACAACTTATTTGAAACCGAATTTGAACTATTTTCTGTTTCTACTATTTAAAATAGTTAAAACAATTGCTTAATTTCAGTGACAAATTATATATTACTGCATAATTCAAATTCAAATCTTTATTCCGTTAATTACTCAGTACAATATTACAGAACGTCAACCGATTCTATAGTACAAATAAATTGCGAATAAATATTTTCCGACCATGGGGGATCAAAAAACTTGAATATGTTTTTGCTCAGGCATTTGCATCAAAATATTTTAACGTAGGTAATATTAAATAAAGTTCAAATATGGTATGTGATCTGTATCGGTTTTAAATTTTGTTCAATAATATACATCGTAAAACACTGAATGCTAAAATATGGACTAGCAGGCAAAGTCGAAACAGAAAATGAAAAATAGTAAATTGGTTTTAGTTACAACTGAAGTTTACATAGTTGTGTCAAGAAAAAATCAACAACAGGCTTGAACCAGCGACTCTTTGTTCACTGTAATTGTTGCTTAACCTACTCAATTACTGGTGTTGTCCGCCTGTTATATTGAATTCAAATAACCATAAATAATTTAATCGATCTCATAGGTGGTAAACTAACACCGTTCCATTTATCAGTTGCTGTTAGTGTTATCTAATGTGACACGATTACACAAGGTTAAGTTAATGGTGTACAGATGTTACTACCCTTGCTCATGTTTAATATCAAGTTTATCGGGTACGAAGCGAAATTCACAATATTTGTGGAAACAGATTTTAGGTACTTGAACCTAAC
This sequence comes from Acronicta alni, assembly GCA_964056405.1. NCBI lineage: Eukaryota > Metazoa > Arthropoda > Insecta > Lepidoptera > Noctuidae > Acronicta > Acronicta alni. The sequence goes on from OZ043913.1 coordinate 19,492,082, forward strand.
TTACCTAGTTGAGTTTTCGTAATTAATAAAATAACTGAAAACTTTCTTTTAACTAATAATTAGAACATAAATATTAAATATACATCAAGGGGTTTGAACCTTCTTGTATGGAAGATGGCATATCGGAGCCGCTGTCATTTTGTTTTTTTTTTTTAAATCGCGGCGCACAACGGAAGTGTTATGTATGCGTAAAGGACGCATAAACGAACAAAAAATGTCAGGAGCATGGTACCCCAAAATGTCATGTTACCGAGATATTTGGAGGTCTTTACCTCGATCGTCGATTATGTCGATCTTTATCGACATAAAAATTTGATACGTCAATAACTAAAAATAGACTTATTACGTGACTGTAGGCGTCGGTTTGTATTCAAATACAATTAATTATTTGTTTAAATATATAATACCTAATAATACTTGTCATAATTGTACCAACCTAGCGTAGGTGATAAACCAAATGCAAGAAAAATGTTTCGATATTGGACGCTTTCGGAGATATATCACTTGTTTTTGATATTTTGGAACATCTACCTTTATTTTTTATTACAAGATTCAGTTTATTTTGTAGAATTCTAGATTATGGAATTCAGATTAATTTGTAAGACTTGCATCAACAGTTGGCCCAGTTGGTGGCCACCAACTGAGCCCAAGTTATACAAACCATACATAAAAAAATACCATCGACACGAAACGAAGAAGGTAATTAATTATTTCAGAACAGAAGATTTATACCATACATAGTTTTGTCAAAAAAAAACTATTAGTGTTTTATTTTACGTTAATTATTTAATATTATGTTAACGAAGACGGTTTTCACGTTGCGCTTGCGTGAAAATGGGAAGTCAGAATGGCAGCGTTGCCTACTAGGTGGATATTTACTAGGAGATCATGAAGCAACATGAGCTTGAGCTTAAGCAATGGCAGTAACAAGCCCGCCCTTCTTTGAAAATAAAATTGTTTTGGTTCGGTTTGTGTGAAAATTGGAAGACAGAATGGCAGCGTTGCCTACTAGCTGGATATTTACTAGGAGATTATGAAGCAACATGAGCTTGAGCTTGAGCTTGAGCAATAGATGTAACAAATCCTTTCTTTGAAAATAAAATTGATTGGGTTCGGTTACCTTTCCAGTCATTATCACGGTCTAGTATATTAGCATTTAGCATATAAAGGAAACTGTATTACTACTTCTTCTTTCGTTTTCTTTTATTAAGTATGTATATACTTAATAACAGTTGGCCTGTTCTATAAGGGTTACAGTTACCAACTTATCTCTCCGAAAAGAGATCACCTTTCGCTAGTACTAGATAGATAGATAGAATATTCTTTTTTGTAAACCAAGAAGCTTAAAAAAATTAAACAAATAAAATTAAAATAGTACAATAATTAGCGGTCTTATCGCTTACAGCAATTTCTTATTAATGGTACTATTTCTACTAACGATTTATTTGGATACTGATAATAAAGTATATATTCTATTTTCCATGTGTTATTGACAGAATTCGCTGTAGAACATTGTTCTATGTTTCTACATACATTTTTATTCTTGATGCAGCACTTAAATAAGTAATTTACGTCGACCTGTAAAAGTTTATAATCAACATTATTCTGTATAGGATTCATTATTTTTTTAACCTCGGCGTGTAGTTAGTGACTTGAATTTCTGAGGTGTGGTATCGTGTTCCAGAAGTTCTTTATCAGTAAAAGTTTGTTTAGAATACTTTGTGTTACAGTTTCCTTGCCTTTATCAAGAAAATAATATTGCCTTTATCTTGATTGCCTTATGAAACTCTGACTGGTTACAATAGTAGTTCATCCTGATTAAAATTACTATTATTATTATTAACTACCTCAAATTCGGTCATCTTTAAATAAAAATACATTAATAATACTTACAGCTTCATTTTATTTCAAGTAACCTACACCAGAAAAATACAGTATTTTAATGTATGTAAATTAAAAAAACGCGGTGTATTTTCGAATGATGCAGGTTTTTTTCTGCTGACCTACATTCTCCGTGTTTACTGGTACTCTAAAAATATTTCATTCATAAATTAATATTGCTGTCTCACACTCAAGTTGTAGTGTAATACATGATCAACCACCCCTACCCCCAAATGGCAAGGTGTGTCATAATAAACATAAAGGTGTGTGAGTTAAAGATAGACTTCCTAGTGTTCATTGATTCCTAGTACATTGTATGCGTTTTAGTTCCAATGCTGCCTCCACTGTTGTTAGTAGTAACATACCATTGAATGGAAAACGGTGACCAATGGAATGGCTGAACGATTTAATACTTTCAGTTGTATCCAACACCGGATACAACTTAAAATCAGAGGTGGCATGTTATGTCGGATTCAAACTACACAAAAAACTGCACTTACCTACCTTTGTCTTATTTCATTTATACTCACAGAGGACTTGTGATATTCACCACGACTATGACAAGACCTCCCTGGCCGTGGTGCAACCAAATTGTGATTGGTTTGGTAGACAAAGTTCTACTTGCTAACGCGTAATATTTTAAATTCCTGTGACTAGAATCGTTCTGTAACAGTAAGTATTACTAAAACAATAAATAGTTACTAACATGGAGCTCAAAGATAACATTACTTTTTATTTTTGTTTTTTTTATTTGATAAACATCTGTACAAATAATTACAAATATGAAATCTGCCAAACTACAAAGCAGTTTGTCGGCGGCAATTCTCGCTTTACAATTCGAAATACATTTAATATAAACAAATTTTTTTCTTACTTATACAATAAATATATGTAGTGTATAAAAACTATTGTTGTAGCCCGCAGCCTCAATAAAATAAAAAAAAGAATAAGAATAACATCAAACTTGTAAAACAATAAATAGTTAAAAAGCTATGGGCACAATGAAAGATAGTTTTTTTGAGACTTTTTTTAAGTTGTTTTTTTGATGTTATATGTGCTATCAACTGCGGCGGTAATTCATTCATGTGTTGGTACTAGGTATCTTCCTGTGCGTTTACCAAAATAGTTTGTCACTCTTGGGACAGACAGTTTCTTCTTTTTAGATAGGCGGGTTGGGTAGGTATGTTCACGTTTGATTTTGTAGTCTTCATTATTTAATTGTACAATTATAATATTCATCTTGGCTTTTTCACAAACTGGTAGTACTTTAGTAATTTTAAATCCTATATACATACATACATATACAATACAAACTGCATTATTTTTTCATAAGTGCAGAATTATTTAAACACTAGTTAAGACACTAGTAAATTTCATACTCACATTACAGAATATCTATTCATTGATAAGTTTTAATGATACTTTTTACTGATATTTCACTAATATGCACAACATAAAAATATTATGTTGTGCATAATATTAGTGAAACATCAGTTTAGAATTATTTTTCACAAAAAGTTACTCAATTACAATCCAAGTCCATGAATTGAAAATAATTATTGAAGTCCATTAATAAAGTTTTTATTTTCTATTAGTGTCTTGAGAGAATCGCATGCAAAAACTTTATCTACATTATGTTTAAATACTTTTTTATTCCCGTTTCAGCACAGAAATAACTCAGTGACGTCGTATTTTTATCGGTATCGCTCTGTATCAGTTTCATAATTTCTAAATCGTCCGCTTATAGGTAGAGCTTGTTTGTATTCCTTAGGTATGGTGTGGCACGCCAGAATTTACCAAATAACTGTCGGTAGAAGTTAAAAAAATGTTGTTTACATCTTGCCTTTATCTCGATTCACTATTTAATTGTTATAACCTTTGTTGCCAATACCTGAATTTAATAAAACATTAATTGTTTCTTGCATCCTATGCCTTCATAATATTTGTTAAAACGAACAAAAAATAAAATGTTATGGCATTACAGGATCACAGAAGTTTTTTAACTGTCTGGGGAATGTGGTGAATGTGTCATTATTGTTGTATTCATTTTCTATCGAACATGAAAACAAAACTACTTTATATATTCACGTATACAATATATATGGCAACACAAGTGCCAGTGTCTTAATGCTATAGGCAACCATTGCACAAAAAAGTACCAAGTCTATTTAATTATTTATGTTTTATGTTTTATATTATAAACAATTCGCAGTATAGGTAAATTTTATAAAAAAGATATTAAATTTTATTATTGTGAACCCCAGCAATGAATGCCAAAGCTTCATTCATTCGAGGGGATTCCAGTACTAGGATAGCATACATCAAAAGAGATGTAGTCATGAAATTCTAGGAACTTGGGCAAGATTTCCCTGTATCCTATCTTACTATAAACAGTCTCGCTAGCTAGGTTATTTATATTTCCTTCAATTTAGGAAAAACTGAAAGTTTTAGACAAAGATGAATGGAGATAAGTTGCGTTTGACTAGTCTAATTTTTATCGCAAAAAATAATTTTAGTCATGATTTTAAGTTTTCATAATAATAAATATCATCACTGTATTTCCAGAAGGACTAGGCAGAGCTATACTATACCCACAAACCCCCGAACTTGTAAAACAAAATATAAAATAAGTAGAACACCTAGTCGTCACGTGTTTATGTGTTGTGTCAATAATAATAATAGGGGTTAAAGTATGAAATTGCCGTTTTATTGTAAAAGGTACTTCGAATTGACATAGAACCTTCATGGTTTGAGATTTTTGAGTAAAACTTTTTTCACATGGTACCTATGAAGTTCTTCTTTTAAAGTTATTTAGCGAAGGAAAAATTCGACCGCGGGCAGGATTCGAACCTGCGTCTTCTGGTTAGGTACACCAGACGCTATGACCGCTGAGCCACCGCGAGTCCCACCCGCCATGACGAATTTTGCCTTCACATTCAGAATTTACGTCTATATGGTGATGTCAGTAACACCTATTGAAAAGCTTGCTTTTCAACCGACACGACTTACTTTACAGTTAGTTCAATGTCGAACGATGCTACCTTATCTGCTATCTTTTTGTATTTTTTTATGGCATTTTCCATACTAAGATTTTAAAGTTATTTAGCGAAGGATTCTTCTTTTAAATGTGCAACATTCGATTACCGACTTTCAGTTGTTTTTTTATTTAGCTTAGACAAGAAAGATGGATACTTCGAAAATTCGAGTGATTTTTGGATACGAATTCCGACGTGAAACTAACGCGGTAGAAACAGCTCACAATATCAATGTTGCGTTTGGAGCGAGGACTGCTAATGAACGCACCGTGTGATTTTGGTTTATACGCTTTCGTTACGGAAACTTTTTATTATTATTTTGTGGCAATTAAGCCGTTTGCGACTATTCTGCCCGTGTCACGCTTTGATTTGAAGAACGAACTACGTGGAAGACCGCCAACACAGATGAATAACAATGAATTGAAAGAGATGGTGGAACCCGATCCAAGCCAAACTACCCAGGAATTAGCGGCATGGTTTAACGTTACATTACCAACATATTGACTTATTTGCGTCAAATCAATAAAATAAAAAGATATATAAAAAGGGGGGTGCCTCATGATTTGACTGATCTGCAGAAAGAAACGCGTGTTGAAACTTGTGTGGCCTTGTTGAATCGATACAGAAATTAAGGAATATTGGATCTAATTGTGATATGTGATGAAAAGTGGATTCTTTACGATAATTGTAAGCGAAGAATGCAATGGCTGACCCCAGGTCAAACGCCGCAATATTGTCATAAAGCAAAGCTTACCAATAAAAAGTAATGGTAACTGTTTGGTGGTCAGCATGGTGTTGCAAGTTATAATAAAAACAAACGCAATGCAGCGTTTATCTTTATGTTCTAGGATATTAGTTCAAGAAGTATACGTCTGCGTGTGTTTATGTGTATGGATGAGTGTATTGTGTGTGTGTGGGTGTGTGTATGTGTGTGCGTGTGTGTGGATGTCTGGATTGTGTGAGTGTTAGTCAAAAGTGATAGCAAAACTAGCAGTGAAACAGCCCCGACTTCGAATCGATCTTCACCATTATTGCTACTATGATAACGCGAGATCTCATACAGACCTTCGCCAGACCTTGCTCCAACAGACTACCATTTTTTAAATTTTTTTACGTAATAAAAAGTTTTCTTCCCAGGAGGCAGTACAAAAAGCTTTCACACAGTTCGTCAAATCTAGATCACCAGAATTCTTCTACCTTAAAGGCATAAAATGACCTTCCTATTAGATGGCAGCAATGTATAGATTACAATGGTAATTATTTGATTAAATAAATATGTTAAATTGAAAAAAAAAAACAATTCCAATTTTTCAGTACAAATCGGCAATTTAACCCCTAATATATATAACCTCCATCTCAATGCATCTTTTTTCTATGATAATCGGTAATTTTCAAAGACAAAATTTTCAAAGGTATCCTCCATACGGGCGGGATACGCATAAGTTCGCATCTCTACTAGGACAGCATGAACCATAACATATTCAGAAGATCTTCAGCGCTTCCCGCCTCAAATTCTGTATATTTCATTTTCTTGTATCTCTGATATTGTACCATCCCTCACGCACAATAAACAGTACAGTTCTATGTTAGAGAAAGATGGCACCAAATCGGGAGTTATTGCTTAAAACCTTCATTATTTTCTGTGTATCAATCAAACAGGAAAATAAACTCTATAGTAATAATTTCAATTTTTCTATTCCAAACGACTGCAGTACTTTCTTTCGCCCTTTTGAATATAACACCTCAATTGTGCTTGTGTTGTACAGTAACAGACTCTCCGCCGCTTTATTATAACTTTCGTAGCACACAGCCACCGAGCGCACTTGGCGTGTTTATTTCGCCAAGAGCACCCAACTGACTTAATAAGCAAAATTTAAGCTACCTCCAATTTTATTCGTTCTTGTCAAAAAAAACAGATTATCTCTAAATATACAACAAGTATGCTAGGAATGTATAATTTCTTAGGAGTTTAGTAACTGGCGCTCTTATCACAGATATTTAGAGATAATCCGTGGCGTACGGGGTGTGTTTTTCCATACTACCTTGATAGTATTATGATACTATATATATACTGTAGATTGTTAATATTGGGAAAGAGACATTAAATTCTGTAGACAACCTCACAACTTTCAACAGGTTAGTGTTGCCAAACTCGGAACTAAGCGGCTACCAGTGCATTTTCTATCCATTTCTAATAGGTGATAGATAGCCGGGTACCTGACCTACTTTGAGGCACGAGGCATTTGAAGGGACACCTGTCCATTGGTGGTGCTAGGCTTTTGGGAATCCCGTCCATTGGTGGGGCCTCGTGGATGTACGCTTTTCTTCTCGAGGCCGTAGGGTACTAGGAGGTAATAGATGCTGGCGGATATAGAAATTAATTTGTTTGTTGTTAATCATAATTATATTAGTGTAATCAATCCTACCTAATATTGATTTTGTAACTAATGCTTATTAAAAAAATGATTAAACCGAAATGGTTCAAATTACATAATAATCGGCTAACAAGTTCTTTTCTATTTTTTTTATTAAATCCTACCATAATCATAATAAAAATAATGGAAATATAAAAGAAAATTATTCAAAAACTGTAAAAGCGTGGCCGGCACATTAAGCGACTCGAAAGCCCGACCTTCATATTTCAACCCCGAACGTGATGCTCTATCCAATCTGAGCTAACGTGCTGAGTAATAATGTTAGCCAAATATGTTATCTGTATCGGCCATTTTTAACAGTAAATTCAGTAGCACTTGATAGCACTCATGTGGGTGCTATCATGTGCCGCAAGTATCGGGCATGTCCCCGATGAAATCTTTTGCGGAGGAAAAGCGACCTAACAAACGAGCAAATGTTGTCAGTAAGAGATCGCTTTTAGCGATGAGACCGCCCATTGTACCATTCTATCATTTAATAAACATCCACTTGGCCTTTGTTTATGATGTACAACAAAGAATATTCTATACTATTCTAAATATATTGACGGTATCTATATTTAGAAAAAGTTTGTTCTATATTAATCGTATCAACTTTAATATAATAAACTATAATTACTTGATGCTAAAAAATGGATGAAAGAAATAACCAAAAAGAAACAGAGAATGAAAAAATTACAATTTATACAGTAGTGGCAAGAAAACTCGGCTCGGGGTTAGTGTAAACGTTGCTAAGATGATTTAACTATAAAGTTGTCTGCCTGTCGTTACATTGAATGCATATTTCCATATTTATTTAATCCAACTATTGTCATTTAGTACCTTCTATTCGCAGTCGTTAGTATTATCTAAGTGACATGATTAATAAGGTTAACTCAATGTCGTACAGATTTTACGCTAGCTCATTTTTAATATAATAATAATAATAAAATAATATTTTTGGAACATTTTATACACAGCACCATCTAGTCCCAAACCAAGCAGAGCTTGTACAGTCAACAACAGAGTTAAGTATACAGATAGCAAACGAAATATGCATTTTTATACAGATATCGATATAAATAATTACACACCAAAGGGTTAGGTATGTAGCTACTTACACGTTACTACGTTTTGACACATATTGCGTGATACATTATTACACTATCTTTATCAAAACACAGATTATTAATTAGCTGCCTGAATACCTAACTCCTTTGTTGACCGTACTATGGGAACTAGACAATGGATATAATACTTTTATACTTTTTTTTTTTGTAAATGCAATCATACTTATAATTTGAAATAGAATATTGATTCAGTATGACGTCGTCCAAGTTCATGAAAAAAGTTGGCCATGATTGATTAATGAAAGAGATTTTAAATTGTATTACATTTAATTTTACAATGAGAGGCATTATTCAATAGATAATTAATTTATGTAATTCATCAGAAATAAATTATATTTCCTTGGCAGGGGCTATTCCAGTAAGAGCATGTCGGATTTTTATTCTAGCATGATTGTATCAATCTGCTACGACGACGTTGTAAGCATATATTATGCTACGACGGCGTAGTATTTGTTACGACATCGTAGTAATCATCTGCTACTAAGACGTAGTATTTGCGCCGACAACGTAGTAACAATCTGCTACGGCGACGTAGTAAGTAACTACTACAACCAAGTGTGAATAAATTTTTACCTTCCTACGGCAAAGTTAAAGTAGGATAATGATTTCGACTGACTTTATAGAAGTGGTGTATTTATAGTGGTCAATTTTTTAGTACTTACTCAGCAAATTTGATTCGATTTACTGCCATTTTCAATAACCGATCGATATCTTGTTTTCCCGATTACAGATAGAATTTTGACACATTTTGTATAGAGCTTAAGTTAAATTCCTATCTCTTATAGGAAAAAACAGATACGGATTGGTTATTGAAAGTGGCCGTTAGCGTAATATATATAAATCTAGAGTGGTTTTATGCTAAAGTCGAGAAATTAAGAAAATAAATTAAAAAATAATAACTTCAAAACTACAAATTTTCGTGGAACGTAACTTATGTTGCGTTTGGGTAAATCCATAGAATGTCCTAGACATATGATGGACTACTTTAAATGGGCCATCTTGTATATAGGTATGGTTATCTGATTCCTCATAGTTCTGAAATCACATCATATTTGGGTAGTCATTCAATAATAGTTTACATCACAGTTTTTATATAACATAATAATAATTTCTTTTGACACTTTGCGTATCTACGTGACATGTGATTGTATATAATTATACAAAGTTTTACCTCCTAATGTATTGCCGGTTTTCAAAATCGCTATTTCAAGAATATTTAATACATTCTCGAAATATCAACCCGTTTGTAAATCAGTACACAGGTTGTTAAAGTAACCCGATTTGCTAGGTTGTTATAAAAATTGAATTACCTGTAGTACCATTATTGTATATTATAACTGTTATATTAAGTAGGATCTATTATGTAGGAAATGGTTCACTTTCAAACATAACAAATAACAAGAGGTGTTACAAGTTTCAAAGAATTTGAATTATTTTGACCAGATTATTAAAGCAATTACATCTTATTAAAAAAAAAATGCATCATTTGCAACTTAACGACTGAAAACTGCATTGGAACTCATATGCTTGGGCCTGCATGCAATGTACCAGGAAACTATTTACGCAAGGAAGTCCATATTACACCAACCAGGGAGCATTCAACGTGTCGCAATGCACACATTTGCATTTGGAGTTGGGGGGAGACGGTGCAACGTGGGTAAGAGACAGCAACATATCAGACTGTGAGCGACCTAATGAATACAACGCTCATTTGCGACGATAGTGTGATATTTCCAAAAATTATATATTTTTTTTAATGTAAATTCAAAATCGCAAAGTTGCGAACTTTTATCTGCAAAAACGTGGGAATTTTTACTCTAAAAACGACAGAGAAATAAAGGAAAGAGACAAAACTATCACAGTGTAGCATTGTCTCACTCGGACATCTAGTTGACGTCGACAAAGTTACAAACCAGTTGTGCCCTGTGCTTGCTGGAGTGAAGTCCTGTCGTGTTTCTCGAACAACATGATATCACGAATATATCACGTTTTTGGTGAAAAAAGTAAGTATCATTTATACTAATCCTTTCTTTCAACAGGGTATTATCTTATTTTATCACGGTGTTCTTGCATAACTAAGTAACAACTAATGTGGTATATCTTTTACTTAACACATTATTCTTGTAAACATTATAAATTTCACTGTAATAATTTGAATTGTAACGTTGAAGATGATAAAGTTTGTGCTTTCTAGTGACATGTAATTTGGTTTATTAGTTGATGTATTGTTATTCCAGAAAACATTATATTATGTTATGAAAATATCTCTCGATTTAACTCTGTATGTGCTAAACATTAAAATTTTATTCTTGTTATATTTGCAGATGGGATCAAGATCCAAATTATTGTTAGAGTTAGTACTAAAAGAAAATGAAGACCGTTTGGCTAATTCTGACTATAATGCTTCCCAAGAAGACATTGATACGACATTATTTGCTAAAACAAGTGGTAATGAAATAAATGGTAAGTAATTGTAATTTTTATCTGTTATTTCAATAATGTAGGTTTATATTATATTCTTACTAATGTTTACCTATTTTCAGAACAACAAGAGACAGCTCAAGCTCATCGACACCGTAGTGAATCTACAAGTTCAACATCAAGTAGCTCATCTAGCAGTTCTTCTGGTAGTTCTTCGACGGCAACGTATTATGAAGGTAGGTTGAGGCTAAAATATTTCTATCTATATATCTGTATTTCCTTAATATGACACAAATTACCATAATAAACAATTTTGTTGTAATCATTTGCAGACAGCGATGACTCTACGAAAGACCCGGACTATCAAGATATACATAAAAAACCAAAGAGGAGATTTAGTCTACGCGAACTGAACGATATTACAAGCTCTCCCAGATAGAAAGACAAGTGAAAAGGCAGCTGAGATCTGGACCTATCTATACTCCTGAAGGATTCATAGGGGCCATTAAAGCTGCACGAAAGAAATCTGCGTCAATACATGTTAATGAAATGTGCTATAATGATATTTGGGATTGGAAAGCTGCTACTAATCAGATAAATTTTATGCTACAGAAAGATGAAAAAAAGTTATTAAGCTGACAGAGACTAAAGTTTTCAAGGTCCAAAAAGACGACCCCTACGCATTGTACTTCAAAACATCTTACACTGAAGAATTTAAGAGAGCTGTCGTTATAAAAAAGAAGACTGATTTTAACTCAAGCCTTAAAAAAGCTTTCGATAAAAAACCGGGTTTAGCCGAAAGGAAGAAAGCGGACATACTGTCACTACTGAATCATAATCATATTCCTGGTTATTATAGAGCATTTTTTGAAAGTTTGTAGAATTCTATAATAACGTCAAAGACTGATTTATACAAAACCTTCCATTATGATAATTTGTACTTTTAGAGGAGAATTTAGTTTATTTTTATTACTTATTTTAAAATTTTAATATAAGGAAGGAGCCAACTGTTCAGTACTCCCGAGACTGATTACGTATAGATTTAATTATCGTTAAAACCACAATAAATAATATTTATTGTGATAATTTGTAGTTCCTTTAGCTGTGACTTTAATGGTTGTGATATTTAGGTATTCATTATGTTTTTTGTCTAAACTAAGCTTAAACGTTAATTTTGTAAGGATTAAAAACAAGAGAAGTCATAATAATATTATGTGATTATTCTAAGCGTATAATAATTGTAGTCAAACATAAGGTAAATTGTTGATCTCATTGCAAAGAAAGTAAAACTTGTTATTGGATGCTACTATTTTTATTATTAATTTTGATTTTTAATAAACAAATATTTTCGACAGCAAAGTTTTATTTAGATGTAATACAGCACCCGAGAAATAATTTCATCATCTACAACGTGATATTTGATAATAGCACACTAAAAATTTTGCATATTTCAGTAACAATGTGATAAGTGCCCTTTTATTTAAAAAAAAAGTACTTATTTTAGATATTTTGTATGAATACATACAAAATGAATACATAAAAAAACTAAATATTAGTTGTCCTGGAGGTTGTTCGAATATCGTTGTGACATCAGGACAATATTTAAAAAGTTCTGATTGATTAAAAGTTAAAAAATCGTTTCCTGCAAAATTGACGTTTTTGAGATATGACACTATCGTCGCAAATTCAAGACAAAGTTTTAAAAGACTAATTTCACACCAGTTCATGGAAAATGAAGATATAATATGGATTTTTCTTTACTATTCTCATGAACGTCGATTCTCCAGGTATTTGGCGCTATGAACAACGACCAGAGAAACCAGTCCCCGAATAAATGGTAAAAAATAAAGAATTACTTACGTAGTTTATTTATTGCAACCAGATATTTTCTCAGACTTAATCAGACCCAATTAATTGGGCGCCTGAGAGTCATAAAGTTTCTCTCCCAGTATCTATTAAATACCTAGTACTGTAACTGCACTGTATCAACTAGTGTTTAAATGATTTGGCATTCTTCTCAAAAAGTTCCAATAACGTATCTGCCATGTGCCTAATTATTTTGGTCATGAAACTCTATCCAGTCTGAACAAATGTGCCGAATAGTATATATTATAATACTGACTAAAAACAAAATCTGTATCGGGCTAAGAACCCCTTCAACCTTGATGAATGCAGTTGCGAAGGGAAGCGGAATTTATTTTAGAAACATTCAATTTCGACTTCTTTAAAACTACACAATTACTTGGTGGATTTTGGCGAGGTCACCACCTTAACCTCCAAACGTACAGTCATGCATTTGATTGGTTTGCGTAAAAGGCGCAGTGACGTGCTACGTGGTCGGTAGCCTAACGTATTGATCCACAACCGTGGACAGCATCTGAAACACTAAGCTATCATGAAGCAATAAGATACCTACTGAGAATTGTCAACATTCACTTGCCGCCTCTCCAGATGGCAGACGATCCATGATCACTTTCCATACTAAAAAAATTACTTTTCTAGATCGGAATTTCTGACTCATATTGAGTTGAGCTTAAAATTTGATAGTCTATTTACGCAGCTACTACTGCTAGCTACGCATATTCTACTACTGAGCTACGTTATGAATAAATTAATTAACACAACGCAATTAAAAACTGTCTGTAAATGTTTTTACATAATTATAATAATTTGTGTAATTGTTACGTTTCGTATATATAAACTTTCATGCATAATAGTGATTATTATTTGAATATAATAATAATTTATAATTAATTTATTTGGGGTACGTGCAGCTTTGCATTTTTTATCGGTGACAGTTTACGTAAATCATTATAGAGCTACAGTTGAGTGCGATCAGTGAAATATCTGTAACTAAATGAAACATTATTTTAAGACGTAATTTCATAGTTATTTTTTACGAGTCATTTTGTGGTATATAACAATATTTAACTACAATTATTTTCATTCATAAAGTAAAACTTTACTTAACATACCACGTAACAAGTAAATTTACGTCCTATAAGCCTTTGATTTCCTGGTACGGTAAAGATGCACGACATAACTGTCAGTCAACCAGTCGTTTGACCAATTGCAAAATTAATCTATTAATTGGATATATTCTGCGTTAGTAGTAATTTAGTTCCATTGCATTCAATAATGTAACATTCTATTATATCTACTATTCATCCCTTAATATCGTTAATGTATTTCTTAGCATTTTTTGTACCGTGCTATTTCGCGTATTCGATTTATATTATGTACTAGTCCTGAAAATAATAAAAAACAGGGACCCGATTACAGTGCCACCTATCAGGTCCAACTCTAATCGAAAATCACAATAGATTTTTCCAGATTCGTTCTTCGTACTTTGTACGTTGTTATAATTTGACAATTCTGTTACTTTATTTAAAATATTCAAAGAAGAGGCTCGTAGCTAATCTGATCTATAACAAAATAATGTTTACAAACTATGAAAATTGTAGTCATTTCCATTAAAAAGTAGCATTTAAATGTAGATTTTCGGGCACGTTGAGAATATTTCTCATTCATTGGAAATTGGGTACGACAAAACTTCCTCACTGGATGCCTTGGTAGCATTCTACATGGTCTGCGGAAATTGTTTATAAATGTTAACAGTCAAAGTTATACATAAGATATAATTGATAATGTTCTATGAAGGGCCCACCCCATCGCACAGCGCCACTGGCGGAGGGCGCGGGCAACTTTTTCGGGTGAAATGTTATTCATAGACATGTTGTGTTTTTATATATAAAGTGACCTAGAAGACCTAGAAGATTTTGTATCCAACTCCAACAGTCATGGGCTGTGTTTAAAAATGTATTTAACGGTAACTTTTCGCCCAGAACTAAATAAAATAAGGTTTTCCGTGTTTTCATTTCTTTATATTGCACTTGCGTGAAAAGTGGAAGGCAGAATGGCAGCGTTACCGTACATATTATTATATATAGGCTTAATAAGTAAGGGTATAGTTACCAACTTACATATCCGAGTACCCTTTCGCTAAACATAGACGGTACTTTTAATAATAATGAATAACGTCTTATGTAGTCATTGAAATGCCATAAAATACTTTGCGACTGCTACTCAGGAGATTAAAAGCCAAGAGACCTTTAACATAGCATAGAATAGTAGCGTAGTGGTCCCGCTTAGGATCACTAGACTAACAAGGCAGTTTTGCATAATATTGTAGAATATATTGCAGCGGGCATAACACAGGCACTTAATGCATAGCACGCCACACCGTGCACATTATTGTGAGTACATATCATGTTCTGCATTACATTAGGTCAACATAACACTTTCCAAAACATTAAAATTTTCCGTTCCTTTTTTTAACTGGCTAATAGAAATCCCGCCCCTTGTATCACTTCTATCGAAATATATCTCCGTTTCAGTTTTACATCGTCTGTTGTTATCGTATACATCCTGTGAGTTCTGATATCCTAGTAGACTTTGTGCAATAAATATTTGTTGCTGGCTTGTACAACTTTGTAGACGCTTTATTTAAACAAAGTTCATAATTATAAAACTTTTAGAATGGTATTATTAACCGACGAAAACAAAATGGAGGAGTCGACGCATATATTTTTTTAAAAGGTTTTAGTGCCGTATATTTTATTGTGGTTATTTATTGTGGTTTTAGTGTGGCTGTCTGTATCTTTGTCTGTTAAATTTTGGGTTTAGGAATTCTTGGCTTCTAAATGAAATAATATGTACGATAGGTACTTAATATAATCATCAACCCATATACTGTCCCTCTCCCGAGCACGGGTTTCCACTCAAATTGAGAGGGATTATTAGGCCCTTATTCACCAAACATTTATTTTTTATTATTTATATCCACCAGTAGTGCGCGTTGGCAGACTTCACACACCATCATCTCCGAGTCCAACAATGTTGGGGTCGGCGTCCAGTCTAACCAAATGCGGCTGAAAATCAGTATTTAACACGTTGCGACTGTCATCGGACTTCCGGAACCCAATTTCTTAGCAGTACCGATATCCTGAGGATATACTAGTGACATATTAATAATGAATTATTCCATAATAATAATTAATTATTTCATATTAATTTATACTTAAGGCCATGTGCTAAACAAAGGCCATGGGGGAGCCCCATGGCCTTTGTTCAGCACTGTACCTCCTGTGGCTGATATGATGATGATGCACATAAATTCGAAAAGTCGGTACGTGCCTTGGATTCAAAC
Source organism: Acronicta alni (assembly GCA_964056405.1). Classification (NCBI taxonomy): domain Eukaryota; kingdom Metazoa; phylum Arthropoda; class Insecta; order Lepidoptera; family Noctuidae; genus Acronicta; species Acronicta alni. Next base: position 19,508,169 of record OZ043913.1, read on the forward strand.
TCAAGACCTTTGACTTGCCAGTTCAATGGTCACGTCACTAGGCTTACTAATCTATAGCAATACAAAATTGAAGAACAAAATTTCAAAATGAGATTAAAACAAAAAGACTTGTACAGTGTAACTACAATGGAGCAGAGAATAAACATTAGGATTTTTTAGATTTATGCTACTTCGCATATTCAAATTTGAGGACATTCGTTTTTTAAGGAAAATGATAAATAAAAAACCTTAGGGTGTTGTACTTCGGCTACCATTTGTACTATTGATAAAATATGGTTTATAGAGATAGACAATATTAGATAAATTTCCGAGGGGAAAACAAAAAACATGAGGTAATTAGGGTACTATGCACAAGAAATGGTAGTTAGGAATTAAAAAAAATTATTAATTATTCACTATAAAATAAATAATAATGCAAATATAGCCTAACCCCTCTCATTCTGAAAGGAGCCCGTGTCCAGTCTCGATTCATAATGATATAGGAATGATTCATAATTATGAATATATTTATATTCATTCATATGATTCATAATAATTATGTAGAAACTAAATAAATTGACGTGATAAATTTTTAAGCAACTTACCTAGTTGCTTAAAAATTTAGTATAAATAAAGATTATGTTGCTGGCAAATAATTGTTTGTTTAATAACAGTATTTGCTATATCTATTTAATTCAAAGTAAGCGTTCTTTATTAAATGGTTTCTTCAGTTTCAGATTGAACTGTGAAGGATAATAAAAGTACCACAAGTACTAATTTTCTTAAAAGGAGGTTCAAGTCTTATCAGCATCGTCCTTGAAATAGAACCTACACTGTTTAGCCATTCGAAATCATTTGTTGTACGTACGTTTAGCCCACACTAAAAATATTATAATAATCGGATTCAAGTTCCTTGACGTAACTTGCGGTAACCCCGACGGTGTGTTATGCGTTCAAGCATTTTCTCCGCCCAAAAAAAAAAGGAGTTGCTTGGTATAAATCGTCATATAGTAAAAAAAGCGTTGCGCAACCTCTCAAGACGTACGGTTCCATCCGGCGCAGTTCGGATATTTGTCGTCAAACACTGGCATTGTTTAAAATCTTATGAGCTGAGCTGTATCACATTCAGTGTTGAAGAAAAGGCGTGAGGAACCCGCAACCACGTTTCAATTTTTTTTAATTCTGCTGTATTTATGAGGAACAAAAGCGTCTTTTTAGATTAAATATTCTTTTTGTGTCCCTCCCTACTAAAATATCAATTTTCATTTGTCAAGAGTTAAAACTAAATAAGGTTTCCAACGCGTCAAATAAAATTAATGTTTTTTATTTAGCCTTTAAACACCAGAACAGGAGGATGCGTTAACCCATATTATAAATACATGCCCGGCTACCTTAATTGTGGTTATTATTTTATTGTAAGAGGTACGTCGCGCAACTGAATCATAATCGCTATTTAGCGTATCTGGTACTAGGATAGCATGAACAAGAAGCTGTGGAATAGTTAAAAATAGTAATATTCGTAGTACTTTCACTTTTTATCAGCTCTCGTAGATATAGAAAAGGCGCTCCCACAGATCAATCACAGTTTCATTGAATTTTGAGTGAACATTTAATCATAAATTAAGTTCGGTCTTAAAAAATTTAACCAACCACGGTGGTTGTGAGATATGTAAAATCAAGTTCTTGGTTCTACCTACATTTCGTAGTAACCAATTAATTAAATGTATTTATTTCTTAAATAAATAGAATGGCTTGCTATGCGATAAATTCGTTATAATTATGTAAGATGCACTTGCTGGTAAGTTTAAGTATACCTATATTATATAAACTTTATATATGTACAGAGATATTATTATACTGCAAATCGTGTTGAAAACTAACAAATAAATCTTTAAGTATATTTATTTATTTAGTTAATTTACGAAATTAACTAAACGGATACTCAAAATCTCATGAATAACAGTTTCCCTTTCCACACGGGAGCTGATAGAAAGTGAAAGTACTACGAATGATACTATTTCGAACTATTTCACAGCTTACGGTTCATGGTGTCCTAGTAACTGCCTCTGTAAATCATGGTATATTCATTCATTCGTTCGTTCTGATAAAATTTAACATAAAGTTGTTTACTTAGATTTAATTTATGGATATTAATTTGTTGAGTATTAACTTTTTCATTTTCATATAAACTTTTAGTACATAATATACTTTTCAACACACTTGCTCATAAAATGGCTCTAATTTCACCGCAATAGGCACATAATGGACACCTGTTATCAAACTGTGACTTTTTCATTGCTTATTATTCACAAGTGAGTTATAGGTTTTTTTTTATTTTATTAGTTGTTGCTTTGTTCTTAAAAAAGTTTCGATACATAAAGATCGTGTTCAATAAATAGTACAAATAAATTAATGTACCTCTATTGCTTGCTCATTTCATGCAACTTCGTATTTAAATAGATAATTTCAACTTGTACGTTTTTAATAAATTAAACTTTCACTCAAATATAACTTTTGTTTCTCTGTAATAAAGAAAACTTTGAATTCCGCATTTTGTATGTGGCTAAAACGCTATCCGCGAAAAGCCAAAAAAAAAGAACCTTCATTCAATTAGCCTATGGCCGATCGCCATTATTCGCCATTGTTTAGGAAAACAGGTGCGTCAGCGGTAATCACCAACATTACACACGTATAAAATCTATTAACCGAGGGAATCCGCTCAATTGATCAAGTATATTTTTTCCTTTTAGTTTGTTGAACTATTTTTAAATAAAAAGTTGGCTTTGATGTTGCATTTATTAATCGTTGGTATGGGCCGGTCGCCTCGTGGACTTAGTATGTTATGCTAATATGAATTTTCTGCTGACTGTGGCGTCGTGAGTCGGGTTGCTTTATTCCATATAACATTACGCTGTTAGTGGTCAGCTGTTAGGTTCTTCACAAAAAAAAAGGTTCTTTGAATGGGTAGAAGACTACTATTATTGTATTATTATTTAATACTATTTACAAATAAAATCTTACTTGATGTATATATGTTACTGTAAAAGCTCGAACTGCAGTAAATCCTAAGATATTCCAGTAAAACCTAAGATCTACCAATTCCTAATGGTAAATGTCCCAAAAGGTTTGCGATTCGAACTTTTACCACCATTCCGTTGGTAAATCTTAGGATTTACATTAATGCACGGTAAATTTTGAAAAACAAACCATGTCATAACGTGCTCAGCGCATTGACTTGTAGCTTGCCGCCCAAAACATTCAGATTTGGTTCTGGCAACAATTTTGTCGAAAATTATTGGTTGAGCGGAATATAATAATTTATATTCAAACCAACATCTACCAGCTGACAGTGGTAAAACCTAGCATATACTGAATTCGAATGGTAAAAGCTCGAAAAAATCGTTGTATTTTCAGAAATACTTACATTTACCAACTCATGTCGGTAAATCCTAAGACTTACACTTAAATCTTAAGATTTACCGTAGTTCGAGCTTTTACAGTAACATATACGTGCAAACCACATGAGTTTGTAATCCCCCGAATAAAGCAGATTTTTACTTCACCTAAGAGGAAAATAAACATAATTATCGGAAAAAAACCATTAGTGATGCCGTTTCTAAGATTTTCACTTCATGAACCTCGAGTCATACTTACTTTATTACTAAATATATAAAAACTACAACTACGTGGTTAATTAATATAAATATAAACTTATCTACACTACTAACAAACTAAAATTACAAAGTAAACTAAACTTATTGTTATTATATTAATTACACTTTCTTAATAATATATACCTATTTCATCATCATCAAACCATATACTGTCCCACTGCTGGGCACGGGTCTCCTCTCATATTGAGAGTGATCACTTTGTAGTCCGTCCGTCCGTCCGTCCATCTGTCAAGACCCTTTTTCTCAGGAACTAGAAAATGAAAAAAGGTATCAAGCTAACATTTATATAAAAGGTCTACTTTCCCTTAGAGTTGTGAAAAAATCAAACTTCTAAGCCAATGCAATCTAAAGATACAGCAGTTTATGCCGCAAATTTCCGCAAATTTTCGAACCTCGCAAGGGAATCAAAACCTACTTCCCGTGAACTCGGAATCTTGAAATTTGGTACGAAGCAACGTATTATTACGTAGCACTGATAAAGGAAAAATTACGAAAGCTGTGAATTTTTAGTTACGTCATATAATAATAATGTTTTTAATAATTTTACAGTTTCTACCCCTTTCCTCATGAACGCGTAGAGGTATTAAATTGAAATTCTTATCAAATACTCAGGTCTTATATCTTTAAGCTGTAACAAAATCAAACTTCTATGTCAACGCAATCAAAAGTATACCTACAGGTTTGTACGGAACCCTTGGTGCGAGTGTCCGACTCGCACTTGGCTGGTTTTTTTTATATTCAATCATTATTTTTACCAGATTCTGTAAATAAAACATAATTATTGAACAAAATATTCAAAAATATACAGTTTTTTATTTAAAAATCAAATGCCATGGATTACGCAAGTAAAAAGTTACTGTTATGTACATTATTAAACACAGCCTAACACGGTTACGACTGTTGTTGGAGTTGGATACAAAATCTATGGTCCTTTAACACGTTAATATTTAAAAAAACATGTTTATGAATAACATTTTACTCGAAAATAATTCCCACGCCCTCCGCTAGTGGCGCTGCACGATGGGGTGGGCTCTTTATAGAACATTTTCAATTACTTACTGTATAACTTTGACTAGAACAGTTTTATTTTCATAACCAATAATATACATTAAATGAACTTATTACAAATAGTACTAAATTCAAAAACCTAAATCTATAATTAAATAAAAATAAACTTATCTACACTACTTACTAACAAACTATAATAAAAAAGAAAAACAAAAAACTACAGGGTAAACTAAACTAAAACTAGACTAAAAAATTGCATCAAAAAACTCATCCGCATCGCCATCGTCTGGTAGCGTACCCAAGAGGCTGGCTGCATTGCCACGTTGAATGGCAATGCTTAGTCTCTGGCCGAAGTAGAGGCCAGCCTTTGGGTCACGTGAAGTGTCGTTTAGACGTTTGGTAATATCTTTAAAGAGTGACAGGGCACTCGGACCCCATGGCCCCAGCGTTTCGACCCCAAACGGTTCGAAAATATAACTATTTATAAAATTGTTATATTTACGCCGTTTGTTGGTCTCCGCAGTCGCAGCAGCAGCGCCAGCACAGCCTGCCGAGCTAGGAAGATGGGATGGCGCAAGAGTGTCGACGCACGTTGCGTCCCACACTAAAGGCCTACCCATTTTCCAAGGCAGCAACGACATCCCGTCCGGTCTCTTGCCGTCGTCACGTGCCAAACCACTTGGTTCTAAAATGGCTGGAACGCCGGCGGTGACAAGGGCACGGCGAATGATGTCGTTAATGCTGGCATGCCTTGCTATTCGACCTGCGCTCCTGCTGCAAGACAAACCATGGTGTCCGAGGCTATCGACAGCTTCACCACAGTGACAGCGATGCGGAGCACAACAAGGAGCTCCCAGTCGAAGGCAAACAGCGATCCGAAAAGTTGAATCATCCAACATAGTACCTAAGTTGGAAGAGGGAAGTGCTTGTAACCACAAACCCGACTCCCATTTACCTACAGCCAGCAGCCGGGCACGCTCTGCAGTATTGAGTGACGTTTTAACAAGTTCATTCCGTATCAATCTGCAGAGCGGCTCATCCCACTGCCTCTGGGAAAAAGGGTTAATGGGTGGAAGGGTATTGGGACAAAAACTACTCCAGGCATTCTTAGCCTCAGTTACGTAAGGTATCTCGAAATCAATCAGTGATGAAGCTAGAATATTCCTTGTTAATTTCTCGGTACCGAGAACTGAAGATAAGAATGCCGGTAGACTTAAACTGGAAATTTTGCGAACGCCAAGGCCTCCAAAGCGGACGGGTAAGGTAGCCTGTACCCAGGCCCGGTCGTCTAGAGCTACGTTCAAAATAGCGCTTAAAGTTTTACGGATAATACAGTCAATTTTGTTTAAAAGATCCGAATGCCTCCATAAAGGTGAAGAGCGGAGGAAATACGTAAATTGTGGTCCAAAGCAACAATAACGTATTATAGTAAGAGCCGAATGCATGTTTAATTTGGTGAGTCTTTCCGAAATGTCAACTAGAACATATTTAACCAATTTCCGTGACCACGTAGAATGTTATGAGTATTATATGTTCCCTTTTATACATCAATTTTTAATTTCTTCGGGGTCGAGCAAAGTTGCCGAATTCCTAACTAGATGGTGTTGGCATCGAATTAGAAGTCGTTATGGTTTCGTTCACAAAATTGAATAGGTTCGCAAGCCGAAGTCGATCATATTAGTTTCGAAACGGTGCTTGTGCCGTGCACTAAGTTGCTATTAGTTTTTGAAGAGTAATTGTCTGAAAAGGGCAATAACTCGTATAAACAATACCATAACATACGCCTGTTTTCTGTTCAGTATTCCTCTGTGATTATGCAAAATAAAATTATTTTATTAAATATTGACTGTCCAAATTGTTAGTCTAAACTAACATGATAAATGTGAAATTAACTCTGTCTGTTACCTTTTCACGCCCAAAGCACCTGAACACGTTTACTGACAACATCCGAACTTCTACCCGATACTGATAAAATATCGATCTCTTTTTTAAAGTTGTGCTCTGCTCCTGCGGTAGAGTTCGTCAGCAGTGGTACCGCATTGTCAAATTTTGAATAATTTCCAATTCTGCCACTAAGCAATTATTGTGCTAACATTATTGTGTTGCGGTTTGAAGGACATATGAGACTTAATAGCTAAGGTTCGAAGATAAAGCTCGAGTGATATTACTGGTGTAAAGTACTGCGGATGTGTTTGATACCTTTTGTCCAAGGTTTCATGCACTGCAGTGTGGTAGTTTGTAGTTAATGAAAATTATCAGAATCTTTTATGTTAAAGAAAAACCGGCCAAGTGCGAGTCGGACTCGCGCACCGAGGGTTCCGTACAAACCTGCAGAATATACCTACAGGTTTATACGGAACCCTCGGTGCACAAGTAAAAGTTATTTTTGATATGAGTTTCAACTTGATGTCTCTACGCGTTCATGAGGAAAAGGGTAATAAGTAGGTATACAATTATTTAAAAAAAAATGTGATGTAACTAAAAATTTTAGGAATTCGGAATTTTTCCTTTATATGTGCTATAAAACATTGCTTCATGCCAAAGTTCAAGATTTTAATCGACTGGAAGCAGCTTTTAGGTTTTGATTCCCTTGCGAGTAGTTGCGAGTTTGAAAATATGCGGCTTAAATAAAATTGTTGTATCTTTTGATTGCGTTGACATAGAAGTTTGATTTTGTTACAGCTTAAAGGTATTATAGACCTGAGTATTTGATATGAATTTAAATTTAATACCTCTACGCGTTTATGAGGAAAGGGATAGTAACTGAAATTATTAAAATATATATATATATTATGATATAACTAAAAATATACAGTTTTCGCAATTTTTCCTTCATCTGTGCTATAAGACGTTGCTTCGTACCAAATTTCAAGATTCTGAGTTCACGTGAAAACCAAAAATTTGTGGAAATTTGCGGTATAAACGTTTGTATCTTGTGATTGAGTTAGCTTAGAAGTTTCACAGCTCCAAGCGACAGTAGACCTGAGTATTTGATATAAATTTTAGCTTGATACCTCTACGCTCCTCTTATATATTTTTCAGTGAAGATTATAACAAATTTTTATTTTGCCTTTTACCACTAAGGTGGCATACAAATAAGCATACGGCCCACTTGATGGTAAGCCTATAGACGCTTGCAACACCAGGGGTATCACTCGCGCGTTGCTGACCATGTGAAACGAATATCGTCACAGAAAAAGACGGGTTCACTTTACGATTTTACTACTGAAACAAATTTGACCACATACTTATATAATTATATTTCGGTTCAGAAACTGATCGTCAAAACTAACCATAGGATTTAGATTATTTAGATATAAAATATACATATAATGACATAGACTCAATCTCAGTAGACTATCATTCGAAAATGACTCAAACAATGACAATCACTTGAATAATTACATCGAAGGCAAATGAAGCTACTGCCTATGGGCCCGTCTCTGGCTCTCCGCTACCTGAAAAACACGAATAGGGTTTTTGCAGAAATGTCTAAAGTGCCAGAGATTCGAAGTCTTTCATTTCTTACGGCCATCTACATACATTTTATTTTATTGGCCCTATCAGACTAACATGAAGGTGTCATATTTTATGAAAGTGTCAAATCTGCTTGGGAAAGTTTCAGAAATATTTTTTCTTCTGGAAATTGTAATTAGGTATTATTAAAATAATGTTAAATAATAATTCATCGGGTTATTTTATAATATAATTACAAACACGTTTTTGCACGCTCATAGTTGATTGATACTCAACTTGCATTCAATAAAATTGATAGCTATATAAAATTACATTGGTTTTGTATTTGCTAGTTTCAACAGCAGACCTAGTATATAATATAATATATAATAATAATCAAATAAGATTATTATTTGATTAATATTAACAAGCAACCCTTGCGTTGATTTTTTAACTTCAAGTAGTTTTAATGCCAACTGATAGCATGCGCTACCGACCGGAGCGCTAGCTATCAGTCGACTGACGGCAAAACCAAACAAGCCGTCGACCTGCATCCCGATCATGCGCAGTACAACCGTCGCCGAAATGAAACCCCTTGCTAAATTATATATTTAGCTATTTTTAATTCTTGCATTATTTTATTTTTTTAATTCTCAATTCCATTGTATGGTGCTAACTATTTTTTGCATTTGACAATCCATTTTGGATAGTCTAATATAGAATTAATTACTCAATCATATTATTATACAACCATTAACAATAGTTTATTTAGTTACTCCTCTAAGGTCCATTTTTAACTATAATGTCCTGAATTCGCTGTATTAGCTCTTGCAAGTCAAATTTATTATTTATTTTTTTGATAAAGTTGACTTGAGGCGTTCCTCAAGTTTTCTCCAGTCCGTTGCCACCTTTGTATAAGCAGGATCAATCGAAGGGATCTAATCTAGGGGCTAGGATCACAAGTCGGTGGTCAAAGTCTAACTTTTGTGGCGTCTCCAAAGAGCGTAATTCTAGGTTCAGGAGGGCTATGTCGACTTCTGGACGATGGTCAGACTACACAAGCGGAGAAATGAGTGGGCAACATTTGCTCATCAAAATTGAGCAGGGTGCTCAGTTTATCTAGCGCTCTGCCTTTGTGGTTGTTCGAGTGGTAATTCAAAGCCACATTTTTGGCAAAGTTCGCTCAATATGATAACTGATTCACCCAGGCCTACAAGGATGTCGAGGTTGGAGCAGGAGTGAAGCCTGGTTGGCCTAATACAGTAGTGACCGGTTTTGTGTCCGGTTGAGCCTACTCGAAATAATAGAGGTCTCTTTATGAGAAAGGGACGGGTCATTCGGTCTCATGTCCCTTTACTGACATGAGAGTGCTGCATCCTTTTGTGGTTCGTAATTCCAGGATTCTTCTGATCTTGATACTGCTACTGAGTTCTATCAATATATTATTATATTGATAGAACTAGAAATATCATATTTAATTTTATTCCCTTTCTCATAATCTATTCCTCTCACTCTTTGACATTCCGTTCCACACAGTTTCAATCTATTCCGTTTTCTCATCCTACATGTATATATTTAATCTATGCATATTCTTTACGGCTTATAACTGCGTGTGGCATCACAACTTATCCTATAGGAAAACCAGCGCTGTGGCATTAAGCTTGTGTTTAATGTCGCACCATTGCGAGGTAGAGGCCTGTTTTGGCCTCGTGCAGGGTTGCTGCTATAAATTTAATTTATTTTGATAATTATTTGTGCTGTACGAGATCAAAACAAAAAGTTTAGTTGTCAGACAGATACTTAACTTATACTTACTTTAATTACACGCTGTTTTGAAAAATGTAGATGTGCAACATATAGAATCTGTGATTCTTTGATAACATAACAGATAAGTTGGATATTGCCTACAATTATTATTTTAGAAAAAGGAGAACCGCTTTTATTTAAATTGATGTACCTATATTTTGATAAATTTATTTGTCAGAAATATCCTTAAAGTTGTTTTTAACAAAAAAGCTTAATATTATATACTAACGATCATGTGACTTGGGCCTGCTCCCTGATTACCTACTATTTGTATAAGTTAGCTCTTTTGGATTCATGAGTTACTAGTAACATGAGAGCATTGCATTCCCTTGCCAACGGATGCTCTCGCTCGGCAGCAAAGAGTACCTACCTACCAATTCACTATCTATAATATGTATATTTATTTCAGTTCTCGTTCACTCCAAGGCTAAAAAACAAGGATAGTGAACTCAATAGACTCTGCAACGAAAGCTTAGGGTACTGAATCTCAATGTAATCTATTACTTTCAATAGACTTTATTTTTTAGACTGAGTCTTTTTTTAAATTACGTTTTAAAAACCTAAAAAAATATTTTTTTAGAATGTACCTACAGGGTTTTTATAACGGGGTATAGAAAAATATTATTATGGATACGGTGGTTACTGATCTTTATTTGGAATAGAAACACAAATTAACATTATTAATAAAAATAAATGACATCGAAGTTACGACATAATTATGATATTGAAATTACATCGACATTGAATGAAATCAAGAATAAAATTACGCTAACTGGCATCGAATTATCAAGCAAATAACATTGAAATTACAATAAGTTACGTAAATTACATCACTGAAACTATAACTAACATTGAACTAAACAACACATAGATATATAAATTACGACAATTTACTTAAATGAAATTTAAAAATAAATGACTTCGAAGTTACGATAGATGACATTGAAATTACGTCGACATTGAATGAAAGTGCGTTAACTGGCATTGAATTATCAAGCAAACAACATTGAAATTACAATAAATGACGTAAGTTACATCACTGAAACTATAACTAACATTTAAATAACAACACATTGATATAATAAATAAATTACGACGATTTACATAAATGTATATTATGAAATTTAAAAATACATAATATATTAATAATAAACTATTATTACATATTTTGTTATTATCTTTTAATAAATATTGGTAATTAAACGATGTATAGTAAAGGTCATAACATGTACTTTAAGTTATTTTTGTATTTTTTCTAAGAAGTGTATGTATTTCGAATTAAACTGAAATTAAATTGAATTGTGGTCTGTTATTAATATTCTTACTATTTTACTAGCACTATTGTTTCTATCATCTCAACATCACTCCAAGAATGTTTGTCAGAAAATGCCGTATGACATTAAAACCGTCTTTGTATTATTTCTATAAAAATAATTGAATTTTATTTATTTATCTGTTAAATAAGAGAAAATGTATTTACGAATGTATTAAGTTCATGTTTCAAGTATATATACTACAGAAACAGTCAATTTAAATACAATTACTTGTTCGTTTGTTAATGTGGTATGTGGCAAGTACCTTCAGTTAGGTAGATCCATCTACCTATAAAACTTTTTAGTCAATATTAATAAAATGGTTAATGAAATGAGGACTCTAAAAGCCTAGAATTGACATTCCACCAGACTTTCGCTTACTAATGGTACCGAGTAAACGCCACGTAGAAAATCGGTGCCTAAAACAATGAGTTAAAGAAGACCTCTGCAGTTGATGCCCTCTGTACAAAACACGTACGTATCTATCCTGTTTGAGAACTAAAGTATTATAATTATAAAAGCCAGCACTGTTGGGCCAAATCAGAAAAAAATTATGTCAAGCAGTAATCGTCGTTACACGTCTATTCAAATAGGTTTCAAAATGCATCTTTAGCGCATTGGTTAGAAAAAAGAAGTGTTAATGGAGGGCAGTAGGTTCTGCAATAAAACTGTCAAAATCGGAGATATAAAAATACTTCAGATATTAACTTGAAATCGGCGACAGAAGGATTTTTTGCAGGGTTGACACATGACTTGGTCTAGACTGACCTCGGTTCGGGTGCCCAAATCATCATTCAAATAAACAAATGGAACAGATTTCCGGTAACCAATCAGATAATTAAATAACCAAAAATTCAAGTATGTGACAAGTATCTTGTGTCACATACTTGAATTTTTGGTTATTTATACGATAACGATTGCGGATTCTTTCCTAAATGCAGAGCACAAAGCACTGATGATCAGAATGCTGTAAAATATGAGGAAAGTAGTCAAAATTATGAGATCAACCCTTAAATCATAGTCAGGCATCGTCCCTGTTGACTCGGGTTTTAGGGACAATATCGGCAGTTCAATACTGCTTTTATAGTCCAATGTATTCATATCTTTACTGTTTTTTTTTAAACACAATCAATAGTGAAAATATTAGACGAATTGATTGTGACGAAATGAGTAACGCGATACCAAATTATTACATATATGTAATCGATTTTATGTTAATTCTTCATATGCGAGCTTTTACACGTAAAGTAAGTGACAAAAAATAATATTAGAGCAAGCATAACTAAAAAAACAGCTATTAAGTATAATCGGTACATTTTGGTGACGTGCAAGCTTTTTTAGGCGCACGACTCAAGCGCACTGCTGTTGATGGTTTCTTTTTTTCGTGCCAATAATAAATATTTTATTATTACTTGAAATTTCCTGCTATTGTAAAATTTGAATCTAATTTCAAATGTTGAGGTTTTTAAATACTATCTTAACAGCCAATCCTTCGAATGCGATGATGAAATCTTAATTTATTATCGAAGCAAATTCACAAATGTTCAATGTTTCTGTAATTAGTTCGACTATTTACTAAAAAAGTCAGATAACAGGCCACTTCACCGGCTCACTGAAAATAAAAGAAAGAGGTTTTAGTTTAAGAATAGCATTGTTATCTCTAAATAATTATAAAACAAAGTCGTCTTCCGTTTGTCTTTTTGTTTCTCCGCCTATTTTTCAACTACACAATGGATATAGATACGGATCTTTTTATATTAGATTATTTCTATCGAAAATATCATGCATGTTTCTGTCTTGCTTTTATAATACGCGCATGATATTAGTGCCTCCATTAATTAACCGGGCTAGGTACCTGATTACCTAATTGTCATGCTATATAAAAAAGGAAATCTTTTCATACGATTAGGTCGGTAGGACTATGTATATTTTTTTACAGTTAGATATAGTGATATCCTAGCGACCTGACTATTAGACTGCCAAGTCAAAGGTCTCGAGTTCAAATCCAAGGCACGCACTGCTGACTTTTCAAATTCATGTGCGTATTAATAACTAATTTACAACTTGCTTAGTTGTAAATTAGTTATTAAAACATCGTGAGGAAACCTGCAAGCCTTGGAGATTTTTCTCGACGGTGGAGGTCGGTGTGAAGTCAGCCAACCCGCATAAGACCACCGTGGTGGACTATAGCCTAATCCCTCTCAATCTGAGAGGAGACTCGTGCCCAGGAGTGGGACAGTATATGGGTTGATGGTGATTATAGCAGAGGAAGAGTCTATTGTCATTAACGGAGCATAAATATTTATTCTAAGTTGCTACTAAGAATTTCATAGAGAAACGAAACAATTTGCTCGTGTTGGAAATTCAACTCAGGACCATAAGGTCCTAACCATGAAGTCAGCAGTAACACTTGCAACCACTAGATAAAAGAGAGGTCAAAGTTTAAAAAGACGGTAAATCCATTTACCTTAACAGCGAAGTCAAAGCAGCAGTATTATCTAGTCGGTTGGGTAACTTCTTCAAGGTTTTAGTAGAAATAGTGCTGCTTTTACGTAGAAGAACTCAGGTTACCAACAGGAGCTGAAAAATTAAAAAAATACATATATTATGTCTTAGACCGGTAGGCTTTTAAGAGATAGAACTCTGCTACTGATTCTGTCTGGAGTTGTACCACCCTAATATTCTGCCGTCAAGCAATAATGTGTTGGCATTACTGTGTGGACTTATAGCCTAATCCCTCTCAATATGAGAGGAGACCCGTGCCCAGCAGTGGGACAATATATGGGTTGATGATGATGATGATTACTGTGAATCATCTTGTGGGTCTTAGTAATCACTAAGGGAAGACCACTTTACAGTCTCCCCCAGGGATGTACCTTAATAGGCCGTGCACAGGGGGGTTCTGGGGTGGCCTATTAAGAGGACACAGTGCCCTTCTCCATGTGCTGATGTGGTGATGTGGTTTTAGTGGGTAAGAGTAACACACTCCCCGGTCTAACCCCGTAGACCGTTAGCTTTTTGAAGGTTTTCCCCCGAAAATAAAAAAAAGGGTCTTAGTAATCATGCATCGCTTTTTATCATAGCGCCATTTCACCGATATAATTGAATTAACGAGGAGGTTTGCTACTATAATAATGCTTGAGTATTAACTTCGATGCCAAAATATAATGACTGTGAACTGGCTGACAATATTTATAGCAAAGAAGAATTATTTATTCTAAGAAAAATTAAAATTTTGTTTTATATACAATTTTTACATAACATAAATTGACAGAGAGAAATTAATGTGTTGAAAGAAAAGAAAGAAAGAAAACTTTATTTGTACTCGTACATAAATCAGAGCAACATACAATGTTTTCAGCAACCCTGTACGAGGCCAAAAAGGACCCTATCTCAGCAAGTTGTCTCGCAGTGTTGCTGGGGAGTTTATTGCACTGTTTCTTTTTCCCAGCTAAAACACTAGGAAGCGGTGAAGGGTGGGCGTTAAAGTAAAAATGACTTTCAGAAAGTTGTCTATCTTGAATAAATTATTTCTCTGGGGTTCAAACTCAGGCCCTCACGCTTAGCAGACATAGCATACTATCACGCCTTTAATCCTCGAAGGGTTAGGCAGAGTGGTAATAATGTACAGTCACAGTTCACTAGTATGTTTAGGTCTCATGTAAAACCAGCCTTTCGCCAATAACCGGGCACAAATCCAAATTCTGTGCTACTATTATGAATTTCATAGAAACACCCAATAACACTGCTCACCCTGGGAATAAAATCTAGGACTTCTACCGTAACAGTCGAGCTTTGGATCACTACACTAACGAGGCTGTTAACGCACTTGTGAATATAAGTTCAATGAAGCATAGAACAACTGTTAAGAAATACTGCGGAAGGGTCGTTAACCCATACACTAGGTCGAGAATTGTAAAGCATTTATCACTAATATTGCATCAAGTAACTTCGATTCTTAATTGCCAGCCAAAAATGTTTGCTTTAGTAATTTCTCTTAAGAAGGGTCCTTTCTTCCGGAACCTTTTTCCTTTTTTAAAATAGCTCTTGCTCTAGGACTGAACCCTTGAGAGGATTTTACAGACATATTTATAAAGGTCCCAATAATATTTTTTCTCTTATAATTATCTTCCACGTACAGACAGCCATCCGTTATATTTTTACTATATGTATAGATAATTATTATATATATATACCATTATTATGAAGTTTAGTAAAGTTTCAGTCAATGCTACTGAACAGAGAAAGAAAAGATGGATATAGATATATTGATTCCTGACATTTACGCGAATATTTAGTATAAATTGAAATAAAACTACTTTTTACGAATTTTATCACGTTAAACAAACAAACGTTCGACGTGCTTCTTTAAATTGGCACAACTTTTTTATTTATGAACCGATTGTCATGAAACAAACACTAAATGTTAAGTGAAGCTTACCACAATATATTAATGAGCAATATACAGTGATCCGTTACATTTTTATTATATTGATTAACGGACACAAAGTACACCCAGACTAGCCACAAAATATCTGTGGATTACACAAAGATTTGTCTCGGGTGGGAATCAAACACATGACACCTGGCGCAACGGTGATGTCGAGGAGCCAAACATGCAGTCGAGATTTATATAACATGACATCATGTCACCTGTATTACACCTGTAAACTACCTCAACGTATCGACTGTCAGCCCTAATTTTTATCTGCTCATTCGACAGAATCTTTGATTTAGTATTGCAAAGTATGCAATAAATATTGCAAATCATTGTGTTTTATGCTTAGGTTATGTTTAATATAGTACGGCACAAGATTTGCTTTGTCCATGAGGTTTAGTATAAAAGTATAGCTGGCTTACTAAAATCTATAAAGCTTTGAGTTTCAAAGGTAGTAATGGACGGTTGATCAGAAATAATCTTAGTAAATAGGTCCTATGCTTTCAATATAGGACCACTTTCCTGAAATGGAAGGGGTTAGGTCACAGTCTCCTGTTGCTAAGAAACTACGAACAATGGTATTAATTTGTTTTCGGTTTTTTTATTACACGATTCATCATCATCATCATCGTCATCATCAACCAATATACTGTCCCACTGCTGGGCACGGGTCTCCTCTCATATTGAGAGGGATTAGACTATAGTCCACCACGCTGGCCTAGCGCGGGTTGACAGACTACACACTCCATCGAGAAAAATCTCTAAGGTATGCAGGTTTTCTCACAATGTTTTCCTTCACCGTTTAAGTAAGTGATAATTTATTATTAATACGCACATGAATTTGAAAAGTCAGAGGTGCGTGTGTTTGATTGAACTCGAGACCTTTGACTTGGCAGTCCAATGATCATATCACCAGGATATCACTGCTTATCACCATTACACGATTGTTACGTATCAAAACTGAATATATAAAGGCCTCATAATTGGGAAGAAAACAAGACATAAATGTTATAAATACCTTTTATGCGTCTTCTGAACCTTTTGGGGAAAACTGCCTTTGTCTTCTGATCCTGCTCATCAGTAATGATCTAATCTCTATCTACCAGCGTTTGACCTTTAAACACGGTGCGTTAAAGACTTTGTTAATATAAAAAAAAAGGAAAACAAGACTGTTCCCCGATGACTACTCAAGACTGTGTCAGCAACTAAGAGCCACTGGTGCAGACTTAATGATTACAAGATCTACCCCACAGTGAGCTGTTACCAGAACCGTCGAAAGATATTACTGAACTAAAAATCTCGAATCCTGAGCTTTTTATAAGGCTGAGTCACGTGGACCTACACCAAGTCGTAACGTAAACTCTTTTCAAATAAGTACATAAGTATTGTTGCATGTCCGTTCAACAAAACAGTTTTTATCAACTTTCGCAAAGTTTTGTCGGTGGTTACAACTTCATTTCATAGGTTTCATTTCTACCTGAATTAAGGTTGCGCCATATAGAAAGCAACTTATCGGTACAGCGTAGGTATCGCGATGTCAGTAAATGTTTTGTTTAATTACGACGCACGTCACATTTAAAGTGTGACGAAGCGCCCACCTCGTACGTACGTACCTCACGCACCGCTATATGACGTTTCTCGAGCAATTTCATAAAATTGTATCCTAATATAGTTTTACCAGTGCTGTTGGCTTGCTTTTCATGTAGTCGTTGTCTTAATAGTACATAGTATCCATTTCCTATTAATTTGTTCATAAGAGGCAATCTAAACGCGACTAGAATAGTGTGCATTTTCGTATCGTTTTTGAATCGCGGTGGCGTAGTGGTCATAGCGTCTGGTGTACCTAACCAGAAGACGCAGGTTCGAATCCTGCCCGCGGTCGAATTTTTCCTTTTCTAAATAACTTTAAAATCTTAGCATGGAAAATGCCAAAAATATACAAAAAGACAATATAAATATATTTCAACCCAAATGCACTAGAACAATGGCACTTAGTATCATTACTTTTAATAATAACTTACTCATCTACTACTTCTTTTCAGCTAACCCATTAAGGTACAGTTAGTGGAAATTGCTTAAGCATATTGCAAGAAAGCATTAGAATTGTTCACTCATATAGAATATTTGTAAAACGATGAAGATCAATAAAAATAAACATATTAATTGATGTTACATGTTTTCTTTTCTTCAACTGCCAGCTTACAACGTCTAACTAGCCTAATATTCAGCAGCAGCAATTTACACGTAATAATTATGTTAAATGTATTTATTACTCGTCACTCGCATGTACTATTCAGTTCTCCGATTTGTTTTAGGTCCCACGTCATAAGGGACGAGCTTATTGCCCATACCACAAATCCAAGCTCCGGGCTGCTACTGAGATTTAATAGAAAAACCTAATAACACTGCTTAACCTGGGAATAGAACCCAGGACCTCTAGCGTAGCAGTTGCACTGGGCAGACTAGCCACTTTGTTTTACATAATATGTAATAGTGCAGATTATTACTGTCAATACCTTTAGTAGCTATCTACTTTCTAAACGTTCGCTCTTTGTAAGATTTTAGGTTATTATAAGTTTTATAAGTCTGTATTCCCGTACGATGAGGAATAGCTAATGCAGAGAGATTATACGAAGGAATTAATTTCTGGTGGGACTCTTCCCCATATAAAATAAATTATGTAAATGGTTTTTTATCGTTTATCTAGACAAGCCCTAATGCTGGCTTTTAAAAGAATATTTCGCAACAATTTTATAAACATTTAGTTTATGGGGTTTCTAAACAAACTAACCTTTTTTCTTCTGCGCAAGACGCGGTGAACTGGTCACGTTGCGTTTACATAACGCATGTTGCCTTAAAGAAACACAAATAGCAAATTAACAATGTGAAACAGTCAAGTTCTGAGTTTGTACCTGAAGCCAACAATATTAGTCTTTTGTCCGACCCAATGACGTACTTGGAGCAGACTTTTAACATGGTACGTAAGAAACATTTGTCTCGAAAACGTGACTAAATTTTCCAAGATTTTGCTGGCAACAATTTACTCATAGTCACTAATACATTATCTACAGAACATAATAATTAACTTGAGTTAATTGTTGTACCATAACATTCCGAAACATACCTATTTAGTACATAACCTATTTAGTACACCTCTGCCTTTTTTTTATAGTACGTAAAATCCTCATGGATCCTCTGCCACCCGGGGAGGTGGCAGGGTATGTCGGACTCATCATCATCAACCCATATACTGTCCCACTGCTGGGCACGGGTCTCCTCTCATATTGAGAGGGATTAGGCTATAGTCCACCACGCTAGCCTAATGCGGGTTGGCAGACTTCACAAACTGTCGAGAAAAATCGCTAAGGCATGCAGGTTTCCTCACGATGTTTTCCTTCACCGTTTAAGCGAGTGATAATTAATTATTAATACGCACATGAATTCGAAAAGTCAGAGGTGCGTGCCTTGGGTTCGAACTCGAGGACTTCGACTTGGCAGTCCAATGGCCATACCACTAGGCTATCACTCGGACTCATACTGACTAAAAACCGCACTTGCCTTCACGTGCCCTATTGTCATGGCCATGGTATCTGCAAAATTCGCCACGACCATGACAGGAAGTACACCTCTGCCTGGGTTAGGCAAAATTCATCGTTATTTTTAAGTTACATTAGTACACCTCTCTCTACGATACCAAAATTTTGTTGATATGAAGTTATCAACAAAATTTTGGTATCGGTACGATTTCCAAGTCGAACAAAGAGTCGAAGAAACTTTTCATCGGAAAAAAATCCGTAGCAGCTCTGAGTTTGCATTTGTGCCCAGTGAATGGCAATGGCTCCATGTTCTAAATTATAAACCATCTTGACTGCCTAATTAGTCCACTGTCGCAAGGGCTGTTGTTGATCGTGACGCTATGAGTTCGATTCCCGACCCGAGTTAGTCCTGTAGTCCAGCGAAGTGTTATTGATTTTCTATGTAATTCTCTATAATAGCAACTCGCATTTTGGATTTATTCCTGATAAATTTAAATTGTAAATTCCGGTCATTACAGACAAAGACTTACTAACACAACAAAAAATAAAAAGCTTGTGATGGAAACCAGAGGAGCTCGTGGCTAAGTTACAACTAAGCTGATCAAACGATCTGTAAGGTTAAACTGTGCTAGCCACGGTCAGTCTGTGGATGACTTACCATTCTTAATACAACGGGATCCCCTCGCGTCTCGAAGAGCAAGTAATGCCGTTCATGTCGACTGTCCTGTAAACAGCTATGAAAATTGTTAGCAAAAAGCACTAGGTACTACTTTAGGTAACAGTACCTAAGCACCTATAAAGTGTTAATAGGTATAATAAATATTGGTACATGTGTACATAATGTTGACGAGAGACTACCTTGTGTTCATATTTTCCTGGTAGCTCTCAATATCTCCAATGCAGTTTTAGTGCAACGATCGTTTGAACGTTCGCGATGTTTGCGAGCATGGAATGCGTTCATTCTAACCGGTTGTGTAGCGCTCTTGTTTGATTAATATTTTTATTCTGGCACTTTGAAATTACTAAATGATAAATACCATCATGCTTGAATTACTACTACACAAGGATTAGGCAGAGATATACCAATGTAACCCACAGTTCCCCGGTAAGTTCTTTGCGATTTGTTATGTTGGTATATGTTTGCGATTTCCTTGACAGGGCGCCCCCTGTTACCATTAACCGGGCACAAATTCAAACTTCGAGCCGCTACTAAAACTCTCATAGAAAATCCCAATAACAATTTTCTCAACCTGGGTATCGAACTCAGTATGTCTAGCGTAGCTGCGGGCGTGTCACGCTTAGGACCGCTAGACTAACGAGACGGTTGTTTAATTTGTTTTCTTATATGAAATGCGTAGCAAAGCAGCAAAAGTATTCAGTATACTAAAAGCACTCCGTTTTTAGGTGGTATAACAATAGGTATACTTACCTATAAAATATGGTATGGTTTAAAATATTTATAACTTTATTGATTCCTGACACTATTTTTTTGTTTAAAAGCTTTTATATTTTTCATTGAAATAAAACTACGTTTACGAATTTATGTAGATGTTAAGTACTTTAAGATGCCATCCACCCACCTTCACTAACTTTGTGATAGTACATCCCCTAGAATAGCCAATTCGAATATTTTATAACAGTCATGTGGTATAGTGAGAAGCCCAAAAAGTTTGAGATTTGCTTGGCGTAACATAATCTAATATGTATATAAAAAACCTGGCGCTGCCAAAGCTACCGATTTATGTGAATTGTATGAAAAATTGTAATTAATAAGTTTTAATAATTTATTTTATTTCACCAAAAGTTTGCACATCCTGTTACTGTGAATGAAAATTATTTTTTGGCATTTCAAAAAGTGTCCACAACAGATGTTCATTATTATCAAAGATGCTCTACTATGTTCGCAGAAATACAAGTAGACTGTTTCTTTGCAATAATGCGAAAAAGGTGTGCATCCTTGGTGCGTCGTGTGAGAGCCAGCTCCAACAGCATCCTGGGCATTATTGCCGATAGGCTAGATTGCTGTATTATGAATCGTTAATTATATATTAAATACAATCATAGATAATTGTATTTAGTAATATATTAAAAAAAAACATTACTAACATAGCTTTTAGTAAATTTTGTTAGTAACACTATGAGTCTTGGTCACTTGAAATAAAGTTATTATTATTATTTGTATCTTATTATTATGCCCTCAGAGAATAAGCCTGTAAATTTTAAAGTTATTTAGAAAAGGAAAAATACGACCGCGGGCAGGATTCGAACCTGCGTCTTCTGGTTCGGTACACCAGACGCTATGACCACTAAGCCACCGCGATACCTACCCGTCATGTCGATATAAGTTTCTTCCATTTGCGATGAAAAGAAACTTTGGTAAGTTGTTGTTGTGTTGTAATAGTTGTGGTGTGGTCCATGTTTCTGCTACAACGCAAAGAACATGATATATGTATCTGTAATAGAACATAACTATGCTGTAATCCCGTAAATTTAAGTAGACTTTTTTTATTTAGGTACTTTTTAATTTGTTCACAGAAACGCAGAAGAAACCAAAAGATGTTCAGATGATAAGACGAAACCAATGATGAGGTGACGATTCTCGGCATGTCGTCAGCGTAAGATCCAGCATTTGAAGTGGTTAACATATTTGGTGGGAGCTGGACGAACCGGAATGGACAAGAAGCCTATCTTTGTAAGTCAAGGTAAGTCAAATATAATATAATAATTGTTAGTTAATATGTAATTGTAACGAGAGCGTGACAACGTGGAATGACGTAAGTGGGTATGTATTTAACAGAAGAAAAATCGTATTAATTCTCTATTTACGTGGTATATTACTATGAATAAAATTCCGAATCGGAATTTATGAGATTATATTTTCAAAAATAGGCGTTTTTGACATGAGCAAGCTCACACACACCGAATACAAATAATGAATTATGATTTAATTCCCAGCAAACTTAGAAATTTATCAAATGAAAACGTCTCTCTGACGAAATTCATAACGAAAATAAAAATCTGAATTCATAACGATGATGAAAAAGAAAATGATGATAAATTAAAAAAATGTGTTTTTAATAGTAAGTAGCCAGCTATTGCCAGTTCTACTAGCATTTCAGAAAGACTATTGTACTGAAGAAAACGTCGCGTAACCTTTTAAAAAGTTTTATTATGGCTCTAAGCCAAATTAACGGTTTACAGAGTCAGGATTACACACATAATAATAAAAATGCAATGATAAGACAGAATTTCGATGTTACCATCAAAACGACTAGTGGCCAAATAGGGCCAATAACGTCTGTGTCTTCCTATTATTCATTCAGGAGAGACACTGATATTATAAACCTGCCCTAGGTTTGGAAGTGCTTCTATTGTCTAGAAAGCAACACACGCATCTGGTGCGTATGACCATCTTGGTTACTATGCCCACAATGGCTGCTTAGAGTATAACATGGCTTTGGTGTGTGGATGAGAGTGTGACACTGTGGTGTGATGGTACTTCAGGTTGTGTGTCTGGATTACCAGTATTATGTTTTATATCCGCAAGTACCTACCGCATGAAGGATGCTGATCTTGCCTTTTCTATGTGTAATAAACGATGTATTGTGGTTTTTGGCACAGAGTTTGCAAGGGCCAACTCATGACTTGGCCCATAATTCACCCAATGACAATGACCCATAATTTAATTTCTTTTGTTATTCTACACTTTTTTATGCTGGCACTGAATCTTAAATACCTTACGATTGCATGTAACTACTCCATTAAATAAAAGATACTTAAAATCATGTTCTGGTGTTTCATTAGCAATTTTTTTTGGAGATAAGCGAGATTTCCCCTGGGCCTTTTCAATGGTTTCTCACTTATTGGCCCGACACCCTTTAAAAGTTCAGTCAATTATTGGTCTAATGTACGTGTTTCTCATATTTTACTCCGCTGTTTCTCCCATTTTTGTAGCTAGTTGTACTTTGGTACTTCGTAAGAAGTTCAATTTGCTAGAAACCATGTGGATAAGCAAAATAATTGTCTCAATATTAAACAGATACTTAACTAAAGTATTTTCTGAGCCCTCAAGTTTTTGTTTGCGGTGTCAATAATGTTACGGAAGGCTTTTGCAGGCATCCTGAGCCTGGAATATATGTTATATAAATGTTGTATGTGATTGTTAATTAGTTGTCTTATGTTGTTGTTGGTACCGATCGCAGAGAAGCACCCAAGCTATGTCAGAATTCTAAATAATGAAATTAAATGACATAATGTATAGCATAACATCACACCTGTATTCCACGAAAGGTTAAGTAAAGGTGTACCAATACAGACCGACAGTTCGCCGGTATGTTTAAATTCCATGTGATAGAGGGCAAACATATTGCCATTAACGGGGCACAAATCTGCTTGTAAGTGGTAAAGTTTAATCTGAAGTGAGCCCATGTTTCTTAAACTTTGAACTGATGTTCATGTTTGTATTATGAAATATGAATATAAAGCAGTTTAGTACCGACCTATGCAAATTCTTCAGCTTTGCAATGAGCAAAGCAGAATTTGCAAGCGAGTCCGAATGGATGTCAACCAGCGCAATGCGCGGGTTCACAAGGTCACCATGCTGGGCAAAGTAGGTAGGTCAGCCGGCCTGTAGACCAAGCTGATCGCCGCGAACTGGGTTACTTACTCTCGCTCGCACAGTTCTCGAACAAGCGACGATACGATCACTGAAACATTAATGGCAAATATGTGAGAATATGTAACGATAACCTAGAACACATAATTATGAGATTGATCTCTCACTCTTTATTATAAGAAACAATAAGAGTTTAAAAAGGTATCTGTGGCACTTTTTGACCCCCTATAACTTTTTTGTGGATCAAGCTAAAGCCCGAATTTTAAAACTACGTTCAACTGTTACCTGTACTAGAACTATGGAAGTCAAAGTTCATAAATTTTGGTATAGTGATAGTGATATTAGGTTGTATAGCGCAGCAACGCGCGTGACGACGGTTCAGCTCAACCGATGGCTGTAGACACTCGAAACTTACATTGTTATTAATATGTATTGAAAAGACAAGCGCTTTTATTTCGTATCTATATTAATTAAATTTAGGTATAATTATCTCTTTTAAAATGATTTATCAGACAGCAAACGCACCTTAAAGTTTGTTCTAACATTTAAGTACAAAAAGAAAAGAAAACTGACAATCATATACTGACCTGCGCCAGCTACATAATCCTGACCTACCATTTGTAAAAGTTGATGCTAGCTCTTTTTGATTCATGATGTTCTAGTAACACAAATGCATAGCGTTCCCATAGTAACGGATTGTCTCGCTCGGCAACAAAGAGAATATACTATCTATAATTCTATGTATTTTATTTAAGTTCTCATTCACACAAAGGCTAACAAACAAGGATAGTGATAGTCAACAGACCCTGTACCAGAAGGTGAAGAAGATACCAGGAACTCATGAATATAAGAAATACGTACCATGATATCAGAAACTCATAATTAACGTTTCACATGTTGCCTCATATTTTTTATCCTTTTAATGCCATAATGAAAACGAAACTAAAAGCTGATACTTGATTTTTATTCTAGTCAGATTTCTACATTATTTCTACATTGCATTATAAATTTCCAGGCATACATAATTATATAACTTTACAGTACTTATAAGTCAAGCCGTTTCCTTTAGTCATTGTTTTGAATAAGTACATTTTATCCCGAAGTTACAACTGGAGCGGGAAAATTCCACCGTTACGTGATATTTTCAACCGACGTAACAATAAACGGAGGAGTTTCTTAAGGCGACGCGTTTATATGTATGTATAATATTTTTTTATGTTTGATCACGCATAACTTTTCACAGTGTAGTCCGTTTTTGATAATTCTTTTTTTATTGGAAAGGGTACCCCGATGTTGGTCAAATATAAATTTAGAAAAAAAAATCTAACCGTAAGGGTAGGAAAACAGGGGATGATTGATTGTTCACTCACTGATTGTAAGATATGAACACGCATAACTTTATACGAGTAGTCCGATTTTAATAATTCTTTCTTTTTTATTAGATAGGGTATACTTCGAAGTTGGTCCGATAATATGGGATAATAGGGGTATTTATTGTTCACTCACAGATTTTAATGCAGATTTGTGTATACAATAAAATTATAGCCACAAAAAATATAAAATAAAAACGTTTTAACAAAAAAAAAAACTAATGTAAACACTTAAGTAATTTTGACTCAAAACTACTTAGGTATACTTACTTTAGTTTAAGAACTTAGTTGTTAAGGTTAAATAAGTAAAGTTTATTACTTGTTGAGTTTATCGGCGGTTTAATGTTTTTGTTAAAAAGTTTTTATAATAAAATCTTGTTAAAAAAAAATTATATCATTCTATTTTTAACTTTCGGTTGGATATTAGTTCGGGAAAACATGATCGCTACTGTTTTAAATAGTCTTTGAGTAAGTTGAAGTGTACATTGAAATTCGAAGAATTGCGTAGTCATCATGATGTTGCTACGACGTACCTGATACAACACGCTACGGCTACGGTTCCGCTACAAGTCCTACTCGCCCAACAAATTGGATGGAAGCCGTCCATACAAATCCCGTCTTCGTAGTAGAGTTTACTGCCAAGGCTGCTTGTGTACTACAGGCCCCAGTCGTAGTAAATAATTGTTTATTAATCTACGAGTTACTGAGGACTTCCTGCTCGTGATACTTCACGCTAGCTAAATTATAAAAACGAAAATGATATTTATTTCTGACATATACGCGAACATTATACATTGAAATAAAACTACTTTTTTTAATCAAATGCTATCTAAACTTTAGCTTGGATACAGATCACGTACCTACCTATTCACTTTTCATAAACTATCATAATATGTTGCTGTCTCTCACTCACAGTGCAGCAACTACATAGAACACCGACTGCAAATGTGCGCATAGCGACTCGTTCGGTAGTGAGTGTGTTGGTGTTATTTAGACTTCCTAGCGTACATAGTTTCCTAGTACATTGTATGCAGGCGAATGCACTTTAGTTTTATTGCAGTTTTCGATGGTGAGCTTACACCGGATGCATAATTCCTTCCAATATTATTCTTGTGTTCATTGCAATATTAATACGATTTATCAAACTAGATAGGTGGTATATTAAAAAGTTTAGATTAGGCTATGTATTGTAAGTTGTTATATTTTTTGTCTACGCCTTGACATTTTTGTGCAACAAAGTACTACATAAAATTAAATGATAAACATACTTTGTTTCTAAAATTGTTGGCTCGCTACACTAAGGCTCATACGAATCTAAGCGTAAACTTACACTTTCATACGTTAAATTCGTATTAAAAACATATGGAACAGTAAGTTTACTGAATTTAATTAGCGCGCGTACTCTTGAAACCAAAACACGACGCAGCACCTGCGTACCTATTGCCTTCATAGTGGTCTAAGTTTAAATAAACGTTATCGTGTAAATTTTATAATACTGAATAATATAACTTAATATTTAATAAGTTGATCTTTATGAATTTATAACGTTAATTAACTATCTCAATATTAAATTGTAGGTACATATTTCTGATTTGCTTGCCGAAATAGTGCAACTTACTTTGAAACGCGGTACCGTTAAGTTTTGTCTACCTTTTCTACCATTGCATATTAAGTACACTGTCCTTCTCTATACACTTTGGTGAGAAAGAGAATATTAATAAATAGACAGACATACATCAATATTCCTGATAGGTATAAGCTTAACATAAGGCAATAACGAATGCCATCTCCCTCGTACTGTATACAATACAAGCACTAAGCGAGAGAGATGACACGAGATTGAAAGTGATTATTTCATAAAACCTTTCTTTATTGGTTACGCGATGTATTGTCTGCTGAAAGAGCCAGAGCATCCTTTGCCATAGGAACCCACGTTAGTGATACCAGAACAGCATAAATCAAAAGCAGTTACATCAGCACAGTATCATCATAATGTTAGATTTTTTATTTTTATTTTTTTATTTTTTTTATTCCTTTATTTTCTCAGATAAAATTTACATGACAAACAGTAGACCAAAAACCGCTGAGGTTTGTCTGAAATACTGTATATTCTGCTAAATACTAATAACAAGCTGAGCGACATGAAGTAGGTACAGTCATAATTTAATAACATAATTAACACTAATGGCAAACAACAAAAAACCACTCAACTGTGACGAGCCGAGCGACGACGCGAGGACGAGACATCGCAATTTAATGAGTACCTAATGATATTGTATGTTGCAGGTATTATGTAACTTTTTAATCTAATTCAAAAACAGGCGGTAATTTAAACTGTATTTTATGAGTCAACGATATCTTTATATAATATTTACAACCATACAATTTACGAGTTTTATATTCGATGGGTTTGCTGGTACCGACATAAAAAAAGAGTAGTCTCTCGTAAAATTTGTTTCGTACCTATCTACATTTGATTCTTTTTGGATAATTTTGTGTATATATATAGTTATTTACATTTCACAATAAGAGCGATACAGTCTGTATATGTATATAAGAAGTCATTTCTTTTTTATTGATATTATTAAATTATTTTTTTATTATTTAAATTTTTTGTGCAGCACGATGTGTATAAAGGATAATAATTAATTCATTACGTTCTATTTTGGGATTTTTCAGATACCCAATTCTCAGAGATTCCCAGGGGGCTTAGACAAGTGTACAACAAACAAAATGTATGGGAATGACATCTATGATCGCCGGATTTGTCGAAAGCTTATTTCATTTCCATACTTTTTGTTTCTATTCGTTCGTCGATTCGATTGTCAGATTGCCACTTGTCTGCAGGCGCAGGTCTTCATTCCGCAAATTTATTATCGAATTACACGAAGCTCAAAACGTCAATTTAAAATTCATTGTTCAAACGTGTCATACAAACACGACGTTAACAGTGGAAGTAACAGAATTCAAAATAGCTTTATATTTATTATGTAAGTTGTGACTATAAAAAAGTTCACAATAAGAAGTAACTTTCTCCTCTAATCCCCTTGTGTCGACTCTGCGTCATCACATCTGCCATGGCACATTAGGGGACAGGCCCTTCCTGTACATAAAATAATCCTAGATACGCCAATGTCAATCACAATGTTTCAGCTGCTGCCGTGAAAAGTAATGTCGAATTTTATTTTACTAAAATACCTACTACATTATTAGGTAAAAGTTTTGAGTTTTTTGAAAGCAATTTTGATAATAATAATATGTTAAAAAAATATTTAATCCTAAACGTTTAATAAATTGTGAAAAGTATTAATTTCTATGTTGGTAAAAGAATGCAGAAATACTAGATATTAGTTATGTAGCATTTATATTCAATAATACTTAATAAGCTATATTGTAAAATTTTATTACATTGATGCGAATTTTTTCCAGACGGTATATTGTTTGACATTCCACTCGATAGATGGCCCTCATCGATTTAAAAGCGAGCTATGGTTTCGTTCACATGATAGCATTAGGGTGAGCGAATAATATAATTGATACATATTCTTAGTTAAGATTAAGGTTCTTAGTTAAGTAAGATGTAGATTTAAGGTAGGCGTTCTTGGAATAAGAGCTAGATCTTGGTTAAAAACCACCTATTTTTGAAATGTCCATAACATGGACACAGAAAATATTATTATTAACCTATATACAGAATAAACACTAGCGTGTTTTTCCCTACGGGTAGGAAGTAAATAGAAACCAATATTACACTTCATATTAAATATGTATCAATTATTTTAGTGGGGACAATTTGTAATTGTCCCTACTAAAATAATTGATACATATTCTTAGTTAAGCTTCTTAGTTAAGTAAGATGTAGATTTAAGGTAGGGCATTCTTAGTATAAGAGATCTTGGTTAAAAACCACCTATTTTTGAAATGTCCATAACCTGGACATAGAACCTACATAAACAGTCGCGTTTTTTCTCAACGGGTAGGAAGTAAATAGAAATCAATAAATGCGTCACATTAAATAATTAAGTACAAAGAATGGCCTACCTATATATTTAATAAGCTATGTTTAGGTGAAGAGGCGATAATAATTATGCACTCAAGATAGTTTTATGTACCTAAATAATTAAACAACACACCGGTATTCCTGAAGGTTGAGACAGAGGTATCATCAAACAGTTTGCTGGAAGTTCAAGAAAATATTCATTGGTTCATAAAAGTTAATGTCAAAGATCAATGATTATGATACCAATATATTATGAATTCCTTTTCCTTTGAAACTTCCGAATCATTTTTAGTTTTTTTAAGTTTTTGACCATCAGATTTCAGTTGTTTCTCTGAGTCATACCCTGTTATCCATAAAAACTTAAAACGCTCTATTTTATTTAAAATATGTTTTGTCCCTTTCTTTCAAATTTCAACATGAAGATAAAAAAAGGGACGAAATATATTTTAACTAAAATAGGTTTATAGAGCGTTTTAAGTTTTTATAAATAACAGGGTTAGAATAAAAATAATAGAATATAGATACTATTATTTAATCGTGGCCAATCTGATGAACCCATTTGCAAGGTTAAGCTGCGATTACCATTGTCCGTATATCGATGCGTGTCCATTGTTAATTTTAACATATCGAGGCCGCTCCGAGCTTTGGAGAGCAAGTAAAGCCGACGGTTCACGTGCTCTCCAAAGCTTGGAGCGGCCGTGTTAGGATATCGGTATTACATGTCATTGTTTTTATTTTTTGAGCACACGTATTAAACGTTTAAATTTATTAATTATAAAAAAATATAAAATTACGTTAATTTACTACCTTACTTTTTTTTGCTTGGCGAATCAGTGAAACCTACTTTGCCACAGGGTCTATTGAATACACTGTTCTCTATATTTAGAGAGAGAGAATATTAATAAATAGACAATAAACATAAATATTTGTAATTTGTGTAAGCCTAACACAGGCCAATAACGAATGCCATCTCCCTCGGTAAACAGTACAAGTATTAAGTGAGAGAAAGATGACAACAGATCGGCAGTTATGGCATAAAACTTTTATTTATTGGTACGCGTTATACTTGTCTGCTCCCAGAGTATCCATTAACATGGGACTCCACGCGATAGTGTTACCAGAACAGCATAAAACAAAAGAGTTCGCAGTAGCATCATAATGTTAGGTTTTTAATCGACTGAGTAACGATAATTTATTATACTAAGTATGAATGTAATGAGTAACTGTAAAATCCACTTCAAAAAGCAGGTAATATTTTAAACTAATTTATAAGTCGATATAGATTTTTGGTTGATTATGGTGGTAGAGGTGATACGCTCTAGATAAATTATTTCATGAAAATAGCTTTTCAAATAACTGTGTAATACAGGTTCCATCCCAATGCATGAACTTTCAATACAGACTGCAAAAAGAAATTTATGTTTTAGTATAAATCAAGTAACTAGCCAAAGACAAAGCCAGATTATACTACTACGGCCTTTGAATAACTCTAATATCCATATAATATAATATATATTAGGAATAAATTGTAGGTTCTCTAGCTATGTTATCCTATAATTATGTATTCTGGAGTTCGGTTTTCCCGAACATTATTTATAGATAGCTATCACTAGGAGAGTATGAAGCTGAAGAACATAGGAGTAGTAGTGGACTGACGAATTCCTTTCACTTTCTATGCACTTGTTTAAAGAGAGAGACAACGCATTCATTCATGAAATTTTCATTAAAATCCTCGTGGATAACTGCGGGTATAGCTGGAACGTTATATTTTTGAAATACTGTAAGCACAATGGCAATAAAGCAACACGTATTTTAAAATTGACAGATTGCTGAAATCTGACTGATACGGTCCTGAAGTCACCTTTTCAATATTTGTCTTTTACAATAGAATTAAGAAGAATAAGACAGTAAGTATAATTTTTATTGTAAGTTATATAAATTCATAAATTAATATAATATATTACTTATGATAAAATCCATTAATAAAATGATACAAAATAATTAAATTTATGCAATCGTGAACGTCAATTCCATCATCAGATAACCAGACAATCGGCACTGCACCACCGTTTTATTATAGTAGATATTTCACTTAGATGCATGAAGCGTTACGCTTTGTCCTTTCTCTAATGCTGCTGACATACAAACTATTTTTGTGCTGCAGAAAAGAGCCATTCGATCGATTTACAATTTAAGTCCCAGATATTCACTGAGGGATAAATTTAAGGAGATTAATATTATGACGGTTGCATCACAGTATATTTATGAGAATTTATTATATGCACACAAGAATGTTGATCTCTTTAAAAAACGTAGTGATATGCATAATGTTAATACCAGGATCAAAAATAAATTTATTGTACCTGCAACGAGGCTCCAGAAGATAAGTAATTCGTTCAAATGCCAATGTATACGCTTGTACAATACAATCCCAAGCAACATTCAAAAATTAAGTCTCAACAAATTTAAGTCAATTGTTAGGCAGAAATTGTGTCATAAAGGTTATTACTCATTAAGAGATTATATAGATGACAAATATGCTTGGGTTTGAACTGTTCCAATGAACCAGGCTATCGTTTCTTTAATTTTATATTATTCTGACATTTCTTTGTTTTATTTTATTTATGTTTTTGAAATTGAAATGTTATTTAGATTAATATTGTAAAAACATGAATTTTAAAGTATGAGAGTCGTGCAGCCATTGATGTTGCATATATTGATATGCATTTTAATGACTTAAAATTACATTGTGTCCATCAGTTGCCTAGTACTCTAAGCTTGTCATGCTCACTAAAATGTCCTACTGATGGTGGCGTTGTGTGTCGGGTCGTGTTATTCCCTGCAACATGGTTGAGTCGAACGACGCCGATACGCACGTCATACTCGTGAACGGGTGCCGTCTGTCGGGGCTGGTCAGCTCTTACTGTCTATGGCAATATCTTTATTTATTTATTGTTCTTTTTCTGTAGACTAAATTAATTTGATGGTGCAACAACATCAAACTGCATTGTTCTCATGTAAGTCGGACATAAAAATGATTTATATTAATTTGATATTAACAGACATTACTGTAGTGGTTATTGTGATTATATTTTTCTTATTATTTAATAACTTTTAACTCAATAAAATGTAAATGTGAGTACTCTGTAGGCTAAATATACATACCTACTCAGCTCTGAACAGTCTGGCGGCTTTGAGCCTTTTTAGTGGCCTACGCAAATGTTCCTCTGATCTGGTATCGTTGTGTGACGGGTTGTTGAGCTCCCTAAATTATGGTTGAGCTACACAATGACTGATGCATGCGAGCCGTCGGTTGGGACTGGTCTACTCAAAGCCGCTATGGCTCTTTCTTCAAAAGGCCATTTCAGACTTTGCCCTACATTGTAAGACACATATTTGTTATTATACCTACTATGTCTGGACTTTAAAAGAGACTATGATTATCTGAGTTTGTTTCGGCGTTTCTTCTCAGAGGTCGTCAGTTAGGAAATGCCGGAGCCATCTAGCTTAAAAAAAATGTTAAATATTGACTTGTAAAAGTGTCTTTAAAAGATCTATTTACAGAAATAAATATCTTTATCTTATCTTTATCTCATAACCTGCCAGAGAGTGGAGCTCTTTGCCCGAGTCTGTTTTTCTAGTGCACAATAAGCGCGGTGATAAAGTAAGAAATTCCAGATGGCAAAACATCTATTGTTTTCAGACGAACCTGGACCCCTGCATAAGATAAGAAATAAATAAAAAGTAAACATTTTAAAACAAAAGTAAAGTAGAAAATAATAATTAAAATTTATATAAATTTTAGAAGCTTGAGGCACTATAATACCAGAATCTAGGATGGTGATCAGTATTATTTTGATGTCTATTGTAAATAATAAAGATATTTTATGTATGACGCATAACTTTTTACAGTATAGTCCGATTTTGATAATTCTTTTTTTATTGGAAAGGGTATACCCCGAAGTTGGTCCCATATAAATTAGAAAAAAAAACCAGCTCTAAGGGTAGGAAAACAGGAGATGATTGATTGTTCACTCACTGATTGTAAGGTGATGACCACGCATAACTTTATACAAAGTAGTCCGATTTTGATAATTCTTTTTTTATTGGATGATACCTCCAACTTGGTCCCTAAGAGTGGGAAAATAGGGATGATTTATTGTTCACTCACAGATTTTAATGCTGAGTTGTGTATCACAATTAAATTAAAAGTAATAATATAGTATTAAGTTAAGCATGCAGATTATAGCCATAAAATTATAAAAAAAACTTTTTAACAAAAAAAAATTACTTAGGTAAGTATACTTACATTACTTTAAGAACTTATGTTAAATAAGAAACGTTTATTATTTTTTGCTTTTCAGTTTTTCGGCGGTTTAATTTTTTTGTTGAAAAGTTTTTATTTAGATCGATGTAGGATCTGAATATTTAAGATTATGATTTCGTAATGCGAGTTTTCCATACATAAAATGAGTTCATGAATTATTAAAGAAAAAAACAAACAAGTTGAGAAACAAAATAAATTAGTCTACAGATTCCTTTTTCTTTTCCTCATTATGTGATATGAATTTCAAATTAGAATTGTTTATCTCCAACATGCAAGTTGAGCTGTTAATAAGACAAACAAGGAGATTCAAGTACTAAGGGAATATTATTATTATTATATGTACTTAAATTAAGCAAAGGCCCATATCTTCTGTATTAATGAATTTTAGTACTTATAATAATTATATTTTTTTCAAAGCGTTGCTTTTTAGTTTAAAATAACCTAAGTATTAAAGCCGTAAAACACCATAAGCGCCCTTTTAATGCAGCACAAATACAGCATTACCAATTACAAAAGCAAGAACAAAAGACGCATTTTATTAATTACGACTTTCATTCTTAGTACCTTAACTATTGCATCTAACACATACGTCTATGGAAAGAAGTGCTGTAGATACTTAATTGAAAAACTAAAACTAGATCAGAATATTAAGAAGATAAGTTGAAAGGTATCAAAAAAGGGCAACACATTAGAATAATAAACTGCAGTAGATAATAAACTGCATTTAAATTAAGTTAAATTTATGCGCATTTTTCTAGACGGAATATTGTTTGACATTCCACTCGATAGATGGCGCTCATCGATTTAAAAGCGAGCTATGGTTTCGTTCACACGATAGCATTAGGGTGACCGAATAATTTAATTGATACATACCCTTAGTTAAGTAAGATGTAGACTTGAGGTAGGCGCTCTTAGTTGAAGAGCTAGATCTTGGTTCACACCCACCTATTTTTGAAATGTCCATGACATGGACACAGAAAATATTATTATTAACCTATGTACAGAATAAACACTCGCGTCTTTTTCCCTCGGGTACCCTCCTACGGGTAGGAAGTAAATAGAAACCAATATACACTTCATATTAAATAATTATTCATCATTATTATAATAAACTTATGAGATCCTCTGAACAAAGGCCTCCCCCCCATAGACTTCCACAAGGACCGGTTACGTGCCGCCTGCATTTGTTATTTTGTTGACTTAATAAGCAATTAAATAATTAAGTTTAAATAATGGCCTTTAAATAATAATAACAGTTATTATTAATAGTCGTGATGCCCGGCATATTAACGGCAGGACCTAAGGATTTTATGCGCTCAAGGTAGTTGTATATAAATAATTAAATATTAACTATACTTCACGCCGGTATCCCCGAAGGTTGAGGCAGAGGTGTAATGCATTTTTTAAGTCCCATTTTGTAGGGCTTACAAGCGTACTATCATACAACCGTTACTGTTCCCGGTTGATGACAATACGCTTGTTCCTTCTTAAGAGAAACGAAAACATATCAATAGATGGTCATAAAAGCAGCGCAGATTTTCAGCAAAGGTCATTGCTGAAAATCAGCGCTCCTGGTTTTGCATCTCCGCAACAACATGCTGAGCTTTGACCTTTTTCGCTCACACGATGCACATATCTCTCTTTTATTTAAACATAAGGCTTATATTAATTTATAAAAACGGTTATATTTACTTATAAAACGTCTAATGTTTACTTCTTTTATTAAGTTGGGACTTGATTGCATGGTTTTTTTTATTTTTTTATTATTGGTTTTGGCTTGGATAAAAAGTCCTTTAAACCAAGTCAATTATATCTGTTTGCCAATTTAGTAGTGTCTAAGCTGACATATTGGCCTTTGGCCCACTAATAATTGTCATGCATCATAATGGGCGAAAATAAATACTTTTTCTTACTTTCTTTCTAAAATAACGAAATTACAACATTCCGTTTTATATTTTGACCAATCCATTGAGTAGTGAAGGTCCGATGGCAGTCGCTTGGTAAAAAATACTGACAAATATGAATCAGCAGCATCTGTTTAAAAATTTACCTCGAACATAGTATGTGAAGAATGACGAATATTTTATTATTTTCTTCGTAGGTAAAATTATCGCCTCGCTCACTTACATCCACTCCCCTTCATCGAGCATAAATTTTATAGATCCTATTTTATCAATGTTTTTTTTTTAATATTCTATATTTGTTGACTGCCTCATTAGCCTAGTGGTCCTAAGCGCGACTACTACGCTAGAGGTTTATGTATCCTTTAGGGGAAAGAACAAGTAACTGACTTGAGTGGTTAATAAGCAATTGAGGCTGGATTATTAGATAATTCAATGTGCCACTTTTGTTGGTCTTTTTGAAAGAAAAAAACAGAAAATACAATGTACATTAAGTAAGGCGGCTTAAATACTAGTTACAAAGGATATCTACTTATTAATTAGTTGAACAATACATAAATATGTTGAGTAGGTCAGCACAATTTCTTTAAATTAATTTAATTAACAAAGCATTTAATAAAACTGAGTATACCTACTTATTACAGAGTAATATAATACGATTACTACATATTTACCCGACAATGTTATAGGAGGTTAAATGAGATAAACGGGTACATTATTATAATGATGACGTCAGTGGTCTAGCGTTTTGAGTGTCGAACTGCTGATCATGAGGTCGTGGGGTTGATTCCCATAGGTCACAAATATTCATGTGATGAACATAATGACTGTTTCTGTTCACCTGGGTGTTGCTTATGAATTTTAAGTAGGTATGTATTTAAACTAAGAAAAGTAGTTTTTTTAAGTAAAAATGCTAGCATGTAAATTGCAAAAAAAATACAAAAACTGTATGGTACCCACAGTACAAGCTCTGCTTAGTTTAGGATTAGATAGTGCTGTGTAAAATGTCCCGGTTTTTTTATGTAATAATGGTCTATGCAATGAGAGGTCAAGGGGTCAGAGGTCAGCACATCAAGCTACCACGATTTGTCAAATTTCTTTGATTGATTCAAACTTTAATGAAAAAACATAAGGTTTATATTCAATTGGGAAAATTTGACAGTTTTGGATAGCTTGACCTGCTGGCGTCTGTACATCACTCCAACAAAATGCTATTTATGTTACATGCATTTCCGTTTCTGGATTAGATCATTAGATTGACTTTTACAACATACAATTTTAACATAGATAGACTTAAGAATTCCTTATATTTATTATACAAGCAGTGATAGCCGAGTGGTATGACCATTGGACTGCCAAGTCGAAGGTCTCGAGTTCAAATTCAACCTTTGACTTTTCGAAGTCATGTGCGTATTAATAATTAATTATCACTTGCTAAACGGTGAAGGAAAACATCGTGAGGAAACCTGCATGCCTTAGAGATTTTCTCGACGGCGTGTGAAGTCTGCCAACCCGCACTAGGCCAGCGTAGTGGACTATAGCCTAAT
The DNA here is from genome assembly GCA_964056405.1 of Acronicta alni. Classification (NCBI taxonomy): domain Eukaryota; kingdom Metazoa; phylum Arthropoda; class Insecta; order Lepidoptera; family Noctuidae; genus Acronicta; species Acronicta alni. The sequence goes on from OZ043913.1 coordinate 19,545,139, forward strand.
CCCTCTCATATTGTGAGAGGAGACCCGTGCCCAGCAGTGATACAGTATATGGGTTGATGATGATGATATTTATTATCAGAAAGATGACGTACGTTAATACGAGTAAGTTTCCTTACCGCACGTCTGGAAAAAAACCGTATTGTAAATGTAAACAAACCAAAAGTTGGTACACTAGATGGTAGGATTTAGTAGGATCTCTACAATGAAAAGAAAAATTTATACTTCTATCACTTCAATATTTTATTCCATTTACACAAGTACACAATTATATGTATCTTATTGTGTACAACAGTACATTTTTGCGTGATAGTACTGGCGTAATGCGTATCTTCAATTCTATAAACATACCGACGAACAGTGGGAATACAGACGTAATGTTATGTATGTATGATGTGGATGAGCTAAGAAATGATTGAAACATAACATAAATCTTAACCATAATATTCTAACACTTTCTATGGACGCACTAAGAATGCGCTTCGAAGTAAATAGGTACTAATTTTAATGATAAGTCTTTATAATAACATTGAGTATTTAAGTAATAACTCACAATGATGTCGATCTTTGTAATAATCTAATAAAGCACACCAAATTCCAAGTTATTCCACATTTGTTTGACAGAGTAATAATTTTCTCTAAGTACCTACAGATGATAGTAAAGGTAAGGATATATTGAGCCCACGTATGCAAACGTATGCAACGCATTATGACATCTAGACTCTTGAATTTGTATGAAAACAGTTGAATAAAAAACATACTTTTTCCAAGTTTCGGTCCATGAGGTGGCCGCCTGGTGATTTGTAACACAGGTTTTTCCTACTTCAGACACCAGTCTCTCACAAAGGAATGAGAGCTGTCTTATATTTATGACATTATATAATTTGTACTTACCTTTGTGAAAGTGATAACTAAATTTATTATTATTATTAAGTCCTTTATTCATCTAATTTTCTTATATTATACATTTTTAAATATTTTTATAAAATAAATTAAAAAACAAAAACATTTAAAAATATAAAAATAGAGGCCCACTGGTACCGGGAACAGGGTCCAAGCTACCGGCGGTCAGGGCTCCAGAGAGAGGAACCTCGTAGGAAATTTATTATTATTATTCTCTTTATTCATTTATATATGTATATTATTGATATTTTTAAATATTTAACAAATAGTATACAAAGATTGTAAAACATTTAAAAATATAAAAAATAGTAGCCCACCGGTATCGGGAACAGTATTCAAGCTACCGGTGGTCAGGGCCCCAGCGAGAGGAACCTCCTGACGATCCGCGCCGTGTCCAGGAGTACCGCCTTCTGCATCAGACCCTTGACCCAGCCGCCTAATGAAAGCCTCCTCAGATGTAAGTCGAGGCTCTTGGCTATTAGACCATTGGCTGAAACGACTATCGGCACAATGACTGCTGAATCCACATCCCACATATCGACAACCTCGCGCGCCATATCAAGATATTTACTTTGTTTATCTTTCTCAGCTTTCACGAGATTCTCGTCATGCGGGATGATGATATCAATAATCATTGCGCGACGTTTCGATCGATCTATCACCACTATGTCAGGCTTATTGGCCATAATAGTCCTGTCAGTGATAATAGATCGATCCCAGTATAAGGTGACATGGCCATTTTCGAGAACTGGGTCGGGCACATACCTGTAGTACGCTACCTCTGAGTCCACAAGGCTGTATTTCAGGGCAAGTTGTTGATGGATTATCCTGGCCACTAGATTGTGTCGGTGCAAGTACTCTGTGTTAGCTAGACGAGAACAACCAGAGATAATGTGACGGATAGATTCACCAGGACAGTGGCATGCCCGACAAATGTCAACTGTGCCGTCCTTCACGATATACTTCCGATAGTTATTCGTCATCATAACTTCATCCATAATTGCACAAACAAATCCTTCGGTCTCCCCGAAGAGGTCACCGAAGCGTAACCAGGCCACGGACGCTAACAGATCAACATCAGGCCCATGTAAGGCCCGAAAAAAGCGCCCGTGGAGTTCCTTACTTTGCCATACCACCGTGCGATCATTAGTGCTTAGTACTTGAGGTTTGCGCCAGTTCTCTTTAGCTAAGGTAAGCGGGGTAAGTCCTTTATCCACTGCGACGACATTTCGATGCATCCCCACGTCAGCATGGAGAAAATAATCTCTGAGGCTGCATATCTCACGGTTGTGGAGGGTCTTAGCATTCAAAAAGCCGCGACCCCCACATTTCCGCGGGATGTACAACCTCATCACTGACGAGCGTGGGTGATGCAGACGATATGACGTCAGCAGTGTACGGACTCAACACACAGGGCAACATACCAACATACAGGGCGTCAAGCTCAGTCTGCGTCCACTTGACTATGCCGAAAGAATATATTAAGACTGGCATAACCCAACCGTTGAAGGCACGCACCTTGTTTTACGTATGTTATACTTATCATACGCAACGCTGTCACACGCGTCCCACGCAACGTTAGATCTGTCAATTCAGATCGGCGTGGGAAGGTGGGGGGGACATCATACGCCATCCCTAGTGTTAGACCGGTGTTTTTCTAGAACTTACATTTGCAGTGCTTCAGTCACGAATCGGAAAACATTGTACACTACAGCACCTGAAGAAATGACATGAAATATATCAAAATCCGTTGTGTACGCGGGACAAGTCTGCACACCAACTCTCCCACGTTACATACGAGGGCTCAGTTTTTCTTTACCTTACTGTTCTTGTTACGATTTTACCATCGTTCAAACTTGTAGTTACCTTATGGTGCCCTAGTACCCAGCGCGCCGTGGCTACGCTGAATTCTTCGACAAAGTCTGTCTACAACTTTCATTCATCCCTCACGCATGCGCTATATCGCAATAATATCATTGCACGTGGTAGGGGTTGTTTCCACGTGGTAGGTTGTAAACATTGTTGATAAACAAACAGTTGGATTACAGCAGTAGAGATGGCCATCGTAGTACTTACTAAATACACAGTTTAAGTTGATATAAATCAACACAAATCTTATCTATATATATAAAAGAAAGTCGTGTTAGTTACACTATTTATAACTCAAGAACGGCTTTACCGATATGGCTGAAAATTGGTGAGGAGGTAGCTTAGAGCCAGGAGACGGACATAGCTACTTTTTATCCCGGAAAAATGTCGGGATATCCCGGAAATCCCGAAAAACGGATATAGGAGAACTATTTACGGGATTTGCGTGAAATTTCATACACACATAGTATGTGACCGGGAATAACAAATAGGAGATATTTTATCCCAGAAAAATGTGGGAATATCCCGGAAATCCCGAAAATCTAATAGCTTACGGGATTTGAATGAAATTTCATACACACATAGTACCTATGTAACCGGGAATAACAAATAGGATATATTTGTCCCCAGAAAAATGTGGGAATATCCCGGAAATCCCGAAAAACGGATATAGGAGAACTACTTACGGGATTTGCATGAATTTTCATACACACATAGTATGTGACCGGGAATAACAAATAGGATATATTTTACCCCAGAAAAATGTGGGAATATCCCGGAAAACGAATAGCTTACGTGATTTGAATGACATTTCATACAGTACAAGTAAGTAGTAAGTGACCGGGAATAACAAATAGAATATATTTTACCCCAAAATGATGTGAGAATTCCCAGAAAACTTGTGTAGGAGACCTACTTACGGCATTTAAATGAAATGTTAATAGTTTGTGATTGGCGCTGGCATATTGAATACTTCTGTTTTCGGAACAAAGCGGGAATTTTCCTAACATTGAGTACTTCTTTTCCCATTAATAAAATCCAACAACAATTGTGTTACTAAGTCTAGGCGTACGAAGTCGCGGGTACGCGTACGATATATTTAACTCGACGAATTTTGATGGAATATTTATTACCTATTTAATTGATTATATTTAACGAGTGGTGGTATCTTTAACGCGGAAGCACTGAATAAAGTTTTTTTATGTTTTACGCCATGTTTTCCTAGTACAGGTGCGAACCTTTGCATTCCTCTAGTTTAAGCTGTGATACGTTGTTTGTAAATCATCAATCAGTCTGTGATTGTGGAGTGATTTATTTTATTGCATGCTTTTTCAGTTGTAAGAAAAATAGTTATACCTGATAGAGAAAACTTTATGATTAGTACTACAATTTATTTATAAATATATATATATTTACACAATATATTAGAAATTATATTTATTAATTTAAATAAAGTGTCTAAAATATCACCGCAGAACAATCCAATCACGTTTAAATGAATGATTATCTAAGTCGCTCACTTGAAGCACGTCCATTGAAAGATAAAATAATTCATTCCTAGATTCCACTTCTATTACCTTCATTTTTATACTCTCCTAGTGACTAGCCCTATACATAAGGACCACGTGAAACTCACTTTTGAGAATATTGTTATTGGGGTTGGGTTTTATATGAATGTCTTAAGTAGCAGCAGGTTAGAGTTTGAATTTGTGTCCGTTTAATGGAATGGCAATAGGCCCGCCCCCTCTTAAGGAAATCGAAAATATTATATTGTGATCAGTATCCGAATGTCATTCACGAATAATTATTATGACAATCGATAGTGTTAGAACATACCGGGCGTTGAGGGTGGGGTGTACATTGGTATACCTCTCTCTGCCTAATCCTTTAGTTTGCTACTAAAGGATCCTTTAGTAGTAATTCAAGCATGATGGTTTATTAAATTTTATCATTGTATTGTTCCAATACAAAAATATTAATTGAACAAGACCGCTACAAACTTGGAATTACTCCTTTCAATGTACAGAGGCCAGCATATCAAGCTACCCCAACCTGTCAAATTTCTTTGATAGATTTTCAACTTTATTACATTAGTTTAAGGTTCATATTCAATTGGGAAAATTTTACCTTCTACAATAGCAAAAATTTAAGTTGGAGTTTCTGATAGATTCTGTTGCTCTGACGTACTGGAGGGCCTTTTTAAGGCAGTTGTCATCAAACAGCTGGTAATAGGCTAATAATATATAAGATAACCTATTTTATTTTTTCGAACTGTGGATGTACCTATATCTCTGTCCAACCCTTCGGGGAATACAATCGTTAGGGTATGTTATAGTTATGTGATCACAAGGAACGCCGTCTAGCAATAATATTATGGTAACACAATGCCCAATAAATGCCGAAACTCAAAATAAAAAGAATTATGGAAGTACTGCAAGAAATTGTCAAATACCTACCATTTTATTTAAAAAAAATAAATTATTTAAACATTTATTCTCAACATAACAACAGATTTTCTGAGACTTTAGAGGAAAAATAAGTCAAACAGTGCCATCTACCATTACTAGCAGCAAACACAACATCTGAACGACTGAAAGTGATTCAAATTAGGCTGTACGTTACATGAGTCTCCCCTTAGTTGCTGCAACCATCAATAGATTGCGCTGTTATATTTATAATAAAATCTGAATCTCGGTGTTAAGATTCTCCGCCGAGGAATGACCTGCCTTGCAACGTCGCTCTGAGCTCACTCTACGTGTCAATTTGGCCGGGAGTGGACCAAATTGACATGGTAGGGAGAATAAAAAACCAAACAGGCTTACATACATAACCCGCTGTGGATATCTACAGCAGGTTATAGGTATTATGTTGACGATCGATATTTTAGTACGATATCCGATTTAATTTTCAGTTTACTACAATTGACTGAAGTATTCCCGAGCAGTGAAAATAAATATAAATTAATTCATTTTTAAATCTCACAAATAAAACCAGTAATAAATGATAAAACATATATAAATCAATATTAAATTAGCGATAGTCTGACAATACTTGACGATTTTAATTTATTTAGTGGAACAGGCGTGGTGTCCCTGTTGGGTGCCAATCGATATTTGCTAAATATAAATCTTGCTTTCTGTCACTACGTAGACGTAAACAAAGGATCGGGGTCCGTCAACGTTACGTTAGTCAAACAGAAATTCTGATTGTTATATTACAAATCTTAGTGTTATATATTATACTTTTGGGAGTAACCATGGAGTTTCTTGCCGGTACTGCTCCATATAAAACGACTAATTTGGAACCGTGCACCTAGACGACATTTCATAAGTACCTGTATATGATTTATTTAAAAATGAAGCTAGGTATTTTGACATTTAATCATGTAAAAGTTGATTAATAAAAAATAATTAATAAGAACATTTAAAATTGATTAATAATAATTTATATTAAGATTTTAGCGCGGGTGGCTTGAATCCTTAAATAGAATTATGATCTTGACTATGTCTGTCTGTTGTTTTTTTTTGTCTGGCAGATGTGTTAGTGACGTTCCGTCTTCGCCCGTAATATTTTATTAACTTTGATGTGAATACATTGGTATGATATGATTTATGATTTTTAGAAATAATTTGTTTGTTTAAACTTTTATTTAAATATGGTACATACGGCAGACATAATGCCACATACTATAGCACTAGATAATTATAATACTTATTCCTATGAACCGATGACCTAGTAAAGATTGCTGGAAGTCGGTAGTCGCCGGCGGCGTAACACTTTGTTCCTTCTGGAAGTCTTTGGGGAGGCATTTGCTTCTCAGTGGACCTGTTTTGGCTGATATGATAATGAAGGTGACTTAATTTAGAATTCGCTACCAATTCAGTAAGGCAAGGTTTTTGGAAGGGAATCTAAACCGTGAAAAGCGTGCTAATTAATTAATTGACTGATTGTTTTTACGATATGATAAGCAGGTACTTGTTTAATGAAACAGTGGTCATGATACATTTTTTAGTATTATTATATGAGTTTTTATAATTCAGAAGATTTTTAAAACGGAACGTTTTATTTTGTTTTTGTAATCAAGAAAAAAGAGAAGAAAAAAAAACAAACTTAAAAGTAAAACGAATATTATTACTTCTGCCAAATTGTAATAAAGTAATACTTATTTTTAAGAATATCGACGCTGGTACTCATTTTTCTATGACCTTAATATAACTAATATTTAATCCAAGCAAAAGGCTTTACCAAACTTGTCAAATAGATACTTTTTGTTTTAATTTTAATCGATTTATAGTTAAAGCCTCGCTTATTAATATCTCTCTCTCTTTCTCTCTCTGGTACGTCAGCGACCGAACCTGCGAAGTTACTAGATAGCGATTTTTTTTTATCTTCAAGTCTAATATAATTATCGTTTTGCCTTTTTAGATGAAATGACTGAATAACTAAAACAGTTAAACTGAACCCGACAGTGTGAGTTTAATAGTTTAATATGACTTGTAGGAGCTTATTTGTCTAAACTGAGAAAAAGCTCCACCTAGACAAACATTATAAAATCTCTTCATGTCTTAATGCAAACCAAGGTTAGTTTTCGCAGTTGTCTCTGTGAGTTTGCATGAGATGGAGTCACATGGCTGTATCGTGAACAAAACTGTTGTAAATACTGTGTAACATGGAACATTAAAATAGCTATAATATTCGATTTATCTTTAAGTTGAGTTTGTTGAATTACACCAGAGTTCTCTTGTAAAAAGTGCTTTTCCTGAAAGAAATCTAAAATTTAGTTAAAAGAAAAAATTTAAAGTTGTCATTGAGCCAAAATCAGATTGATATCTTTGACTTCTTACGTTAGACCAGCAGAAGCGTAAGATGATTCAGTCTTGTTATCACCTATTTCGTATAGACTAGGTAGGATGGTAGGTGAACTCGTTTACTACAAAGCTATGAACATATTGTGGAATAGTTCTAAATAGTAATATTTGTAGTACTAGTAACCATCCTATTCTGAAAATTTAGGTTGAGGAGTCTGATGGTAGTCGCTTCACGTAGAATACTGATATTCAGCCGCATTTGGTATAACTTGGTGGATATTTTTTATAGAATGATAGTATGGCTAAATTTCAGCCAAATAACAGAAAATAATTACAATGAGTAGGTAGGTATAATCATTTTGATCCAGTTAACCTCATTTCGTTTTTTTACCTTGGCATTGTTCACCGACGAAATATATAACTTGCTCTCCGATCCGGATCCCCAACAAGTTATAATTTAAATGATTAATTGCTGGGTAGATGGCGCTTTTCAGGCAAAATGCTTTTTCTTTAATAAAATTGTTATCACCCATGATGATGAGTATTTGCGGTACATTTGAAGTCAGTATCTAAGTTATAACTTCTCAAGAATAGTTTGCTGAAATTACTGTGAAACGATTGCTATGTCCAAAGTGTGTTTATTTATCATAAGATTATTATTAAAGTATAATAAACAAGCAAAGTATCGGTTAAATGCGGAGCCATTGCGAAAAAAAATAATTTAAAAAAATCAATCGAGTCACTCCTTTGTTTCATTTTTTACAAAACAAATAAATCTAAAAAAAAAAAAATATTGGTCAGGTGTGGGATTCGAACCCACGCGCCCTTTCGGGAACCAGAGCTTTAATCCGGTCCTAGATCACTCGACTACCCTGACATTTACATTCAAAATGAAATAGTGATCCCTAGAGTATAAGTTGATAATTTAAAAAATACTGTTTTTCTGTTTGGAATGTTGATAAAATTACTAAAAAGGTCAATGTAAACCAAACTAAAAGGTTAGGACTAATATTTATATTTATATATAATACAATATATACATATAAATATTAGTCATAACCTTTTTGTAAAGAGACGTTACCATACTGACATTAGGACTTTTCCTGTATTGTGAGTGCATTTACAGTTACAAACTTTCACATACACAAACACCCAGACCCGGAACAACTACCTGTAGGTCATATAAATATTTGTTCCGTGCGGGAATTGAACCCACAACCCGTGACACAGAAGCCAATTGCTCAGCCTCTGCGCAAAAGTGTCAAAATACATAAGTAAGTTTAAAAAAAAAATGAAAATGTATTTCATTATTATTAATACTTAATATATCAAATATATATTTCGTACATCCACCTCTTCACCTGTGTGTGTCCATGTGGTCGAGCCAGGAACAACACAAAATCCACCTCAAATATCTCCTGATATCTATGTTTAACTGATTTACGACAATTTCTTCGGTGCTCAAAAGCGTATTATTTAATTACAATACAATAAAATTACTTAACGAGGCAATAAATATACAGTGTTTCTAATAAAGTTCTAATTCAGTTTCTAATAAAATAGTCGCTATATTTAAACTCATGTACCTATGTGATCAAAGAAACTGCCTCGTCGTAAGCGCAGCAGCTGAGCGGGAGGTCCTGGATTCAATTCTCAGATCGAGCAGTGTTTTCTATGAAATTCTTGGTAGTAACTCAAACTCGAAGTTGAAGTTTGGCATTGTGCCTGGTTAATGGGCTCACCTTCTGTTACATGACTCTAAAACATATAGGCAAACTGTTGATGTGCATCAGTACATCTCTGCCGAACCCTTGGGGACCACATAATGGTAAATTATGTTACGTTTATGTGCAGAATGATTGACCCCCAATAAAATAGTCATACGCAGTACCTATATAAAATCAACTGTTCTTCTGTAGCTTCTAGAAATACTAAAAAAAAAAACAATTAAATTGTAGTTTGTGTGGCAAAATATATAATAATATGACATGCTGTCACTGACTGCTTTGTTGCTATCACTTTACACACTAAAGTGAAAGCAACATATTCTATATACAGATTTTCTATACTAGACAAGTATGGAAAATCTGTTTGTTTGTTACTGTTTATGTGTTTATGTTTATGACATACTAATGCCAGAATGTACCTCTACCTGTTACGTCTAGACGAGTGAGTACACACAAAAGTACCCGTTTTACATTTGTGTGCACCGACACGCGAAGGATGTGTGTGTGCTCTGTGAGACCGAGAGAAAAAGAGGGAGAGGAAGGGAATATCGTTTAACACCCTTATGCTCGATAAAGCTCCTGCGAGCCCTGTGAACTTAGTACCCTCTATCACTGCTATGTTGAACAGAACGGCGCGACGCCTTCGGTTTCATGAAACTTAAACAACATGACGGTATATTACTTGTTTGACAATTTTACAATGCCATGCTACAATTTTACAATCCAGTTGATCATAAAAAAACATGGGATGCTTAATCTCAATTATTGTAACTAAATAAATGAAAATAAAATTAAAAATAAAATTATATGATATTTTAAAAGTAAAATGTAATAAAGTAAAATACAACCTTGGAAAGGAACAATTTTTTAAATTCAACTCACAAAATTTTGTAACACACCCTATACAAACGCGATATGTTGTGCAAAAAAACTCATCACCTCCCGAGCGACTAACTGCTACGGCGAGCGAACTACCGCCTACTTGATTCCGCGAATAATTAATTCTTGACCTACCGACGATAGAGACACCATATCTAAAACTAACATTAAACACAAATTAAAAAACCATTACTTATCACAGTTGATTTAAATGGAAGAAGTTTCTACCATGTTAATATTTATAATTGAGCATTGTATTAGAAGATTAAAGAACGTGCCGAATGATTATGTCACCTAAAAACTATTTTGGTTTATGTGATGTATAATTTAAGCATTGTAAATTAATGTATCTGATAAATAAATAAATAATAATAATAAGAATATATTCACGCTTTTTTTACGATGAATTTGAAGTGTAACATATCATTATAGTCATACAATTAATTTGATATACCTGATTTTTTTTCTACTGTTTTGTTCGGTTATCTACAAAAGGGTGATTATTTTTTACTATATTATTTATCTTGGCTTTTTAGTCTTAAAAATCATAATTTCGTAGCAACGAATAATCGTCTTTTTGGTGTATCTTAGTGTGAAAATAGGTTACCAATTTGTTTTATGCGTTAAAAAAATATTCGAAACTTGAAATTAAATGTGTGAACATAAAAAAAATTGTTACTAATAATAAACTAAATGAAATTTTTAATTAAATAGTTTTTGAAAATAATTTTAATCAATACGAACAACGTAATAAAAAAAAAAACTGAAATCTTATAATTCCAATTGGCTAGAAAACATTCTCCAAATATTGTTTTCTTGAAAAATGTTTTTATTTTATAATTGGTTAATTTGTTTTTGCTTTTTATTTTACATTACTTAGGTAATTCAAAAATGATTATTAAGGCCCTAGTCGATCCAAACAGTAGTAACTTTTTGCTGATCCTATAACCGTAGCGCTTGATCCTGAAGATTCTGGTAGAGATAATGGGACAAACTATTTAAATTATTGCATTATCATTGTTCCTTGAGTATACAAAGTTTGAAATTAATCCGACGTTCGAAGAGGGTGAAAATCACGTTCAAAGATTGCGTTTATAGTTGAATAGATACAAGCGAAGTTAATAAAAACATGTAAAAAATTAAGAAGAAAGACCTTCACCTTTTCAAAAGGTTGGCATTGCTTACCCGAAACTAAGCAGTTAGTACATTTTATTTGCATTTCTGATAGCCTAGTACATGACCCGCCTAGCGAGAAAACCATTCTTCGCGATCCCTTCCTTGCCTTCACTTTCGGCGGTTGGTAGCGCCTAGTGGATATGAGCTTTTTCTTTGAGGCCAAAGGGTACTAGGAGATAATAGGTGCCAGGATATAATAATGAATTTTCTAATAGTTTTACATAATTATTAGGTTATTCTCCTTTTTCAATCATTATTATGATTAATAATATATAATTATCTATTATTGTGATTAAAAATGATTTAAATTCTCGGCATAATTATGTGCACTTGAATATTTATTTAGAATTATTTTTAAGGGGTAATAGAAATTGTTCAAATAATATTATAATTAGCCAACCGATTCTTCTCTGATTATTTTATAAAATTCTACATTCCCTAATAATAAAGTGAAATCGGAATATGGTAGCCGGCAGCGCCCCACATCCCTAAGGAAAACCTTTTACGGACGTTGGGGGAACTAACCAACAAGTAAAACACTCTTCTTATTTAGAAAATCATGTTCTTTTATTTTAATTTAAAAGCAGAAGATTTGGCAAAAGATGCCAAAAAATGGATAGAATGAGCAGCCAAAAAATAACAAAAACATGAGAAATGAAAAAAGTAAACAAGATTTCGTTAAAACTAAAGTTTACATAGTTGTGACTCTTTTTTATAGTAGATACGGAAAATCGTTATGGGTCTCGTTTCAGTGTAATTGTTGTTTAGCCATCTTAATTAAAGTAGTATTGTCCGCCTGTTATAATGGAATTCAAATTACCATAAATAATTTATTCCACCTCATAGGTCGTCAACTAGCACCGCGCCATCTAAGCACTGCCGGATTAGGGAAGGTTAATTGCAAATTTTTAATAATTTTTAAACAATAATAATTTTAGTAATTGTGTAGGTATGTGAAAGTTTTTGCTTGTGAACGCTACCAGACACAGGTGGTCTTTTAAAAAAAAACTGCGTCACTAGGATTTCCAAGTGTGGCAACGAATTTTAAATAAATTAATAAATAATAAAACGCTTACTTGACGTTCATAGAATCTGAATGTCAAAAAGTTTATATTTATAAGCACGAGGTCTCGCTTGCCTCTCTTTTGGTAGCGCCTCGTGGATTTTTCTCTGAGGCCATAGGGTAGACAATAGATGCCAGGATATAGAAATGAAATTTCTTTTTAATCATTATTATGGTTAATTATTGTGTAAATAATAATTATTATTATTATCTATTATTGTGTAAATAATATACATACACCTGAATATTTATTGTATTATAATTATGTTTTTTTTAATGTTCGAACAGAAATGGTTCAAATACTAAATATTATAATTAGCTAACAGGTTATTTTCTGATTATTGTATAAAATTCTATATTACCTATTAAATAGAAAATAAATCAAAACTAAAAAGGGGTAGCCGGCACATTGGCGGACTCGAACCCCACACCAATAAAGAACTTTGACTTTGACCTTCCCGTTGCAACTCTGAACGTGATGCTCTCTCTATCTGGCTTGGGCTAAAGTGCCTAGTATTAATTTGCCCAAATATGTGATCTGTATCGGGTGTGATATTCGCGTCCTTAATGAGAGGAGATTTACTTCTTCTAGTCTCAACTCTGTGCTTGTGCTGATAACCTGTGGTGTTCACTAACCGCCATTTTCAATAACAAACCAGTCCGAACATATCTGTTTTCTAGGAATAAGATTTTGACATAAGGTCCAAATAAGTAATTCGTAATTATTGTAACTACTTAGGGCTGACGGAAAAATGTTATAATTGCGGGACTATGTATTTGATCTGGTTTTTACCTGCCAACTCAATGAATGCGTATAATAATCAAATAATACCCTCATTAATCAAAAGTTCTTTTTCATTTATCTTTTAGTGAATAGAATATGTTGAACACCTGCCGGCTGCCATATGTTAGCATATTAATATATCTCTGTGGTGAGCAGTGCACTACATCAAACACAATTTTGAGGGTGGTGAAACAGAGGGCGTTATTATGTAGGTATTTTTATTAAAATTGCCATAATGTACATCATTCTAAGCCTTAATTAAAAATCTACTTGCACGTGGGTTGGGTCATTTCATTGTTGTGGTATCATTGTGCAAGAGGAATAAATTATAATTTTATTTATATAATGTATGAACAAATATCATTACCTATTTGCACGCTTTATTCATCTGGCCCTGTGGCGCAATGGATAACGCGTCTGACTACGGATCAGAAGATTCCAGGTTCGAATCCTGGCAGGGTCACGGATTTATTTTTGAAGCTTGTATTAAATTATTAAATATTTTTGCACTGTAATGTCAAATTTATAGAATACATTCGAAGGGACAATTTTATTTGGGCTGAAATAACTTCAAGAGTTAAGTGAAATCTTTAGAAAATGCCTGAACATGGATTTACGGTTTTATAAAAATACTAGTTTTCCGCCCGCGGCTTCGCCCGCGTCGAGTTCGGTTATATCGCGTTTCCAAGAGAACTCTTCAAAAGTCCGAGATAAAAACTATCCTATGTTCTTTCTCAAGGTCAACTCTATCTCTGTACCGAGTTTCATTAAAATCAGTTCAGTGATTTAGACGTGAAAGCGTAACAGACAGACAGACAGAGTTACTTTCGCATTTATAATATTAGTAGGGATTAGTAGGGATTTGACTTTTTAATCTTAAACTTTAAAATCTTAGCATGGAAAATGCCAAAAATATACAAAAAGATAGTTAGAAGGTAAGGTGGCATCGTTTGACATTGAACTAGCTGTAAAGTAAGTCGTGTCGGTTGAAAAGCAAAAACTTGCTTTTCAATAGGTGTTACTGACGTCACCATAAAGACGTAAATTCAGTATGTGAAGGAAAAATTCGACATGACGGGTAGGAATCGCGGTGGCTTAGTGGTCATAGCGTCTGGTGTACCTAACCAGAAGACGCAGGTTCGAATCCTGCCTGCGGTCGAATTTTTCCTTTTCTAAATAACTTCTGGACACGTTGCCTGATGACAGCGATAGCAAAAATATTTAATACTATATACAATGTGTTTTGAGAACCGGTTACCGATACTTTAAGGGTATACACGTATGCTCATTTTTATCGAAAAATGCATTTTCATATACTCGTAACCCAACACCCCGCAAATGGCAGTCATCTTAATTTTTAATCGGCTCAAACAGGGTATGTTCAATAAAATGCTGATATCTTTCAATCTAAGAGACCTATAATCGTGTTAATGACCTTATTGTCAAGAAAAACGTCGACGCTAATGAATAATTTAACAAAATTTCCTAAATAATTAGCAAAAAGAGCTATAAAAATGTGAAATTATGAAATTTTACACAAATTATTATTTTTATTTTTACATTTTCCACTCTAGTACAAAATTATCCCTATATATTGCATATTTTTTATGTTTAATCAAAAGTATTTGAAACAACCTATAAAATGGTATCACAATATTGACTCTACCCAATTATTTTAAGCGTTATGCTCAACAGCAAATAAAGGAAATTTAAACAAGATAAAAATATTTTGAATTGTTTTATTTGAAATAACATATGAAGATCATAATAACATTACTCCTCACTCGCACTCGTAAATTTGGAGCCTCATCTACCAGCTCGCACAAGGAATGCGGTATCTGCGACATTGCGGTATATACATGCGAATGTAGATGCTTCTCGGCAACGAGAACAGCCTTGAAATACAGATTCCAGATTCAAAATTGTTTGTTTCCTTGAACTCCTCATCTGAAACTTTCATTAAAGATTCTGTCAGTTTGCGTACTATCAAAATCAAATCATTGTACATTTCTTTGATTTTCTCTAAACAGTTTGTTATTTAACGAATACACCTACATTTACAATTAAATTAAATTAAATTGTAAATGTAGAAAGTAGATATACAGCTTATTTTATAATTATAGTTTTATAGTATTACAAACACTTTTCACAGCTAGCGACGGTATTCAAATGTTGCTTGTAAATAGTAGCTTAGATTTTAGTGAGCCCCTAATTTTGCTTTTGATGTTTATGTTAGTATTAAAATAATAATAATATTTTTGGGACATCTTTACACAACACCATCTAGTCCCAAACTAAGCAGAGCTTGTACTATGGGTACTAGACAATGGATATAATACTTAAATACTTTTTTTTGTAAATACATACTTTTATTACATAAGAAACACCCAGACAAACACAAATATTCGTGTTCAATCCTCACAAATATTTGTGTCCTGTGGGAATCGAACCCACGACCCCATGATCAGCAGTCCAGCACTCGAACCGCTAGACCACAGAGGTCGTCAAAATATGAATGTTGTCTGAATAAATTTAAAACCCCAAGTAGGTAAAATAAAGTAGCAAAAGTAGTATTATAGTCTTTACCATTCATAAAAGTAGAACGCAAAAGATCAAAAGAGCAATGAAAAAAATATTAATACTTAATGAGCGAAGAATTTGCAAGGCAGGCCGAGCATGAGATGTAAAACAGCACGATGCTTGGACTCAAGGTCACCACGCCGGGCATAGCAGATAGGTATACTGGTCTGGAGACTTGGCTGATCACTGCGAGCCTGGTTCAAGCTCGCTCTGTTCTCGAACACTAAAACACGATAGGAAACGTTAAATAACGTTTTTTCGTGAATTTCTTCACCACAAGGGTACTGGTGGTAACCGCGACTGCTATGCTAGAGGTCTTGGGTTTTATTCCCAGGTCGAGTAAAGTTTTATTAGGTTTTTCTAAGAAATTCAGTTCAGAGCTTGGACTTGTACCCAGTTAATGGCAATAGACTTGCCTCCTACTAAAAGGGATTTAAATACACCAGCAAACTGTGGGTATACTTTTGGTACACCTCTGCCTAACCCAAAGGGTTACAGGCGTGATAGCATGTAAAGGTTACATTTCAGTATTCGAGGACGACATAATCTACAATTGAGTAAGAATTCAATTGTTTTTGTTTAAATATCTTCAATATACAGATACAGGTCCTTTACGATTTTATACCTAATAGTATGGATATAGATACTAAATCTATTTAAATCAGGGTGAAGTTTATGAATGGATCATGAACGGCAGCTGCGACAATAACAGTCCTGTTTAATATGCAGTTGTACTTGACTCACTCAGACGAGACTTATTTAGAACCAGTTTTACAGCTGCTCGTCTGAGGATATTATTCCCTAATGTAAGAGTTTGACTAATTTAGGATATTCTTACATTTGATACGCCAAAAGTAATAATAAATAGGAATTATATTCACACACACACGTTTTGTTTTTCTTTCTACTATTACTTCACTTATTGTAACTACTATATAAAACTTTCTTAACATAACAGATGTACCTAATCATAAGGGGATTGCACTGGATCCTGTATTACAGTTAATAACTAGCTAAGGATCCAGGGAATTCATGTGTATATGCAAAATTTTTATGTCAAATAAAGAATGTATTATTTATATTAAGTAAATTCATACAGAAATTACTTGCCTGGCCATTATAATTGTGACAATCTCGTGGCTTAGAGAGGTTCAGTAAGCGCTACTCCTTTTTCGCTGCATTTTTTTCTTTAATTATGTGAACCTAAGACAAGGAATTTGTCCGTTTAATACACACATTTATTATGCCAAACCAAACTTCGGGATATTTTAAATAATAAAGGTTCTAATTAAAGATTGAGATGATTAGGTTATTACATTTTGTTTTTCCTCTGTATGATTACTTTGGTTTTTATGAATCTGTCACGTACGCGTACCTAACTATATTTACATCCACAATGTACAAACAAAAAATGTTAATAGTGATTAAACCGCCATTCGGCGGGTCGGCTCATCTTGATACGATTTTCGCGATGTATCCCAAACAATTAAAATACGTTGTAGCTTGGTATGTTTTAAAGGTAAATTAACAATTCCAAACTACTATCTCACAATTATTCGTAACCCTCTGAAGTATAAACCCCCATGGTTGAGACTTCAGAGGGTTGTGAGTAAGAAAGCAAGCAAGTAAGAAACTGTGGGCGAAATACAACACAGTACTAATGATTGCTGTTTTATCGACGGGAACACGCGCATGGGAAAATAATGACTTACCCTCTCTCCACGTCTTCAGACTTCCTGTTGGCTTGTAATATAAAGCCCCGCAGCATTAAGACGGATTCAGTACATATCGAGCTCAAGCCGGCAAGGTTTGAGATCGAATTGTACTGAATAAACACTAAAAGCAAATCTGAACTGGCCTTTCGATGAAAGATCCCTAGCAGTTTTGATTTGTTCAGTCCTTACTGACGATATGCATACATCAGTCATCCTGTACAATACATCAGGTATCTCAACCATTATTTTTCCGTCACACGAACAATACCAGATCAGCAAGTAATTTGCGTATATCACGTGAAATACTCAAAACTGTCAAAACGTTACATGCATGAGTTTAACTTGCCTATGTGGTACTCACATTTACATTAACATTACATTTTATAATAATAAGTGTTTATAAAATACGATGTAAAATATATAAAAATGTCAGCTAATAGGTATTTTTTTAATACGTTTGTCAGGGAAGTATATCAGAAAAAGTCAATGAAAAAATAACCTCAAAACATGTAGAGAATATTTAGGTATATCATACATGTCACATAATTATACAGATTGTCAAATACACCTACGTGTTACGTCCATCACTAGACAAATAATTTGTCGCAATTATTGCGAAAAACTATTGATCGACGCCGCTGAGAGCTACCTTAGGTTATGATTTTACTTTAGTTTTTTGATAAAAGTAGTTTACTAAAATTTAATTATTAACTTGTGTGATTCATATAGAAATCATAAAATATATGAATCATTATAATCACAAGAACGCAATTTTCGTTTAAGAATGAATAATATACGAAAAACGAGGCAGATACATAATAATATAAATGTTTTACTGTAATTTTACAACGTTTACATTTTACAAATAATGACAACTTTCTTAACATCGATAATATAAGTAAGCAATAGTGCTTTGTTCCGTTCTTGTGACATTTTATGGTAACAAGTAGGTCCGCTCTCGGCCAAATTGTCCCATAATATGTGCCCGGCGACTGTTCGCAGCGAGGGTTATTCATCTTTCCTCTAGAGCGCCATCTGTCAAGGCACCTGTCATCTATAATTAAAGCGTCAAAAGGTTGGCAATACTTGATAGTAGTTATGTAATGGAAACTTAAAAATTATTGACATAAAGTTTATTTCTCTACGACTAAGTACACGGATCTTGAGCGCCGAGCTTTATATGCGCAGAAAGGAAGCTCTGTTTGGCGGTATGCCTTGAACGGCGACATATTTCGATTATGTTATTGGTCCATCACGCGACGCGTTATGGCCGCCTGTCTTGATTGGTTATCATTTCTTTGTACGCGTTTCACGATAATGAGTGCATATCAAAACAAATGCCAACTAGTCTTTCTAACTTACTTTAGGTCCGATATTACAATTCTGATTCCCCCGATAGTTAAAAAGACGTATCTAACAAAAAGTAAAAACGGAGAAATAAATGTTTTAATGAATGAAACGGGAAGTCATTTGCTGTCCTCAAGTAAATTAAAATATTTACATACTAAAAGTTGAAAATAATGGCCACTAAATAATAGGCTTTAACTTGGTTTAATAATAATATAAATTTATTAAATTATTTTAATAAAAAAACAGTTTCATCTTAGCATAAAAAATTAAGAAAAGTCTTACATACTTAATTGAATAGACGTAAATGGCTAGATGCGTCCTTTAAGTTTCAAACGCTTTCGGTTGTACTTTTCTTCAATATAAATAAAATGTTTAATAATCTTTTATCTATGGTAGTACTGATATAATTTTTATTTTTTTAGCTTTCCGTTGGATATAAACATGATCGATACTATTTCAAATCGTCTTTGAGTAAGTTGAAGTGAACATTATTCTCGAAAAATCAATGGTTACGACAGGCCCTAATCCTTACATAATTGAGGAAGTCCTCAGTAACTCGTTCATTAATTATTACCTGCTCTTAATTTTTTACACTAGTTAAATTATTGCAGATTTAAATATCTATTATTTGATTTATCTATCTAAACTTTAACCTGGATGCAGATCGCGTATGTTCCTCTTTTCACAAACTTTCATATGTTGCTGTCACTCACTCACAGTGCAGCAATTACATCGAACACCGTCTGCAAATGTGTGCATAGCGACTCGTTCGGGAGTGTCTGTGTTGGTGTTAGTTAGATTCCTAGCGTAAATAGTTTCCTAGTACATTGTATGCAGGCCCTTGCATTTTAGTTCTATTGCAGTTTTCGGTGGTAAACTTGCACCGGATGCATAATTCCTTCCATTAATATTCTTGTGTTCACGAAAATACCAATACAATACGAATTTTAAAACTAGGTATTTAAAATAGTTCAGATTAAGCTATGTTATTTAAGCCATTCTATTTTTTGTCTACGCCTTGGCAGTTTCGTGCAACGAAGTATTACACAAAATTAACACAATGTACAGAGTATTTTTTTTTTCAAGAGATGTAGGGTATAGTGGGAGTAATTCCAGTCAAATGGGATCTGCCCGGCTGGGGAAGTACCTCCGCCTTGCAGAAAATCGAAGTAAAATAACACTGCTTTGAGCTGTGTTGTGTTTCTTACGGTGAGCGAGGTTGCCAGTGCTCCACGAGGAAACGTTGTGTTGGCAGTGGGGGGGCTTTGACCCTTATACTGCCAACCTAACTATTCCTCTTTTAATACAGGGTCGGCAACGCGCAAGTGATACTCCTGGTGTTGCAAGTGTCCATAGGCTACGGTAACCGCTTACCAGCAGCTGGGCTGTATGCTTGTTTGCCACCTAAGTACAAAAAAAAATATTAAAGAAATAAATATAAATGATAAACTTAGTTTTGTTTCTAAAATTGTTGACTCGCTATATTATTATACTAAGGCTCAGATTCACTGACGAATTTAAGCGTAACTTACACTTCACACGTTAATTTAATGTTGATATCACTTGGAAGAGTAGGTAAGTTTCCCATTAGAATCGTCCTACTTTCGAAACCAAAACACGACGTAGCACCTGCCTATTTATGCCATCATAGTGATCAAAGTTTAGATAAACGTCATAAACATCGTGTAAATTTACTGAATAATTCTGAATAATATGTTTATAAATTTACATTTATAATAACAAAATGAAATTTAAAAACTTATTGAATTTATAATATTAATTTTCTAAGTAGGTACCTCAATAATAATTAAGCCGAAATACCACTTTGAACCGCGGTACCGGTAAGTTTTGTCTACCTTTAGTGCGGGGTCTGTTGTAAGTATACTGTCCTTCTCTATATACCTTGGCGAGAAAGAGAATATTAATAAATAGACGTATAGGCACATAAATATTCCTAATTGGTATACATTTAACACAGCCAACAACGAATGTCATCTCCCTCGTACCTTAAACAATACAAATACTAAGCGAGAGAGATAACACGAAATCGACTTTTCTGTATCGGTCAAGCTGAAAGAGCCAGAGCACGCGTTGCCATAGGAACGCACGTTAGTGTTACCAAAACAGCAGAAATGAAAAGGAGTTCGCAGTAGCATTATAATGTAACTCAAAAAGTAGGAGATAACTGATGATGTGGTAGAGATGACACGCTTTAGAAAAATAATTTTATTAATATAGCTTTTCAAATAACTGTGTAATCACAGCTTCCTTGACAGTACATTGAATTACAATACATATTTCAGAAGGAATTTTTGTTTTAGTGTGAGTTCAGTAACTACAGCAGAAAATGTCCATATTTATATTTTGTTACAACACTCACTTGTACACGTGTTCATACACATGCTGTAGATTTTCTCTTATAAAATTACTTTGCCTGCGACAACACGCCAGTTTTCAGTGTTTCTTAATTATTGGTGCTTACAAAAGTAGATCAAAGTTCATAATCAGCATCTTCCTTAAAGTAGATGATCAGCTGTTGCGGTGTGGCATTCCGTTCAGTGACTGCTGAACTTAAAACTGAAAGTACAAATGTAAATAACTGACTTTAAAAATCGAAGATATCTTTAAATATAATATTTACAACCATATTAACGTTTTATATATGATGGATTTGCTACATTGTTTCGTATAGCTACTTGAGTATATTGCACATTATATTATTACTACGTGTATATATTAAACTATTATTTTATAATTTTATTTTCATTTGAAGTTGATTTGTTTAACAGCACGTATTTTAAACTTCAGATTGTTGTGCATTTTTTCATTAAAGGCATGAAATTCCGATTGTTATGATACTCGACTCGCCCATTCATAATTTTTTTTTTTTTACATTTGAATGAAGAAGAAGAAGGCAATCGGTGTCTCCTTCTTATTTTAATGTATAGAAATTCATAAATTTCTGAGGACCTTTATTTATTTCCCTAAAAACCTTACAAGATCTTAACTAGCTTATAAGATCAAAAGCAGGCTGTGGGTACAATATAATAATAAATCGAAGTGGATTTGATGGCTTTCTTCACAAAATATTTTGTATTCTTGCAAAAATGATATTATTTGACGTTTGTTGCGAGAAGGTTATGTAGCAAAATTTCGATACGCTTAACAGTAACTGTAGTTTATTACAGCCCCGGGCCCTACTTCCTTTTATTGAGATCACCCCAAATATTCACGTGGAAAGGACAATGGGGGGAAAACTGTAACTTCGTGAAATTTGACCCAATTACTACTTACTACTCCTCCTACAGAGTGAATGCCGTTCAAATGGGCTCAATAGAAATGCAGGGGAGACTCGTACGAATTTTTGAAAGGGATTTTTAGGTTTGATTACCTATTTATAGTTTGATACTACCAACAAGGTCTTCTAAAATTTAGGAACAATATTAGTGTTATTACTATAATCATTAAAGCTAAAAATTACTTTTAAAAGTTTGTTCCTATTCACCCCGGTCAAGGTTAGTTATTACGAGAACATATTACTTATTACTCTATTGAGTTCGTGTTGTAATTACTGTCCACATGTATGCTACCTTAGTACCGGAATTCCCTCCAATATCGCTTTCCCATTCTAAGAATATCGCAATACGTTGAATTTTTTGCTTGCAGGTTGAGTAAAAGATAACATTTTTGATTTACGGTTAACTATCAAGTACATCGATAAATAATGTTAAGTAGGTACTGCTTAGCTGACCACAGAATGATTAGAATTGTATGTTGCCAATAGTTACTATTTTAAAATTTAAGAATCAGCACCGTTTGTGTGCTCCTAAATGTGGTATGTCGAAATCTTACTAACATAAACATTATTGAAATAAAACTACTTTTTACGGATTTTATCGCGTATTTCAGAATTTCGAGTTAAGCTTAAGTGGTTGCCAATTCGCCTTCGCCGGGATGCTCATATTCTTTCTCTACTTTACAATATTATTAATCCCGACGTTTCGGACCCTTTACAGCGTCCATGGTCACGAGTAGACTGAGGTGGTGGGCGTCTTGATGAAATAATTACTGACAGCTACCCTACATTTTCATTGTTACATGATCAATGGTATTTATTACTAATTATTAATTAATACTAGATGGAGCCGGCATTTCCTAGCTGACGACCTCTGAGAAGAAACGCCGAAACAAACTCAGAGAATCATGGTCTCTTTTAAAATAACAATATTCAATGATCATGTTTTTGTTTCTTAAACATTATTTCAGTCATTTTATAGTCATAATAAAATTAACGTTGGTATAACAAAATCGCTAGACTACTTTAAGGGGCGACGCCATATGTCGCATTTTACTCGGATACGGTAAGACGATATTCACACGTTGACTTGAGGAGTCCACCGCCGTGAAGTTCAGAGGACTCAAATATCAGATCTTCAAGTCCACTTGGCATTCAAAATAATATAATGCATGTACATGCAATCCAGCATAAACAGATTTATTTAAGTATTTCAAGTTTAGGTAGGCATTAATTCTGCATCATCAAGTTTGAGGAAGTTCAGTCAAAAGTGCAATGACAGTCTCAACTAGACACTCACTAGACCAGTCTACAGCAATAATGCCTATAGCACGAATCTATAGAAAGTGAAAGTTCTCATTACTCGACGTTCTCTTAGTGCTCATGAAAGCCTAGTGCTTTAGATGTAAGCCACGGCTGTGGATCAATACATGTGCCGACGCCACGTGATACGTCACTATGCCTTTTACGTCATCAATGCCATCAAGTTCTTCAAGGCTGCCGTTGCAAAATTTTTGGAATTATAATACATAAATAACGATTTTTAATAAAAATATAATAATAATAGTCGTGATCACTATATCCTTAATTTATAACACATATTCTACATATTTACCTACATGTTACTGCTACAGCGGAATTGCAGTACATTATGTATGTGCCATAATATAATAAACCTAGCAATTCAGAAACTAAACAAACTATTTAGGGTCTGAATTTATAGAAATGCGTGACTGTAATAATGAATTGAATCGTGTTTTAATATTAACTAAGAACCATTAAATTTGACGACCTCTGTGGTCTAACGGTTCGAGGCCGGACTACTGATCATGGGGGTTCGATTCCCCCACAGGACACAAAAATTTGTGCGGATAAAACATGAGTATTTGTGTTTGTCTGGGTGTTTCTTATGTATTATAAGTATGTATTTACAAAAAAATCTAATATATAAAATTCTCGTGTCACAGTTTTCGTTGCCTTACTCCTCCGAAACGGCTTGACCGATTTTGATGAAATTTTTTGTGCTTATCGGGGAGGTCTGAGAATAGGCCAACATCTATTTTTCATACCCCTAAATTTTTTTTTTATGGCAATACAACGTTTGCGGGGGCAGCTAGTAATAATATAAGTATATCCATTGTCTAGTACCCATAGTACAAGCTCTGCTTAGTTTGGGACTAGATAGTGTTTTGTAAAATATCCCAAAATATTAAATATTAAAAAGTAAATTTTGGATAGGCACTCTGAGAAGATTTTCCATTGGAGGACGGTAACGACTAAACTTCCTCGCTGGACATCTGGGAAGAATCGCGTATTGTAAAATTCAACAAACTTGGGAAACTACATAGTGGGATCTAATCGTCCGCCTGAATAGGTACCGTCAAAAACAGTTTCTGCATGCTTCGCTTTTGATTAAGCTTTCTGTTAGACCAAAATACGGTTGGACGCATTAAAGTCAAAAATTAAGGTAAAGGTGGAAATGATATGTCGCTTTAAATATAATATAATATCGACAGTATTTTTAAAGCGTTTTGATGTTGTAACTAACGGATACTACATACTTCAAATGTAACTTTAGCAGTGAAGCAGTTTAATTTTATCATTGTCTTTATATTGGTACATGTGTATAATGTTGACGGGAAACTACCGAGTGTTTATGTTTTCCTGGTAGCTCTCAGTATATCGAATGCATTTTCAGTGCAACGATCATTGCACTTTCACGTTGTCTGCGAGCAATGAATGCGATTCTAGACGGTTGTGTAGTTCGCTCTTGTTAGATTAATATTGTTTTGTTCTGGAACTTTCAGATAACTTAAAAGTGTAATAAATATACCATTGCTCGAATCATTTGTTAAGGAAAAACATACCATCCGCCTGTTTTCCCCAAAGGGTTGGGCAGAGATATACCCAATGTACTACACCCACAGTTCGCCGGTATGTTTAGGTCGCTATTAGATGGGATCCAATTACCATCGACTTTCGACTCCGATCTGCTACTTAGAATTTCATAAAACTGGTTCATAAAACTGGCGACCGAAATTGACAACATCTGTGGTCTTTTGATTCGCGTGTCAGACCGCTAATCGCGACGGCCTCGCGATCAGCAAGCTTCGATTCCCGCAGAACACAAATATTTGTGTGATGAACATAAGTGTTTACTTTGTTTGTCTGGATGTCTCTTATGTATTATAATTACTTACCTAAAACAATAAAACTAGGTATATAAGTGTCTATTATATCCAATGCCTAGTTAGCTATCGTACAAGCTTAGCTCAGTTTGGGAGTAGTATAGAATGGTAGTGTGTAAAATTGTTCAAGAATATTTATTTTATATTATAGGATGAATGTCAATGTCAGAGACCAATGTTACCAAAATATGTTTTTTATCCACATTTACATGACACTTCTTTTTTTTACGCTATTGACCTATGTTATATTATTTAATTTAAAATATTTCAAAGGAGAGATCTCGTGGCTAATCTGATGAACTGGTTGAGCTTGCCATGGTCAGCGTGTGGGTAAGACATCTGTTCTTAATCTTAATGTTAACACATCAAGGTCGCTGCGAGCTTTGGAGAGCATGTAAAGCCTGAAAGTTAGTAAAGTTGAAAACCTGGAATTTTATTTTTAGGTCTAAAATTTATAGATTGCTTTTAGATAGCTTTTATTTTGGGAACACTTTTGTGTGGGGTATAGGGTTGATTACTTTATCAATTTTTAAAATAGAATGACTTTGACTATAGATTTATTTTAATTTTCTTATATTGCATCCGTTGTAAGCTTGAAAACTGCATTGGAACTCAAATGCATAGACCTGCATGCAATGTACTAGGAAACTATATTTAAGCGAGGAAGTCTATAAAACACCAATACAGGCACGCCGCGGACATGACACAATTCACACATTTTCATTTGGAGTTGGGGGTAGTCGGTGCAATGTGGGTGAAGGACAGCAATATGTACGAAACTTCATGAGGCACGTGACCAGTCTAGTAATATCTGAATCCAGGCCACAATCGCATATTCATTTATGGGAACCAGTAACTCCAGGGAATTGTATGCCTGTATTAAGAATTAACACATTAAAAAATCTTTTCAAGAAAAAAACAAATTAAATACTTTATTAAAATAAAAATAAAAAATATTTCTGAGAGCTGTGAATAATATTCAACGTGAAATAAAATATAAAGACATATTTATTTATATTGACACTTAGATATTACACCTGCATTGTAATTGCATTGTAACTGCAGTGCCCTTCAACCTTGATGACTGCAGTTGCGGAGGGAAGCGGAACTAACAAACGTACCCTGTATTTACTGTGTGAAAACACAATCTTAACTTTTTTTTAAATTACTAAACTATTACAGGTTTGGATTAATGATGCAATGCGGAAGAAAAGGCCAAACGATAAATGCTAAGATTTAACATGGGCTAAGCGCATTGTAGGTACACGGCGGGATTCATTGGGCCTCCAGCCACGTGCAGGTACCTTATCGGGGACAAACTATGTGAAGCCCAGTAACAAATAGAGACGAAATGACTTCATTCTCAGTCTCCCCAGGAATTTGATTCTAATTAAATATTTTGCTTAAAGCTAGCAACAACGATAGTAAATAAACTGTTATCCGTAAAAAGTACCTTCCTATTTATAGTACATTTAATAGGTAGTACTTTTGATAACTTAAAAACTAGATAACACTGCTAACGCACTATCTAGCATGCAGGAGCAGAACTCATTTACAATGCAGGTACGTGTGTGCCAAACCAATAAAATATTTCGATCTAATTTCTTTAAAAATAATTATCTGTAAATTATGAAATAAAGTATCTATAGCAGGTCACATGTGAAATAGGCGTGCATTATAAATGCACTACTATCAAAATATTTGTGGAATCGAGTCGCAAATAGAAAAATATACTTTAATTTGAGACATTCTATTACAGTTCTCGATAGTATAGTGTAGAGTATAAACCTTTTGGTTACATTTTTTATTACATATCTATTGAAAGTGTATCATGAAACGAAAGTGTATTATGAATTATACCAACATGACATACAATATATTATATTGTCCATAACAGATATTGTATATAAGGTTGATAGATCAACTTAATTACATATTAAAGAATTAATTCAAAAGGGCGACGAGCCACTAAGTATATATAGTGGCTCGTCGCCACTAAGTATATACTTAATTTCATTATTATAGAAGTTGAGTATTATTTGTTTCGTATTTTAATCACTTGTTTTAACGAAACATTAACTAAGTAATAATAGTACAGAGGCCAGCCACATCAAGCTTCCACAATCTGTAAAATATCTTTGATAGATTTTCAAATTTAATTCAAAACCCATAAAATTAATTGAAAAAAATTGACAGTTTTGGATAGCTTGACCTGCTGGCGTTTGTACATTTTTCACCAAGGTGGAGAAATAAACACAAAAGAGGGAAGAAAGTGACAGTTACTGAAATAATCTGTACTTTCCCCAGAGTGAAGTACTTTTTACGTCGCCTAAGAGTAAATAAATCGAATTATAAACGTATCAGAAAATAATTAGTGCTGGCTCTCAACGTTCATGAACCTCGACATATACTTACTTTAATTATTAAATATACATACTTGTTTAGATTTTTCAGTTACAAATTTGTTGTTTTAATGATTCATGGAGATTTTATTCAATTATATAAAACTAAAACATCATCATTAGATTATTGAAACATCTTAAAAACTAGCCAGCAACCAAACCATCAAAGGTTTCAAAAAATCACAAACCGTATTCTACTTCTGATAGAAGCTGACAAATAATGGACAGCAAAGATTTATTTTTTAGACGTGACGTACGCCAGCATCAGGTACCAGGTACCAGGAATTCATAATTACACAGAGTTGTTAATGGCACTAAAGGTGCTATTTTATGTGATTTTCCATACCAGCAGGATAGTTACACACCAGGAATACATAATTGTTAAAGAGTAGTTTAGGTTAAGTAACATGCGATATAGGCATGATTTTATAGGACTGAAAGGTTTTCAATAATAATCGTTGAAAAAATGTAAGTTAAATGAAATAAAATAAAATTAATTGCATGTATGTCTGACTGATTTATAATTGAAGGTGAATATTTTAAAAACACAGTGCAGATGTGCCCATACACTAGCTTTGTTGGAGTCTAAATACTCCAAAAAAGCTAGGAAGAATTTTAGTAAACATAATGTAGACGACACTGACAGTTGCAAACCCTATTTCAAAGAACACACAATCTTAACCCTCATAAATTTAATTATATTTTGGAAAAATAAAAACTTTTTAACAAAAAAATTAAACCGCCGAAAAACTGAGAAGCAAAAAATAATATACGTTCCTTATTTAACTTTAATAAATAAGTTCTTAAAGTAATGTAAGTAATACCTAAGTAATTTTGAGTTGGCGCCAAACAATCGATGTACAAAGATCACTAAATTACCTTAAATTTAAAGAAATAGCCAAATAAAATTAACAATGAAACGTGAAAATAATATCCAGCGATAAACATTAACATTCCAAAAAAATTGGCGTTCCTCCGTTTTTTGTTTTTCGTCGGTTGAAAATGAAAATTATTGAAAATATTATAAGGCGATGGCGTTACTGGCGTCAGCCATTACATATCCCCGCAAAAGTATTTCCCAAAGGGTTGTCCCAGAGGTGTACATTTCGTTTGTTCGTTTCCACAGTTCGTTTGAATTTTTAGGTGTCATGTAATAAATGGCGAGCCTAGTCCCACTAACCGAACGCAAATCCAAACTCCGAGCTAAGAAAAAAAAGTTTATATTAACCCAATAATACTTTACTCGACCTGAAAATCAAACTCATAACCTCACGGTCAGCAGTGGCGCTGGAAACCATCAGCAGACCAATGAATCACCAAGTAATGGATTTTAAACAAACCTGAAGAAATAAAGCTTGAGTTATGTCTAGGGTGGTATCACCGAATTCTGAAACACAGCGCCATCTATCAGTACTAGCGGCAAACACAACACCTGAACGACTGGCGGTACTTCCAATTAGGCTGTACTTTACATGATTCACTCCTTAGTTGCTGGTGGCGTCAATAGATTGCACTGTTACATTTGTGGTAAAATCTGAATCGCGGTGTTAAGATTCTCCGCAGAGGAATGACCTGCCTTGCAACGTCGCTCTGAGCTCACTCTACGTGTCAATTTGGCCGGGAGTGGACCAAATTGACATGGTAGAGTGTATAAAGAACCATACATACAGATTTAACATACATAACCTCCTGTAGGTATGTATTATGTTGTAAATATTGATATTTAGTATGACATGATTGAATTTTTATTATTAAATTAAACGTTGTAATTAAACAACATGAATTAAATTAAAATTACTCTTCGCCTAAATTTGTGGTTGAACTTTTAACAAAATTAAAAATATGGTTTCCTTTCATGCAAACTGGTTCAACCACTTTTGTGTGATTAAGTAATTAACAAATTTTAATATACATACACACAAATTTTCGCATTTAGAATATTTATTAGTGATTTGATGGATTCCGACTGGTCCATGTAATAGAATAGTAATTTTATTTTATGATATCTGCACAGCGATGCTATCCGCTTAGAGCCCAATTTTCTTTCATATGAACCTTGTCCTAACAATTACGCTCTAACAAAACAGGAATCAGTCAAATCAGTCGGGCTGTTCTCAAGTGATGCGCTTACATAATGCAACGACTGATTTTTATTTACATAGATTACTTATATAAATAAAAATAAAAAGTAATAAGTATAAATTAATTTATTTTTTAAAGATATGTATAACGTACTCAGATAACTTTCTGACACATAACAGAAAACGTTTACGGGCTCGTGTCGTCACGAATGAAGTAGCTACGGAGGTGCCGTTTACTACGCCTTCGCCTTCGTAGCCACGCTACGACTCTGGTGACATATCGGCTAAGACACCTACGGCGTAGTAACTGCTATGCTAGCTTGCTGATTTAATAATAATCTAATGTAATTCAAAAAACGTATTGATTATACGTTTATATGAGACTTTTGGGAGTATTGTGTATATTTATATGTGTACGAGTATATTAATTATGGTGTATAGATATCACTATTTGTTATTATTATATTTTTTTTTAAAGTTTCAGATATATTATAGATTAACTTCAATTTATCAAAATGCCTATTTTTCCTTTGCTAGGTCTATAAAAACACAGTAATCTTAGTTCCTTTGTATTCTCATGCATTTCTAAGCAGCCGTTCATTACCAAGGGGGCTAAAAATGACACATTTAGGCTATTCCTCTTAAATCATTTATTTGAAACTCAATTTTCTATGTTGGTCACATTAATCATCATCATCGTCATCATCAGCCCATATTCGTCCACTGCTAGACGTAGGCCTCTCCCAGTGAACGCCACAAAGCCCGATCACATTAATAATTATGATTAATTAAAAGCAGCCATTTTAATCCTGCAGGCCATTTATTTATCACGTTGGAGGTATTATCCTTCGTTATTCGGTGCGTGGTCTCCAGTCCAGAACCAACGGTTGGTCAACGGGTTTCAGTTCTACGAGCTATATGCCTCATCTTACGGGCACTTTAGTCTGCTAAGCCGGCAACATTTTCTTCAACAGTTTTTATATGAACAAGTAGCAGCTCGGAGTTTGGATTTGTGCCCGGTTAATGGCAATGGCCGGTTGTGCCCTATTACATACTGAAACTATGGGTTATTAGTACACATCTGCCCAACCCTTCGGGTAACACAAGCCTGATGGTATGTTAACTATGTTGTTCCTATTACAATAGTGCCATTAACCGTGTTCTCTATAGTGGGCATTTTTTAAAATCTTATCTTACCAACTTGGCCTGTACAACAATATACCACGTCACATACAAATTGACATTGTATGTGCCCATGATTTCCTAGTACGCACGGTAGAACTGTGGACGAAACTGTCTACTAGTTGATTGACCAGTTGTAGAATCCAATCTGTTTAAATTCTGTGTTAGTAAGAATAGTTCCATCGCATTCCTTCTTGTAACATTTGCTTCACTTTTGCATAATTTCACACAACTGAAATATTTATTTTACATGTGTACATTGCATACGTGTGTTTACGTATTCTTTATGGTTTTTAGAGCTTTAGTCGTAAAATATTAAAAGACAAACAAACATATTTACTTTGCATTTTCAATTTTTAGATAGCAACAAAATCAGTGCTTCTATCATATTATTCTAATATTCTGTATTACGTTATGCTAGCTGTCACTTACACTTATAACTTAAACTTTGTGCCACTTACATACATTGTACGTTACAATCTAAAACCACGTACAACGAAGCTGGAACGTTTGTCAATAATTTATCTCGGCATTACTAGTAACTAATAAATCACAAAGTTCTCTACGGCAGTGACTCTCACATGTACGAGTAGTCCTTATTGTGAGGCACGAAGAATTAAAACAGCGCAATGGCATCAGAGTTCCAAAAGCCCCTGTACCAAGCGTCCTAGTACTGCGTTTACTATCGGGACGCTCGCTGTTTTCATTTATTCAGTTATAGTATATTCTCCTTATACCATTCTCTCCTAGTACTCGCAACTCGCGTAGCTATGGCAACGGGCGCTGAGCAAACTCGCGCTAAGAGAGACTTTATTTAAAGCAAAATTAAACAGCGTGAGCCTCATGGCTCTATACTATAAAGATATAAAAGCGAAATAACATTTACTCACACTCAACAAGATTCTATGTGAAAATCAATAATATTTTTCTTATTATCATATCTAATAGTCTGTAACGGAACGAGCAGAGTAAAATTTATTTTCCTTCTCTCTTCCCAATCAACTGATTAATTTTGAAATAAAACTCCTTTTTACGAATTTTATCACGTTATATTAATCCCAGCGTTTCGGACTGTTTACAGCGACTGTGGTCAAACGGTCATGGGTGTCAATGTCTAATATTTGCGTAAGTGTCATAAAACAATATACATATAATTCATCATCAACCCATATACTGTCCCACTGCTGGGCACGGGTCTCCTCTCATATTGAGAGGGATTAGGCTGCAATCCCCCACGCTGGCCTAGTGCGGGTTGGATTATATACTCAAAAACCATAAATACCTGAAAACTAGATTCATAATGTACAAAATCAAAGAGATCTGCTCAATCGGAAATCGCCTTAATGGTCTTAGGATTCTATAATTATGTTGATATTTCATACCTAGGCACCTAGATATAAAACATCAATATAATTATACTTATTAACGCATTTTTGAAACATTATATAAGTCTAAGACTTATATTTTAAATGAAATTATAAACTGTCACTTCATGAGACTATAGTCATCAATATTCTTCTTATTTTTACAATTTCTTGTAACTCCGTCACTGAAATAAATACTTTCCTTTCCTCATACATTCCTTTGTAATGAATTATATACATTTCTATCAACCAATAAAAAATAAGATTACTGATATTATTAAAGATCTATAAGATAAGATATAAGAGATCCTCGGATCTCAATCAGTTTCATCGGAATACAAAACGGTCCCGAAAACGTTTCAATTTTATACGATAGATAGTGCTAGTGCTGATTAATAAAGTTAAAACATTAATCTTAACTGTGGGGGCTGGCATGGCCAGCAACACTTCGACCAAATGTGATCTGTTGTGTTGTTCCCAGCATGATACTTCCCTTACTCTTCAAAGACGTAATTCATGAAGGCGGCTAGCCCACTAAGAGGAAGGAACCTGTAGTCCTTTGGCTTCGAGTATCCGTTGCCGAGATGACTCATCCGTTTTGTCGCCAGGACGTCACAATCATACAAGATGTGCTGCATTGTTTCCCTAAATTCACCACAAGCATTACAAGTTAAAACATTACTCGCTGGCACCATTAGCCTAAATACGATGTTTTTGAGTTATATGGGATTAATAATAAATTATTTGCAGTAAAGAATTCTAATATTGTATTTATTTAGCATTGTATAATTTTAATTACATTTTGAATTTATTTAGGTACTTACCTATTTAGGGTCTTTATTCAATTGTTTTGATTCTTATATCAAAAAAATATTTCTTTTTCATCAACACGACGTAGTAGTCCAATTCTTGAGGAAGGTTGCTTATTATTTAACGTCAGGGCAGCTAAAAAAGGCGGGTGAAACTACTGGGCACAGTTCAATAAAAGTAGCTGTATGTCATACTTGGATATTTTATATCTAGTGTCAACCTGATGCTGGTGTTGGCCTGTTGTAATCATGTACTCAGTATAGACTTAAAACGATGTATTTATGGCAATTTAATAACTTACCTACATAATAACGGTAAAAGGTGGCAGGTGTTCAACATATTCTGTTTACTAAATAATGTTGAACTCCTGCTTTCTTAAGATAAATCAAGAGGTTGATACCATACACATGCAAAGAGTTGATAAGTATAAGCAGAATATAAACCAGAAATACCCTATAGTCCCGTATGGCGTCTGTCCTACTTAGCTCTATACGAATACAGGTGTGGTGGTTAGTCAATACAACAGGCCCAACCAGCACCAAGTTGACACTAGAAGATGTAAATCTCCAAGTATTTAATGCAGCTTCTACTTTTAGTGAACTGTAAAACATAGAAATACGCCATGGGAACTACTTTGTGAGTCACAAAGTAGTTTCAAATGCATATTTTTATTTATTATATCGTAATTAGTAATTAACTATTTACCATTTCACTCGCATTCTAGAAAGGATATAGTATAATAATAAAGACATCGATTAACTTTTACAAAACATTTAATATGGTCCTAAGCTAAAGTAACAATTTACAGAGTTTTTTTCATCAATTCATTAATCGGACAGATTCGATGTTAGCATCACAGAGAATAGCAGAAAAGTGGGTCGAGTGACACCGTTTCTTTCGTTTTATACACTCATAATATAATAGGAGGTAGTTTTAAAAAAATCCATTCCAAAAAAAAAACTCCTAACACGCGGCTACTCTGACGTAGTTGCATCCTTGAAGTCTTCGTTCTTGAAGATGATCAGCTACAGCGCCAGCAGCCCTAGTTGCAATGGTACCAGCATCGCCAGCGGCAGTGTAAGAGGCACCTGTAGGCAAATTATAAACATGATTCAAAATCATGTTAGAGGGCTTTATATGTGAGAGGTGTGACAAAATAGACATAATTATAACGATATATGTCTATTTTATTATACCTCTCACATACATAGCTCTCTCTCATAAAATCAGTTCACAAAATGATTTGAAGATCTTTACATCTTCTTCCATACATCCTTCGTTAATCTTACTTAGCTCTAGATACTTTCTCATGGATTTACAGACGTATAACAGAACAAATGCATAAAACCACAGCAGCGCATGTCAAGTTTCTGGTTAGTCAACAAAAGAGATTGGTGTACAGGTAGCGAACGAAATCTGCCTCTTTACACAGATTCTGATTGAAATAATTACCCGTCAAAGGGTTTGATGTGTAGCAGCTTACAATACCTGCATTTTGACACATATTGCGTGATCATTATTACAGAATCTTTAACAAAACACAGATGTTTAATTAGCTGCCTGTATACTTAACTCTTTTGTCGACCGTACTGCAGCACAAGTCCTCACGCTCATCTCGACGAACAGAACGTTCTATAGTGAAAATGAAAACTCATCTGAACAATTAAAGCGTCTGAAACAGTTAAAAATAATAGCTTAAGTTGCTTGTGCGTGTGCACTGCACAAGTATACAGTCATGCGATCCCGTCAAATTATGATATAAATTTAACTTAAATAGGAAATCTCAGATTGTTTCAATTACTGCAAATCGTAAACAGTGTCGATAATCATAATTAGTGGTAAAACTAACAAAACAAATTGGATTGATCTCACCGAGATTCAGGATTATGATGACATGGCAGCAAAGTGGGGCGTGTTTTGAAGTTATGGGTAATGAAGCTAGAAGTGTTTATATTATCGAGCAAACAAGCCACATATCTTGTGTCTACGACCATTTTGGTCAACTATGCCCACAATGGCTGTTAAAATTAAGAGTAGAATATGGCTTTAGTGTGTGGATGAGAGTGTTACACTGTGGTGTGTTTGGTGATTAGGTGTAATGAGTCTGTGTAGTTTCCCCTGGGTTTCCTCAGTGGTTTCTAACTTATTGGCACGACCCATTAAAAGTTCAGTTTATTGTTCTAATTTACATTTCTTATATTGTTCCTGTTTAGCTTGCTACGAAAGTGGGAGGGCCTACTTTCATAGCAAGCTATATTTATTACTACGTTAGAAGTCCAGCTTGCTAAAAACAATGTTAATGAGCAAAGCGTCTCAATGCTAAGCTGATAAAGTATTCTGAGAGCCCTGTTTTTTGGTTGCGGTGTCAATCATGTTACTGGTGGCTTTTGAAGACTCCGGTCCTTTTACCAATATTAAATAAATTCCGTGTGTGATTGTTAAATAGACTATTGTTGTGATAGCGATCACAGAGTAACAGCCAAGCCACTTCATATAATTTTAAGCAATGAAATTAAGTGAATGTATAAAAAAGGAAGTGATAGCCTAGTGGTATTACCATTAGACTTTTCGAAATCACGGGCTTATCAATAATAAATTATCACTCGCTTAAACGGTAAAGAAAAATATCGTGAGGAAACCGGCATGCTTTAGAGATTTTCCCGACGGTGTGTGAAGTCTGCCAACCCGCACTAGGCCAGCGTAGTGGACTATAATAGCCTAATCCCTCTCATTCTGTGAGAGGAGACCCGTGCCCAGCAGTGGGACAGTATATGGGTTGATGTTCTTTTAGTGAAGTTCGTAAGTCATTAAAATTATATGTTAGGTTAAGATGTACTTATTATGAATGAGTAATTTGTAATTGTGTTTGTGACATAATAATCCAAGCAATCCTGGTAACAGCAAGAAAGTGGATAGTGTGTGATTTGAGTATTAATTAACCCATTGTAGTACCTGTATCACTTTCAAGGTCCACCGAGACCTCCTCATGCGAACGCAGAAGGACCTCGCCAACGGCAACAGCCTTGGAGTATTCAGATTCAAAACTGTTTCGCTCCTCGAACTGGTGGTGTCGCATCTGAAAAATCCGACAAATCCGAAGTTAAGTTCCGATTCTATATCAATTTGCATGGTAACAAAATCAGTGTCGGATTTTGTCTAATCAGTTTAATAGACAAAATCAGAGAATATTTGGAATATTCACACCATTAACACTTGTAACATAGCTGGGTGCAGTATTGAAATGATACTTGTAAGTATAGGATAAGGATTAAATTTCAGTGAGCCCTAATTTTCTTTAAAATGTTGATATTCATGTTTGTACTATGAAATAGGAAATAAATTATAGTAGAATAATGTAGTAGCCCATAGTAGAATAATGCAGGTACCTAAAGTAAAAGAAGGTTAATTAGCTAGAGTAGGTCAGTACCTACCAATAATAGAAGAAGGTAGTAGGGCGTACAATGTATTATGTAGGTGACTAGAACGTTAGTAAAGGATTAAGTGAACAAAGAAATAAATGTTAATACTTAAATTAGCAAAGAAGAATTTCCAAGCGAGGCCGGATGGATGTATAGCAGCGCGATGCTCAGGCTTAAAGTCACCCTGCCTTTTAGAGCAGGTAGACTAGGTCTGGAGATCAGGTTGATCGCCGCGAACCCCGTTCACGCCCGCACTGTTCTCAAACCCTCGACGATAGGAACACTGAAACGTTATGGGCATGTTTGTAAGAATGTGTGACGGTAATCTTTTATAGCACAAAAGGGGTTGATTTATTACTCATAAGTTCTAAAAAATAATAAGAATTTTAGGTATTTGAGGCAGTTTTCTCGAAGCCACTCTGTATACTTTTTTGACCCCCCGTATCTTCGTTGTGGATCAAGCTAGAAGTCTGAATTTTCAGTAACCAAGAGATCATAATATAATTAGGTATTTTCTTAAATTACATTCAAGTTGAACTACAGGGTCAAATAAGAACTATGGCAAGTTAATGATCCTTAACTTTGTCACTGACACACTCACTCAAGAATAATCAGAATTCTGCTGTATTTCAAGCAGA
The DNA here is from genome assembly GCA_964056405.1 of Acronicta alni. Classification (NCBI taxonomy): domain Eukaryota; kingdom Metazoa; phylum Arthropoda; class Insecta; order Lepidoptera; family Noctuidae; genus Acronicta; species Acronicta alni. The sequence goes on from OZ043913.1 coordinate 19,582,369, forward strand.
CTGAAGTTTCAAAATCTGAACACAAATAGTCCTATTTAACCTATAAAACAAGGAAAAACTAAAATATACTTAAACTTTTATCTCGTTTTCTATATAAACCAACTGCAAACCTTTCACTGTCACTATAACATGTAGGACCAAGAACATGATTTATATAAGAAGTTCAGCTTTTTACTTGATCGTTGTTTTATTTTCTATGAAATTTTATATGTCATTTACGCACGTAGGTACGTAATTTTGAAATGAAAATGTAGAACTTGTAATCATATTTTTTTTTATGTTTTATTGTTTATGTAATTAAATAGGAATGAACTCTACGAATGAACAGAGTTTTGGATGAATAAAGTTATCGGTACTCACAGAATTCACCACACCGTGTACACGAGGCCACAGGCACGGTAGATCATTGTAGATATTTGATAAACTTGGTCTTGATCCAATGTATAATGGTTGAGTAAAAACACGTTGTACAGATCGCGATCTTCCTGGTGAAGGCTTGATCACGCCACCACGCGGCCCATTGCAGTCATTGACGTTGATTTCGTTTCCGTTGCTCGAAGGACCACTATTTACTATGTATATTGACTACGTAGGCGATGACGTTATTAATTAAAACAACTTCTCCAAAAAATATCACTGTATTGAATTCGTGTACGATAAATGGATGTCATGTATATTGGGCTGCATAGCGCCGCAGCCCGGGCGCGACAGTCGAGCTCAGCCGACGGCTGTAGAAGAACTGTGCGCGGCACTGGCGGGGACGGCCGGCTGGCCCGGGGTGTTGTGTAGCGCCATATGTGTCGGCGTCTAGGTCAACACACTGCTTGATAAATATTGTTCAATATAGCCATGATCTCTCGGCCCCAAGTAAGCTACGTCGAGGTCAATATAAATTTTAGTTACGTACTAAATACTTACTTTTGTTAAAACTTATTTCTTACCCTATCTTACTTACGCTTGGGAGGACAAATAACAAATCTATGACTGATATATCTGCAAGGTAAGCTGCATTTGCTGGGGTCAATCTATTGATGGGTCATCGAGAGCTGCATCTGTTTACAATACAAACATTTCCCAGCATTTTTGAGAAAAGGCTACAATGAGAGTAACCTACAATGTAAGTACCCTATATAAAAAATATCACAACATAACATACCATCACGCCTGTATTCCCCGAAGGGTTAGGCAGAAGTGTACTAATGTACACCCACATTTCGCCGGTATGTTTAGGTCCCATGTAATAGGGGGCGAGCCTATTGCCATTAACCGGGCACAAATCCAGACTCCGAGCTGCTACACTTACTGTGCTTTACCTGGGGATCGAACCCAGGACCTCTAGCATAGCAGTCGCGCTTAGGACCACTAGACTATTGAGGCAGACAATATCACAAGTAAGTAATAATATTCTATGATTTTTTTTCAACAGGATTAGACGCAAAAACCTGCAAATTTTAGCGAAACCTCATCAATTAGAAGTTTTTTGATCAAAGAGTTAACTATCTTTAATTTTATTGCTCATATAATAGTTAAAAGATTTCGTTTTAAACAGATCATTAATTACATTAAGGCTTACTTTATACATTTAGTCCGGTACTTTTAGTATTTATATTTAGGTATTTGCAAAAACCTATGAAAATGCCTAAATTATATATTTTTTTTGGTTATAAAATATGGTTGTAGTTTTCCAGTGTAACTGCAACAGGTACTATACGATTCAGGACATTGTTATCTTATAGTTGTTAATAATTTGTGACAAAGGATAGTTACCACACATAAATAATCTAAATATATAAAAATATGCTTTAGTATAATATTTGTATTTTTAGTGAATTAGTATGTATAGTATGCCAATAAAATAGAGAACAGTTTTGTTTCTAACATTTATTTAGACAATAGTTGCTTAAGGTTTTTACATTTAAAAATACTAAAAATTTGACATGTGATTTTAAAATAATTTAAGCTTTTTTTAGTTTTATAAAATCAATAAATAAATATTCTTGGACAATTTCACACAACACCATCTAGTACCAAACTAAGCAGAACTTGTACTATGGGTAGTACCTACAGTACAAGCTCTGCATAGTTTGGTAGATACTAGAAACTGGACAATGGATATAATACTTATATACTTTTTACTTTTTTTTGGAAATAAATACTTAGCCTAATCCCTCTCGATATGAGAGGAGACCCGTGCCCAGCAGTGTGACAGTATATGATGTTGATGGTTGATGATGATGACGTTACACTTAAATTACACAAACACCCAGACGAACATAAATACTTCATGTTCATCACACAAATATTTGTGTTATGTGGGAATCGAACCCACGACCTCGTGATCAGCAGTCCGACACGCGGACCACAAAACCGCAGACGTCGTTTGAGTGACATACTCTAATTAAGTACACACAGTTAAAACAAACTATAATTTAAATCACATCTCATAATATACATATTGATGTGATATTATGACAGTTAAATAATTAGATAAACACATAGATAGCTGATAAAACTGTCGCCTCATTATAGCGTTAACCAAATCGGTGGCATAACGCAATACACACTGGACAATATTTATATTGCCTGTACAGATGTCTCGTTGGAAAATTCCCATATGGTGTTGTTGCTGCCCTGGTATTCGTACTGGCCGTAGAAAAATATATAGCATAGTATGCCTTTCTTATCTTTCTCTTCATGCGCTTCTTCTTCCTCTTTGCTCTTTTCTTTTCTGCATGAAAATTCATTTCTGCAAGTAGACAAATAATATTATACTTGTAACATAGCATGACCAATAAGAACTGCAGTGTGAACATATTTTAGTGAGTTATTAAGAAAAGGAAAAATTGGACTGCGGGCAGGATTCGAACCTGCGTCTTCTGGTTAGGTACACCAGAAGACGCAGGTTTTTCCTTTTCTAAATAACTTTAAAATCTTAGCATGGAAAATGCCAAAAATATACAAAAAGATATTTTAGTGATTTTATGGTCTATAAACACCAAACTGCTACTCAGTTTCCTAACAGAAAAACCCAATATTCACAACATAGTTATAGGAGGATCCTTAATTGCTTAGAGAAAATTATGATAGCGGTGCCTTTATTTTGCTCGACTTGGCGGGGGCACTGCCTTGCCCCCAAATAAATGCCATCCCGAACTGCAAATCTGGTTTTGTTTTCCGCCGCTAGAAAGTAAACGAAAATACTGACCGGCCGAGGAACCCAGAACTTAACAGCCGGCTTAAGGCAACAACACCAACGTTGAAGGACTAAAAGGATGCGGTTATATTTATACAAGGATCGGTATTCAATGATTTATTTTGTATACTCTTGGAACGCCGTCGCCTCATTATCTGGAGGTGGGCGCTAATGACTTCGACACAGTTTTATAACTAATGCGGTCATTATCGTACACAAAATTGTAAACCTTTCTTTGAGTTCCAATAAACTATTTAATTTGATTTGAATGATTTTTATCGTTTCCAATTAAAATTTCAATTTTCTTACATTCACAAAATATTTTTCGTAATATATCTGTTATTTTAAATCACTATAGGTATCAGTAATTATTGCATCTAACGGTGTTCTTTAAAATTTATCTGTCTCTGATTTTGGAGAACTACAGATAGAAAATTCTGCCTGTTGGTAACTCTATCCGTCCGAGAATTTAGTCTCGTTCTCGATGGCTGAGATAAAATACGACTGTCGGTTGATTTCACCTAAATTTAGACAAGACAATGTCCGTATAAGCTGAAACGTGTGGGAGTGCTTCCGTAGGCCGCCTACCTGTTGTGAACTGGAGATAGTAATAAATTACTGGAATTATGGAGACAATTTAAAATACATAGTTTACTACTATCTATCCCTCCTTTAAAGCTGTCCCAATAATATACTTCTTTACGTCACCTGCTCGGAAAGTGACACATTTACTCTAATACCGGATCAGAAAGTATCTTTTTACAATACTCTTTATAGTTTTTATATAATTGAGGACATCACTAAATATAAGATGTTATCACTGTTTTTGGATTGCTATTTCCTACTCCTAAATCTGGTATCGATTAAGATATTTGAAATAAAAAAAAAACAAGTAAATACTTCCTTTACTTCACCTTAAGTAGATCATATATTTATAGTCATCGTATGAGCCAAAAGTTGCCCGCCGTTGAGCAAAGGCCTCTTCTATAGAGTTCCATAAGGACCAAGGTATATTACATCAACAAAATAAAATAAAATCATAACGTTATATAATGTCAACAAAACAATCTGAAATAAAATATAATAAGATTGTTACGTTTGATGTCAATATAACTCAAACCATACTTATAAATTCATAATAGCATCATTTAATACTTTAAAATATTTTTTTTGAATTATCCGACGGTATTAGCTAAAATATGATCCAACACCGCAGGGCACAGATATGAATGGTAAGGGCAATGCCGACTAGGACTTTCCATCACTAGGTAGGTACCTAATTTCCAGCAATTTGCAATACAGTGTTCTGGGAATTTTTCTTGCTTAAAATAAGACTTGTAAATTCTACTGTGCTGTGCCTAGCTATAGCCTGCTATAAGCTGAATGACCTAATTATTGTGACCTACGAAAATACGGAATGTAACACAAATTCTATACAACATATTCAATACTAGCTATAAATAAATAAAAGTGGCACAAAATCATGGAAATTGACGTGCAATAGTTGAGCTTTCAAATCGCGATGCTCTCACTCAGCCATTTTGAAGTACCTATCTACCATTTAAATCGCCATGACGTTGTCTCTGCACTTAGACTGACAGAAACTTATTTGAAAAATTACGCTACAGATTAACTATTTAAGATACGTACCTGAATATATAGGTCCGTATTGATGGTCTCGATAGTATTTAAATTTGTTTTATATCTGGAACCGAATCGTAGAGCGCCTTGCCCACCTGGCGTACGTTCACTGAACGAGTTATCGATTTGGCATTAAACTGCGCGTGTGCAGTAAAATCGATCATATTTGTATGTTTTAAATGTTTTGTTTCGTTTCTGAATAACATTTTAAACCACAAGGCAACGCGTAATTAAAAAGATTTCGCATAGATATTTTTACACAATACAGAATGTTGTTACATGATTGTGTTTAGTATTGATAGTGAATATGTTTTTTTTTGTAATGGCCTCCCTAGCTTTCTTAACTAGCAACTTTAGATATACCGTCGCGCGCAGCCACACACTGTGGTAAGGTAATAAGATACGAGGACAAAAAAATCTGAACTTCGTTTTAAATTTTTATCCGTAATTTTTAGCCAATGGTCTCATTATAGAACAAAAAAAGAATTGAGTGTATGGAGTTCCATTTACTGCTTTTTTATATATATCTACTATAGTAATGCTTAATGATGAAATGGTTATCTAAATTGTGGACTTAGTTCCTAGTTAAACTAAAAAACGAAATGAATAAAATAAAATAGTTTATTCCTCAGCATTGAAGTTTTATAGGGTCACGATGTACGACAATGGTAACCAAATTATATTTAATTACATTTGCAATGATTGTGGTGGTTTCAGAGGGCCGCATAGAGTATTGACTCTATCCTAGTGGAAGCCTATATCTCAGTAGAGTATGGTCAGTCATGAACTTAACTCCACGTCCACCCCTCTAAAATTGCATATCGATATCGATGACATACGTTAAGCTTACTAGGAATATTTGTTAACGTGGAAATTGCAATCAATAAAACAATTATATACTCATTTTTTATTTTATTTTATGATTTATTTTCATTTTAAAGTAACTTTTAAACTAATCTGATAAATTCAGGTTAGTTGACGTTTGAGATTCTCAGCGCTCGTTTTGCATAACAGTAATTTTATTTTCTGAAATTGTGATTCCATGTTTTTTGGTTAAAATGAAGCGTTGCAGTGTCGTGAGTATATTTACATCAATAAAATGCCACTGGACGCAAGCAGTTGAACTAAAATTCTTAAAATTCCTAAAATTTACATTAAAATGGTTTATTTTATCTTTAGACTCAGTTTTTGTTTTGTGTGCACAAAAATATTATAATGAATGTTGTTTTAAAATAACATGCATAGAGAAAAAACATGTAAGTAGAAATATTTTTGTAACACAGGTAGAAAAACTAAAGAAAATAGATCAATTCTATGAATATACTTTGTAGAGACAAAATACATCAGCATCTATCCTACAAAAAAATCACGTCTTAATTTTAACTTCCTCCACAATCAATTGACCCACAGTGCGTCGAGTGCCGGTCGATATGGTTTCCGTACATTATAGGAACATACTTCCGGTCATAAGCTACGCCAGATGTTCTCTTCCCACGGTGGTCCGCGCTGACGTCACGAAAGTCACGATCAGTGTTGCCGTTGCTTGACATTTTCTTTACAATGGAAGAGAATTATGATTAGTTTTAGTTAGTTAATAAAGTAACAGTTCACTTTTTTATACAATTACTATTTCAAAATTTGTAAGCAAGTGAAAAATGCATATTGCTCAGGTAAATTATTGTACTTATAATAATGGCAACATATCAAACGTCAGCCAGTCGATGACTGTCTGACGTTTGATTCACTTCACGTCTGAGTCACTGCGATAGAATAACTTTTTTTTTGTAGTAGTGTCATGGAAAGAGAATAACTGTTAAAGTTCTACCATGCTTCTGAAATTCTGTCACGTCATCTATTTACGAAATTTCACTAACCTAAGTAAGCCCATACATTGAAAAAGGAAATTTGGAAATAGCAAGTCAAGTGATGCTTGAATACAAACCTGCTGACTTTATAACTTATAAAGTTGTATGATCAAAAATAATTATCGTGTGAACTGCTTCATGATCAAATGTGTCTTCGAGTAAACGAGGGGTGTCTCACCTCGTTTACTCGAAGTCTAGATATTAAGAATTAAATTATCCCAGACTACGAGCCCACTCTTCGGCTAAGTCTTTGTCTTCGTCTGCTTGCAACATAAACAAGTGTTCAATTGATCTCATCTCTGTTGTATCTTCCTTTTCAACCGTCGACTACCATTTAAAGAAGCTTGATTTTGAAAATAGGTTTTTAAGCGAGCTCCTACGACGAGGCATCTAAGTGTTTAATATATGATATACTTTGTTCTGAATAATTATGCTTAAAAAAATGGTAACTAACTGAAAAAGTTAAGAGGTAACAATGCCCTTTTTCATACTTTTCCTATGTGCACCCCGCACATAGGAATTAGGAAAGTAGTTAAAGTATTTAATTAAAAAGTTTTCAGTAACATTTTCTTTTTATTTATTGTATTTATTGCTATAACAATAAATCTATAATTTGTAAGGCTTGAGACTCGTGCATGATGACATGGAATCCTGTGGAACACTGTCGATGGTGATCAGAGAGACTTCTTCTTTTTACCTGTGGGGTTAAGCAAGAGTGCGTTCTAGCACCTACACTGTTCGCATTGTACTTTGCAGTCGTACTCCGAGATACCTTGTACAGTCAATAGCATAAATATGAATGTGTACACTTACTAAAAGTCACAGATTGCAAGTTTTGAAAGTATGTTCGTAACACCCTACAATACCAGTACATAGCTCAAGAGAAAATCGCTTTAGTATTTTGATGTCTACATATTGATACTTGTGACTGTACGCATCTGTCTAAGCCCTAGGGGAATACAGGCGTTACGGTATAATGTACCAACTTTCCGTCCAGAGCCCGCAATGTGTATGTCAATGGCGTGCATTATTTATTATTCGTTGTACTAGCTACATGAAACAGATAAACTATTTGTTTATTTATTTTCTATAAGAATTTCTTTTTGTACTTTGAAATCTTAGTAAAACTTTTATTCTACTTGCCTGGCGACCAACTTGCTACAATATTATGCAGGTTTAAACTATTCTCACGACTGCTTGGGTCACTTCCAAGCATTGTATCTAGGAACTAGATGTAGCACAATAAACTGTGTAGCTTAATTTTTCTTCCTTAAGATAAGATAAGTATTTATTCAGCGTAACCAAATGTTAATTAGGCTAGGCTAGGATGATGATTAAATAATGGACGAGTCCGTTCAAATCCGTAGTGTTACTAATGAGATCAGTATTTCTGGAGGTGAGCTGAGCTTTATGCTCCACCATACATAATTATGTGGACAGCCTGGTTAGTACGGAGATCAGAAGTTGTGGTTAAACCTGAAACAGAAAAATTGAACGTGTATTCAAATAGAAAAAATGATTCTTTTACCTTTAGCGGCGCAAAATTTTTGTCTAAACTTGATAAATTAGGAAGATAAGTTATAAATTAGAATTTAGCAGTAAACCTTTTTGATCCCTTAGATTACTGACACGCCTATAGACTTCGCCAGTACTACATGCTTGCAGTAATAGGCGGTTTAACACAACAAGCTGGCTTGTCACGCGCTCTCGCTACCGGCCATCGCATTACATTACAGTTGGAGCAGTCACCACCCACTGCCTCGATTAGAATATGACATGGTGTAGAATACGCTGGAGCTAAAGCTGAGCATAGCTCCATCGTCTTCTACGCTGTGTCCTCAGTGCAGCTCTCATAGTGGTTACAAGTTACAACCGATCATTTTTTCTTTGGACATACACTTAATAACTACCCGGAACAGCCGTGCTCCGAGAGCACCTGCGTTACTTGAAGCTGAGGACGCTGCAGCTCCTCTCCAGCCACTCCTCCATGGTGGACCTTACCACCGAGTGACTATTGTGGCGTGCACCTCTCACTGGACCTTACAAAGATTTCAACCCGCCTGTGGTAGGTAAACGTTGCTAATTACCTACGGCCTAACCGTATTCGTATTCTAGAGAAAGCTACAGAAAAGAAATTTATTTCCTAGCATTTTATTATAATCACATATATTGCGATCCAATGCAGCACCTCACCAGCTTTATAAGCAGGAGCAGTTACGCATGACCTAGAGGGCAATGTGGTTAATGCATGCAATTAAAATTTTATTCCCCTTAGATTGAGGCAGTGGTTTAGGTCCCATGTAGATGATATAGTAGGAGGTGGCCTTATTTCCATTAACCTGGCACAAATTAAGTTCAAACTGGGTGAGTTCTAGCCGCATAAATATAAATAAGATATGCCACAAGCGATAAGTTCACTGCCAAAAGATTAGTCTGTGCTACAAATTACTACAACGTACTGTTAGACTAAAGCAGTGATAGCCTAGTGGTATGACCATTGGACTGCCAAGTCCAAGGTCTCGAGTTCAAACTCATGTGCGTATTAACAATTAATTATCACTCGCTTAAACGATGAAGGAAAAGATCGTGAGGAAACCTGTGAAGTCTGCCAACCCGCGCTAGGCCAGCGTGGTGGACTATAGCCTAATCCCTCTCAATATGAGAGAAAACCTGTGACCAGCAGTGGGACAGTTTTTGGGTTGATGATGATTGATGATGACGATGACTGTTAGACTAATTAGCTAGTGTCCTTAATAAAAATAACATTTGTTAGTTAATTAATACCTGCCGGTCTGAGACGACAGGCTGGCTCAGGCTGGCGTAGTGATGACCACCAGTGCTGCTACTGTTGAACACTGAGGACCCGCTCCCGGGTCTTTGCGGCGTGCTGTTTGTGTTGCTCTTTCATACTCATACTGGAATGCAGACAAATACATGAAAACAGGATGTGCTTAAAAATGATATAGAATAACATGAATGAGTGCATGCTTAACTGTGGTATGGCATAACATGAATAAATCTTGATGAATTGTTTTTTGTTGAGATGATTGTTCATGACCTGAATTTTTGAGGAGGAGATGAGGTCGGAATATTAAAATATAAACAATCAAAAATATTTTACTTCACATGGTCCAGCTTTTCTTCAATATTATGGTGATTTTAAAATAATCTTCAAGCGGTTTTAGTTTGTGACTTTGCCAGCGCAAGTCACAAACTATATATAAATATATTGAATACTTTCATTCTAGGAAAATACTGTGTTACCAAGTCTACGCGTACGAAGTCGCGGGTGTAAACAAGGTAATATATATATAAAGATATCATTATTGATCTCTGACACGCGAATATTAGACATTTAAGAAGACAATTGCCGACAAATCCGTAAAAAGTAGTTTTATTATAATAAAACTGTTATTTCAACAAATAAAGTTTTAAGAGAGGTAGGGCATAGTGGAAGTAGTTTCTCTCAAAATGGAGCTTCCCGACTAGGGAAGTACCTCTGCTTTGCATTTTTAATAATACTGCTATGAGCTGTGTTGTGTTCCTTATGATGAGCAAGGTTGCCCGTGCTCCGCGAGGAAATAAACGTTGTGTCGACAGTGGGGGGACTTTGACCCTTATACTGTCAACCCAACTATTCCTGTTTCATTTTACAAGGTCGGCAACGCGCCTGTACCCCTGGTGTTGCAAGCGTCTATAAGGTAACCGCTTACAATAAGGTGGGCCGCTTGCTTGATTGCCACCTTAGTGATATGAAAAAAGTGAACTTCTTGTTAGGTTAAATTAACTGGGTTAGATTTTTAGTCTGTGTCAGTAAAACAGTCATAAAAATGACGATTTTTGTAACCGTTTAAGCTATGTATATAAAATATAGGGTACTAGTTTATCTCAAGGGTCTAAATATACTAGTAGGGTGTTACAAAACTAGAGAGGAGGTTAAATGGGGCCTCCATCCACAATATTTAAGAACCGTAGTAACGCTGTATAACATACCCCAAAAAAAGGAAAACAACAATATTTATGAATGAAAAATATAAAAACTATTGAAGTAGACAATTATTAGGTAAAATAGGTACATAGGCCTTTCTGTTAAATAATCTGGTTCCCTGACATGACAACTGACAAAATTTTTGGCTTTGATAATTAATTATATTTTTTACGGGGTATTTTGTAACACGTTGTATAAACCAAATTTGGTGTGTTTATATTAAATAGTTATTGAATTTTGAAGGGTTCAAAAGTAGATCCTAATGGTTCGTGTAATATTTTATACACGGGTGCTGCTCGCTATTTCTCTGTTCTTGCCTTAAGCTCGGCTCGACTACCCCACATTTTTCTTTAGACCACTCGGTCTGGGACAGTCTGTATACTTTATATTTATTATAATAGAAGCATACATACATGACTTGGGATCTAAGCTTGTGCTGGATTGTCTCCATCTGTCACGAGTCTATTCGCTTTGGTTATGACGATGGGATGCCTGTTGATGGTTGCTTCGCTGATAACAAACACCTCGTGATCTGTAAAGGAAACACTCAATTGCATTAGATAATTCATCAAGTAGGTACCCAATTAATTATTCTTTATATGACAATAATTTCTTTTGCTTCCCGTTTTGCTTGCGTGTAATTAGAACCCAATAGTAAAGTTTTGTTCGAACATAGTGTTACAGTCAACACAATATTAGAAATCTCTTTCTCTCAATCTATTCGAGAAAATAAATTTATTTATTATTATTATTATTCAGTAGTTTGATGACATTTTCCCTCAACTAGCTCGTGCGACTGTTACGCTAGAGGTCCTGGATTCAATTATCAGTTTGAGTGTTATTGAGGTTTCCTATGAAAATCTAAGTAGCAGCCCGGAGTTTTTTATTTGTGTCCGGTTAATGGCAATAGACTCGCAGCCTATTAAATGGGCCTAAACATACCGGTGAATTATTGTGGGTTTACATTTGCATCACCTCTATTTGACCCTTCGGGGAATACAGGCGTTATGGTAAGTTTGTTTATGGTACATTTCCGGATTCGAGGACGATATAGGTATTATAATTTACTTGTTTTTATTTTAAATATCTTCAGTATACAAACACAGTTTCTTTACGATTTCATACCTAATAGAACGGATATAGATATTAAAATCAATAAATTCATCTTACAGCGCACTGACAAAATACTGAATATTTTAATCAGGGTGAAGTATATGAATGGATCATGAACGACAGCTGCGACGATAAAAGTCCTGCTTATTATGCAGTTTTACTTGTCATTCAGACGAGAGCTAGAACCAGTTTTACAGCTGCTGGTCTGAGGATATTATTCCCTCATGCAAGAGTTTGCCTAATATTTAGGATATTATTACATTTGATACGCACAAAGTAACAATGAATATTAATTCTATTAATTACCTAAATTAAATAATTTGCAAGAATTAATAGAAATTACTTGCCTGGCTATTATCAAAGTTGTGAAAATCTCGTGGCTGCGTGAGGTTCAGTATGCGATCTTTTCTTTTTTTAAACTGCAAATTCTTCTTAGATTATATTTTGATCCTGAGACAAAAAAAAATCTGTTTAATACACACATCAAATAATTGGGATATTAGATTTAGTTATTATACTATAATGATTTTTTTGTTGTTTGTGTGTCTGTCACGTACACATACCTAACTATAATTACAGCCACAACTAACCCCTGTCCGGTGGGTCGGTTGCATTTGATACAATTTCCGTAATGCAATTAAAATACGTTGTAGTATGTTTTAAAACTCAATTAACAATTACCAAACTACAGTCTCACAATTACTCACAACCTTCTGAAATGTCAAACAGGAGCAAGTAAGAACATGTGGGCGAAATACAACACAGTACCTACTAATCATTGTTGTTTTATCGACAGAAAATAATGACTTAACCCTCTCCACGTCTTCAGACTTCCTGTTGGCTTGTAATATAAAGTCCCACAGCATTAAGACGGATTCAGTACATATCGAGCTCAAGCCGGTAAGGTTTGGGATCGACTTGTACTGAATAAAAACTAAAAGATTATACCTATCTAAAAAGGAGATAGAACATTATAGTATGATATACCCATCGCGATTTTAATTGAATACTAGTTAATTAAACAGACGTTGTCTTGCCCCAATTTAAAAAATCCGTAAGAAAAAAGGATATTTGAAAATGCTTCAACACTAAAACAAAAAATACTCCAAATTGGTGAAGCTTACCAGCAAACCCTCATTGCTTCGGACTAGAAAATACAAAAAACACACCGCGGGTCTCACATTAATTCTTAAAAATTATAAATTCTATTTTTGTTAGTAATCATTATTACTTTATTTAAATAAAGAATCAATTTGAAAAAAAAAAACAAGTATTGTGATCATGGTAATTTTATTACTTTTCATATTCATGCGACGCATGACTGTGTCCCTAAGAATCAAATGTGAAATAATAGCAATTACGACCAAAAACTGTTCAACGTATTTTCGTTAACTGAATTTTTTATTAAAGTTTTACTTTCACTAAGTCAGTAATTGTTAATTTCTAATTAAAATGTTGTCCTTTGTTCTTAACAAAGGAGTAAATACAATAAATCGGATCTATCCGTTACCAGATTTTATTTTAATTCGTGAATGTATTTTTGTTAAGCTAGGTGCTTGCTTCATTTTTCATACTTACGGAATAAAAATACAGTGACAGTAGATAAAGCTACCATGACGTCAACAGGACAATCCAATATAAAACACAGTTTTGAACCTACGTCGGACATCTATAACTAGACAAATTGCGAAATACTATTGATCGGCGCCTCGGAGTGTCCGTAGGTTACTTATGAACTCCGAATCGTCAAAAACGATAAGCCTTGAAAAAATTTTGGTTAGAGATAATTAAGTTTACTGAAATGTAAATATTAATGTAAATGAATGATTAAGTCCTAGATATGAATCTTTATAATAACGTTATTGGACAAGAACGCAATTTTTTGTTTAAGAATGAATAAAATATGAAAAAGTGACGTCGTAGACACAGATTTTTTACAGTAATTTCACAACTTTTACACTAAAATAGTCAAAACATTTCCAATATTAGCTATTGAGCTTGTACTCAGTTCTTAATTGATTCTACTGAGTCAATTAGGTCCGCTCTCGGCCAAATTGACCCGCAGAATGAGCCGGGCGACTGTTTGCAGCGAGGGTTATTCAGCTTTCCTGCAGAACGTCGAGGCACCTGTCATGCACAATTAAAGCATAAAAAGTAGGAAATACTTGGTAGTAATTTGGCAACGGAAACTTAGAGACTATTAGCATAGAGTTTATTTTTGTACGAAAAATATATGGATCTTGAGCGCTGAGGTTCATTGCGCAGAAGGGTATAGGCTCTGTTTGGCGGTATTACGTGAGGGGCGATACATTTCGATTATGTTATTGGATCATTTCGCGATGCGTTATGATCTCCGGTCGTGATTGGTTATCATTTCATTTTACCGTTTCGTTTTACGCGTCTCACGTCAACGAGTGCACTTTTGTGCAATTTTATTGACATCAGATTTTAGTTTATTTTGAAATTTTATCATTTTCATTTTATATGTCTAGATTATACTATTAAATGATGAATGTTTTGCATGTAATATTATTATATTATATTGTAATATTATAATGTCCTACACATTATTTATTTGGATAATAAAATAAGAATATAATTTTGGATAAGATAATAAAATAAACCTACTAACTAGCTGTGTGAGTACCTACATGAGAGGCAGTTTATATTGGCGCTAGTTACAGAAAAGCTAAGCTGTAACAGCTTGTCTTGGTATAATGAACGTGTGATGCGTAGGAGTGAAGATTTTTGTACTGGAAAGATTTTGAGCACTGAGCAAACTTTAAAATGCGAGGTAAATTAAATATATATCTTTCTGCCTCAATCATATTTATCTTTTCTATTCATAACTCAATTAAATCAATAAAATGTCTCCGTTAGATAAAAAATAGTTCTATTTCCTTGGAGTGATAAAAACAGTTATGCTCTATGATATCCTAGTGGTGGGATCGAATGTATTTGCTGCAAATTAATGAATCGAATGTAATCGTTTAGACTTACTATAGTCACATCAGCGGAACTTTAAAAGTACGAATTTACACGTAAATATTATATAAGGAGGTATACAACACATCCAGGTCAACAAGGACGTAAGTACTAGGTTACAATTAAAGAAACTTTATTCTCAATAAATACATAAATATCACTTACTTGAGCACAATACTACAATCTTAAAACTACCATAAGTTTGTCTAAAGCTATTTATTTCCTCTTCTTTTGTTATAATTTGACTTAAAATTAAGACTTTATACCAACAAAATAATTCGCCGTGTCACATAAATTCAAAATGTAGTCAATTAAAAATGACGATGATTATTATTTCATAAAAATACGAAAACAAAACAAACAAAATGTTGATTAGATTGTGAAAAAATACAATAAATGGTACGTACAGTATAGCTAGTAAGCAGTTCTATAATTATTACTTTATCTTGACATGTTTAATAATGAATACCATACAGAAGCTTAAAAAAGCATAGACGGGACGGATAGAAGTAGTTTCACGCTTTAACACTAGGATTACAGGACTCTCAGAAGCTCTACGTAGAAGGAAATCTTAGTTGATATCCTACAAATTTGCTACCTATATGCCGAAATGCATTAATTAGGCAATTAGCATGTGGCAATTGCCAAACATCTCACTATCCTTGTCTACACTAAGTCTGTTTTCCCTTTAAAAAGAAACAACTAGATTTTCGGTTGAAACTCAAGGTCCGCCACTACTGCGGTGGGCGTCGTTACTCAGGAAACGCAACGTCATTTTTCCATGGATACCTACCTATAACGTATCGTGATACCAGGAACCCATAAAGTACCAATCAGCAATTTTATCACAGTTCAGCCAAAACGTGATAAGCTCCGCTATAGCGTTATTCTATACTAGACGACGTCTGTGGTCTAGTGGTTCGCGTGTCGGACTGCTGATCACAAGGTCGTGGGTTCGATTCCCACAAACCACAAATATTTATGTATTATAAGTATGTATTTACAAAAAAAAGTATATAAGTATTGTATCCATTGTCCAGTACCAATAGTACAAGCTCTGCTTAGTTTGGGACTAGATGGTGCTGTGTAAAATTGTCCAAGAATATTTATTTATTTATTTATACTCTTCTCTTAGACTTAATATCATCATCAACTCATATCCAGTATATGGGTTGATGATGACCCCATATACTGGCCCACTGCTGGGCACGGGTCTCCTCTCATATTGAGAGGGATTAGGCTATAGTCCGCCACGCTGGCCTAGTGCGGGTTGGCAGACTTCACAAACCGTCGAGAAAAATCTCTAAGGTATGCAGTTTTCCTCACGATGTTTTCCTTCGTTTGAGCGAGTGTTTATTAATTATTAATACGCAATTGAATTTGGAAAGTCAGAGGTGCGTGCCTTAGTTTCGAACTCGAGACCTTCGACTTGGCAGTCCAATGGTAGACTTATTGTAATAGTCCTAAATTGGAAGCACTTTTCGTTATTGAAGCTCAGATTCAGATAAATCAAAATTTGCTTTCCAGAAATGGGTTTAATGATTTAAATAACAAATTTCTTAAGAATATTATCTGAAAAATTAAACGTTTGTTTATTGCTTTATGAAAGGTTTAACAAATTCCAATAATTATTATCTTGAAATATTGCGTAAATAGGTTATACTAGTAGTACTTGTGCAACCTCTCTATCTAATAATATTTTGTATCGTATGTACTCAATAAAAAGTACTTCCTTCGGAAACTTCTCGCTGGCGGCATTATGACAACATTATATTTAAACGGTACATAAATAATATGGATTGGTCAGACACACAAAGGCTGCGTAGGTATAAAGAATAAAACTCCATAAATGACATTGAGGTGAGACACATTAGGGTTCTCTTTGATAAATATTTTTTATCAGCTTCTTACACGCTTCAAATGTATTTTCTCATAATTTTATATGATATGATACGTAAATACGAGGATGAACAAATAATTGGAAAACAGCACAAAGGGAACCATCATTACAAATGTCATTATAACAATATTGTTTACTTCATTATGTATGATCAAGGCAGTTAACGAAATGTTCACTATTGAAACAGATATTCTGTCTGGTTTTTGTAACAAAGTAATTAATGAATATTGATGTATTCATATAACAGTGTGATACGTTGCCCCATATTTTTTATCCTTTTCATGTCATAATACAGAATGATACCAAAGGCCGTCACTAGATTCCTATTTCAGCCAGCTTTACAGTACTATACCATTACATTGCCGTGTGCTTTAGTCGTTGTTTTGTGCATATACATTTTAAGTAAGTAAGTTACCACAGGAACGGAAAATTCCAACCGCTTTGTGCAACTACAATAAAATTTTGTCAAAAAAATTGGATATCGAACGAGAAAACATGATCGCTACTATTTCAAATCGTCTTTGGGTAAGTTGAAGTGTATATTATACTAGAAGAATTGCGTAGTGATCATGATGTTGCTACAATGTAACTGACACCACGCTAGGGCTACAGTTCTGCTACAATTGAGTAGGAACTCGACTGACAAATTTACGGCTCCAAGACATGTTCTATCTTCGTGGTAGTATTTGCTGCAAAGGTTACGACAGGCCCCAGTTATTGTAATTGTTTGGTTTCGACCTTATTAGTGGTTCCCCAAAAAGGTCAGGTGCGTAGCATACAACCGGTATATGTATGAATGTGGACCAAGCGAAAGAAGTACTTATGCAAAAATCGCGTTCTTTAGTTTCTGCCTACCTCCAAAAAGGTGTGTGTATGTATGTACTTTAGCCTGGATGCAGATCTGTATGCTCCACTTTTCACAAACGTTTTTCACAAAAGTTGCTGTCGCTCACCCACAGTGCAGCTACTACATCGAACACCGACTGCAAATGTGTGCGTTCGGGAGTGAGTGTGTTGGTGTTATTTAGACTTCCTAGCGTATATAGTTTCCTAGTACATTGCATGCAGGCGTATGCATTTTAGTTCTATTGCAGTTTTCGGTGGTGAACTTGCACCGGATGCATTAGCTGTACAGAATTGCAACACACGTCCATATTTTCGTTTAATGTATTGTTTAGACGTAAGAAAATAAATGAATGTAGAAAATAATTGATGTAATTACTAAAAAAAACGCTGTTGAATCAAGATTTTTTAATCATAATAATAATTGTGACCTAACAAAAACCATATTGATTTTTCACGTTGCATTTTAATTATGAATTCTGGATAGGAATATAAAGATGGTGATTTAATCTTAAGGCATGTTTGCATTTAACAATTTTATTATACAATTGCATAGAACAAGCACACATATAATACACAGAAATCAGATTATGAATTTGATTTTATTCTCAGTAAACTTAGAAATTCATCAAAGGAAAGTAAGTGGTTATCTGACCAAATTTATTACACATATACAATAGAAAGACACAACGCTTAAAACGCTCGTTCAGTTTCATTCTGACGTTATATGGCTTTTCTTTTGCTTTGAAAATGGGTAGGCTGCTGCAGCTACCGCAAAGACTTTCTATTCAACTTAGTTTTTTTTTTTGCATGGTAAGATTATTTATTTATTAGGAGAAGACATTTTAACCATCAGATATAGGATATTCCGACATAATTATGTTCCACTATTAAAGTCAAAACGATATACAAGGGGATTCCGGTACTAGGGTAGCATAATGTAGAAGTTTCAGCTATAAAAATTCTTGGAATTTGGGTGAAAATTCCCTGTATTCTGTATAGCTACACTACTCTACTACTACTATAACTAATACTACAGCAATAACAACTATAGGTAGGTCAACTATGAATGTGTTTACTAACATTGTATTGCTCATCTTTACTTCAGTTGTATAACAGCTTAGTCACAGATGCTAAAATATTACCATTATTTGTAATACTAACAGTGTTATTAACCCTGAATGAATAGAGTTTGTATACATTTTAGTCAGATTGACTTTCTAAAAATTCCTTATACCCTAATACTGAACTAGGGTTTTTGGAATTTGGAACAGGTGCGAATATTATCATATAAATATTATATATCATCATATATTATTATATTATATTATTATTATATTATTATTCTCGTATTTATTTAATTTCTTATTTACATTATATTTTTAAATATTTTTACAAAAAAAGAAAACAAAAACATTTAAAAATATAAAAAAATAGTCAGACCACCGATATCGGGAACAGGGTCCAAGCTACCGGTGGTTAGGGCCCCAGAGACAGGAACCTCCTCACAATACGCGCCGTATCAAGGAGTACTGCCTTCTGAATCAGGCCCTTAACCCAGCCACCCAACTCGAGCCTCCTGAGGTGTTGGTCGAGGCTCTTGGCGATAAGTCCATTGACCGTAACGACTATAGGCACAATGATGGCCGAGTCCACATCCCACATGGCGACCACCTCGTGAGCTAAGTCGAGATATTTTAGCTGTTTCTCTTTCTCAGCCTTCACGAGGTTCTCGTCATGCGGGATGGTGACATCGATAATCAATGTGCGGCGCGCTGATCGATCTATTACCACTATATCAGGCTTATTGGCTACAATAGTCCTGTCAGTGATAACAGATCGATCCCAGTACAACGTGACATGGTCATTCTCGAGAACTGGGTCGGGCGCATATCTGTAATACGGTACCTCAGAATCCACAAGGCCGTATTTTAAAGCAAGTTGCTGGTGGATAATCCTGGCCACTTGGTTATGCCTGTGCAAATACTCGCCGTTAGCCAAACGAGAACAACCAGAAATAATATGCCTGATAGACTCACCGGGACAATGGCATGCCCGACATATGTCGATCGTCCCGTCTTTCATGATATACTTCCGGTAGTTGTTCGTCAGCATAACTTCATCCATAATTGCACAGACCGAACCCTCGGTTTCCCCGAAGAGGTCACCGAAGCGTAGCCAGGCCACGGACGCTAAGAAATCTACGTCGGGCCCATGAAGGGCACGGAAAAAACGTCCGTGAAGCTCCTTGCTCTGCCATACTGCCTTGCGGTCATTGATACTAAGCACCACAGGTTTGCGCCAGTTCTCTTTAGCCAAAGATAGCGGGGTGAGTCCCTTGTCCACTGCGACCACATCTCGGTGCATACCCACGTCAGCCTTAAGAAAATATTCTCTGAGACTGCACACCTCGCGGTTGTGGAGGGTCTTAGCATTTAAAAAACCTCGACCCCCGCACTTCCGCGGGATGTACAGCCTCATGACAGACGAACGTGGATGATGCATCCGGTTTGCGGTCAATAGCGACCGGACTCTCCTATCCAAGGCGTCCAACTCCGTTTGGGTCCACTTGAGTATACCAAAGGAGTACATCAGGACCGGCATGACCCAACCGTTAAAGGCGCGCACCTTGTTGCCGCCTGACAAAGAACTATTAAGTACCTTTTTCAGACGGCCGAAGAAGCGCTCCTTTAACGCTTGTTTCATGTCAGCCCCGTTAATGCCTAACCCCTCTGACATACCCAGGTATTTGTAGGTATCAGTTGAGGAGAGTGATCTCAGGTTTATAGAATCTGAGAGTTGTAGTCCCTCAGATTCCACAATCCCGCCCCGCCTTACATGCATGACTGCACATTTATCTACACCAAATTCCATCCTGATGGAATTACTAAAAGTTTCAGTTGCCTTTAGTAACTCCATCAGTTGCAATTTGGTGGAGGCAAACAGTTTTAAATCATCCATATAAAGCAGGTGGGATATTACCTGACCCCCTCTCCGCAACGAATAGCCCAGCCCCGTACCCTCCAGCAGGGTGCTGAGGGGGTTCAGGGCTAAACAAAACCACAGTGGACTCAGACTGTCGCCCTGGAATATTCCCCGCTTAATCTCAATAGGTTCGTCGTTCCCTTGAATTTGCCTACATCCTGGATAGCGAAGAACAGTTCTCCACTGCCCCATACATGACACCAGGAAGGTGCGTAAAGTTGTATCTATTTTATACAACTCCAGCACCCTCATGAGCCATGTATGCGGCACCGAGTCGTAGGCCTTCTTATAATCTATCCAACATGTCGACAGATCCTTTTGGGATCGACGGACCCGTTGGCTTATGGCCATGTCGATGAGAAGAAGCTCCTTGGTGCCGCGAGACCTATTCCTACATCCATTTTGAGAGGCTGACATAATAGAATTTTTTTCTATGTGATAATTGATTTTTGCTCTCAAAATGGATGTAAGAAGTTTATAGACCGTCGGTAAACATGTGATCGGTCTATAATTTTTGGGTTCCGCGGCATCACCTGACTTATGGAGCAGGTGGGTGATTCCCGTTGTAAGGAACTGTGGTAGCGACCCAGACTCTAAGGCCGATTGGAATTGCGATGCCAAGCACGCGTGTGAGCTTTGTAGCCATTTAAGCCAGAAGTTGTGCAGTCCGTCCGGCCCCGGTGATTTCCAGTTCGGTACCGAACGGGCTGCACTGGCTACATCTGAGGCAGTTATTACAACTGCCTCCATCTCCGGTATGGCTTCACACACGCGCTCAACATCGCGCATCCATTCAGCCTCAGAGTGGCAGACGGGCACCGACCAGATGTTGCGCCAGAATGTACTAGTGGCATCATCATCTGGGCGGCGTCCGTCAACCACAGTTTGGTCAGGTCGCTCCCAAGCTCTATACACCCACCTTTGATCGCTCTGGAACATGCGATTCTGGGTATACCGCTCAACCCGTCGCCTATACCTTCGTATACGGCTTGCCCATGCACAGACTTTCTGCTTCAGGAAGTCAATGCGCTCTGTGACACGGGGCATATATTCTTGAGGACTGATTCCAGTCCCCGAGAATGCCCGCCTCACAAAGCGCATCACTCTGGGTCGAGTATTGCCCTCCCTGAAGCAGTATAGTTTGCCGATGAGCACCCTGGTCCCCTCGATACGCTGCTCGATCCTGCGCGGCCAGGCTGGAATGGCGGATTTATGTCGTGTAGCATTGTCACATTTTGGAAATGTGACATTTGCTACACGACACGCCGCAATAGCCGCGCAGTACATGATGGAGTGAGTATCGAAGAGATCTTCGCTGCTTTCAAAGTAATTGTCAAGCAGCGGATCCAGGGCACACACCAACGCCCAATTCTTTCTATGCATAGGCAAGCGAGGTAGACGAGGTCTAAGTTCGATGGGGGCAGCTCTAAAATCCCGAATCGCATCCTCCAGTGCGCTCCTCAATCGGTCGTTGCACTGGTTACTTACCGTAACCACCTCATCGTCCCCCTCCACATCGTTGACATTTGACCGCGGTTGTACTATGTCGCGTGCTAGCGGATTTACCGCGGTCTGTGACGGGACAGGGACAGGGACGATACGGTTGTTCAGTACCTCTGAGCGTAGCCTATCAAGTGCGGCGTCATCCAATCTGTGATTCCGTTGGATAACCCGCACCTGATCCGACAGTCGTTGGGCCGAGACGCTGATGGCTGGTTCAAGTTCCTGGAACAGAGACAGCATCCTATCGCGGTACGCAGTGAGGTTAGTTCCCCCCTCTGTAGCCCCGTAATATGCGCGCATGACGTTCTCATTAATTGTTTGAGTCCATTTCATGCGCTGCACACAACCACCGGCAGCGGGGACCCGGGTAGGGGCCGGTTGGCCCCTAGATCCCATGCCGTTCGGTGGCCGGCCTCTTCCCGGCCGACGTACAGGTGGTGGCGACGTCGGTGGGGAGAAATACTCGTCGCTCGAGCTCGACGCGGCTGCAGCCGCCGGTGTCACTGGTGGTCCGAGTTCCGGCGGCAGCGAGGCGGAGCTGAGCGACGAGTCCGGGGGTGGTAGGCGAGCGCGTCTTGATGCTGATCTCGTCTGCATTCTCTTAGTTCATTCACATCCATTTCATTTTTTATTTTGATTTTGATTTTCTTGTGACATTATCATATATAATGTCACAAGAAAATCAAAATCATAGCTGTCTGGTCTGTTTAAAAGCTTGATTTTCTTGATCGTTTTTTCTATTTAAAATATTCTTTATTAATGGCATAATTAATAATATTCATAGGTGTAACGTAAAGGTAACTGTCTTGAAATTTTGGGTGAATTATGTATTGAAATATGTAATAAATGGGATGAGAACAAATTTTCGAGCTGTTGACATCTAGAGTTGCCAGCGTATTATTATTATTATTATCTCCTTTATTCGTCTTTAAATTCTTATTTATTACATTTTTAAATATTTTTATAAAATAAATTAAAAAACAAAAACATTTAAAAATATAAAAATAGAGGCCCACCGGTATCGGGAACAGGGTCCAAGCTACCGGCGGTCAGGGCTCCAGAGAGAGGAACCTCCTAACAATACGGGCCGTGTCCAGCAGTACTGCTTTCTGGATCAGGCCCTTGACCCAGCCGCCTAACGAGAGCCTCCTGAGGTGTTGGTCGAGGCTCGTGGCTATTAAGCCATTAGCTGATACGACTATCGGTACAATGATCGCTGTGTCCACATCCCACATGTCGACAACCTCGCGAGCCAAGTCAAGATACTTGATTTGCTTATCTTTCTCGGCTTTCACGAGGTTCCCGTCATGCGGGACGGTAATGTCAACAATCATTGCACGCCTCTCGATTCGGTCCACCACCACAATATCAGGTTTATTGGCTACAATAGTCCTGTCAGTGATGATGGACCGATCCCAGTACAATGTGATATTGCCATTTTCGAGAACTGGGTCGGGCACATACCTGTAGTACGGTACCTCCGATGCCACAAGAGTGTATTTCAGAGCAAGTTGCTGATGGATAATTCTGGCTACAAGGTTGTGCCTATGCAAGTACTCCTCATTAGCTAGACGAGAACAACCAGAGATAATGTGGCGGATCGATTCACCCGGGCGGTGACATGCCCGACAGATGTCAACCGCGCCATCCTTCACAATAAATCTCCGGTAGTTATTCGTCATGATAACTTCGTCCATAATTGCACAGACAAAACCTTCGGTTTCCCCAAAGAGGTCACCGAAACGCAGCCAGGCTACGGACGCTGCTTGATCTACATCGGGCCCATGTAGGGCCCGGAAAAAGCGTCCGTGGAGCTCCTTACTCTGCCATACCTTCCTGCGGTCGTTAGTATCAAGCACTACAGGCTTGCGCCAGTTCTCATTCGCCAAGGAGAGCGGGGTGAGGCCCTTGTCCACTGCTACTACATCTCGATGCATTCCCACGTCAGCATGTAGAAAATATTCCCTGAGATTGCATATCTCGCGGTTGTGGAGGTTTTTGGCATTTAAAAAGCCTCGGCCTCCACACTTCCGCGGGATATACAATCTCATGACAGATGATCGTGGGTGATGCATTCGATATGCAGTCAGCAGTGTACGGACCCGCCTATCCAGGCCATCAAGTTCTGTTTGAGTCCATTTGAGTATGCCAAAAGAGTACATCAATACCGGCATGACCCAACCGTTGAAGGCGCGCACCTTGTTTCCGCCCGAAAGAAGGCTATTGAATACCTTCTTCAGGCGGCCAAAGAAACGTTCCCTCAACGATTGCTTCATGTCAGTAGCGCTGATACCTAACGCTTCCGACATACCCAAATACTTATAGGTTTCGTTTGGAGAGAGGGATCTCAGGTTTATGGAATCCGCGAGTTGAACTCCTACGGATTCCACAATCTCCCCTCGCTTTACATGCATGACCGCACATTTGTCCACACCAAACTCCATCCTGATGGCGCTACTAAAAATTTCAGTTACCTTCAGTAGCTCCATCAGCTGAAGATTGTTGGGGGCAAAGAGCTTCAGGTCATCCATGTAAAGGAGGTGAGATATAATCTGACCTCCTCTCTTCAACTGATAGCCCAGCCCTGAATTCTCCAGCAGCATGCTTAGAGGATTCAGGGCTAGGCAAAACCAAAGCGGACTCAAACTATCGCCCTGAAATATACCTCGCTCGATCCTTACAGGTTCGCTATTCCTCTGGATATTTCGACATCCTGGATAGCGAAGGACTGTGCTCCATTGCCTCATACACGACATCAGGAAGGTGCGTAGAGTTATATCTATTTTATACAATTCTAGCACCCTCATGAGCCACGTATGTGGCACCGAGTCATAGGCCTTCTTATAATCTATCCAACATGTCGACAGATCCTTTCGGGAACGCCGAACCTGTTGGCTAATGGCCATATCTATAAGGAGTAGCTCCTTAGTACCGCGGGACCCGTTCCTACATCCATTCTGAGAGACGGACATGATGGAGTTATTGTCGATGTGTTTATTAATTTTAACTCTCAAGATGGATGTAAGAACCTTATAGACCGTTGGTAAACATGTAATAGGTCTATAATTTTTGGGTTCCGCGGTGCTACCAGACTTGTGGAGCAGGTGGGTTATTCCTGTTGTAAGGAACTTGGGTAGCAAACCAGACTCCAAGGCTGCCTGGTACTGAGATGCCAAACGAGCGTGCGACCTTTGTAGCCACTTAATCCAGAAGTTGTGCAGCCCGTCCGGCCCTGGAGATTTCCAGTTTGGCAACGGACGGACTGCACGGGCTACATCTTGGGGGCTGATCGTGATAGCCCCCATTTCTTGTATTGGATCACACGCTCGTTCGACCTCCCGAGTCCATTCACCTTCGGTGTGACTGACAGGCACCGACCAGATGCTGCGCCAGAATGAACACATAGCGTCATCATCCGGTAGGCACGTATCAGTCACACCTTGGTCGGGTCGCTCCCAAGCCCGATAAACCCACCTTTCATTACTTTGGAATGTACGATTCTGGGTGTATCGCTCCACTCTCCGCCTGTACCTACGAATACGATTTGCCCATGCAAACACTTTTTGCTTCAGGAAGTCGATGCGCTCTGTGACATGGGATATATAGTCTCGGGGGCTGATATCAGTCCCCGAAAATGCCCGTCTCACAAAGCGCATCACTCTTGGACGAGTATTTCCCTCCCTGAAACAAATTAGTTTACCGATGAGTGCTCTGGCCCCACCAATACGACGCTCGATCCTGCACTGCCAAGCCGGTACGGCTGGTTTCGGTATTATTATTATTATTATTAGAAATTAAATTCTATTTTTTTTCTGTACAGGGGACCTCCGTATCCTTATCCCTTTCCCACCCTTATTTACAAGTGTAAATAGTACACCAAATGAAAGCATTTATAATGTACGTACAGATATGAATGCAAAATACTGATATTCAGCCGTATCTGGTTATACTGAAAGCTGACCCCAATATAGTTTGGAAAAGGCTTGGAGAAAGAAAGAAAGAAGATATTAATGTGTTTTTTTGTGTAAAATAACGTAGTTATACTAAGAGTAAACAATATAATTCTATAAAGATAAGTAAAATTTATTAATACAAAGTATGATTATCATGACAACGTTTTGTCGGCAGGCATAATTATGTAAAAATGCACTCAAAATATTTAAGTTTTTAGCAATTGTGTTAAAATACTTTAAACATCTACACTAGTTTCAACTTTTTGTTAAAAGTCGTAGCGCACACATTTGCTACGACGTGCTTGTACTACGAGAGCTACGCGTGCGATTACAGACGTAGTAGTGCGCGGATGAAGCATTAATTTTAGAAACTTATTCTTTGTTTAGGAAGAAAGAAAGAAAAAGATTTTATTCCTTGCAAAAAATGAAACTATCACTAACACAAACCAAAAATTAATTAATTCTCTATTTAATTATTTTTTATTGATAAAACAGTTTTATTACTAAAAAATACCACAAAAGCAAACATACCAGTTTTTACTACTTTACTTGCACTTAAAACCACAGAAAGAAGATAAACCGAGCAAGACAGAACTTGTTTTACGCTTTGATACTAGGATAACATGACTCGCAGAAGCTAAAATCCGTTGGAAATCTTCACCTGATTGCCTAAAATAGTCTTTATGTCAAGGTACCGACGCCCGACGTCAAGTACACATATTATGTTTGCCAAAATGCATTGGGCGAGGATGTTTCTGTAGTCCTGTAGCCGTGGCGTCGTTGCTCAGGAAACGCAAAGCCATTGCCACCGTGGCACTAGGATAGCAACACTTCAAAAGAATTCTTCGAATAATTTTAAATTTGGGACTGGCAAGGTAGATTCCGTTTTTGATGTTTCGGAAATAATTTGGTTCGAAGACCTACCCGCTCATATTATCACCGGTAGCTTCAAAACTTTCATGGCAGCAAAAGAAAAATGGGACGTTTAAGGGTTTAAAAAAATACCTGCGATTGTGAAACTGCATTTTAGTATCTTTACTAAGCATCTTACTAATATTATAAATGTGAAAGTTTGGATGTTTGTTTGTTTATTTGTTACTCAATCATGCAAAAATGACTGAACCAATTTGCATGAAATTTGGTATACAAATAGTATGTGACCGAGAATAAACTATAGGCTAAATAAATAAAATGTCGGAATTTCCCGGAAATCCCGAAAAAACATACTTATAGGAGAACTACTTTCGGGATTGTAATGAAATTAGTTACTTCATCTATAATTGCACATACAAAATTTTCTATCTTTCTTTCAGATTTCTCAAACGAGATTTCCGAAGCGTAGCTAAGATACTGCTACCTTGCCATGACTCCCTGCAAGCGTTCATACTAAGTAGGTTAAGAAATGAGCCAGTTCACTTTACTTTTTGGAACGCTAGAACAGAATTAATTATGCTCATTCTCAATAGAATGAGCATAATATTGTCGTGAACACTGGAACATATTGATGTTCCAGTGTTCACGACAATATTAATATAAATTAAAACTATTAAAATACTTACCTAGTTTGAAATTCGTATTAATAATACATCAAAAAGTAGAGATCAAGTACATTTTTAACTATAAAACTATATCCAGTTAATATTTACCAAATCTAGTCTTCCAGGCTGGCTTCTTGCTTTACTTTCTATGTATGTATGGCATCCATACTAGACAGAGCTCTTTTTTTGAACATATCCCATGCGTGCTCAATCGTCTGAAACAATCCTCTCCGCATAAATCTGAGCATCAAGATTGCCTCTGATCTAAATGAGATCGGTTCTTCCACCGAACCAAACCATTATTGTTCCTCCTCCATATGAACGAACTTCCTGACAAAATTTCAAACATTTATGACGTCTGAATGTCCTCTACACACGAGTACGTCTTGTATCCGTCCTCATACAGATACGAGATTCATCGGAAAAGCAAACACAACGCAGACTGCGTTGTCTTCTGCACAATTTCTGTGTTCGCAAGCCCATTGCAAACGGGCCCTGTGATTGCGGGGTGCTATAGTTGGAACTCTCAGCGGGCTTCGGGAACGCATACCTACTTCACGTAAATGATTTCGGATTCAGATATACTAATTGTGTACAATATTAAAGTGTTTATGTAAATGTTAGTACGTGTGATATTAATTGCGATTGGCTACCTGGTGTTCATACTTTCCTGGTAGCCACTGTATGATTTCTTTGTTTTTTGTGAGTCTGTCACATCCGTGGTACCTATGTATAATTTACAGCCACAACAAAATGTCAATTATGATAGAACCACCGTCCGGTGGGTCGGTTCAACTTGATTCGATTTCCCTGATGTAACCCACACAACGCAATCAAAATACCTACATTGTGGTCAATTAACAATCTTTCAATAACTCACAACCCTCTGAAGCGTTAAACAGATTTCCTCTCATATTTTCTTAATTACTCCCAGCAAGTAAGAAAGTATGGGAAAATATCTCTATAAATACAATACGGGACTAATGATTACCGTTTTATCGGCAGAAACACGCGCATGACAAAATTATGATTTACCCCCTCTCTCAGTCACCATCCTACCTGTCTGCTTGTAATATAAGACTCGACATCATTAAGACAGATTCAGTACATATCGAGCTCTAGCCGGGAACGCTCGAGATCGACTTGTACTGAATAAACACTAAAAGATTATACCTAAAAAGAAATGTTGATATGCTCATCTTGATTTTAATTGGATACTACGTAGTTCTCGACAAACGTCGTCTAGTCCCATTATTTCAAAAATCCTATTAAAAAAAAAGTTGAAAATTTACAAGTATTAGCTTTGCTTAGTTTGGGACTAGATACACAGCACCATCTTGTCCAAAGTATTTATTTATTTTAAAACAAATAATACCCCAAATTGGTCAAAAGATGCGCTTATCAACGAACCCTGATTGCTTCGGATCGAATAATATAAAAAATCACTGCAGCGGGTGTCGATGAATATATCAAAATACATACTACTTACATAATTCCAATATTTTAAATTCTATTTTCTTATTTATTGCTTTAGCAATAAAAAAGTAGTACCAATACTAATTGGCCAAAAAAAAATTATAAATTAGAAATACGTATTATTTATCTCATGTTGTCTTATCTACATAAATGAAGTTATTTATTACCTTTCAAATAAAGCATCAAATAAAAAATAACAGAAAATTCGACCAAAAACTATTTTAGGTTTTTTTGATAATATATTCTAGAGAATACTTCTGCATTATTTGACTCTAAAAATATATTAGACAGGTACATGAGTTTCAAAAGATACATAACTATGATCAAATTTTATAAAATAATATTTAAAATCGTCAGCTTTCAATCTAAATCATATTATGACTCAAATTAAATTACATTTAATTTACATAATATGAACCGTAACGACTTGTTTAACGATTTGTATTGTTTTATTTTTTTAACTATTCGCCTATTTTTATACAAATAAACGTTATAGGTATTCACAATTCCCCTAGAAGCACCTCCCGCAATTCATATTACTAAATAAAAATATAACAACAATAATGACGTCAACAGGACAATCCAACTTATAACATATAATTTAATACATGTCTACGTCTAACAAGAGAAATTGATCAGTCTCAGAGAGCTTAGTTAGGTACAGAGGCCAGCACATCAAGCTACCCCAATCTGTTAAATTTCTTTGATAGATTTTCTACTTTAACTCAAAGTAATAAGGTTCATGTACAATTGGGAAAATTTCACAGTTTTAAATAGACCTGCTGGCGTCAGTACTTATGGACTGTGAATCGTCAAAAGTCATGTAAAAAATTTGGTGTACTTAGTTTTGGTACACTTAAATAAGTATTTTAATTCAATTCACGTTTTAGCAATAATTCATTATAATCGGTTCACAGAATTTTACTAGCATGCATACTTTCGAAACTAAAACTTTTTTTTAAATGATGAATGATATTTATTGATAGTGATTTCTGTAAATCAGATCATACAAAGAAACTTTTACAAGATAATGTTTTAATTTTTTTAGATGACTCCAGAATTTTATAACTGAGTTTATTGGTTCACGTAGAGTAGAACGAAGAGCCGAATACCTATATTTTGCTATGGGAACGCCAAAGAGTTCGCAGGAGCATAATAATTAATGATGTTAGCTTTTTAAGCTAAACAGTAATGATAATTTGTTATAATAACTGACTTCACTATCATGGTGACAGGTTTTGTCAATTGTTTTATCATAGTTTATTAGTCTTTACGTGTCATAATTGTTTAGACCATTATATATGGCTAGGTATATCTACACTTCTACACTACTATTATAAAGAGGAAAGATTTATATTTTTGTGTGTATGTTTATAATGAATAAACTCAAAAACTATTGTGTCGATTTCAAAAATTAATTCACCATTGTAAAGCTACATTCACCCTGAGTAACATAGGCTATATTTATTGCTAGAATAGATTAGGGAATCTTATGTCCACCCGTGTGAAGCCGGGACGGGCCGCTAGTTTTATATAATTGTAATCTTCAAAAAAGCAAGCAATTCTTATTTGTTCCCTCATGTCAATCCAATTTATTAATTATATTGTATCGAACATTATGGTAAAGAATAATTAATATTTATATTTCAATATTTATTTTCTATTATACGACCTAGAAATGCATACATGCTAGAAAAAAGTGAAGTAACAGTAAAGTAACAAATAATTGTCTTAAATCTTAATAAGCTGTCTTAAGGTTTAAGGCCATGATTTGTACCTACTTAATTATATTATATGCCGCGTGAATTGAGTTCTATTTACACGTTAGGAAAAACACGCGAGTGTTTATTCTGTATATAGGTTAATAATAATATTTTCTACGTCCATATTATGGACATTTCAAAAATAGGTGGTTTTTAACCAAGATCTAGCTCTTATACTAAGAACGCCTACCTTAATTCTACATCTTACTTAACTAAGAATCTTAACTAAGAATATATCAATTATATTAATAGGGACAATTACGTCGAGAGCTTCGGTCACCCTAATGCTATCTTGTGAACGAAACCATAGCTCGCTTTTAAATCGATGAGGGCCATCTATCGAGTGGAATGTCAAACAATATTCCGTCTGGATAAGTGCGCTACAAATTAACTTTACTTGAACATAAATAGTTTATTATTATTTTACATAAACACTAATGAACCAGTACCTAGTATTTCTGAATTTATATCAAGACAGTAATAACACTGTTATAATAAAACTCCTAAACTAAGAACGCCTCCCTACCTCAAGTCTACATCTTACTTAACTGAGAATATATCAATTATAATTATTATAAATTGAATTCAATTAATTTACAAATAAAAATACGCAATAAATAACATTAAATTAATAATTTATAAGTACCTTAAACTAAAATAATATTCTGACAGAAGTCAGTACATGGACCATATTGCAATGGTTCAAGTACTGACAGTCGAACTGTTCTGCGAATGCGTTCAGAACACTGTTACGGCTGCCCCGCACTCTGCGTACCAGGGCTGCGCACCGCTTACGTATGGTTGCATTAAAGCAATCCACTCTAGCCTTCGAGAACATCCCCGAAGCGCTACAGAAGCGAGGCAGCCCCAAAAGCATCCTAAACGCATTGTTATATTGGACGCGTAGCGCGCTGTACTGTCTTTGCGTATAACTCACCCACATACTGCTGGTGTAGAAAGACGTACAAAATGCCCTGAATAAGATAATTTTGACGCCCCTCGAACAACGAGCAAATCTGCGGATTATTATATTAGCACGAAAAGACAACGCCCTACGCTCCCTCTCTATGCCTGCATCGTCCTTCAAGTCCGAGGTTACAATATGCCCAAGATATTTAAAAGTGCTAACTCTATTTAGAGCGCACCCATAAAGTTTAATAGATGGTATATTATCTAGACATCTTCCCCGGGCTTGAAAGGCCATGCATTCACTCTTTTTCACATTGTACAACAGACTATGCTCGTCAGCGTACTTTTCGCACATACCAAGCAGCTTGGACAGACCGCTCACAGAGGCACTCAGCAGCACCATGTCATCAGCATAACTAATATTATTGATGCAAACTCCACCAATATGGCAGCTTGGAAAGCTTCGGCGAGGACAGCCCCCCCTGCCTCACCACGAATTCCAACCTGTATGGGGTCGAATAGGCCCCCGACCACCGAACAACGTTGACCTGATTCTGGAACCAATATTTAAAAATGCGTATCAGTTTCTCTGGCATTGACGTTTGATTAAGCTTCCTCCACAAAATGTCATAAGAAACCAGGTCAAACGCCTTCGATAAGTCGAGGAAACAAGCAAAAATAGGCGTACTCCTATCGGTGTAGTACTTGACAGTTTGCTTTAAACACAATACAGCTGCTTCTGTGGAGAGACCTGACTTAAAGCCGAACTGGTTGTCGTGTACATGCACGTATCTATCAAGCGTGTTAAGCAAACTGTGGCCAGGGAGATGGGCCTGTAATTATTCCTATCACTAATATCACCAGTTTTGCTCTTCACGACCGGCACCACCACAGTCCTCATCATCGGCTCAGGTAAATACAAGTGCCCCACACACAATGAGTAAAACATTACAAGCACTCTAGGCAGATGAGTACCTGCATATTTAAGGTGCTCGATGCTGAGGTCGTCGTGCCCAGGAGACTTTCCCCGTGATATTGATTGTTACTTTTCTAACTCGGCTATGTCAGTCAGGTCATTGGCACCATTGACACTTACAGGTAAGCGCGGCTTACTGTTAAGTTGATTAATCGACTTCCAAAAACTGCGAAAATTGTTCTTGGCATGATGTGATGCCAAGATATTCATTTTAATTTGGTCACTATTATTTTGACACCATCGTTTTGGGAACACACACTTTGATTGACCCTTGAGTTTCAAACTGGTAATATATACAATTTCATGATATATTTTTTTCACAATTTCAAATGTAAATTAACTTTACTTTAGAAACAGTATCTCTGACTGATAAGCAAAATACAGCTATGAAACGGATGGTCTGACTAGAGGCTTGATTGAGAATTCTGCAAAAGAATTCCAAGGTGAGGCTGAAACGGGATTTCGAAGAATCACACGGGGTGGGGTAGCACCGTGGTTATACGGCTTCTACATAATATTAGTCGACCAATTTGACTATTAACATGTAGTCTTATAATTGTAACGTTTGTTCTTAAACGTATATTAGTGCGAGAAGTATGGAGTTTAAACATAAAATATAAGGCTCTAATTCACGCTCTTACAAAGTTATAAACGTCATAAATACGTCACATCCTTGTGAATTTGCTGTCCTGGTACAAAGCATACTCAAACACAGTGGCTCCTAGTGGACGATTCCATCATTCGTGCTTGTAATATTTGTGTGTCGCCAACTTAAAATATAAATAAGAAGGCTCTAATTCGCGCTCTTACAAAGTTATACGCGTCACAAAAACGTCACATCCTTGTGATTTTGTTGTCCTGGTACAATGCATACTCAAACACTGTGGCTCTTAGTGGAACAAACTGTATGTTTGATTACAACTTGGTTCCATCGTTCTTTTAATATTTATTGACGCTGTACTTTATTTAAATACAGATTAAATATTTATTTAATAGTCAAATTTTAATAGCCATTTAATATTAATAATTCATCAAAAGAATAATAATTATTATCACCAAAAGCATTTATTACAAATCAACTTCAAAATACTTATTCGTTTTTATTTTGTTCGTCTGTCGCTGACTCAAAATTAACAAAATTTATTTTTCGCATTCCAGTTTTTGTTTTTGTCGGTCAATTTTGCTGTTTGAAAGTTATTAAAGAGTTTTTACAAGGGATTGTACCTTTGCCACATTTTTTGGGCATGTGGGTTTCCTCACGATGTTTTCCTTCACCGTTTATGCGAGTGATAATTAATTATTAATACGCACATGATTTTGAAACGTTGGAGGTGCGTGCCTTGGATTCGAATTGGAGACTTTCGACTTTGCAGTCTTTTAACACACATGCTTAAATAATATGGTTAAAAATTAGGATACAATCATACTTTATAATTAAAATAAAGAGAAACGCAAACAAAAATTGATAGTGATTCTTTCTATTCAGAAAAAAAGCTTTTGTAATAAAATTTTACCAATATAATAAAAAAAGTGGTATGCTTTGTTAAGCTTTCAGTAACTGAAAGCTTGAAAGTTGTCAGTGGAAATCAAATTCAGAAGTAGCTATTCTACAATCCAATAAATTTGGGGTCCGAAAGTTATTTTAGTGTGTTAACACTAATTTTATTTTTCCAAGACATCTAGCCAGTCAGTTGTAAAGTTTTTCATTAAACTGTTGACTAAAAAAAGTTGACTGATTGACATGTAACACGACTTTCATTTAATTTACAAATAATTATCATATATTTATCATTTTGAAGAATAGTAGTAGTTAGTAGTAGTGAGAGTAGGCAGTTCAAAGGTAAACCGAGTAAGTAAATTACCTTGTATACGGAACGCTTAAGTTCGCACCTGTACTAGGACAACATGATCCAAAACAATTTAAAGTGGGAAGTTCAAGATCCTCTTGGAATATTCCAAGAGGATCTTGAACGCTTCCCACTTTAAATTGTATTGATTTTATTTTCTTGTATTTTCCGATCTTGTGCCATATTCTCCCACGGACAATACAGTTCTGTGTTAGAGAAAGATGGCACCAGATTAGGAGCTATTGCTTAAAACCATTCATTAATTTTCTGTGCATATCAATAGGAAAATAAACTCTTTATCGATTACTTCAAAGTTTCCATTCCAAACGACTACAGTATTTTCTTTCACCTTTTTGATTGTAACACCTGAATTGTGTCTCACGTTGGGCTCCGTGGGAGCTTTGCCGCAGCGATTCTCATTATTTTGTGTTTGGCGCTATGAGGATTGCTAATTAAATATTAAACGAATACCTTCTACGACTTAAGTGTAATGGAAAAATAAGTTTAAATATATTTTTGTATCTACTTCATAGTAGATAAAAAATAATTTAAACTAACTTAAATAGTTTATATTATTTTGCATAATTTTATCTAAAAAATCTAATTATACCTGTGCTAAGAACGACAGTTACGAGACTTCTCCTCAGAAATTATACATTTCTAGTATGTTATTATTATCAAGACACTATGGAATAACTCATTACGGTTAATAGTACATTTTCTTTACATTTCTGATAGCCTAGTACACGCCTATCGAGAAAACCATTCATCGTGCGAGGCACACGAGGAATTTGGGTTTCTCGTCCGTTGTAGTGCGTGGATATACAATTTTTCTCTGAGGCCGAAGGGTACTAGGAGCCATTAGGTGCTAGGATATAGAAATTAGCTTGCTGATAGTTTTACGTTATTCGCCTTTTTCAATTGCTAATCAAAATAAATAATAAATAGACTGGGTTAGATCTAATATTTTCATAAATATGATAAAGCTAAGAGATAAGTGCAAGTTTGTTTAAATTATGATAACAAACCTGGTACCTATGGTAATACTGAAAATTGAAAAATAGAATTTGTGTTAATTTGTGTTTGCGCGCGCTTTGAGGGGGTGGGTGGGTTGTCGTGAAATTTTATTGATTTCTATTTTTCGCGACTTGCTAGGTAGAATAGAACCTCCCCCTTTTGGAAGTCGTTTAAAAAACTAACAATGTATAAATACTTAGAAAATATGTCCACCATATCCTATAGATCTTCAAATCTAATTAATTAATAATAATATAATTAATTAAGTGATTAGTGAATATTACGTAATATTGAATTAAATCACTAATAATAACTACTTGAAATCAACCATGCTTCCCTCACTTTCTCAATCATAATTACAACAAATTAAATTAAATTAAATTCTACCTATCGAAAAACCAAGCTCTAACACACAATAAAATATACTGAAAAATCAGGTGAAATTATTTATCTGTAAAAGACACCCTGTACCACGTTCAGATGCAGCTCCCGCCTAACTACGAGCGCTTAATAAATAAGAAGAGGTAGATTTTGACTTTGAACTTTGTCTATCCGTCGCGATGTTGTTTTATGTATGTAGCAGGTAGTTTTTACAGGAGACATACCTTGAGAAGCATATTATTTTTAGTATCGCAAAGGCTATTAGTATAGCTTAATAGATAACAGCAACAATTTAATAAGGTTTAGGTAACTCCTGCACGACAACGCCCAACTTGATACTGCACAGCAGACGGTCTCTAAGTTGCAGGACCTGGTTTTGGAAGCTCTTCATCATCCGCCGTAATCTCCAGATTTTGCTCCTATAGATTTCTACTTCTTCCAGAATTTGGATAACATCTTAGCGGGAAATAAACGGCCAATGCGTTGGCAAAGATGCTGAAAAAAACTTGTTTTTTCATGAAACGGCAATTTCATAGGTAAAGACATAATATACCGGCGAACTGTAGGTGTACATTAGTACAGTTCTATCTAGATACTGTTTGTATCATTAATTATTTTTGTAAACTATGAATAAAATTAGTATAACTAAGAATAATATTATAATCATGTTTTTTAAAGGAGTCTTATGAAGTTTCTCGCAGGTTTTACCCTTTAGGATCCACTTTTTGGAACTGTGCGTTTGGAAATAGTTGGGTTTTCAATAGGTATATAGGATGGTTAAATAGATATCTATTTTGATGGTCTAATTGAAATAAAACATTGACTGACAAAAGATTTTATTTTATTTTTTCATTGCATCCGATGCAAGTTAACGACTGAAAACTGCATTGGAACTTAAATGGGCCTGCATGCGATGTACCAGGAAACCATTTACGCAAGGAAGTCTATATGACACTAACACAAGCTCATTCAACGTGTCGCAATGCACACATTTGCATTTGGAGTTGGGGGTAGGCGGTGCAACGTGGGTGAGAGACAGCAACATATGAAAGTTGATAAGACACACATGACCGACCTAGTTATTATCAGAGTACAGGCCAAAGTTCTTATATACCACTAACTTTTTTGTTTTTTTTTTTTGACGGGTTTGGAAATGAGTTATGCACTATCCACCGCTCCGAGGAGAGCCACCACTAACTACCCTAACCTAGGGGACGAACATGATCACGATCGCATAGGTATGTGCATGTGTACGTCGTTTGGAGCACTAGCGGCCACTCACGTCGTAGCCACACGGTGATAATGCGTAGTCACGCAATCCTACGAGTTAGATTATATAGATTGCAGCTAATTTAAAGATTTTTTGAAAAAAATGAAATAGTTGCGGTCATTCAAAAGTCGAAGATACTTGCTGTGAATCTGCGGTAGGAAATTGTTATTTAATTTTTAAAAGGTTCTAACAATTAAAAAAAATATTATAATGTAGGTATACATTGCTACTATATGCTTATTTAGTTCACTCGATAATTTTACTGTAGTAAAATAATCGTTTCATCACTGCAATAATGTATGTAACTACGCCATGGTTGATATGATTTGGCAAATCATATCAACCATCAAATCAGATTTGCTATTGTATATAAAATAAAACAATAAACGTGGTGAGGTGACCTGGTAACCTATCATCATCATCAAACCATATACTGTCCCACTGCTGGGCACGGGTCTCCTCTCATATTGAGAGGGATTAGGCTATAAAAAAAAAATTACCTACCACAGGCAACAGCAATCCAAGACCAAAAGCGTATGTTAGTAGATAGCATAAGATTTTTGGTTGTACTTGGTATATGGTGAGAAATAAGCGATTTATTTTTAATGTAAATATTATAATGCCACATAAGACACTTAAAATTACTCTCATACAAATGACCTGGAATATAAATGTATTATTTACTTAAGTAGTAGCTTGGTCTCGATTAAGCAGGTACCTTTTCCAAAACATGTCATTCTCTATTAGATTTCTGCTAGAGAATACCACAACTACTCTATAAGTGTACAATTCCTTGTTGGACCTAACACGTTAAAATATGCGTATCTATACACTATCTATTGAATCGCATCATTCCTGTTGAGCAATAAGTACTTATTTCACAATATTTCAAGGCATTATTATGCTTGCTTTCCTAAATGGAAATAGGCACACCCACGATGATATGAGACTAACATACTGGCGAACTGTGGATGTAAATTGGTACACCTCAGCCTAACTCTTCGGGAAATACAGGCGTGATGTGTGTACGTTTACCTTTTCTGACAATATTCTTAAGGAAACATAATAATTACGTGATTCCTGAAAATCCATTTTATGTAGGTCAAATTTTATTTAACCTTCGCCTTCAATTGTTTTTTTGTTTGTACATTTATGAAATATTTTAAAATATTAAATATATGTATATTTCACAATTAATAAAGTACTGTCAAACGGGGTGAATAGGAATGCAGGGGTGAATCGAGACAAACTTTAAAAGGGATTTTTAGCTTTGATTATTATAGTTTGCTGGAAAAAGAGACTCTTATATTGTTCCTAAATTAAAATAAACCATTAGAAGAACTTGTTGGCATCAAACTATAATAATTAAAGCTGAAAATCTCTTTCAAAGTTTGTCTCCATTCACCCCTGCATTCCTATTCACCCCGTTTGACTGTAACCAAAAAATATAAGCAGTTAATACTGAGAGGTGAACAAAATAGTCGCATTCGTGGTACTGCTTGCCTGTTTTATCGATCGTACTGCGCGCGCATGGGTAATGGGAATTGCCCCCTTCGTATAAAACTATGATTCTTAGGTCGCTTCTAGCGAGTAGCTTTTGGTCTCGCACCGAGAACGTGCATGAGATCCAAGGCTGCAAGTTGAAACAGATTTTAACAATACTTGACTATTACGTAACCGTGACTTAGTGTTGTGTACCAAAATTTGTGAATTGATATGTGGAATCTATTTGGTGTTATTCTTTGATTAAATTTAATAACAAGAATGCTAATTCAGAAGCTCACTTTGTATTTAGCGTGTGTTCCGGGCACACCCTAAATTACTCAGATTAATAGACTGCAGTTATAACCCTAATCTTATCTGCAATTAATATGGGTATTATAATTTACGAGCAACATAATTATACTGACCAAACATATTTACACCATTATTATGATTCCGCATTCAACAATAAGTTTGGTACGATACACAAAGTAATGGATAAAAATACTTTCAACTATTTTTAATTTCTGTTTCTGGTGCATTGATGATGTTGTTTAATTATATTCCAGGCAATAAGGTATTCTATCAATCAGGTGAACAGTGATCGTAACATACGCACTGAGAAGTATATGGAAATAACAAAATGTTTAATCAGTGTCCAATCTTATAATTTGCCGCAGCAAATGTTATCAACTTCTAATATATTTTGTTATAGCGACTGTGTGCTTTCTTTATCCGTTTATTACATTGAAATATAAAGGCATAGCGCAACATATTGTCTAGAAACTTGTTAATTTGGCAGATTGCTTTTATTACACTATGATAGAGCCAACTCACATCTCTGCGAAAGCGAAAACTTGGTACATGTTCAGCGAATTTAAGCTTTTATATTTATCTTTTAATACGTTATATTATGCCTTAAACGAAGATGTAATGTATGCAAGCAATGTCTGCAAGAGCTCAGGACTGCAAATTTCATTAAACGTTTGTTCAGCACTTTTTTCGAAGTACTGTGCTATCAGTTCTTTTACTTTTGTGATGATATACAAATCATATATTGTAAAGCTCAGGGCGACTTAAATTCCTAGCTACACGGTGCCAATACATCCTATTAAACCTATTAACTAAATTCCAGTGCCAAGAATAAGAAAAATATCCGTCTGTCCAAAGCTGTACATCAAGCAACCAGGGTAGGTAGAATTTAAAAAATATCTTGGACTTATCCTTGATAGTCAAATAACCCTTCTTTATTTATTTTTTATTGTACGTGAAATTATCATGGATCGTCCGCTACCTCAGGAGGTGGCAGGGTTATGTCGGATTCGTACTGAATTAAAACCGCACCTGTCTAGACTTGCCCTATAGTCATGAACATGGAATCCGAGAAATTCTCTTGCCATGACCAGGAGGCTAAAGTCAGCAGTCGCTGGACCCCTTAAATTAACGGACCTTTTCTCACATAAGTATTAACTGAAAGCACGCCTATTGGGGCCATTATCTGGTTGGACGGTGGAATAACCCAATTCAACCGGCCGCAGGCCACAGCTCATGTAGGGCGAGAGCTCTGTCTGCGCATTGCGGTGCCCGGTGCGTCTACTACGGATCTGCGAACAGTCAAATAACCTGAAAATCCACATAGAGAAATTGTATCAGAGCTGTCTGCCCCGACGAGTAGACTTCAACATACTGTTCGTTGTTTACCAAGATCTGTCTGCTATTTATATAGTTCCCTGACCAAATCTCACTTTTGCTACCTAATCAAACTCTGGGGCTCGGCTGCAAAATCAAATCTTAAAACATTACAATCATTCCAAAATAAAATAGTAAAATAGTTATTCCACTTTAACTGACACCGGTTCCGTTTTTTTATACACTACTAGCGACCCGCCCCCGCTTTGCAAGGGTGCAATTTACTAATAAAATACATGTATTATACATATAAACCTTCCTCTTCAATCACCTTATCTATTAAAAAAACCGCATCAAAATCCGTTGCGTGGTTTTAAAGATTTAAGCATACATAGGCATATAGGGATAGAGAAAGCGACTTTGTTTTATACTATGTAGTGATGCTTGTTAGTGTATAAAAAAACCAACCTTGTGTCATTATCATAAATAATATTAAAAATACATTACGTGTCTACTGATACGAAAATTCCTGAAAAAGTATTTACATACCTACATAGATAGTATTCCCAAAAAAGGCACAATTTTAAGCACGCACTAATTACGGAAGTAAGAATATAAAGTACGAAGGTGGTCAACTATACAATAAAATATCAAAATGATATACAAGAAATTCAATCCTTTATTAAAAAATAAATTGAAATGTCATATCCTGAAAATAACATGTACATGTAAAAGATACCTTATATTCACAATACAATATAATAGGAATACTATCAATTAAAAAAAATGAATCTGCCATCAGACCTCCGCAACTCAATTTTTGGGTAGGTAACACCGATTCGAGGATAAGTGTATCCTCAGGGTATCGGTGTTACCTGGCGACCAGTCCTTTTTGGACTTCTGACTACTATTATCGATTGTCATATGATAGGTGTTCGTATGACAACCGAGACCGACGGTTTTAAGTGCTCTCCGAGGCACAGAGGAGTCTCGATATGTTAAGAATGGTCACCCATCCACAGACTGACCGCGACTAGAGCAGCTTAACATTGCAAATCGGTTGATCAGCTTAGCTATTTCTTAACCACGAGTCCGTCTATTACTTGACACCGACACATTAACAGATTGAGCACCTGGCGGATTAGGAACAGACCGGTTGCCCTGGCCCAGATGCCCATCTCTAAACCACTGTACAGATAGTCATGACGTCTAAGTAAAGGTATACATATCCCATGCTACCTCAACTACCAGGATAGTAGTTAAGATGAGGAGCTTCTAACTCATTACACATAATTATAATGTAACAAGAATCATTTCTACTTAAAAAGGTTTGTTTATCAGAAGAATAAAAATTTCAAAAAAATACGAAATATCATTTTAGTCTGGTCGAGCTTTTACTCCGAAATACGTACTTATAATTTTCGATTTCGTCAATCTACGACAGACTATTCTGCCTTATATGTGACGTCAGCCGGCGACACTTAATCACTTTTTTTTTTACCACTAAGGTGGCAAACAAGCATACGGCCTACCTGATGGTGAGTGGTCACCGTAGCCTATAGACGCTTGCAACACCAGAAGCATCACTTGCGCGTTGCCAACCCGGTAAAAATCTTTCCATACCCTTCTTGAAGAACCCCATGCTTTATTCTCTCGGAAAAACTTGGACCGGGAGCTGATTCCACAACCTAAGCGTGCGTGGGAGAAAATGCCTCTGGAATCGGACTGTATGAGACCAAAGTGGTTCCAGTGTTTGTGGATGAACCGGTGGTAAAAAGTAGCCATTGGCATCGTCTCAAACAATTTCTTAGAGCCCATTCACTTACAAATCATCGATGACATTACTATCTTCTTCAACCGCGCCGTGACGAATGAAGTCTTATCTTTTATCTACACATAGTTATTTTTCACTAGAAATAAAAGAAATTTGGAATCAATGATGCTGTCTTCACCCAAGTTCATAGAAAGTGAAAGTAGGTATATTGATTTTATTTTACTATTCTCATGAACCTCAATTTCATATTCTCCTAGTAACTGGCGCCATGCATAACTTGACCGTTAAACCAATGCCAAACGATGATGACCTTTGAACTAGTTATTTTTCAATATATAACTTTTTTTATCTTGGAATTAATGATGCTGTCTCTCTCTCTCTCTCTTCACACAAGTTCATAAAAAGTGAAAGTATATTTATTGATTTTCCATTTTACTATTCCCATGAACATCAATTTCATATTCTCCTAGTAACTGGTGCCATGCATAACGACCGGAGGAGGTTCCCGAATATAGATAGTTAAAAAAACTATGACTTCGCGGCCAAAAAAAACATTAAGGCGACTGATAGTTAACATAGTTAATCTTATTGGTGGTCCTTGATTTTTATGCTTAAATTTACATTATAATGAATATTTCTAGGAGTTATGGGTTTGTGTTTACTTAACATGAACTATGA
Source organism: Acronicta alni (assembly GCA_964056405.1). Taxonomy (NCBI): domain Eukaryota; kingdom Metazoa; phylum Arthropoda; class Insecta; order Lepidoptera; family Noctuidae; genus Acronicta; species Acronicta alni. The sequence goes on from OZ043913.1 coordinate 19,625,078, forward strand.
CTGTAATTTATTTATTATAGTAATACAACCTTTTCTCCGTATGGTAACCTCATCTTTTCATAAATAATAACCTTATCTTACAAAATAAAAAACAAGTACACTCAAATATGTCTCCGTTAGAAATTAAACCCACAACACTCGGTGCATCGATGCGAGGCGACTACGCCAAACGTGCAGTCAGTTATACAGCTGACGGATTGCCGTAGAAGGCGTAGTGACGTGCCACGTGGTCGGCAGCCTCATGTATTGATCCATAACCGTGGATGACATCTGAAATACTAGGTTGTCATGAAGAAGTAACATACTGAAAAATGACAACTTTCACTTTAGTTATCTTAGGTATATATATACTCTGAGGGGGCCCGCATATGTGGGCCGGCACTAGTCGGGGGCTGCGGAAGAATGTGTTGTACCCGCGGCCCCCGGCGTACGTGTGTGACGGCACACCGGGGTGGTTTTAGTCAGTAAGAGTCTGACAGACCCCTCCACCCTCGGGCGGAGGACATCCATGAGGATTTCCACCCCGTGAACAAAACTTGCTTTTACGCTATCGTCATTTCTAATTAATTACGAACCAATTGTAAAAAAATGTTGATTTTAATGAAAATGTTTGAAAGATGTCATTATAATAATTATCCTTTTAGCCATCTAAGTCTATATGGTCATTGAAAAATGAGTGCGGTTGGTAATTATTTTTATTATTAGTTCACTTCATCAACCCATATACTGTCCCACTGCTCTTCTCAGGATGAGAGGGATTAGGCAATAGTCCACCACGCTGGCCTAATGCGATAATTTCGAAAAGTCAGAGGTGCGTGCCATGGATTTGAACTCAAGACTTTTGACTTGGCAGTTCAATGAAGCTAGAGATTTATTTACCTTTGCTTCCTGTCATCTTAATGCTGTGATAGTGATGTTGATAATCGATTATCAACATCACTACTGGAAATGTTTCAAACAACGAGGACCTGGGCGGCCGGAAACGAACATCATAACGATGAATGGAAACCTAAAAAGCAAGGAATTTTACCGTTTAATTAATAATAAACGCGAGATCTTCTATAAAAAACTTTTAAAATCTGTCTCTGACAGGTTACTAAGCACAAACTGGTGATACCCCGCTTATTTAGAATAACAAAAATCAGATACAAAAAGGCTCTTTAATCTTTCCCAAATTTCCAGTTTTATAGGCCAGTGTTACAATATATTTATTTTTCTAAAAACCAACGTACAGCATTTTAATATTATTATATGTATTTCCGTTGATGTACTATGAACCTTGAAGAGCTTTGGTTTCCTCTAAGAAAACATTTAAATAAATTCCAACAAGATTGAGTTCAGTAGGGTGAACGCGGAAGAACTAAATTGTCTAATTGAAAACAGTGTTGCCAGTAGGGTACTTTAAGAAACATATTACTGACCTTATCATGCATTTACGTCTTAGAAAAATGTAACATTGCAAGAAACAATACCACCTTCTTCACGAAGCGTGCAGATAAACATACAAGTATATAGATCACTTAGATACAAAAACAAACGAATGCTACTTAGTTTCAGAACGAGCCTGCATTCCAAGATGTGATTGATGTCTATAATACCGAACTTCCAGAATTCACCAAAATCGAAACTAACAATAAAATATTTACAATGAAGTTAAAACAGCTGTTCATTGCGAAAGCCTATTACAATAATAAAGAATACATGAAAGATAAATACATAAAATTAATTAATAAAAATATATACTAAAATATGTTTCAATAAAATGTAACTACAATACTAAAACATACATGAATGATAATAAAATTAAACAAATAATAATAATTGAAATAAATAATATAGGATAACTCTTTATATAAAATAGACTAATATGATTGTATTGTAATCACATAAATATACAAATTATAAATACATACCTACATACAATCACGCCTGTCCATCACATCTCATTGGGGTTGGCAGAGATTTAACATAATAAATAATAATAACATCCTCTTCTCTTCAAGTTGCCGTGCCCTGCAGGGTTCATAATGTACCTTTTGTGATTTTGTAACATCTAACATCTTTTGCGTTCCCATTATGTCGTCCCGTTTTATTTGTCGTTGGAAATAACATAAAAAAAGTCGTGACACATATCGTGCCGTCCCATAATATGTGAACGTCTCCATTTAAATATAAAAGCCACGACAGGTTACACTACACGATTATATGTCACGACACAGTGGGAATGCGCCCTAACATGATTATGGAGTGCAGTAAAGATATTGAGTATTGAATAAATAACACAGAAACTAAATTGGATTCTATCCAAATCATAAATAATATTGCGAAATTAAATACTTTTAATTTTTTCTTTAGATGGCAGTGGCACTCCGGTAGTTCTTCAAGTATCCCAACCGGCTGCTGTGGATGTCTGGTGCCTACGCTGTACATATGAAGAGGTAATGCTCAATGTAGCTTAGATTATTACGAACTTTAATATGCAAGGGGACAAATATCATCTAAGTTAAATCAAGTTACTTCGGTTTCTACTGCATAACGTCGCGGTCGCTAACTTAAAATCATCACCATAACTTAATTGGTTAAGCTGAGGTCTCGAGTTTGAATCACTCGCTTAAACGGTGAAAGAAAACATCGTGAGGAAACCTGCATGCCAACCCACATTAAGCCAGCGTGATGGCCTAAACCCTCTCATTCTGTGAGAGGAGACCCGTGCCGAGTAGTGGGAAAGTATATGGGTTGATGATGAGATACTATATTTCATTGAAGAAAGTCGTCCGTTGACTCTACCCGTGACGGGTAGAGTTGCTAGACGCTATAAAGAGTATCGTGTATCAGTAATCAATAGGTTTATTATAGGTGTTTAAAAATGAGTGAAATTATAGCAGCTCTTCTCGAGCTAGGATGATGGTTGAAGTTTTCAACATTTTCTATTACGATGCACAGTACTTTATTTTAAGACCTCATCGATCCTGCTGATATCATCATTAACATTATTATTTCCATTGTTTCAGGTAAGACATCGAATTTCAATATAAGTTATTGAATGTCATACAAAGAGTTGACAGGTGAGTAACCAAGTAGCAACTATAGAAGATTATAACGAGTAATATAAGTATAATGATGTGATCTCCGAAATTCAAAGAAATCAAAACCTCACGTTGTGGTAGCTGACCAATGCGGTCAGTTTTACTGATACCGTTCAGTAGTGAAAACTTTGGATAATGATTGTCCGTCACTTTTCAGTAAACTTAAAAATCAGTAGGCACAGTGAAATATTTTATTTAAATTAGATCATTGAATAGTACTTTAAGAAAGTCAAAACTTTTTTCCACGGCTCCAAGAAGTGATAGGGGAGAATAGAATGAGATTAGGGGGATTTCCTAAAACCTTTTGTTATTAGCTTGCATTAAGCTCATCTCAATGAAGAATATTAATAATGTAGGTGCGAAAGAAAGAGAATATTAATTAGTCTATTAATTAATATTCTCTTTCTCACCAAGGTGTATAGAAAAGGACAGTGTACTCAATTTGTATATAAAATATTTTTTTATCCTCGAATATTCTTATCCTAAATCATATAAATAATGATGAGAAATGAATTTGAAGCAAATAATAGCACACGCAAATATATTGAAATTAGGCTCTCAATGGTATGTTTCAAATTGTGAATCTAACTTTATTTGTGAATTAATGAATCACAACAATAGCAATAAATTTATTTACATTCGCGGTTAGGATTATTCTCTATATTACTCTTGTTCCTACTCTATTGGGCCTCTATTCAAGCCTTATTAACATCAACATCACGCCTGAATCTCCCGAAGGGTTAGGCAGAGGTGTACTAATGTTCACCCACAGTTCGCCGGAATGTTAAGGTCCTACTCCCTGCTAGGTACAACTCCCAAACTCCGAGCTGCTATGGGAATCCGTATTAGAATGAAGTAATACTGCTATGATGCCCCAAGCGATAAATTTTAGATATAACTTTTATTTTTTTAATATTTATACAACATCGTATTAACTTTAAGTAAACTTAAACTAAACCACAAACTATTTCTATCCACTCGCTACCACGTTCAGTGAACTCAAAATCAAAACTTATTCTGAAGTCCTGATGTCCTGGTCCCACTTTGGGGTATTTCCATGGCAACGACGGCGACACGATGTTGCGTTTCCTGAGCAATGACGCCGACCGCAGTGTCATCGTCATGGGCCTTTATTGAATAGTTCCAAATAAAAATCTCGTTATTGCTTTTTAGTCTATTTACCTTGGTGGTAAATAGACTTAATGCAGACAAGGATAGTGATATGGTCGGCGATTGCTCGTCGACATTAATACCCCGCCTAATGAATTTTAGCATATATCTATCCTTTTCTTTTAACTGAGATTTCCTTCTACGTAGAGCTTCTGTAAGTCCTGTTATCCTGGTATCAAAGCGTAAAATGAATTCTATCTGCCGCTCCGTGCTTTTTTACTCTTTAACAAACATGTTAAGAACTTAACCGCAATAGATAGTCTATTATAGTTAAATATAATATAAAGTTAAAGAGTTCTTTGTTAGTTAGTTTGAACACGGTAATCTCTGAAACTAATAGTCGGATTAAAAAAAACTTTTTGCATTTGTTATGTTTCTTGAGAATGTTTTTTTTATATAAACTAATATTATAAAGAGGAAAGATTTGATTATTTGTTTGCATTGAATAGGCTCCGAAACTACTGGACCGATTTAAAAAAACATTTCACTGTTGGGAAGTTACACTATCCTCCGGTGACATAGGCTATATATTTTTTTTAATATATAGGGATCCTTACTGTAACTCCAATAATATATAACCCACGGTGTCAAAAAATGACATAAAAATTTCCTTAAATCGCGTACGCTGTGAAAGCTATTGATGATAGAAAGAACAAAATACTAAGACTTTGCAGAACACACCATTATCTACAAAAAATGTCGCAACAGCATATGTCTAACTATTATAGTTATGTCACAATAATTGTCTTTTAATTTTTAAAAATAATGGATATGCCGCCACTAGAAAAGGCTCTTTATTTGTACCTTGGTATTAATCCTTATCTAAAATAATCCAAACTAATATTAAAAAGAGGAAAGATTTGATTGTTTGTTTCTTTGTTTGCATTGAATAGGCTCCGCAACTACTTTATCAAAATTATTTTAGTAAAGAAAGCCACATTATTTGTGACTGTCATAGGCTATATTTATGTATAATAATATGTATAAATACTTTGCACACGGGTGAAGCCGGGCGTGCCGCTAGTATAGAATAGGTTATTTAATAACATCATACTGCAACTTTTAGTACCCGAGCAAAAAGGAAAAATCAAGGGGAGATTGGTTTTTATTTTGTATTATATTTAATTAATATCTTTAATATTAAGCTTGTCGGGCAGTAAATGCCTTATTAAGAGTTAAGACTGCCTTTGTATGTACTAACTGTGCATAAAATATTAATAATTAAATATAGCGATGTATTCATATAAACCGGTTGCTCTGCTTTTGCTGGGTACCTAATTGATTTTGTGATAAATGTAGCTTTTCATTCTCTTGTTATTTCCTCGCTGAGAGATAGTTATGAGCGTAGCTCATGCAACCCAAACACATCATAGCAACTGTGCGTTCTATGAAGCGAATGTCGTCCCGCCATTACCCGCGCAGTGAAACTATTTGTTGTGATGACTTGCAAAAAAAACTAAATTTTATAACATGGTAGGTAATCATAAAATATGGTAATGGAATATTTATCTAAGCAATAATCATCATTAACCCACATACTTTCCCACTGTTAGGTACGCCTCCTCATTTTTGATTCGTCTCATTCTAAGAGAAGACCTCATATATCTGTATAAACTGTGTACAAATGTTTAAGTGTTTCGATATTTGAGAAGATTTTTTACAAGCTTTTCGATTACTTTATGTCGGTTAAAACTGTATTGAGTATACCTATTTAAAGTTAAACTCGTTCCGCAACGACACCTTCAATAAATATCCATATACCTACTTAATGAATTGGTAGGTACTCTTTGCTGACGAGCGAGAGATCCGTTCCGATATGGAAACGCAATGCATTCATGTTACCAGTACATCATGAATCAGAAAGAGCTAGCATGAACAATTACAATATACTGTGTGATCTCGGAGAGCACCCTCGGGGTTCATAATCTACAGTTTGTTTTTTTTTGTAAATTATAACCACATCCTTTAAGGATTCTCGTATTGTTTGAAAAATAATGTTAAAACAAATATAAGTTTAATTTAATTAACATAGGACATTACTTAAAAGGGGTTCTCTTTTTGCTAAAATAAATAGATAATTATAGAAATACTAACATAAACCGTGTGTGACCGAATGTTATTGCAGATTCCATACGCCAAACCAAGTTAAAAGTAGTTTTTCAAAACTAATGTGTATTTTATTAAGTACCTAGGTATAGGTGTATGTTCTCTAAGTCGAGATTTTTTTAACAAAATAAATTGTGTGTTCACAATTACAATTTAATAAATAAATAATAATAATAAATAAATATTTTTGGGACATTTTACACAACACCAAACTAAGCATAGCTTGTATAAGTAAATAATACTTATATTTTTTGTAAATACATACTTATAATACATAAGAAACACCCAGACAAACACAAATGCTCATGTTTTACCCACACAAATATTTGCGTCCTGTGGGAATCGAACCCATGACCCCCATGGTCAGCAGAGCGGCATTCGAACCACTAGACCACAGACGTCGTCATAACAATAAATTTTGCATTACTTAAACTGAAGGCACTTGCTTATCGTATAATTCTATATTCAATTGATTTTTCGTAATTTGTAGGTATATGACACATTCTAGGTGCATAGCTGTAACAGTCGTTACATTAAGTATAAAACAATCGTAACCATTATTTAAAATATTATCAGCAGCTCCCAAAATGGAATAAAAGAAATACGTATACTTGGCACCTTTTTGCAGCTAGTCGTTATGACAGTAACATCGAATTTATGTCCGATCATTGCATATTTTATTGCTGTTTTAGTTAATAATCACAATGTAATCCTGTAAATAACTTTGGCCTAGGAATATATTATATTTTTTTATAAGTAACTAAAGGTCTTTATTTATAACATCAGTTTAATTAGATAAATAGATGAAAAAACCAATTGATATTATTGAATAATGAACTAAAATTGGGAGTGCACTCGTAGTGAGCAGTCATAACCAATCACAACTGGCGCCCAAAACGCATCGTGTGGTGATCCAATCATATAATTGAAGTGACTTGCAGTTCACGTCATACCGTCATACCGGGCCAATAGTCTCGTCTGCGGTATATGAAGCTCAGCGTTAGCGCTCAGGATCCATGTACTTATTCCTATAAAAATAAACTCTATGCCAATCATTTTTAGGTTTCCATTGCGAAGTTACTATGAAGTATTTACAATCTTTTTAGGCTTTAATTGGGGATGGCATTGCCCCCCACGAATGCGTTCTGCAGGAAAGCTGAATGACCCTCGCTGCAAACAGTCGCCGGGCACATTCTACGGGTCAATTTGGCCCAGACAGGACCTATATGACTCCGTAAAATGTCAAAAGAACTGATTACAAAGCACTAATGCTCAATAGCGTGTTGGGAATGTTGTGATTATTGTAGAATTTAAATAATGTGTTATTGCTGTAGGACATCTGTGCCGCCTCGCTTTTACATAATTTATGAATTCTTAAAAAAATATTGGGCTCATTTTTATGAATTTAAAGATTCGTGTCTAGGACATCACACGATTATTTTAACTTTAAGTAGCCTACACCGCATTTTTTTTGTATGCTTTTGTCTATTTTGACTATTCAGATTGGTAAGGTACTGCTAGCTGGCTCTCCGAGGCGCCGATCAATATTATTTCGCAATTCGTGTAAATAATAATAGCCGTCAGGTGTAGGGGTACATTGGATTATATGTTATAACTTGGATTGTCCTGTTGATGTCAGTATCGCTTTATATGCTTCTAAGTCAGTATGAAAAATAAATAGAAGCTTGTTTTAAGCAAAAAACTCTCATTAAATTTTATTAAGGACTATTAAAATAAACTATTATCATATAGATTGTATTAATTGTACTTACTCGTACTACTTTGTTCTTAAAAGGACATAATTTTAACTAAAAAGGGGCCCCATGATGTTTTTTCGGAATTTTCTAAAATCATAAAATAATAAAAGTAAAATTATGGGGTACGAATCAGCTATTGAAACTTCATCTGGAGTCCTGTTATCCTAGTTCCGCTTTGGGGTATTTCCATGGCAACGACGACGTTGTGTTTCCTGAGCAACGACGCCGACCCCAGTGTCATCGTTATATAGGCGGGCGGGCCTTGTTTGGAGTGTTCCAACCGTAAATCTAGTTGTTGCTTTTTACCATAGCAAATAGATTTAGTGCAGACAAGGATAGTGAGATGGTCATGGACAAATGCCCTGCCTAATAAATTTTAGCATATTATTATATGTAGGTAGCATAATAATCGTAGTAACAGATATTCTATCCTTTTCTCTTAGCTGAGATTTTCTTCTACGTAGAGTTTCTGTGAGTCCTGTTATCCTGGTATCAAAGCGTGAAACGACTTCTATCGGCCGCTCCGTGCTTTTTTACACTCTATTTAAAATGTTAAGAAGTTACCCGCAATAGGTTAGGGAAAATTCATACTAATTATTATAATTAAAAATAATTATATTGTATTGGATGCAACGTTCTATAAAAAAATCGAATCAATCCTTGGAGTATTTTTCGAGTTTTGCGGACACAAACAAGAAGCATAGATTTTTTACACAAACTAGAAATTTTAAAATTTACATACTGTCCCACGATGCTATCAAGAAATACACGGTCAATGCTGCCTTGTATTTCCTAATCCCAGTTTGAATAATTATCAAATTTTATTTCATCTTTGTCCTGATAAATTATTATTATATTGTGTTCGCAGAGCAAAAAAAAAAAAAAAGGTTGTTTTTTTTTTTTGCTCTGCGAACACAATCGGTCCAACCGTTCTTAAGTGAAGCACCATCCGTTAGCAATTGATTTTTATTTAAGTACTATTATAATTAAATAGATATTTATAAAGACAGCGGTAATATAAGACATAGTTACGCAAACACGTCGTAGCAACTGTGCGTGCTACGAAGCGAATGTCCCGCCACTACCCGCGCAGTGAAAGTATTTCTTGTCACAAACACCAAAATTTTATATAAATGGTAATTTTTATGTAAAAATGTATATTTTTCACAAGTGCTTCGTTTTAAACGTTTTTAACAAGAATTTCAATATTAATGCAATTCTATTAAAACTTAACAGTTAAGTATATTAAAAGTTAAACACGTTCCACGACGTTCACAAAATGTTGAAATTTAAATAAGTGGCTTCTTAATTATCAAAACAGTATCTATCTACCTGAAATATTTGATCAGAATTTTCATGAAGAGTTAAAACTACCTGGGTTGAAATTAATGTATATACCGATAACTGTTATACATACTAAAGCCCACCAGTGGGACAGTATATAAATATAAATAGATAAATAAATATAATGGAATAAATGAGATGGGGCTCTGTCCACGGAGAAAATTTTGTGGAGGTTTAAGCTCCTACAAGTTATATAATCCTGGTACCGAAGCGTACAAACATTTACATCCGCACGCTCTGCCGACAGCCGCAATTGCCAACCTCCCCATAAAAATACTTTTTGGAATGGTTTCTGTTCTGCGACCCTATTTAATTTAAAAAAGGCATTTTAAATTGGTATTTTAAAGGATTTTTTTATTAACATTAAAAACTAATTAACACAATATCCATACTACATTATATCTGCTATAAAACCTAGTAAATATAAAAATTAACCACATACATACTTGTATATACATAATAAAATATTATGCTTAAGTACATATAAAATTGTCAAAGTATAATAAACAATACACATTGTAAATAAAAAACATTATAGCATTAACATAAAATTCGAACAAGACACTTCACTACAGATCACTAAGTCATAGGCCTTACTTAATAAACATGCATTGTTTCTGTGCGAATACTTTTTACTAAAAACACTGATATATACAAATTTTACTATATTTATCTACTTTTTCTACAACTACCCTACTAACTACGCTAATTGGTTAATATATTTTTGTAAATTATTGTTTTTTTCTCTGTAAGTAATTACTTTAATCTTTTGGGAAAAATAAATATCTTTAACCGTAAATAATTATGGTAATTATTTTCAGATATTACATTATTGGTTACAGACTTCACAAATGTTTGGACCCTATGTCCAATCAATTATTTACTACGTACAGCTTATAAGGTGTCATTTTTTGGCCACACATAAAAAATTAGTTGATCTGTAGTGTCAATTAAAAAAAATATCACGATGGAATAATGAAATTATTGAAGTTACCTAGAACAAATTTGGTTTACCTAAAATTTTCTTCTTAATTAAATAGAATACACAGTAACTACTGTTTTTGAGATACACAATGATAAGGTATACAAAGCTCGGCTATGCAATTGTGTATCTCAAAATTTACATTTTATACTGGCATCGTTTCATTTAAAATTAACTTGACGTTAAACTTGAGATGGGTTCACCATAGCGTTCTTCCCGTGGGAAAATGGACAGATCCTTAAGATAAGATTACACTAGAGACAAGCCACCTGTCTGTTTATTATCAATGCCAATTGTCCCGTTGATTGTTAACATACTAAGAGCCGAAAGGTTAAAAGTTACATCGAGACGCCGTACCAGTTAGTTTAAACAACCTTTATTTAGTAACGGTTAATTTTCCAAGTTTATGATATAAAGTATGAGTACTTAATCCTTGTTTCTTAGCCTTGATGTAAAAAAGACCTTAGAGACCTTGCATTTATTTAACGAGACCTTAAATCAATAATTCCATACAAGTCTTAATAATGAATTAATTAATACTCAGCTACCGAGTGAGAGCATCCGAAGGTATAGGAACGCCATGCATTCTTGTTACCAGTACACCATGAATCAAAAAGAGCTAAAATGAACTATATTATCACGTATGACCAATTCTACGTGATCAGAGAGAGCGCCCTCGGGGTTCATGATTGTCTGTGTATTGCTTTTATTTTTTGTGTAAATATTAGAACTAGTTACTAATAATTTGACTCTCAAACGATCAAACGATCTCCAACTCCTATTCTTGGACCCGTTCCGTGGCTCGGTTGTCAATGAATATCTATGATAATAGTTAGTGGTTATAAAGTTATTTAGAAAAGGAAAAATACGACCGCGGGCAGGATTCGAACCTGCGTCTTCTGGTTCGGTACACCAGACGCTATGACCACTAAGCCACCGCGATACCTACCCGTCATGTCGAATTTTTCCTTCACATATTGAATTTACGTCTTTATGGTGACGTCAGTAACACCTATTGAAATGCAAGTTTTTGCTTTTCAACCGACACAACTTACTTTACAGTTAGTTCAATGCCGAACGATGCCACCTTACCTTCTAACTATCTTTTTGTATATTTTTGGCATTATCCATGCTAAGATTTTAAAGTTATTTAGAAAAGGAAAAATACGACCGCGGGCAGGATTCGAACCTGCGTCTTCTGGTTCGGTACACCAGACGCTTACGTGTTCCATTTAGTTTCTGTAGAGGGCCTTCAGGTACTGAAAACATTTAGCAAAACTAAATTCGTGAATTATGAAATTTATTCAATACGGATACTCAATAAACACTTTTAAAAAGAGTAAAACCGACTTCAAAAAAACATCAGCACAAAAAGTTATATTAAATATTTTTATTATTCTATCAAGAAAATTATTATAAAGTTTACTTTATATTTTTAAGTAGGTATTAGCCGTAAGTTTATTTCTGTTTTGTAAAAAAATATGTGTGTTTGCAAACCACTATTGTATTGGGAGTCATCCTGTAAAAATAGTTTGTGTGATAAATAAATAAATATTTTAAGGTGGACGTCACACACTACACAGGTGTCTGAACACAAATTAAATTTGTACGGGACAAACAAAAAAGTACATTACATTAGTACGTATCAGATAAAAAAAGAAAATCGTTTCACGATCAGCAAAGTTATGATTATGATAAATCATAAATTTGCAGATCATGAACCTATTTAGGATACACAAACAAAACATACCGACGAGGAGAGAAACTAGGCCTTTCTCAACTGACGAAATACAAAAAGCGGAGGAGGTTCTCAAGTCGACGTGTATATTTTTTTTATGTATGACCTCGCATAACTTTTTACTGTGTAGTCCGATTTAAATAATTCTTTTTTTATTGGAAAGGGTGTTCACGCCATAAATACTCTTTTGGGAGTACGCTTCACAAAAGAGTATTTATTTGTTTTATTTTAAAAGAATATATTTTTGACAACTAAAATAGACAATTGAAACGAAAGATATGTAAAAAATAGGTATTAAAATTTGATAATATTATAAATAATTAATTGTTTATTTGTATACAAAATGATATGTATAAAAAACGTATACAAAATGGCGACCGTGACAGGACATTAAGAATATTATTACAACAAACAAGAAATATGAAGAAGATATAGATATAGAATTTGAAGATACCCAGAGGTCTAGCCCATTGAGCGGTTCACTAAGTTTGGACCCTCGGGAGCCTGCTGAAGATATTTATAATTTAACCAGAGGTCTAGCCCATTGAGCGGTTCACTAAGTTTGGATCTTCGGGAGCCTGCTGAAGATATTTTATAATTGAACAAAGGTCTAGCCCAAGGAGCGGATGGTTAACTCTGGATGCTCGGGAGCCTGCTGTAGATATTATATAAACCAGATATATTATAATTTTTATTATATTTTAAGATGGGACCTTATAATTCTCAAAGAAGATAATATCCCTCCACTGCAACGGAAGTTAGCCCGCATTGTTCAGCTATATTACTGCAAAGGGCACTGCGGAGAGCTAATAACAAGATATGCGTGATTCGAAACACAGAAGATATCAATTGAGGAAGTCTATTTTATTGACAGTGAGCCTTTCAACGCCCGGGAGGATGTTCACGCCATAAATACTCTTTTGTAAGTACTCTTCACAAAAGAGTATTTATTTGTTTTATTTTAAAAAAATATTTTTTTTGACAACTAAAAATGACAATTGAAACGAAATTTATGTAAAAAATACGTATTAAAATTTGATAATATTATAAATAATTAATTGTTTATTTGTATACCTAAAAAGCGTACACAAAGGGTATACCCCGAAGTTGGTCCTTTATAAATTGAGAAAAAAAATCCATCAAAAATTGAGAAATAAAAGTACGAAAACAGGAGATGATTGACTGTTCACTCACTGATTGTAAGGTATGACCACGCATAACTTTATACAGAGTAGTCCGATTTTGATAATTCAAACAATAAATGAACAGAGATCACTAAATTACATAAATTATAAAAGACAATATAAAAATTATAAAAGAATCCTTAAGAGTAAATATGATTATTTTACGACGCACTGATAAACTACATAATAATTTATAGTCGATGTATACGAGGGGATCAGGAACGGCAGCTGCCATTTATTTCGCTGATCAGGGGTACTTTAATAACTTAACCGGACTTGGGCAGATGCTGTAATTACAATCCTGCTTTATATGCAGTTTTACGTACCATTCAGACGAGACCTAGAACCAGTTTTACAGCTGCTTGTCTGAGAATATTTTCCCCTCACGTATTAGTTTAACGAATAGGTATTAAGTGTAGTATTAGTTTTTATTACACACAAAGCAATGATGATATTACTTACTTGATTCATGTTCTTGTGAAGTTTCCTTGGCTTGGTCAGGTTAAGCGCTCCTTTACATTATTCTTCCCACTTACCGATGAACGACTACAACAACAACTAAAAACAGTAATTTAAGCCGCCTTTACAAATACACATTTGTTATATACAAAATATCATACCTATAATTGATAGCCGTTAGGTGTTTACAATATTAGATTTTCATAACAGGTAATCGTCTTCGGAGGACTCCTTAGAGATCTTTATTATTATCGTCATCGCTGCCGGGAATGTCACTTTTATAACTTTTTGTAATAATATCAGATGAGATGATATTGGAACCGATAGTAGTTGCACACAGCTTGTATGTTTGTTATGCTATTTATATTTAATGGGTCTTTAAAATAATTATCTAGTCTCAAAACTCTCAATCAACACAAACAAATCTCATAAATGTCAAACCACTGTCACAACATCAAGTATGGCAAATGAGATCCCACCCTACCTACCCCATCTGCCTTCACACATATTCTATTATATCATATGTATATTCAACGATTCAACCAACACTCTTCTTTCCCTGAAGGGTTAGGCAGAGGTGTATTAAGTAGACCCACATTTTGGCCTCTGGCCAGCCTATTGCTAGTTGCAGTAATGCACACTAAATACTCCATTTACAACTAACACATGATTGGCTTGTTAGATGGCGTTTCTTGTCTTTTTTTTTTTTTTTGATTTTCATAATCCCGTTTGTTATTAAAGTTGAGCAGTTAATGGGATCTGTTGCCATGGATACGTAAAGAGTGCATTTACTAGCACAACATGAGTCACAAAGAATTGTTAGTTATTGAATTTTCCATTTATTTAATTTCATAAAACATTAAGTTTCTTGCGTCCTTTGCCGTCAAGAAACAAAATGTTACGGCTTTACAGCATCACAGATATTTTATAACTGAGTGAGGCATTTGGCATTTTTATTATAATATTGTCCTATCGAACACGAAAACAACCATTTATTTATTTACCTTAATGTACAAATACAGTGTACAAAATGCAGTCTTAATCCCATAGTCAACTATTATTAATAGCAACACAGTGTACACATAAATTATAATTATGTTTATTTATTTATTTATTTATATATTAAGGACTTCCAACGAGAGATGTACAGAATTCGTATTACATTCATCAATATCATAATTATGTGTAAAGAAATTTATTCCCTCAATTATAGGAGGCCACATCATCCAATTAAGGTGTACAATTATAAATAAGATATTATAAATATTAAAATTAAGATATCAATAAATTTCTATCTATCTATCTCAATAAATTTAAACACAATAAAATAGATCCTGGAATAATAAAAACTAAAATATTAAACAATTATTTTAAACACATATAGGGAAAGTTAATTAAATTAAAACTAAAAGTACAAGTAAATACAATAAAACAGTGATAGGAAGTATAGGGGGACACATTAATCTACCGCTAACATTATTTTTTGCTGTATTTTTTTAAACATTGGCAATTGGGTCGCTGATGTCGATGTCACGATGGCAGAGTCTGGGAATGGCAGCGTTATTTATGCCCGAGGTTTGTCTTTGTATAAGGGATGGCCAAGCAAGCTTTGGACTGGAATCCCCAAGGGAAAAGAAAGCGTGGCCGTCCCCGTCAAACCTGGCGTCGCACCGTGTTGGCAGAAGCGACGAGCATCGGAATGACATGGAGCGAGGTGAAGCGTGAAGCTCAAGACCGATCGCGATGGAGGACATCTGTGGACGCCCTCTGCCCCATCTAGGGGTTATAGGACATTAAGTCAAGTAAGTCAAGGGATGGAGAAAAAACTATAAGCTCTTTTCCTAGGTAAACGAGATGGTATTTTTTATATAATTTGTGCATAGTAAAAGTATAAATTATAAATCTCCCATTGAATCATTGTTGCATCAAATTTCGCATCGATCTGATCTATGAAAGTTACTCACATACCTTCATCAACTAGAAACGAGCTGATGATGATATTCAAATGGCTGAAAAGATTTCCACAGACGCGGATCATTCCAAAATTAAGAACTGAAAAAGAGAAGATTTATTTGTCACAAGTCCAGGAAACATTTACAAAAAGAAATAAAAATAGAAAGAAAACTACTTAGTGGCTAAATTATTGCGACTCTAAGCTATGGCAATTAGGCCCAGCTCAGCTATAAGCTAGTACCTGGCAATACTAAAGTAAATTTTATTGCGGTAGAACCCAGCAGTAAATGCCAAATTGTCATTCGAGGTGATTCCCGTACTAGGATAGCATACATCAAAAGAGATACAGCTATGAAAATTCTAGGAATTTGGGTAAAATTTCCCTGTTTTCTGTAATACTATAAAACAATTTCGCTTGGTAGTTATAGCAAGACTCGCTCACATTTATAATATTCGTAACATATTTTTTTGTATAGTTTTGCATTTGGACAATCAAATGGGTCTTAGTGCCTATTGACAATCGTACAAACACTGTTATTTTCTGTTTTTGTCTATCTATTCAGCCGATAACACCCACTGCAATGAAGGCCTCTCGGCCTGCATGGCCAATCGGGCTAGTGGTCTGCCCTGCGATCGTTTTATATCCCTTGGCCACCATTCGGTTACTGCTTTGGTCCACCTTAGATCTTCCTGTCTTGCTAAGTGGCCTGCCCATCTTCATGTGTTTTCTGTTTGCGTCTGGTAAACCATACAGCTACAAAAAATGGTTTTTGGTAGATGTTGCGTGTCTCAATTAGATGCCCACTTACGATTTAAAACACTTCTTAAGACTCACGCTTATCACTCTGTGTTAGGAAATTCAGATTGCGACCATACTCTTTGGAGCTGAGGTAAATAAATACATTTATATGTTTCGGACGAAACTTATAAGCTCAAATTGGTTAAAACATAATTATTTGGACTGCATAATTCAGTCAAAATTAGTTTTGTTTACAACAGATCCAATAACCTCTGTTAGTCCACCCTAAAACTTGGCTTTGCACTACCGTGCACCGAGATATTCCTTCCTACAGTACTTCAGATGGTTTTCACATTACGTTTTCGTGAATAAAAAGAATGTAATCCCGGTCACAAACTATTTGTATATTGATTTCTGACATTTACGCGAATATTATACATTGAAATAAAACTACTTTTTACGGATTTTATCGCGTATATCAATATACGCGATAAAATCCATAAAAAGTAGTTTGTATACCAAGTACAACTATTTGTATACCAAATTTCATACGAATCGATTTAGCCGTTTTTGCGTTAATGGGGGAAAAACAAACATAAAACATTCACATTCATAATAATTTTTGAAACTAAAAAAAAATATAGTAGGAACCCATTGGAAAAGGAACAGAATTAAATATAACATAAAAAATTTACATTACTATGGTAATTTTTTTCAGAAAATCTTTTTATTACCCGACTTTGCGATTTAACTTTTTTCAATAGGACTTCTAGTTTTGCCGGAAATCGATAAAAGACTTTCGATCGATAAAAACGCACCTCCATCTACTTCCTGACCTCTGATCGCCCCGTAAATTATTTTTCCTTTCATTTTAGTTATATTCTCTTCCTTTTCCAATGGGTTTCATCCTACTACACTACATTTTCTTTCACTTCCCCAGGACTGTAATACCTACTCGTAACAATAACTTTTTGTTTGGTTTTGGATTTTGACAATGTGTCTCAGTGTCTATTAACAAGTCATCTTAACCTATTTTGTTGTTTTCTGTTTGCTTCCTCTGGCAAACCATACAGATACATGTTTTTTGGTAGATGTAGCTAGCGTGTCTCAATAACCACTAAAGATAGCCGCTTTGCGATTAGTAGTGGCTCGCTCATGAATCGGTTTTAGTTAGATGGAACAACCCTTTGGAAATTGAGGTAAATAGATACATGTATTTATATTACAAATAAAACTCGTAAATTCCATAATCGGCCAAAACAAATTCTGGCTGCATAAATCAAACAAAATTAGTTTTGCCTACAACATGTATAATGTCTGGTAGTCCGCCCTAAAACTTGGTGTTTCACTGCCGTGCACCAAGATTATTCCTACAGTAATTTAAAATACGGTTTTCACATTGCGCTTGCGTGAAAATTGGAAATCAGGCTCAGAATGGCAGCGTTACCGGTTATCATGAAGTTTACTAGGAGTTCATGAAGCAACATGAACTTGAAACTATGGTTGGAACATGACAAGATGGATTTTTACACTTGATGGCAAGCTTTCTTTCAAAAAGCCCTTTAAAAATAAAATGGTTTTGTTTCAGTTTGCCTAACTGATAATTACCAACTTCCATTATTTATTAGGGATTCACAAACAGTTACCTACACATAAAATAAATAAAATAAAATAAAATGAAATTTAATAAAAAGCACACGATCTCCTGTTTACTAGACTGGCGCTTTAACCAACTTGGCCACGGCGTGGTGCCTATATTTAAACAAAAGAGTTGTAGTATGGCTTTCCAAAAACTCATTTTGTACATATTATGTTTTTTTATTATTTATTATCTTCAGGGCTGTTCAAACCTTTTATTACAATATTGTATCTTATGATTTGGGAGTAAAATTAATATAACTTTTAATCTTTCTAACAGTCTTCGGACCAAGTTTTCTCGACGTATTTATATATGTAGACATGTTTATAATTGTAGAATTGTCCATTGGCGAAA
This sequence comes from Acronicta alni, assembly GCA_964056405.1. Taxonomy (NCBI): domain Eukaryota; kingdom Metazoa; phylum Arthropoda; class Insecta; order Lepidoptera; family Noctuidae; genus Acronicta; species Acronicta alni. Next base: position 19,643,589 of record OZ043913.1, read on the forward strand.
GAGGCCCTTCTGGAACGTATTTGGTGATCGAAATGTAAGCAAGGCTAGTAGTAGTAGGCTCGGGAGCACTCATTTTAAAAATTAAAATTAATAACAATACTTCTAACAATCAATAAAAACAACTAACAAACGGAATAATAACTAATTAAAACAATTTACGGCAAAAAAAACACAAAAACGAACGCCCTTGATCATTAACTATTCTTATATTAGCTTCTAGAAATACTAAAAAAAACACGTTTTCGTAAAAAACAACGATTAAATTGAAGAGTTAGTTCTATTTCAGTTGCGCTGTCTCTCTTTTTTATTATAAAATCACGTTTAAATAGAATAGATTTGTCACACTAGGGCATAATAAATGCAAGGATGTACCTGTACCTGTTGCATCGGGACCAGTCATACATCTGTGTGCACTGATACACGAACGAGGTGTGCAGTCTGAGAGCAAAATAAAAAGAGAGAGAGACAGTTTAGTTTAGTTTGACCCCCTTACTCGCGATCAACCTCCTGCGAGTTCTGAGAGATTGGTACCCCTATCGCTGGTGTATTGAATGAAACGACCTCTAGGTTCCCTCCCTTAGGTCTAATAGAAGTTAAGAATTATAATATTATCATTTTTAAAAGTTAATTTTATTCATAAAATGTTGACCACTTTTCCGACATAAAAACTCTTTGCTAATATTTAAAAAAGTACCTTTCGTTTAAGACGGAGCATCTTGATGAACCATGCGTTTTACTTTTTTAAAAAGAAAGTCATGCGTTTTACATTACAATAACGCACAAGTACGTAATGAGATACAATACGATCTTGAAACTGGTGAAATAAGAGACCCTTTACGAGTAAATGTGTTATAAAACAGTATTTATAAATTACACTCAGATTGTTCTATTTTGTGTACGAGTCGTGACATACCCTGCCACCTGCCCAAGCAGCAGATGATTCCGTACTACCTACATAAAAAATGAACAGAAGATATAATATTTTTTTGTTAAGAAATTACAAACATACAACAAAATGTTAAATACCTTTCGTGTTATTTTAAATAGTTTTTATAATTATATTAAATAGTTTTATTATTTTAAATAGTTCCGTGTTATGTTAAATAGTTTTGTCAAAAAAAAAAAAACGTTATTAGGTATTATTTAGGTTAGGAGAGGAGTAATATGATTATACGCAAGTTAGCCCGATGTACGAGTGAAGTAAAGCTACTACTTTTTAAAGCCATTTGTCAATTTCTTTATACGAGCAGCCTGTGGGTAAGATATACGAAACGAGCCTACAACGCTTACGTGTTCAGTATAACAACACTTTCAGAATGCTGTTGGGGATGCCGTGGCGCTGCCTGTAGGGCCTTTTCGATGTTTGCCGAAGCGAAAACGAGGTGCTTTTACGGCGTTATTAGAAATAAAATATTAAGTTTTCTACTGACTGTTACTGTGACTGTCCTATACAAAAATACTAGATGGGACAGCTAATAGGAGTAGATAGTTAGCCTAAATAAATAAGGTTATAATTGTACTTATAACATTTATTAACCTAATTTTAAGTTTATTTTAAGTTTACTAATTTTGCTATGGACCTGTGTGAAAATAAAGAGTTATTATAATTTATTTATTTATAGTGTTTTATTTTACGTCCAAAGATTAATTTTATACTTTAACATAATTAATTACTTAAATAGCTTAAATAACTTAAATAATAATAACTTAAATACTTACTACAAGCTACGAATCGTGCGGATAGAAGTTGTTGGATAGTCGCTTTGATACTAGGATAAAAGGACTCACAGAAGGTACGAATATTGCTTTTAGTGAATCTAGTTACAGTATAAGTATACAACTACGTATGACAGAATGCAATGGGTGGGGCGTGGCGTTTATCGTATCAATTGCGAACAGTCTATGTGACCCAACCCACTATCCTTGTCTACACTGATTCTACACTGCATTGGAAAAAGGCAACAACTACAGTGTCATTTAGAACTCTTCAATCAAGGACCACCATGACTGAGCCTCCTTTACCATGATACTGCGGCGTTATTTTAAGTTACTCCAGTTTCGTTGCCATGGATACACCCAAAACATTACAAGGACAGCATGACTCCAGAAGAAGTGTGCGGAAGTACGAATAACTTTCACGGTTCGCTTAAGCTAGATGAAAACTTTTTTTCAGTGCTCTCGAATACATACCAGAATTCCATAATTCTTTATATATTAATTCTTAAGTTGTGAGATGTAAAAGATGTGTTTCCCTGCTGTGTTCCCCATCGCACCACAGGCCATAAAAATAAGTTCCATCGTCAACCACTTCGATGGTTGGCAACACCACAGTCTGATTTACACGAAACTTCCTACCGAGGACGTGTAAGCTATGGAATGACCTTCCTGCGGTAGTATTCCTGAACCAGTACCACATGGAGGCGGGCCTTCAAGAAAAGAGCGTACACATAATTAAAAGCCGGCAATGCATTGGTGACAATCACTGATGTCCATGGGCGGCGGTAGTCACTTACCATCAGGTGACCCGCATGTTCATTTGCCCCCTCTGATATAAAAATAATAATAATACAAAAAAAAAACAGTATTTAAATTGCCTGTCTTTTAGGAACTTCTGTTTAGTGTATAATATTAACCGTTAAAGAGTTGTACCTTCATTCATCAGCTCAGCGTCATGAGATGATGATGACCATATGCAAATGTCTCAATAGCTTTATACGTAAAATTAAAGTAAATGATAATTTGCAATAGTAGTGCTGACCTACATTCAGTGTGTTCGCCCGGAACTCGAGAATTATTTCATTCATAAAATATTGCTGTCTCACACCAACGTTGACACGTGAACACATGAGCCACTGCTCACCCTTACCTCCAAATGCTAGTGTGCATCATAAATTCATAATATACATGTAAGGTTTATGTAAGTGAAAGGTAGACTTCCTAGTATTCATTGACTCCTGGTACAGTGTATGCATTTTATGCATCTTGCATGGCATGCATTGAATGCCGAACGGCAATCAATGAAAATTTCGGATAAAACTGAAAATAATCTATGAGCCCTTTTCTAAAGTATAGGAAATCCTCATGGATGATTTGCCATTAAGGGAGGCGGCAGGGTATGTCAGGATCCTTCCTACCTACTAAAAATCGCACTTGCCTTCTTTGCCTTATTTATTTACTTACAGTCACGGTCATAAGATTCGTGTTATTCACCATGACCGTCACAAGACACGAACTATGAACCCCAATGCAATCAAATAAAAATAATAGGCAAACGATAATGCCTATAAAATATTATGTTACTAGTTACTACTAATTCATAATTATTAAGTGATTACAATAGTTTTATAATAAATAGTAATTACTACCTACTACATACGTAATTAATAATGTGTCCATAGACATTTAGTAAAATACGGACTCTTCAATCTGTTCATACGAGGGGATTTAACTGAAACTTTATAGCAAATTAATAATCAATTATTTATTTTAACCGCTTACGAGAAAATAAAATCTATAAATGGACGTCAATATAAGCGTTGTAGACCATTTCTCTACGTTTCAGATCATGTTGTCCTAGTATAGGTGCGAATTTGTACATGCCAAAGCCAATTAATTAGGCCGGATAGGTAAAGGTAAGTAAGTAGCTTGTTGAGCAAATTAAACAATCGCAAAGTTTATTTATTTAATTTGCTCCCAAACTTTTGATATTGCAGTTGATTTAATTTTAAGATATTAATTCCATTTAGGTATTTGGTACTTTCGATGGATGGTAAGGTTTAAAAACTAAAACTATTATGTATATACTTAATTATAAAAAAATAAAGACTGTAAATTTTATACATAATACTATAATAATAATTTATTGTCTCTATTTTTGTTTTATAATACTAGCTTTTACCCGCGGCTTTGTACGCATAGACTTAGTAACACAATTGTTGTCGGATTGATTTCATGGGATAAAAATTACTCAATATTAGGGAAATGTCCGCTCTTTCCGAGATTTGAAGTATTTAATATGCCAGCGTTAGTCGCAAACTATTAGTGTACCAATATTTCATTCAAATCCTGTAAGTAGTTCTCCGATATCAGTATTTCGGGATTTCCGAGATATTCACACATTTCTCTGGGTTAAAAAAAAGCATATATGTTATTTTAGGTCACACAATAATTCTGTATGAAATTTCATTCAAATCCCGTAAATAGGTCTCCTACATAAGATTTCTGGGAAATTCCCACATAAGTTTGGGTATCCCATTTCCAGTATCCCATTTGTTATATCCGGTCACATACTCTGTCTGTATGAAATTTCATTCAAATCCCGGAAGTAGGTCTTTCATAAGTTTTCTGGGAAATTCCCACATATTTTCGGGGTAAAATATGTATATCCTATTTGTTATGTCCAGTCACATACTATTTGTGTATGAAGTTTCATTCTAATCCCGTAAGTAGTACTCTTATTTCTGTTTTTCGAGATTTCCGGGATATTCCGTCATTTTCCGGGATAAAAAGTAGCCTATACTTTATTCCCGGTCATATACTATAATAATTATGTATGAAATTTCATTCAAATCCCATAAGTAGTCCTCCTTTATCCGTTTTTTGAGATTTCCTGGATACACCTAATTTTTTTTGGGATAAAAAGTAGCCTATACTTTATTCCCGGTCACATACTATTAGTATACCAAATTTCATGCAAATCGGTTCAGCCGTTTTTGCGTGATTGAGTAACCAATAAACAAACAAGCATCTAAACTTTCACATTTATAATATTAGTATGAATTATAATATTAGTATGATTAAATCAACTAAATACAAAAAAACATAAGTTAAAATCTAGCTACGAAGGGGTAAGTGAAAGGTTTCTTTTACTAATCATTCAAAACTTTTATTAATCCCACTGTAATGCATTAAACCTTATTCGCAATCCAAAGGGATTTTCTTTGTACCAAATTCCATCAAAATTAGTGCTGCAGCTTAGTCGCGAAAGCGTATATTTTATCAGTATTGCTCTGTATCGGCTTCATAATTTTTAAATCCTCTGCCTAAAGGTATAAAGAAACTTGTATTGCCTATGTATGGCATTGCAAGTCAGAATTTACCAAATAGGTGTCGGTAAACGGAATAAAATAGTTTCCTTTCCTTTATCTCGATTAACTATTGTTAGCTTTAAAACCAAACCGCGCTCTCTTCCTTTGTTAATAGCAACAATACGGAGCCTCCGTTGCCATGGTTACGTAACGAGTGCATTTTACTAGCACAACATGAGTCTCAAAGAGTAGTCATTCAATTTTCCATTTATTTCCAATTTGAGGATTTACAGCTTAATAATAAAAGTTTTATATATTATTATGAATATATAGATGAATATAAATGGTGTGTGACTGTTTCCTATCGAACATTAAAACAAAACCGTTTATTTATTTATTCTTAATGTACGAAAGTATACAAAGGCAGTCTTAGTGCTGTAGGCAACCATTGTTTATAACAGTACTACATTTGGTATACATTGTACCACATCTATTTATGCCTGTGGCGATGTTTTAAAATAATAATTATAATTTTTATAGAATTTGTTATGTGCACAAGTATACATTTTAAAATCCAGAGCATTATTGTTGCAATATCATAACAGGATACTTACTAAATTTTGCAGCGATCTGATCTAAGAAAGACATTCTCTCACTTTCATCGACTATAAATGAGCTGATTGATGATCTTTAAACGGCTGAATAAATTTTCAGATCAGTAAGGTTTATTATTTATTGCAGTAGAATCCAGTAATGAATGCCAAACCGTAATTCGAGGGAATTCCAGTAATAGGATAACCATACATCAAAAGAGACACAGCTATCAAAATTCTAGGAATTTGGGTAAGATTTCCATGTATCCTGTATTACTCTAAAACTATTCCGCTACATAGGTTTTTTTAGGCAAATGTATTATGCCTTCAATAAAAAAAAATATTGTAAATACATTTTCACGTCTAGGCGTCAAAGCTACTCAACGTAGTAAATTTCATGATGTGAAAAGAAGTATCTACTCTATATTTATTATATATTATTATTAGAAAAGGCAGCGTCCAGCAGTGGACAAATATGGGATGATGATGATAATAATATAATATTATTATATTAATTGCATTATTTACTTAGTCAAGAAATCTTATTGTTTCGTTTTGAATTTGGAGCATGTCTCTATGCCTTTTAACAAAACATCATGCTCGCACAAAATATACATATTGCATGAAACATACTAGAAAACTGTTGATTTATAATATTGCCTAATCCTTCGCGAAATACAGGCTTACTTATTGGTATGTATATTACGTTAACCTGAATGACTGACATCCACAATAAAATTGGGTCAAACCTATGTAGTCCATTGACCGTTAACCCTTGACCTTGAACTCTTTTTTTATCATCGTAATCAATTTAAAAAAACCCTTTCCTAAAAGTTGAATAAGTATGACATATTCAACTAAATCAAATATTAAATTGAATTGAATTGCATGGAAAAGTTTATTTCGGTTGCGCTGTTAATGATTTTCTTCTTTATATAAATCACGTTTTTTGTTGGTTGGGTAAGTCTATGAATAGTTTTGTCGCACTAGGGCATAAGAAATGCAAGGATTTACCTCTACCTGTTGCATCTGGACGAGCGAGTACACACTACACACATCTCATAATTCGGGTCATACATCTGTGTGCACCGATACACGAACGAGGTGTGCAATCTGAGAGCAAAAGAAAAAGAGACAGAGAGAGAGTAGTTTGACCCCTTACTCGCGATCAACCTCCTGCGAGTCCTGTGACATTAGTACCAGTATCGCTGGTGTATTATTGAACGGAACGACCCCTATGTTTCCCTCCCTTAGGTCTAACAGGAGATATTTCAGACAGCATTTGAACTATTTTTTGTTTCTACTAATTAAAATGACGATTGCTTAATGTTGATTATTATATTGCATAGTTATTATGTACCACTATCGTTGGTATATTGAACGGAACGACCCCTAGGTTTCAATATTCAATCAAATCAAAAGTTAATAATATTATTTTAAAATATAGCTGGTATTAAATCATAAAATATATTATGAATCATATTATCGATTCTGAAATTCCTCCCAAACTTACTCACGGATAATCTTCGAATTAACGATGCTCTGTCTCTTTAAACAAATCCCTGGAAAGTGAAAGTACTTGGATCGTTAGTTTTGATTTCCATCAAGTACCTACCTGCGATTTCATTCTGTCCTTGTAACTAGCTCTATAAATAACTGTCCGTAGCACCAGGCGCTAATTGCGAATGCATCCTCAATTTTCTGTTGTTCTAGTGCCCATAAGAAATTAATTGTTTCTTTTTTTGAGTCTTTACATCAAAAAATCTATCAAAACGTTCCTTTTTTTTATAGTACAGACAATCCTCATGGATCCTCTACCACCCGGGGAGGTGGCAGGGTATGTCGGACTCATACCGATTAAAAACCGCACTTGCCTTCACGTGCCCTATTGTCATGCCCTATAATTATCAAAACGTACCTACGTTCTTTTATTCTATGTTTTGGTTTTTAACGGAGTTTTGAGTTACTTATTATAATTTTAGGAATTTCATGAACCACATAAAAAAGTATTATAAATAAAAATCAGGTGACATTTGACCGTTCATTGCATGTATTCTCGTTCGCGTTGAAACTGAGGTACTCTTTTTCTAGGCTAAGAGGCTTCTCTGAAATGAGGATGATATTCACGCATTTAAAACGACCCCAGACACTATACATAATTAGTTACAATTACTTATTTCACATGATGTATTCATGACATCGTTGATAAAGCCTCGTGAGAAAATGACTCCTATTTGAATCAGCGCAACCACACTGCACTGAGAAGTACTATTAAGTAAACAAATACCTGATATTTCTCAATATCATGGAAAAATAAGTTGAAATTTATTTGTTTATATAATACTATCTATATTAATAATAATATATTCAACATATTTTAAACTACCTACTTGTTTAAATCTATTTTTTCCAAAAAATAACAGATAGATTAAAAGTACCAGTGTTACTAAACTACTCCTAATCAATTATGCATTCTTGGTTATGTTACTCTCAAGATAGTAAGAAGAAACTACAGTCTTGTGCACTAACGACGAAGTCCAACATGAATATTAGGTAGGTATGTCATGTTACAGTTGCCATGATTATATGTGCTTAATAAATTAGTGTAATATTTTCATTCTGGTTCTGTGCAATGAAGAAAGCGTAGTGCGTGGTGCTAGCTATATAAAAATACGAATTTGCTTGGGTATCACTATCAAACTATCAGATTATGTAAAAATTTGAAATTTTTAATGTACGGTATGGAGTACCAAATTAATAAACATTGCAAATTTTTGCATGCCAACTTATCCTGGGAAAAAACGGAATTGTCCAGAAAATCCCGAAAGAGTTGATATAGGAAAACCACGTAAATGTGACCACAAGAGTGAACAAGAGAAAATTTAAATCTTTTTTCCTTAGATGAGTTGTGTTTATTAAAATCAAAACATTAAGAAAGCTTTATTGCCATATTGCCAGCATAACATTAATGCCACAGCCTGGGGGAATATAATGCTTAACCTTTTTTTATAGTAAGGAAAATTCTCATGGATCATCTCCAACCTACGAGTAGCTACCACACTCCAGTTCTAGTTTGACTGTGTTTAGTAGTGTATATGTGAGTGTCAAATTTCGTAACGGTATTTATGTGCATATAAATACCGAGTATAATAAAAATGTTTTTTCATCAGAATAGATTCAAATGAAAAAAAAAAATTAACGTAATATATTTTTATCGTATAAAAACGACGATTTTTCTTTAATTATACAATCGAAGTTAATGTAAACTGCGTTTGCAAACGTTAACGAAGAATATAAAATAATTCAATAACTAAAAAAGTGTGTCCGGCACATTAGGGGACTCGAACCCCCGACCTTCACGTTTCAACCCCGAACGTGATGCTCTATCCAACCTGAGCTAACGTGCCGATTATTAAAGTTGGCAAATAATGTGATGTGTATCCAGCCACTTAGCAGTAAAAGGAGAAAACGGGAGCTAGCAAACAAGAAAAACAGTATTTATATTTATAAAAAGTTTATTTTATATTAAACATCGTAATGACTGTAATATAAACGCTAAAACAAAAAAGAAACAGAAAATGAAAAATAGTTAGTAAACCAAGATGATGCATTTTTGAGAAATTTAAAATTTAATCCAGGTGTTGGTGTTTGTGTTTGTAAACACACCCACGAAACAGGACAAAATCTTAGTGTGGGGAAACGTTTTTTAATAAGTTAAGACGACTTTTTTGAGTATAAATATTTATGGACTCTCGATAAATTTGTACTACTTAGAATACATATTCTTAGTTTAGAGGTAGATCTTGGTTAAAAACCTTGTTTGTGTTTTTTCCAACGTGTAGGACGTAAATAGAACTGGGAACACACGTCAAATTAAATAATTAAGTACAAATAATATCCTGAAAACTTAATATGCTATTTCGGCCATGTTTGTGGTCGTATGATGCCCTGAAGAGGACGGTAGGATACCATGCACTGAAGATTTATAATTAAATATAATAAAGTTAACATCACGCCGGTATCCCCGAAAATTGAGTCGGAGGTATAATGCAACAGTTCGCTGGTATGTTTCAAAACATACCATATTAGGACAAGCTTTCTGTCTTACAACAGAAACAGACCCAAACTCTGCGGTGCTACTGAGAATTTCGTAAACGGATATAGTTTTCATAAGGAGGATGAATTCCAAATATTTAAAAATTATATAAACTAATTATAATTATTAATTATATAGACACTGACTGAAAAAAGACACATAAGATATAAAGATAGAATTTTAATAGGTTAATGCTTAGTAGAAAATTTTAACTAAATGCTAAATTATTCTACACTTTTCTAAATCGCGTAAATCGTATAACAAACATAGGAAGCGTTTCGATTGAGCGACCACCTGTAAAAACCTGAAGCATATGGTTTCTAAAAAATAAATCTACAAAATTATGTAATAATATCAATATCGGGCGCTCAAGCGATTGATATACCATTACCATTACCTAGCTTTCACTTTTTATGCCAAAAAAATGCTCGAATTTCCTTGAAATCCCGTAAAACTGATATAGGGGAACTATTTACGGGATTTGAATGAAATTTAGTACAAGTGTACCAGTGTATTTTTAAGTTTTCAGTAGGTCCACACATTGTACCTACTTAGGTGAGTACTACCAGGGATAAAGCGGGGGTTTCCCGGAAACAATTTTGTGACCAGAATAAACATTGACGAGCCATGAAATCAATCGGACAACAGTAATGTTATTAAGTCTACTCGTACGAAGTTGCGGGTAAAAAGTAGAATATTAATATTAGCGAGTAAACAATTTGTTAATTTGAAGCTGCGTCCGGTGTATTAGAGACATCGAATTTCACTAAAATTTATAATACTTTTATAACTATAACATGTTTTTTTTTATTATAACGGCGTTTTTGATGAAATATTGTAACCGTTTTGTGTACCCCGTACAGTACTAATACTGGTCTCTCTGTATCAGATGAACTCTTAAAATACCTGGCAAATCTATCTACGCTTGAGGTTTTTGATGTTCGGAACCAGACTTTCTTTTCGACCGGAAAGTGAAGTTTAATTAGGGTAAGGTAAATGTTTAGTGTAAAAAAAATTAATTAATAAAGTTAAGAAATTGTGTTTTTTAAATGAAATAGAAGTAAAATTTAAATACTAAGCACGGCCCTCCCATGCGGTTGTTGTTCTATATGTTATAAAAGCACTCTACAGATCGTTCTGTCTCGTGTTGCTATATGACCTCAGTATGGCTATATTTTATTTATATGAAGGTATACTATACGTGTGAATACGAGTACATTTACGATGGACTACCTAGTGTTCCTACTTTCCTGGTAGCTGTCGGTTTATCGAATGCATTTTCAGTGCAACGTTTGTTTGTTGTACATACGTTGAGTGCCATCAATGAATGCGTTCTAGGGCGATGTATAAAGCTCTCTTGCGTTAACTTTATTTATCGACAAGCAGTTCCATTCATTATTTTATTGTTAAGCTATTTTATACATCGACACTTTTACGTAATCATTCGCCCAAAAATAAATAAAACTGATAATCAACCATCCGCGCTCTTACTACGTTGAATAGTAAATGTAACTTGTAGAAACGATGTCATTCGATGACCATATGTTTAGTCCTGTTGAATGTTGTTCAGGGCTGAAATTATAATTGCCTTTTGTATCAAATTTATTTATAACGTGATTGAGTAACAAACAAGGGGAAAAGATCGCTGATCTGACGGCCAACCTCCAGTAATGGAGAGGCAAGCACCCCAAGAAGAAGAAGAACAAAGGAACGTTCTTACTATTTTCAGTTTCAATTCAATCAAATATTATCAATTTTTAGAGGAGTTATACTTTCCATCATCAGCTCACCTGAATAACTCAAAGGAACATAATGAGCATACATACAATTCTACATACGAACATACGAGCCTATAAAATTTAATTAATTTACTACTTGGTTGCCTGGAAGAAATCGCATATAGAATCTAATATAGCCTACGTCTAACGTCTATATATTGGCACGTCGCAGAACTATGTGCCTTACCTATGAATTCTGAATGGCCCATATCGACAAAACCTTCTAAAAAATTGCAGTGTAACTACTGGAAATTAACTTGTGTGATGTCCTAGTTATGAGAAATTTTTAAATCACTAAAAAGAATTGTAATTTCATTTGTTTCATTATTAATAATTTTAATTTAAGTATTAATAAATTACGAAATATCGACCCGGCACAGATGTCCTACAGTCATTTCACAACATTAACATTCTTCAATAGTCACAACATTCCCAACGTAACGCTATTGAGCATTACTGCTTTGTACTCAGTTCTTATGACATTTTAATGAGTCAATTAGGTCCGCTCTCGGCCAAATTGACCCATAGAATGTGCCTGGTGACTGTTTGCAGCGAGGGTCATTCAGCTTTCCTGCGGAACGCTTCCGTGGGGGCACTAATGCGTTGCCCAATTAAAGTCTAAAAAGATTGTAAATACTTCATAGTAACTTCGCAATGGAAACCTAAACATTATTGGCATAGAGTTTATTTTTATACGAATAAGTACACGTATCCTGAGCGGTGATGCTGAGCTTTATATGCGCTGACGAGAACTATTGGCTCGGGATGGCGATATGATGTGAAGTGCGAAGGAGAGGCGACTCATTTCGATTATATGATTGGCTCATCACACGATGCGTTATGGGCGCCAGGTGTGATTGGTTATAAATGGTCTTTACGCGTCTCATAAAGAGTGCACTCCCATTAAATTTTATTGACATCAGATTTTAGTTCATTAATCAATCTCATCAATTTGTTTTTGTATCTATTTATTTAATTATACTATTGTTATAAATAAAGACCTTGATTTACATTTTTAAAAATATGACCTTAAGCCAAAATAACATTTACATTTAAAAAAGAAATACGAATTTGACTTAAAATAATCCGGTTTATCGTTAATACCTAAAAAAGCTCTTTCTGATTCATGATGTACTCGTAACACGAATGCGTGACTTTTCCATACCATCGGATGCTCTCGCAGCAAAGAGTAAACTACCAATTCAATAAGTAGGTATAATAGATATTTATTTAAGTCTCGTTCACGCTAAGGCTACAAACAAGGATTAGTGTACTCAGTAGACCCTGTATCATAAACTGAGAAAATTAACCGGTGCTAAATAAAGCTTGTCAAAATTAACTGGTACAGCGTCTCGATGTAAGTTTAAGTCTTTCGGCTCTTGGTATGTAACAATTATCGGGTTACATTAATTTCAACGCAGCTCGTTTTGACTTCATATAAATTCTGACCAAATATTGCAGATAGAGTTATACAGATATAGATACTGTTTTGATAATTTAGAAGCCAATTATTTATACTTTAAAATTTCGTAAACGTTGTGGAACGTGTTTGATTTTTAATAGGAAATAAAAAGCACAACAAAATTTTCAAATCCGACTGGTAGTTTCAGAGCGCGTTCAAACAAACTAAAAACTTCAGTTTTATTACATTTCATTATTATAGGCTTGCAGGTAAGTAATTGACAAGATAAATAGACTAAAAAAAGCATGGAGCGACCGATAGAAATTGTTTCACGATTTCATACCAGGATAACAGGACTCACTGAAGTTCTATGTAGAAGGAAATCTCAGTTAAGAGAAAAGGATAGGAAATATGTGTTTAAATTTGTCATCAAGCAATTGCCAACCATCTCACTATCCTTGTCTGCACTAAGTCTAAAATACCTTGGTAAAAAGCAACAACTAGATTTTCGGTTGGAACTCCATTTCCATCAAGACCCCACCCGGCCCCCCTTATAGGGCGGGCGGGCCATGACTGAACTGGAAACGCAACGTCGCGTCGGCGTCGTTGCCATGGAAATACCCCAAAGCGGGACTAGGACAATAGGACGCCCAAAGAAGTTTTTATTTCTAGTTGGCAAGTTATACATAATGATTTTTATGATGTCAAAGGCTGCCTACTGAGTTGGCTGTCAGGGATAAGTGAATAGAATAAAAGGACATGCTCCATTATTTTAATGCGTGAAAAGGAAAATATACCATCACGCCTGTACTCCGCTGAAGGGTAAGGCGGAGGTGTATCAATGTACACCCACAGTTCAACGGAATGTTTAGGCCCCATATAATAGGCGACGAGCCTATTCCGGGCAAATATACTACCTCAACCGTAAATACCACAGGTTGATTTTATTTTATTTTATTTTCATTTTTGTACGCACACGTTGCTTGAAGTATAAATTTTGATGACGTCTGTGGTCTAGTGGTTCGAGTGTCGGACTGCTGATCACGAGGTCGTGGGTTCGATTCCCTCAAGACATAAATATAAGTATTATACATAAATATAATATAATGTAATGAACATAAGGATTTGTGTTTGTCTGGGTGTTTCAAAGTATGTAATCCATTGTCTAGTAGCCATAGTACGACCTCTATTTAGTTTGGGACTCATCTAGTCCCATGGTGCTGTGTAAAAATGTCCCAAACATCATTATATTAAATATTAAAATTAAAATTTTTTGCATATTTCAAACACAAAATTCTCAACAAGTTGGTTGGTATCTTCCATTATAATAAAATTGTAAGTGATGAAAAATGTAAGACTAAATATATTTATGATCTTTACAATATAAATATCTATTTAAATAATTTAAAATTATTAATTTAATTAATTTTTTTTTTATTTAATTATTTTAAAAATTTTAAATTATTTTTAAGATTAATTTAAATTAATCAAATACCAATTAGTTTTTTAACTATCAGTTGGATGTTCCTAGTAGGTAACGAATAATATTCTCCCAGCCAGGAATCAGAATATTTCATTTCTTTAGAGTAGGTTTTATACCATAAAAACTTATTACTGATATCGCAAGATAATAATTGTGCGAGAGATGTGGTATTCACGGAATCCGTTAATAGTTTACCATCAGGCGGCCCGTACAGTGTTTGTCACCTTGTATTAAAATACGTGATGACCGTTGGACTGCCAAGTCAAAGGTCTCGAACCCAAGGCTCCCACCCACCTCTGACTTTTCGAATTCATGTGCGTATTAATAATTAATTGTCACTCGCTTAAACGGTGAAGGAAAACATCGTGAGGAAACCTGCATACCTTAGAGATTTTTCTCGACGGTTTGTGAAGTGTGTCAACCCGCACTAGGCCAGCCTGGTGGACTATAGCCTAATCCCTCTCAATATGAGAGGAGACCCGTGCCCAGCAGTGGGACAGTATATGGGTTGATGATGATGATGTCAGATATATCATAAGTTTAAAAAAAAACTAATACATCTCAAATGACTGATAAAGACTGTCAAAGTAAAAACATTTTTTTTTTATTATTTACATAATTAATGATTAATTACATCTCTCACATAGTGTCTTAAAGTTACACTACTGTAACAAATCACAATTCCTTTTTACATAGAACTATGAATGTATATTTTTATTAATAACACTATTTTTTTTTTGTAATGGCCAAATCACAAATATTTGTCCCTGTTGGGAACCGAAACCAAAACACGCAGCGCACTGGTGAGGAGACCACCGCTATGCCAAACATGCAGCTATGCAGCTGACGGTATCGATTGTCCTAGATGACGTAGTGCGTTCCGCGTGGTCGGCAGCCTCATGTATTGATCCACAACGGTGGACGACATCTAAAATACTGGGCTCTCATGAAGCAGTAAGATACCGATAAATGTAAACTTTCACTTTTGTTATCGTAGGTATATGCTAACTAAAGTAACTTATAATATAAAACAACAATCATGTAAACAAACCCAATTATTGTCAGGATACTCCGTTATAACTTAATTTTACTATCGATTATTATGACTGTAGTCTGATTTCCACATCAGAATTTCTGACCAAGAAAATATTGTCTAAATTAAATTAAAATTATTAAATCTTACGTTTACGGTGAAAATAAAAATAAAACATAAATACTATGATTTTAGTTTGTTTAAAATTCTGTCGACAGTTTTTTAGCTAGTTTGAGAACTTTCTAATGAATAAAAACTTTTTAACAAAAAAATTAAACCGCCGAAAAACTGAAAAGCAAAAAACGTTCGACTCAAAATTACATAAGTGTACATAACATTAGTATAATAACTTATTATTTTTTGCGTTTCAGTTTTTCGGCGGTTTAATTTTTTTGTTAAAAAGTTTTTATTTTATAATTTTTGGTGGCTCATAAAAAGTAATCATAAATTAAGCATGTAGTAATTAATCCACTAATTACTACATGCTTAATTTATGATTACTTTTTATTTAATTGTAATACACAACTCAGCATTAAAATCTGTGAATGAACAATAAATCACCCTTATTTTCCAACTCTTAGGGTAGGATTTTTTTACAAATTTATATGGGATCAAGTTCGAGGTATATGTACCCTGTCCAATAAAAAAAGAATTATCAAAATCGGACTACACTGTAATAAGCTATGAGTTGCTTATACATAAAAAAATATATACGTGTCGACTTGAGAACCTCCTCCGTTTCTTGTTTTTCGTCTGTTGAAAACCCAGTACTTATCTAAAAGTCGTTCAGCTGTCAGTAAATATAATCACATATAGTAATTATGACGCGTCTCGCCTTTATTTAGTAAAGGATATATAATAGGGCCTTACCTATGAAATTGCCAACTGAATATGACTGACTAGTCATATTACATAATAAATTAAAGCCAAATGTAATACTTCAAGTATTACATTTGACTTTAATTTATTCCTTAAAAATCAGCGATGCCCTTTTTTCTGTGTTTAACTTTATTATATTGCTGTTTTTGAGACTATGAAAACTCTAGCTCCGCATTATTTTTGGATACGAGTTCCCTCAGATGGCACGCAATATCAATCAAGTGACTGCGCGGTGCGATTGTGATAGTCGCTATCGTCCTAGAAATGTTAATTTAAACAACGAAGATTTTTACAATATACCTATATGCAAACCTGTCGCTTTTCTGTCAATATAGTCTTTACAAATATCATTAAAGTCAAATATTCAAGTTCTGAAATCCCTTTTTGGCAAGACAAACATTTGAAAACTGAATACTATTCTACTAAGACATACACAGTATTACAGTTTCATCATATTGTTAATGCTGATGGCCGCTCTTTTTCCTAGCGGGGATGACATGCACTAATTTTTGTTTTTGTTAATGACAGTCTAATTATTTAATTTGCAAGAAATAATTTATTTTTCTTTCTTTTCTTTTCTTCTTTTTTTACATGTTAGTTTCAAATAACACTACAGCGGTATTAGTAACGCTGAAGCTGTTGCTTGATAACCAGTTTTAACTCGTTTTTATGTTCATAGACTTCTTGTATCATGGTATGTATTCAACGTAGTTTCAAACTTTCACGCAGCCCCGGTGAGGTGTAAACCACGTGGGATGTATACCGTTCAAGTCTAAATAACAATGCCTCTTCTGGCTTTCTGGAATCCTGGTATAGTATATTAATTTTAGTTGCGTGTTGTCGTTCTGAAATGGGGTTTATAATAATAAACCCGGTTCAGACCACCCAACTTCAGACGGATTCACCGTTTAAATAATAATTACAATGTCATTCATGTAAACGGAAGATAATTTTTGTACACACTTTAAAACTTAAATAAAATCTACATTATCATAAATAATTGTCTTTAAACTTAATTTATAAAGCTATATTTTCCTTGGTCATCGCATCACGTGTGAACGAACGGATAGAACAATCTCGCAAATTTTTTTTTTTTTGTTAATTATTGTCAGGACAAGGTTATGAAAGAAAAAAATAAAAAAAATATGCAGGAAAATAGAAAATTTAAAAAAACTTAACAACTTCCGGTAAAGTCTACGCAGACGACGTCGCGGGCAGTAAATTAAATGCTATCCAAATCGTATCCAAATCATCAAATAATATTTTTAATGTTATCCTTAAGTAGCAGTCGAGCTGACACTGGGCCCATCTCAGCAGAACTCCGGTAGTTCTTCATGAACCCCAACCAGCTGCTGTGGACGCGTGGCACTGTAAACATTATAGACCGGTGATGTTCAATGAGGCTTGGTTTTATTTACTATCTTTGATATGTAAGGGACAAATAACATCGAAGTTAAACCAAGTTAATTTGGAAAGAAAATCTGACTTCCAAGTACGTTGCGTGTCACTTCGGTTTCTACTGCATAACATCGCGGTTACTAACGTAAAAGTCATCACGATAGTCTCCATAACTTAACTGATCTAATACGCTCATAGCATGGATTTCTTGAACAAGTCGACTTTACAGTACACAGTATTCTCAGTAGTAAATTTCAGTTGTCAGTCTTCCTTCCTCCGAGCGTTTTCCCAACTATGTTGGCTCCCAGTCTAACCGGATACAGCTGAATATCAGTATATCAATCAGCAAGTTCGCCGCTTTAGAAAGGATATGTCTACATGTTGGATTGATTACAAGAAGGCTTATGACTCGGTACCTCATACATGGCTTATGAGGGTAATGGAGTTGTATAAAATAAATACAACACTACGCACCTTCCTAATGTCATGTATGCGGCAATGGAGTACAGTCCTTCACTATCCAGGATGTCGACAAATCCAAGGTAGCGATGAACTGATTAGGATTGAGCGAGGTATATTTCAGGGCGATAGTCTGAGCCCGCTATGGTTTTGCTTAGCCTTGAACCCTCTGAGCACATTATTAGAGGGTTCAGGGCTGGGTTATAGGTTGAGAAGAGGTGATCAGGCAATATCCCACCTCCTTTACATGGATGACCTAAAGCTGTTTGCCTATAACCATTCCCATTTGATGGAGCTACTAAAGTTAACTGTAGAATTTAGTGGCTCCATTAAAATGGAGTTTGGTGTGGACAAATGTGCCATCATGCATGTGAAGCGAGGGGGGATTGTGGAGTCCCCGGGAACCCAGCTCTCGGACACCATACACCTTCGATCCCTTTTCTCAACTGAAACTTATAAGTACTTGGGTATGTCGGAGGCATTGGGAATTAGTGAGGCTGACATAAAACAATCGTTGCGGGAACGCTTCTTCTGCCGCCTGAGAAAAGTTTTCAACAGTCTTTTGTCAGGCGCAAACAAGGTGCGTGCCTTCAACGGTTGGGTTATGCCAGTCTTAATATATTCTTTCGGCATAGTCAAGTGGACGCAGACTGAGCTTGACGCCCTGGATAGGAGAGTCCGCACACTGCTGACGTCATATCGTATGCATCACCCACGCTCGTCAGTGATGACGTTGTACATCCCGCGGAAATGTGGGGGTCGCGGCTTTTTGAATGCTAAGACCCTCCACAACCGTGAGATATGCAGCCTCAGAGATTATTTTCTCCATGCTGACGTGGGGATGCATCGAAATGTCGTCGCAGTGGATAAAGGACTTACCCCGCTTACCTTAGCTAAAGAGAACTGGCGCAAACCTCAAGTACTAAGCACTAATGATCGCATGGTGGTATGGCAGAGTAAGGAACTCCACGGGCGCATTTTTCGGGCCTTACATGGGCCTGATATTGATCTGTTAGCGTCCGTGGCCTGGTTACGCTTCGGTGAACTTGAGATTGGAATATTTATACATTGGGTGGTATCATAGTCACTCCATTCTTTATTTTGCAGCCTAGCCGTCATTTGAAGATATTTTGGCGCCGGTCCAAATATGGAGTCAAAATACCAGTATAGCATAAAATAAGAGAGTAATATGTTGATGTTGTTGCTACTCAAGTGTGCGTTTTGTTCAGTTACTGTACTCACACCATAAATTTTGAAATATGTGCAGGATATATTTTTAAAGACTGAATACAAAATATCCTTTTCACTCAATCGCCCTGAATGTAAAAACTGGCTGTGAGAAAGAGACAGTGTAACTGTATAATCCCAACCACGCAATACTTGATCATGATGGGTTACATTACCCAACCCTAGTAAACAAAGAGCCAGAGGCCAGTAATCTAATGTTGCCTGAAAGTTAGATTTAATGTAAATAAAAATGTAGTAAGTTTTATTATAATTACATCCTTGCTACTTTTTCTTCTATCTTTATTTGTCAACAAAATAGATAAAAATAAGATTGTATGAAATCTAAACTAATATTATAAAGATATGAGTATGAGTTTTTGTGTCTTTGTTTGTAATGCATAAAATTTCCTAACCGAATTTAAAAATTATTTCATCCTATCAGTGTCAGCGAGTAACAGGGGCTGTATGTTATATCTATCTACGGGTCAATAGTATATAATTATTTAAGTTACCTTTGTGGACTCAGTAAGAAAAGGTCCGTAATCATTTGCGAACGACTTGATTGATGAATAAATATATAAAAGATAATATAATATTAAGTAATTGCTAAATTTCAATAGTTTAATCGGGTCAGTAGCACCCATTATTATACATTTTGTTTGTAAGCACGTCGAAACTTACGAAAACTAGCTCTTCGACTAGCCCGCAGCTCATATTTCCGTAGCATTCCTGATAGCCTTGTACATCACGAGCCTATCGAAATAATCTTAAATTGTTTCAAGATTTATAAAAAATCGACGATTTACTTACTAGACTACCTTTTATTGAAAAATGCTAGCTAGTCGCTTTTTGCAATCAAAAGGTAGTCTTTGTAATTACTATATCTAAAATAATATTTTAGGATGAAATTTTTCGGTAGTAGTAACAACTACTTTGTCAATTAGAACACTTCAAATCAAGGACTGCTGATTCTGTGACTGCCGTGACAGAGTATCTGTTGCTAAGGAACTGCGTCGTCTTTTCAGTTAGTCCAGTCTCGTTGCCATGGTTATACCCACAACAGTACTAGGACAACATGACTCCAGAAGAAGCGGAAGTTAGTTTTAACTTTCCGAAGTTTCCGAAATCCGTTTTTTTTTTCAGTGCAGTCACATCAGATGTTTAAAATTGTCACATAATTGGTGTATTATTCTAAACTGATTGCCCTTGGAGTATTAAATTTAGCAATTTGCTGGCTTAATCATCATTAAAATTGCCATTTAGTTCATTAATTATTAAAAAGAAGTTTAAAGGATTTCATAATACTGTGCAAGTTTTACATAAAACCTAATAATAAATATCGAGGTACAGCTGCGGAGGGCAGCGAAACTATAAATCTCACCCTGTTAACTTTAATGCTTGGTTTAAAACTTTAAGTAAACAACATGTTTTTGGATTAAGTTTAAGTATTTAATAATAAGCTTACAAGTAAACTTAAAAGTAAACATCACAATATTAACATTCTTTCATACTCAACGCCGTCATTTAACCAGGTACTGAATATAGTTTTATAATATCTATATAAAACTTTTACATATTATTTAAAACACTATCTAGCGTGAAGGTAGGGAACTTATTCAGGAGTACGTAGTTACGTGTGTGTCATTTGGTTTATGTAGAGGGCCTTCATGTACTGAAACATTTGGCAAACCTAAATTCTTTTGAAGAGTACTCTTTGAATTATAGAATTTATTTAACAAAAAAGATGTCGCGTCTTTTACTATTCAATTTTCTGTGTAAATAGGCAATTAAACAAGGGTGGGTTATTAAAAAAATTTCAAATTCAAATTTCGATTTCGACATTTTCAGAATAGAATATACATAGTTATTACTATAATAATTATACAATAGTTGATACTTAGAAATATGTTTTCAATGTATCAACCAATCGCCGAATCACCTGCAATTAAAATAACAAAAATGCTGACTCAAAATATTATTATGAATATTATGTTGTGCTAACACAATATTACTATGACTATCATGATTGACGTATTGTGTTACTAGTTGATAGGTATACTACAATATTGATATCTGTATGAACATACATACCTACTGTGCCGTGGGATTTAAGCTCAAACTTGTATTTGTACATAAACTATTTCCCGTATCTATCGCAGGACTATTCAATTCCGCATGTAAGAATCATCGTTGATGATCGGTGTAATTGCCAACATCCTCTTTTAAAATCTCGCGACCTGGAAAGGAAAATATAAAACTAAGTATAATATTATATCAAGAAATAATTTTCAATACGATTATTTTACGACGCACTGATAATTTGAATAATAGTTTGTAGCCGATGAATAAAATATATAAAGTGATCAGGAACGGCAGTTGCTATTTATTTCGCTCGGATGTGAGTTATTAGATCAAGGATACTTGTAAAATCTTAACCGGACTTGGGCAGATGGACGGACGAAGACAATCCTGCTTTATGCAGTTTTACATGTCGTTCAGACGAGTAGGTACTGAAACCAGTTTTATAGCTGCTTGTCTGAGAATATTTTCCCCCAAGCATAAGTTTGACGTATACGTATTTAGGGTATTTTATTATTGGCGCTTTATTACACACAAGGCCATGATGATATTACTTCATTAAATTGCTGTGAAGTATTTTTAATTTATTTTATCAACCGACGAAAAACAATAAAAAATTTGATAATTCTTTTTTTATTGTAAAGGGATAAAAAAGATAAAGATACCCCGAAGTTGGTCCAATATAAATTTAGAAAAAAATCCAGCCCTAAGGGTAGCAAAACGCCCACCACCTCAATCTACCCTTGTCAATGGACACTGTAAAGGGTCCGAAACGTCGGGATTAATAATATCAATATATCGCGATAAAATTTGTAAGAAGTAGTTTTATTTCAATGTATATTATTCGCGTAGTAAATGTAAGAAATTAATAAGACGATTGGTTGTTCACTCACTGATTGTATGGTATGACCACGCATAACTTTATACAAAGTAGTCCGATTTTGATAATTCTTTTATTATTGGATAGGGTGTACCTCAAACTTGGTCTCATACAAATTTGGAAAGATATCCTACCCTAAGAATGGGAAAATAGGGGTGATTTATTGTTCACTCACAGATTTTAATGCTGAGTTGTGTATTACAATTAAATCAAAAGTAATAATAAATTAAGCATGTAGTAGATTATAGCTACAAAAATAATAAAATAAAAACTTTTTACCAAAAAATATAAACCGCGATAAAACTGAAAAGCAAAAAATACCTAATAAACGTTTCTTATTTAACTTTAATAAATAAGTTCTTAGACTAATGTAAGCATACCTAAGTAATTTTGAGTCATATTTACGTATGTAAACACTTCTCCTGACTGACTGACTTCATCCCTAAGAAGGTTATATACCCGTGCGAACTGGGGCGGGCCGCTAGTAAGGAGTATAAAAGAGTTTATTATTGTTTCAATACATTGTTGAATATATTTACAATAAAGTTTTGTATCTGCAGCCTTCTAAAAAGGATTGGTTTTCAGAGCTTGATTTTAAAAAGTTTAAAAGCAGATTTAGATTTTAAAAGAAGTTTTAAGTGAGAGGTTAAAGGGGGAAGGCAAATGAGAATGAATGAGATAGCGTAGACTGTTCACCCTTGCCTGTCTTTCGAATGGAGTAGTATGGGGTGGGACAAAATTTTTGACAGCAGACCTTGTTACAATAACAACACGCTTCACTTTTGATCCCTTCAATTTGATTCTTTCTATCAAAAGTTGTCGGACAGGTTAAAACGTACAAAACATATCCCAAGTTTGGCCATATAAATCACACGGCACATTAGCTTAGTGGTTAGAGCGTCGTGCTAATAACGCGAAAGTCGGGGGTTCGAATCCCTCATGTGCCAGTTTTTTTATTTTTGCTTTTTGGGTTATTTTGTAACACAAAATTAATTACAGTTTTATATGTTCTAGTAGCAATTCCTGTTTAACTCTTCTTGCATAAGTTTTTGAAGTGAAGATTTAAACGAAAAACTTAATTTATGAACTTAATTTAATGTATGTTGTTGAAGAACCAATCAAAATTGCAACGGCATCAGCGACGGCGCTCGATTGGTCCGTCGTTGAGTGGAACAGATGGCGCCACCGTAGTGCAGTGCGCGAGCGCGGCCATATTCACTTTGTATAGAATCACGATCATCGCACGCAAACCATCTTTTGTAACTGTTTCTTTAGCAATCAATAAATTCAACATATTTTTCACCGAAATAGTCTCCAAATTATTTATTCTGCTGCCGACGATATCACCCCCGTGTCTGGGCATAGACATATTGGTCCATCGAACCGGATTGGAATATTCCGAGGAGCACGCGGTTGGTTGCAGAACTTGCAGAACAAAATCACGGAAAGCTGCAAGGAATCTACGCAGGAGAAGTCTTCGGTGAGACGTGCCAGCCAAATCCTAAACCCATTATCCTATTCAATTGTGTTAACACGGTGTTCAAATAAAATTTCAGTGCATAACGTCGCGAACATTCGTTGCCCGCCCGGTTCATCCACCACGCAGCATCAGATAAGTAACAGTTCCAGCTACAGCCAGTGCAACTGTAAGTACTCCGTTTATCATAACTCGCCGAAATGACTACTGTAGATATGAAAGTGGAAGATCTTAGGGAGCTCAATAGACTTCGCGGAATTATTAAGGGTAGACTCACAAATTTTAAAAAGTACATTAATACGTTAAGTACTCAGACGTTACCTAGTATTATTCACGCAGCTTTAAAATTACGTATCACGGGTATGGAAAACTTATTTAAGGAATTTTGTGACGTCCAAAATAAGATAGAAAAATTAAGTTCTGACAGTGATATTAACGTACAGTTGAAGAATAGGGAAGACTTTGAAATTGAATATTATAGTATTTTAGCTGAAGCTCAATCCCTTGTTAAAATTTTGGACGATGGTACTTCTACATCCAGTGACAGTGCGTGTACGTCCCATATTAAGCAGTCTATAAAATTGCCGACCATTGCCTTACCTACTTTTAATGGTTCATGCGAAAACTGGTTAGAATTCCGCGATACATTTCTATCATTAATACACAATTCGAAGGAAATAACGAATATTCAAAAGTATCATTATTTAAAATCTTCCCTGTCAGGAAACGCATTATCGGTTATTGATTCGCTTGAATTTTCGGCCAGCAATTATCCAGTTGCATGGGAATTGCTAATAAATAGGTACAACAATCATAAATTATTAATCCATAACCATGTTAAGGCGTTATTTTCATTGCCGGCGCTGACTAGTGAGTCAGCCAGTTCATTAAGAAAGATTATAGACTCTGTTCTTAAAAATATTCGCGCATTGAAATCTCTTGGTGAACCAGTAGATTATTGGCACGCACTACTCATATATCTGACGGTTATTAAATTGGACCCAATCACCGAACGTGAATGGGAACAATACAAACTAACCTTACCCGATGAGACTGATGTAAATAAACCCGGTGTGTCAAAGTCAGCGTTAACAGTGGATATATTATTAGATTTTTTAAGAAATAGGGCTCAAATGTTAGATACTTTGAAATTAACACACAGTAAGAACACTATGCATACACGGAACGAACCTGGATTCAAACGACAAGAACAGTTACACAAGTTACCTAAGACGCATTGCAATATTGCCACCAAGGGTAATAAAATTGAACATTCCTCTAAGGCTACCTTACAAAAAAGGAACTGTCCTATGTGCAGCAAGAAACACCCATTATATTCATGCCAGTCATTTCTGAATTCTAACGTGCAGATTAGATTGAAATTAGTGCGTGATAAAGGGTTATGCGAAAATTGTTTTAACATAGGACATGCGTCTGAAGACTGTTGGTATGGCCCCTGTAGGAAATGTGATAAGAAACACAACTCATTAATTCATGAGGACGACGGCGTGCCTAATGATAATAATCAAACAAATAATCACGCACTGAATGGTTTGTTATCAGTGGGTGGACAATCCAACGAAACCGGTTCTCTCGTAGGCACGGTCGCGTCCCATCTTAGCACTAATATAGCACACACACACTCCGTACTCAACGTAAACACGCACACAGATAACTCAAGCGATCAGCTGTTATCATCCACGCCAAACGTTTTATTGGCAACGGCGCTCGTTGAAATTCTTGACTATCTAGGTAATTATGTAAAAGCGCGCGCAATACTGGATAGCGGGAGCGAGCGTTGTTTTATTTCGCAGTCACTATGTGACAAATTAAACAAAAATATAATACAGTCCACTATGCTTATACGGGGTGTTGGTAACACAGTCACAAAAATCACGCAAAGTTGTGACATCGAAATTAATTCAATTCACAGTGAATTTAAAACACGCATACAGTGCTTAGTGTTGCCTACTATTACGTCAACACTACCACGCATTTCATTCAAAAATAATATTATGTTAAAATTTCCTGACCATATCCAACTTGCTGATCCTATATTTCATGAAAGCAAGCAAATTGATTTACTTATTGGAGCAGATGTGTTTTGGGAATTAATCGAGGATGGTAGATTACGATTGTCAAACGGTCCCTACCTTCAAAACACAAAACTTGGATGGATATTGTCAGGGCCATTATATGGCACAGAACACACACAACAAACTAGATGTAATTTTACACAATCATTAGATAGTTTAATGCGTAGCTTCTGGGAACTAGAGGAAAAACCTATTAGTTCGTATTCGGAATCATTCTCAAATGAAGACCGGTTGTGTGAAGATCACTTTGTAAAAACAACAAAAAGGGAAGCGGATGGACGCTTTTGTGTCAAAATTCCTTTTAAAGAATCACCCGAGTCTTTAGGAGAAACGTTTCAACTAGCCGAGAAACGTTTTTACGTACTTGAGAAACGATTACAACGAAACTATCAGTATAAAAAATTATATTCAGAATTTATAAATGAGTACATTAAATTAGGTCACATGACACGCATTCAAAATTATAGTACACCACATTACTTTATGCCTCATCATGGTGTACTCCGCGAACATTCCACTACCACCAAACTTAGGGTAGTATTCGATGCCAGCGCACGGTCTAGTAATGGTGTATCTTTAAACAGTTTACAACTAGTAGGGCCACCAATACAGGGCGACCTGATTAGTATTTTGTTAAGATTTCGCGAACATCGTTACGTGGCGTGCGCCGACATCGAAAAGATGTATAGACAGGTCATAGTCGATGAACATCAGCGTCACCTTCAGCTCATTTTATGGCGTGAAAGCCCATCTGATCCCCTGGACGTATATCAGTTAAATACGGTTACATACGGGACTGCTTCCGCGCCATTCTTGAGCTGCAGGTGTTTAAAACAACTCGCGCACGAGTGTAGCAACGCTGACGTCGCCAGAACTATCCGCGAGGATTTCTATGTCGACGATCTAATATTTGGTGCTTCCGACATTATGTCACTCACCCGTAATTGTAATGAAATTGATAAGGTTCTAAAATCAGGTTGTTTTCAATTACGGAAGTGGATTTTTAACTTTAACTTCCCGACTACAGAAGCAATATCTAAAGAATTATCATTAGGTGAATATACACACAGTAAAACTTTAGGTATAGGGTGGCATAATCGTGACGACCAATTTTATTTCCACACACAAGTCGATCACAAACCGGAAATTATTACAAAACGCGTAATATTTTCGCGTACTGCACAAATATTTGATCCTATAGGTTTGCTAAGTCCTATTATAACCACGGCTAAGATGTTAATCCAGAGACTATGGTTATTAAAACTAGACTGGGATGAGCCTGCCCCTAGTGACGTCACCCGAGCTTGGCTACATTTTGTTAATGACCTGACCCTGCTTAATACTATTCGCATTCCACGTTATGTGATGTGTAGCAACTATACACGTATAGAACTACATATATTTACTGACGTGTCACAAGCAGCCTACGGTGCATGCGCTTATGTGCGGACATGCAGCGGTGACTCACTTGTTACCGTGAAGCTGTTGTGCGCTAAGGGCAAGGTAGCACCAGTAGCAAGTCCTCTCACCATACCTAGATTGGAGTTATGTGGCGCGCTAATAGGGGCTAGATTATATGACAAAATAATTAAATCGTTACGGTGTCAATTTAATGAGGTCATGTTTTGGACTGACTCGACGATTGTTCTGGGTTGGCTCCGCATGCCTCCCTCTTGTCTTAAAACATATGTGCAAAATAGAATCACACAAATTCACAGCATAACAGGCCAGCACTCGTGGAATCATGTCAGTGGAAAAATTAACCCAGCTGATATGGTTTCACGAGGGTTGAGTTTACAAGCATTGCATGATTCCAGTCTATGGTGGGAGGGACCGCAATTCCTTCATAATGCTAACTTGCATTTAAATATAAAAACAGGGGAAGATAATATTTTATTTACAGAAAATTTACCTGAGATTAAAACTACAAATGTAAACACTTTATTAATAAATAATGGTACCACATTATATTTTCCATTTAATCGTTTCTCACAGTTCAACCGCATGAAGCGAGCTGGGGCGTATGTACTACGCTTTATATATAACACACGCAACAGAAATAATAAACGCAAAGGTGAGCTTGATGTGGACGAACTTGATGAATCACTTTTAATGCTAGCAAAATTTGCACAAATAGAATCTTTTCCTAATGAGGTTGAGTCATTGTTAGGAAACACATGTTTGAAGTTAAAAACATTAAGTAAATTGAACGTTTTTTTTGATCATCGTAAATTAATTAGAGTTGGCGGTCGAATTGAGAACTCATAAAATTTTAATTATAATAAAAAACATCCAATTTTATTATCTTCAAAACATTTATTTACTCAATTATTATTTCGTTATGAACATAACCAGTTACTCCATGCTCCGCCACAGTTGTTGCTATACACAATTCGCAATACCTGGTGGCCGGTCGGAGGTAGGAACCTGGCAAAGAAAATAGTACATAGCTGTGTCACATGTATACGAATGAGAGGGAAGATTTTAAGCCCAATGATGGGAAACTTACCTGAGGCGCGACTTGAACCGGGATTTCCATTTCTTCGTTGCGGGGTTGATTACGCAGGGCCAGTCTATGTGTTGAACCGTAAGGGCAGAGGAGCTAAGACGGTAAAGGCATACATATGTCTGTTTATATGTTTCGCGACACGCGCTGTCCATTTGGAGTTAGTCAGTGACCTAACATCAGACGCGTACCTGTTAGCCCTAAAGCGGTTTATCTCGCGAAGAGGAAAACCGTTGGAAATTTATTCCGACAATGGGAAAAATTTTGTCGGCGTTAAAAATGAATTCACAAAATTTCTAAGTTCTTGTTCAGGAGAAATTAAAAAATACGCCACTTCACAAAACATTAAATTTTCTATGATTCCACCTTACGCTAGTCATTTCGGTGGTTTGTGGGAAGCGGGGGTCAAAAGTTGTAAACACCACTTGATGCGCGTGGTGGGTAACGCTCATCTTACGTTCGAGGAGTTTAGTACCGTGTTAACACAAATTGAGTCAGTCCTAAACTCCCGACCCCTAAATCCTATGTCTTCAGAACCCACAGATCTCCTTCCACTTACCCCAGCTCACTTCTTGGTTGGCCGTCCACTAACCTCACCTGCTAGTCCAGACTTCAGCAATGTTCCAGTTCATCGTCTCGACCGCTATCAGAGGATAGAACAGCTACGCCAGCACTTTTGGACCCGCTGGTCCAAAGAGTACATATCCGAGCTACAGATACGAAGTAAATGGACGGACAAGAATTAACGACGCGACATAAGATCTGACGGAAAACACAATGGTTCTGCTCAAGGATGACAACCTGCCACCTTTGAAATGGAGCTTGGGACGTATCAGCAAGACGTTTCCGGGCAAGGATGGGATTTCAAGAGTCGCTGACGTCAGAACAGCAAACGGAGTCGTTCGGCGGTCATTTTCAAAAATATGTCCGTTACTGAATGAAGAGTAGTAACGATTAGATCACATATAAGCACAGGATTTATATTTTATTTAATATAACAATTGGAAGCTATACCAGCTTCCAAGGCCGGGAGCATGTTGAAGAACCAATCAAAATTGCAACGGCATCAGCGACGGCGCTCGATTGGTCCGTCGTTGAGTGGAACAGATGGCGCCACCGTAGTGCAGTGCGCGAGCGCGGCCATATTCACTTTGTATAGAATCACGATCATCGCACGCAAACCATCTTTTGTAACTGTTTCTTTAGCAATCAATAAATTCAACATATTTTTCACCGAAATAGTCTCCAAATTATTTATTCTGCTGCCGACGATATCACCCCCGTGTCTGGGCATAGACATATGTATATACTCATATGTTGATGTTTTTTCCAGTCTTTCCAGTAATTGTGCGATTAAATCTGAATGCTATAAAAGCGTTTCATCAAGCCATTATCTAGTCTAAATAAAAACTTCTATGATGCTTTTTATTCGTGACTCTGTGACCGTCTGAAAGTGTCATTAAAGCTTCATGGCAAAACGTTTAAAAATAACACAGATATGAGTTTGTATGCCGTTCGTGGATACATTATTGCGTTTACGACGCGACAGATAGATGGCATTCACAGTCTATAATCAAATAGGATTTTAGTTTTTATTAGTTAACGAGGTGTTCTAAAAATAATAATGTGCTCGCAGAATATTTTATAGAAACTATGAAGACATGAATAAACAATAATCTAAATAGTTTTCTAATAATGACTGAAGGACGGACGCACAGCATCAACCGGTGAATCATAAAATTTTGCAAAGAAGTTTCTTTTTGGAAGAACAAGACACAGGTAACATTGTGGGCATACAGCTAGTATATGATTGTATAAATAAATGGTCACTAATCAGAGTAATTAACAGCTATTCAAAGTTGTCACAGGACAACTATACCTTACGAAAGAGAATTTATTCAACAAGATAACTGTACATTTTCCTAATAAGAAAATTGTTTTTCTTTATAGCCCATACTGCAATGCCAAACAGTACAATCTGTATGACAACGATCATAATATAATTTTAGTACGCAATCCTAACCTTGTTTGTGCTAGAAATAGGTGCTGTCAAATGTCAAATCCTTGTACAGTAATCTTACACTAGTACTAGGACATCATAAACTACGTCGAAATGAGTTTGTGCGCCGGTCAAGGATATGTGATTCAAGATGGCAGCAAACAGATGGCGTTATCAGTTTTATTAAAAATTAGGATTTTAGTAATACTCGTTGGGTATAATTAATATAATAATATTACATAATAATTATTACCTATGTCGTGACGATGATTTCTTTGTGCTTTCAAAGAGCGCGTATTAACAAATTTTTGATCGAAATTCGAATTTTTCCATTCCTTTGCTTTATCATATTTCAATATTTATTGTGTACTAAAAAATAAAAACACGATTATAGTGGACTTTTATAAAACTTTAAGGAGAAAAATACTTTCTCCATGCGTAGAAGTGTTACCTTCCGAGTAGGTGAATTAAAAATATTTTAACGGAAAGCACTGAAAGTCTTTTTTATTTATACTTTCCGCGTATATTCCTAGTTCCTCTCATTCCCTCGTTTTAACAACTTAATTGTCTGTCCACTTAAGGCTTATAAAATAATAAATTGAACCAGATACATTGAAGCAAGTAATTTTCAATTAATGTGATATTGTAGTTATTATTAACTGTGTTACTAAGTTACAACAACTTTGGTGGAGATCTAACGACGCAGTGGAAGTGGAAAAGTTCTGGGCGAAAAAAAAGTATACACCTATTTTAGAATAAAATGAAAGGGTTATTAAAAAGGTAATTTCAAAATGTGTAAGTATAAAAATACTTTTATAAAACACAAAAGAGGTCAAATTGTGCTACTTTTGTGGGGTTGAGCTCATAACACAGAACAGAGCATCTAACAAAGTTCTCAGCTATCTCTAGCTAAAGAACAAATATAGTGAAGGAGAAGTATATCAGAAACGAATTCCTTTTACACTCCACCGCTACTTATTTTGGAATTTTTGTATACCGGCTTCCCGATGTCGGCCGGTTTCCGAAGTAGCCACACGGACCTCCAAATGAAGCTCAATATAACGTCTTCACTAGAAATTCCAGTGAACACTTCACTTGCGCGATGCAGGATTTAATTTTCAAATATTTTTCATGTAATTTGTGTACTACTAAACTTAAATATCATTATTTAATAAAATAAAAGATTTATTTTATTGTTGTCGTGATGTGATATTTTTATTTTTTTATTATTTATTATTGAATGCGATCTATACCAAGGTTTTTACAATATTAAGAAATATTAGCGCCCTTCAACCTTGATGAATAAAGTTGCGGACGGAAGCGAAACTAAAATACGCATCCTTATAACTTTAATGTTCATACCTTGAATCAAACTAGTATTTTTTAAGGATTATGTTTAAGAATTTAATATTAAGCTACTAAGATGTGATTTGCAGTTAAAACCCGCGATATTAATATTCTTCCATATTCAACGCTGTCATTTAACCAGGTAATATGGTTTTATTTGTAAAAGCACTATCTAGCGTCAAGGTGGGGAAATTATTCTTTACGCAGGTGTAGTTACGAGTTCCATTCGATTTATGTAGAGGGCCTTAATTTAAAACATTTAGCAAAGTTAAATTCGTGTTTATTCCGTAAATAGTTTCACAAAAATATATGGTAAGCTGTGTTCCCACATTAGGTCATCCTATGTCATGGGAAACACGCTTTTATTTACAAATTAATCACGAACTTTTATTGTATGAATGATGCTATCTCTCTCCTTACGCACGTCCGGCGTCTATAGAAAGCAAACGTAATTCATTTCTGTATTCCACCCCCATGAGCTTCATACTCTCCCAGTGATTAGCTTTATAAATAAAGGTCGGGAAAAGCAAGCTCCCGAATAGCCGTGAATGCATCTTCAATTTTCTATTGCGTTAGTGCCTTAGATAATGATTCGGTTTTGGCTCTTGACTTTGTTTATTATTTTAGTATTAACGGATCAGTTAGAAAATATATTTGCCGCACCGCTATTAATAAAATAGTTTTGAAAAGCTACGTTTAGTTGAAAAGCAACGACTCTCCTAGCGTAGTGTCTCCTAGCCTGAAGCATCTCTCATCTAAAACCGTATGCAAGTGGCATAGCCGCATAGCTGCAATTTGCAGTTAACGAAGCTACATTGACAGAAATCGTAGAAACTCATGACAGCCACGATAAAAATTTCCATAACTCGACTAAATATTTGACAAAAAAGCTAGGGCACTCACTGTTCACTGATATTTTGTTAGTCATTCTAGCAGTTCCGTGGGACATATTATTTAAACAATTGCTTCTGTTATTGTTTTTTAAGATGCAGTCATAATCGTCAAAATGATTTTAGCTTTATCTTTCATTTGAAAGTTTCAATCACACCAAAACTTGGTTGAATAAAATAATCTTTTTTTAAATACAATATAGTTGTCATACTAACCAATTTTAGGTTAATATGAATACCTAATACGCACTGTATACTCGTAAAATCAAAGTTAAGTAAGTTAATATACAAATCCAAGATTAGTGTACCGAGTGACATTAACGATGTAGTAGTACTAGTAACTGCGACCTTACTACTGCTGACCTACATTCTAAGTGTTTACTCTACAAATGTTTCATTCATAAAATATTGCTGCCTCACACTCACGTTGTGTAATACAAGATCAAAACTACCCCTACCCCCAAGTGGCAATGTATGCATCATAATACACATAAGGTGTGTGTGTGTGTGTGATTGAGTTAAAGGTAGACTTTCTAGTGTTCATTGATTCCTAGTACATATTGTATGCGTTTCAGTTCCAATGCTGCCTCGAATGTTGAGTAATAAAGCATTGAATTGAAAACGGGTAACCAATGAATGGAAGGGCAAAACGGTGAATCCAATAATCATGATATTTTGATAGTCATTCATTGATAAGTTTTAATGTTTACGTTATAATATTAGTGAAATATCACTGTAGAAATATTTTTCACAAAAAATACTCAATTACAATCAAATACAAGTCCATTAATTGAAAATAAACTATCTGTGTTATTGATTTAGACACCATTATTATTATTAATAAAGTAATTTTTTCTATTAGTGTCTTGAGACAATCGCATGCAAAAACTTTATCTACATATGTTTTTAATAAATACATTTTTATTCCCGTTTCAGCACTGAAATAACTCAGTGACGTCATCCTGTAAAATATTTTTATCAGTATCGCTCTGTATCAGTTTCATAATTTCTAAATCGTCGGCTTATATATAGAGTAGAGTATAGGTAGAGTTTGTATTCCTCAAATATGTATGGTGTGGCACGCCAGAATTTACCAAATAACTGTCGCTAAAAGTTATAAAATAGTTGTTTACATCTCCTTGCCTTTATCTTGATTAACTATTTAATTGTTATATTTATATAGCCTTTGTTGCAATAACCTGAATTTAATAAAACATTAATTGTTTCTTGCATCCTATGCCTTCATAATATTTGTAAAACGAACAAAAACAAAATATTAAAAAAATATTATGGCATTACAGGATCACAGAACTGTCTGGGGAATGTGTCATTATTGTTGTGTTCATTTTCTATCGAACATGAAAACAAAACCATTTTATCACGTATGTAAGGTGACACTACAAGTGCCAGTGTCTTAATGCAATAAATAGGCAACCATTGCTGATTACAATGGTGTACACAAAAAAGTACCAAGTCTATTTAATTATTATATGTTTGGGGCGATGTTTTATATGATCAATGATTCGCAGTTTAGGTAAGTTTTATTATTGTGAATCCAGCAATGAATGCCAAAGCTTCATTCGAGGGGATTCCAGTACTAGGATAGCATACATCAAAAGAGATGTAGCTATGAAAGTTCTAGGAACTTGGGCAAGATTTCCCGGTATTTCCTATCTTACTATAAACAGTCTCGCTAGCTAGGTTACTTATTTTTCGTAAAGTGTTATATAGAAGATAATAAAGTGAATGGAGATAAGTCGCGTTTGACTAGTCTAATTTTTATCGCCGAAATTAATTTCACAGTAATGATTTTAAATTTTCATAATAATATCATCACTATGGGAAAAAGGCGTGAGTGTATGTATATCATCACTGTACTCCCCGAAGGACTAGGCAGAGCTGTACTATACCCACAAACGCCCGAACTTGTAACATCATCATTACACATCATCAACCCATATAATTATTGTCCCACTGCCGGGCACGGGTCTCCTCTCATATTGAGAGGGATTAGGCTATAGTCCACCACGCTGGCCTAGTGCGGGTTGGCAGACTTCACAAACCGTCGAGAAAAATCTCTAAGGTATGCAGGTTTCCACGTGATATTTTTCTTAACCGTTCAAGTGAGTGATAATCAATTATGTTTCGAATTCATGTGCGTATTAAACGCACATGATTTCGACAGTCAGAGGTGCGTGCCTTGGGTTCAAACTCGAGACCTTCGACTTGGCATTCCAATAGTCATACCACTAGGCTATCACAACATTACGTTCATCACTACATTACGAACTCTTAAAACAAAATATAAAATAAGTAGAACACCGTCCTAGTCATCAAGTGTTTATGTACAGTGTCAATAATGTTTAGCCAATTAATACATGACCGACCTATGTATCCACTGAAAAAGAAATGAAGTAAACACTTACAGTTTTTACTCGCTGTGACGAGTTTACAATAAATGATTACCGATATCCGGATGGGCTGGCGGTTACGCTATCTATTATAATAATTATAACTGAGTCTTTATTTCTATGAGAATTTTATATGATTTATTAAAGTTTGAACTGGACAACGTCAGTCAGGTCAGCTATTAAGTACATAACCGTAATTCACCACGACGATGATGAAATGCAAATTCAAGATGAATATTAATATTCACAAAATATGTTTTTCTTTTCTCCAAATGGAAAAATAAATAAAATAAAATGTTATTTAATATTTAAAAAGTACACAATCTTCTAGTTACTACACAAGCTTTAACCAATTTAGCCATGGTGCTAGTTTAAACAAACTAATTTTAGTATAGGAATTGTGTAAAATGACTTTGTGTCCAGTTAATGGATTGACAATGAGCTCTCCTCCTGTTTCTTATATGGTGCTAAACTTACAAACTGTTGATGTAATGGTATGTTTAATTACGTTCACCTGAAGAATAACTGACCCGCACAATAAAATAGGGTTATACGCGACTATTTATTTTTTGACATTGATGATTTCGTACGAAAAAGGGTTTTATAATATTTTTAGAAGCTGTAAAAGAATATTTGATGTTTAAGAAGTCTATTAATCATATTTTTTAAGTTTATTTGACTTGCGTTGTTGTTACTGACTTCTTTAGTATAATAAAATCAATAATTTTTGTAGGTTGGCCAAGTCTATGAATAGATTTGTCGCACTAGGGCATAATAAATGGAAGGATTTACCTCTACCTGTTGCATCAGAACGAGTCAGTAAGTACAAGTTAGTAGGTACATCATAAATCTTGTAATGACGTGTCTTGAGTGTCGAATTAAACACAAGTGGTTTTGTTGAATATTAGTATAATAATGTAATCTCTTACAAGCTAAGGTACAATATATAGGGTGGAGGCACGTCACACACTACACCTCCCCCGTTTTTTTTAAAAAAAAAGTATATAGACCTACATAAGATATTTTTTTTTTGCTTGTACATATATGTAAGTTAAACATATGACAATAGATACACGAAACAATATTTTTTGGTTACACATATCATTTTAATATTTTTAATAGAACATAATTTGAGAAAATAAATTAATTAAAATATTAAATTTTGGAAAAACAGTAAAATTACCCACTTCCATAAAAATTTATACAGAACGAATATTACTAATTACCTATTAAAAAAGTTTCTCGATATTTTTTTTATTATGTCTTTCTATTTTACTCAATTACCTACCTTATCTAATGCACTGTTGACAATAATAGTAAGTTGTATTTTTTATTTATTTCATTCTGATAATTATTTTAAAAGATACTTCCTTCTGAATTTCTTTATTCATATTTATAGCAACAATCAATGAATATTCACGATTAAACGTCTTCTCTTTTCTTTCCTTCATACAAACAATTCTTTACTTATTAGATATCACTTCTTTCATATACTTATCTCCCATTTTACATACTTAATTTATTCAAGACACACATTTCATTTCATTTTAGAGCCGTCGCTCATTTCATTATTATATATTTTTATCATAACAAGGTACATTTAATTTTTAAGTCGACTTTTATCATATAATTATTCTTTAATTATAAGGACCCAGATTTAAGACTTTATAGACACCAACTGTTTTCACGGAGGAAGGCTCGTTCACTGCCATGATCAAACTGAAGGAACTGGATCTTTGTACCTCCCTATTGTGTACCATATTTATTATACATGATCTATCCAATCACCAAAATCATGCACAACATATCCAAATTAATAATTTGGTATAAAAGTTCTCTATCGCTTGCCGGGTGATCAGTCCGGTAATACCTAAGCTAGAGCCTTATGTACCAAACGATTCCCTGCTCTTTAATGAAACTTTCATTGAAACAAAACCATCTTTCTAATTTCTATCTATCTATCTATCTATCAAAATCCAACAATCAATATATAACTCCAATCTATTATTCCTACCATCTTTAAAATAAGAAAGTAACTAATGACACTCTACTACAGGTGACAAAAGATTTTAAAACAATTCTTATTAAAATTTCATCAAATCTAAAACAATACATTATTTTATAATGTCTGGCTATATTCTTACGAGTACAACAAAAAAACATTTCCATAAACAGAACAAAATTTTAAACAAAGTATAACATCATGCGATACTGATTTTGACACCTAAGAATGCAGAACATGCATAAAAGGAATATGCGCACACCTGGCTATCGTGAGAATGAAATATTACACAACATTCATGTTCAAATTACTAATACAGTTATTAATTGTAGGTTTTCATGATATTTTATAAAAAGTATTTAAATACGGATGCGTATCAAAAGAATTATGCACTTATTTAATTTAGACGAAAAAAAAAATACTAAAATCTAATCTGATTACATCATAAAAATTGAAGACAAATTTAATCACCTATTATAATTTCAATACATTTAACAAGATTAAAATGTAGTAAGTATTTGAAATGAAATGTTAGTCAGCCATTACTCAGATACGAAATTTGAGCTGGGAAGCTCTGTTACGAGAATCTACTTGGAACTGTATGTTTTTATTTTTACAAAATCAAAAACCTACTAAAATGTATGAACTTGAGTACCTATCTAAATAATTGCCAACAGGCATATTCTATCTACTAACTAAAAATACATTAAAATTAGGATTGAAAATCAAATTAAATCCTAGAAACTTAACTTTAGCACTTAACTAATAAAATGTCCACGGCATTATATTAAAAAAAAAACACTTCAGTCACATCTTGTATAGTTCAATAGTTCACCACACCTTAAACACATAGAAACACCACTTTCACTTCACTAAAACATACTGAGTGACCACGATACCACTCGGAGTAAAAGATGGACCACCAGTC
Source organism: Acronicta alni (assembly GCA_964056405.1). Classification (NCBI taxonomy): domain Eukaryota; kingdom Metazoa; phylum Arthropoda; class Insecta; order Lepidoptera; family Noctuidae; genus Acronicta; species Acronicta alni. The sequence goes on from OZ043913.1 coordinate 19,681,579, forward strand.
CACCACCTTTGCTGCACGTAGGCCGTGTAGGTCGATGCTGTGCTCCATCGTAACATGCCGTGATCCAGTCCTCACTGGACCTCTTCAAAGGACGAGATCTCTCTTCGCTTCCTTCTATCACGTAATGGTGACAACCCGGGCGTAGGCTCCAGAAAAACTTGTCAATAAATTGAATTGCCCAATCTCCATAAACTCATGGACAACTTTAAATTTAAACTTTCGTTTATTTTATCCGCGCAGCGCTGCCCATAAGGCAGCACTGACGGGTCGCCATGTAATGACGTGTCTTGAGTGTCGAATTAAACACAAGTGGTTTTGTTGAATATTAGTATAATAATGTAACCTCTTATTTATTTTTTTTATAACGGACATAGTTTTCAGCTCGAGGGAGCTTTAAAAACTTAACCGGACTAGGTGGCGAGGCACCAAGTGCCTCCAGCCAGGAGTAATCTCTTACAAGCTAAGGTACAATATAAAGGGTGGAGGCACGTCACACACTACAATCTGTGTGCATCGATACACGAACGATGTGTGTGTAGTCTGAGAGCAAAAGAAAAAGAGAGTGAGCGAGAGAGTTTTGCTTGGCGCCCTTACTCGCGATCAGCCTCCTGTGAGTCCTGTGAGCTTAGTGCCACTATCGCTGATATATTAAACGGAACGACCCCTAAGGTATCACGGTACGTGTTAACGGTCACTTATGATATTTGAAACCGAATTTGAACGATTTTCTGTTTCTACTATATAAAATAGTAAAAACAATTGCTTATTATAAATTGTGATGACCGCAATAAATATGAGTTCGAAATAAATAACACATTAAGTATGATAATTCAGTGGCTAACTAATAACAATTTAAAAATAAATCTACAAAAAACAAATATTATGCATTTCCATCAGAGATCAAATATTAGAGACATCAGTTTAAATCATCAAGGCGAAGTAGTTAATTCAATTAATGTAATAAATTTTTTGGGTATACATATTGACTGTAAATTAACGTGGAAAACACATTTAGATGAGATCTGTAAAAAATTAAACAAATCGGCCTCTGCTCTATATAAACTAACCAAAATATGTAGTTAATCGAGAATCTGTCCTATGTGCCTACCATGGAAATGTCGTATCCGTTATGGCATAATATTCTGGGGAAATTCAGTCTCGAAAGAAGCTCTATATTTAAAGCCCAGAAAAGATGTATCAGAGCCATATTATGCGGGTTGGACACAACAACAAGCTGCCAAGCATTCTTTAAACATCTAAAATTGTTAACACTGCCTTGTTTGTATATTTATGAAGTGAGTATCTTTGTGAAGACGAACTCTTATCTGTACAAGATTGCTTATAAAAGTCATTACAGAAAACTACGTGATAAGAATAAACTGGAGCTTGAGCTTGAGATTGCGTACGGCGCCGGCACAGCACTGCTGAGTAAGAGTTTTCTTTGCAGGGCACAAAAAATCTATAGTAAATTACCAGATGACATTAAAAAAATAGATATAACTCAATTTAAAATAAGCATAAAGTCATAAGTAGCAACTTAAGAAATGTTTTAAATCACAATAATTGTCTATTTATTGGTAATTGAGATACGCAACACCTACCAAAAAACGTTTTTGTCGTGAATATGGTGGTGCACAGCAGAGTCACGCCAAGTTTTATGGCAGATAAAGGAATGACTTACTTTGTTTTGTTAAACCAACTTCCGCAAACTTCTTCTGAAGTCATGTTGTCCTTGTACTGTTTTAGGTATATCCATGGTGTTGCCATAGATATACCCAAAACAGGTACACTGGATTAACTTACAACAACGCTGCCATTCCATGGTAACGAACGCTCAGTCATGAAGGTCCTTAATTGAGAGTTCTTACAATCTAGTTATTGCCTTTCTCCAACGTAATAAGACTCAGTGTAGGCAAGGATAGTGAGTCGGGTGAGAGGATGTGTCGCATCACATGTTAAATACGATGAATTTATCAGTTAGCGCAGTAGCAAGGGTCGTGCCGTGCGTGGTGTGCGGTCGTGCTTCGGTACAAGGATAAAAAGACTCACAGAAAGTACGAATATAGCCTTTGTTGAATTTAGCTACTGACTGTATTACACTACCATAACAAAATGCAATGGATGGGGCCAATTTTGTACCACATCCTTTTACCTATCATCCTCACAATCCCACGTTGGAGAAAAGCAACGACTAGATTGCCAGAACTCTTCTTTAAATTAAGGACCGCCAGAATAACTGTTTGTTACCATGGAAAGATGGCGTGGCTGTAAGTTAATCCAGTCTAGTTGCCATGGGATATACCAAAAACAGTACAAGGGCAACATGACTTCAGAAGAAGTTTGCGGAAATTGGCTTAACAAAACTAGTAATTCTTTAGTCTGCTATAAAACTTGCCGTTGCACTGCTGTGCACCGAGATATCCTACAACTACTAGACGGTTTTCACATTGCGCTTGCGTGGAAATTGGAAGTCAGAATGGCAGCGTTGCGTACTAAAAGGATACCTACTAGGAGATCATAAAGCAACATGAGCTTGAGCTTGAGCAATGGCAGTAGTATAAGCCCTTATTAAATTATTAAACATAACTAAATGCAAGAAAAATGTTTCGATATTGGACGTTTTCGGAGATATTCACTTTTTTTATATTTTGGAAAATCTGCTTTATTTTTTGTTCCAAGATTCAGTTCATTTTTATTTTGTATATTTCTTGACATTGAAATTTAGCAAATTTTGTAAGACTTGCTTATGAACTCTTAAAATATGAACCTACATAATGTGCAGGTAATTATTATTTAGAATTCCACTGATGCCGCAATCAACGTGTCCACCAACTAGGCTCAAGTAACAAACAATGTATAAAAAAATACCATCGACACGAAAAGAAGAAGGTAATTATCTCAGAACAGAAGATTTATAATACCTAAAACAATCCTTTTATTTTTAATTCAATTTAAAAAATATCATACATCGTTTTGTCAAAAAAAACTATTCATGTGTTTTATTTTCCAAAATAAGAAATTTTAAGCACAAATAGTAAAAGGCTTCAATAACTAATTAAATACCTAACTACGTATGTATTAAGTATAAATTGTACGGAGACTCACGATCCCGCAGTCAAACTGATAACACAGTTTTGTGGGGCAATGTTTAATTGTAAGCACTTTTTGTAAAATAAAATAAAAATAAATAAATTATTTCGTTTTGTTTTGTTGAGTATGTTCATACATAATAACAGTTATAGGTGTGTTCTGTAAGGGTAACTAACCTCTCCAAACGGGGTCCCATTTTACTAGTACTGTTTCTAATTCATATATTATTATTAATTGGTAGTTTAGGTAACTCCAAGAAATTTTATTTATTTTTCAGTAATTATACTTACTGGTTTTTTAAAGAACCTTGCTGTTTTGCAACTACTTAACTTATTAGCAATATCTCAAAACACATTAAAGAATATATCATAACAGATCGGCTATTACTACCTAACGACTTATTTGGATACTGTTAATAAAGTATTTATTCTTTATTTTCATATGTGTTTTTTTTACTTCATTCCGTTAATTACTCAGTACAATATTACAGAACGTCAACCGATTCTATAGTACAAATAAATTGCGAATAAATATTTTTCGACCTTTGGGGATCCAAAAACCACTAGAATATGTTTTAGCATCAGGCATGGTCAGTTGCATGTTTCAGTAGCATGGTCCCCCAAAATGTCAGTTTTCCGAGATATAAATAATATTTTGAGGTAAATATAACCACTAAAGATAGAGAATTGCGATTTTAAACATTTCTTAAGTTGCTCATTATGACGACACTATGCTTATGTTTTAGTAAATTCAGATAGCGAGCATATCCTTTGTATTGAGAACCAGATGTTACGGACAAAACTCATAATTGGTTAAAACTAATTTCAACTGCAAAAGTCAATCAAAACTAGTTTTGCCTGCAACAGATACAATTCCGGCTAGTCCGCCATCAAACTTGGCATTGCACTGCTATGCACCGAGATATCCTACAACAGTACTAAAAGAAGGATTTCACATTGCGCTTGCGTGGAAATTGGAAGTCAGAATGGCAGCGTTGCGTACTAGGAGGATATCTACTAGGAGATCATGAAGTAACATGAGCTTGAGCTATAGCAATGGCTGTAACAAACCCTTAAAAAATTAATTGGTTCGGTTTGCTTTCCATTCATTATCACGGTATATTACTCCTTATTACGTTTTGTTTTGTTGAGTATGTTCATACATAACAACAGTTATAGGTGTGTTCTGTAAGGGTAACTAACTTCTCCAAAAGGGGTTCCATTTCATTAGTACTATTTCTAATTCATTTAATTATTTATTGGTAGTTTAGGCAGCTCCATGAAATTTTATTTAGTTTTCAGTATTTTAATTGCTGGTTTTTAAAGAACTTTGCTTTCTTGCAACTACTTAACTTATTAGGTAGCAATATCTCAAAAACATTACAGAATATATCATAAAAGATCGACTATTACTACCTGACGACTTATTAATATACAGTTAATAAAGTATTTATTCTTTTTTTCCATTTGTGTTTCAACAGAATTCCTTGTAGAAACATTGGTCTATATGTACATACATTTTTATTCCCGTTGTAGGCTAAAATGATTCATTTACGTCATCCTGTAAGAGATCATTATTCTTTAAACTTCGGCATGTAGGTAGAAACTTGAATTTCTTAGGTATGGGGTATGGTTTGCCAGAAGTTACTGTTGTTACAGAAGTTACTGTTGCTACAGAAGTCACAGTTAGTTAATAGGTATCAGTAGAAGTTTGACTAGAATAGTTTCTTTTAGTTTCCTTGCCTTTATAGAGGCAATAAAGGCAACAAAACACTGAATGGGAGAAATTGAAGTATGCCATTATAATAACTGTCAAAATTTAATATTTTGACGCCCTTTGTGAGTGTGAATGACGTTCTGTAATTTAATTTTGGTACTGAAAATTATAAGGTTTCCAATCATACAGTCTTTAAAACTGTACACCTTCATTATTTACGTCTCTATACTTAATATAGGTATAAAAACGTAAATAATGAAGGTGTCTACTTTTTTTTTTAAATATTTTACTCTTAGTATAAACATATAAAAAATAGAAACCCACTAGCATCGGTGGATCGGTATTTACGTCTCTATTATTATTAACACGCATTACGTTATTGTGACAATGTAATGCGTTTTAATTCACTGCTAACTGCGTGTCATAAGTACATTACAAGTGGACATAAATGCCTTACAAGTTTATGCAATCTATTATTATATATTTACCATAGACAAAAAGTGAATAAGAATTCGTTCGAATCTTTTCTTTATTTTATCTCTTTCTCTAGAGCAATATAAATATGGTGTGCCAGAAGTTACTGTTGTTACAGAAGTTACTGTTGCTACAGAAGTTAAAGTTAGTTAATAGGTATCAGTAGAAGTTCGATATTCCATTCAGAACAGTTTCATATAGTTTCCTTGCCTTTATCGAGATAAAGGAAACAAAACACTGACTGGTTACAGTAGTACTATAAATGAGAGAAATTGAAGTATGTCATTTACATAAATATCAAATTTTAATATTTTGAAGGTCTTTGTGAATGTGAATGACATTCTATACTCTATGACATACCTCAAAATCTGTCATTTTGAAACAAAATTACGTTAATAATTCTACCTTGTCGAAGATAATTTTTTACTCATGTAAATACACTCTTTACAGTTAAATTTACATTGATTAGAAAAATGACAAAGAAACTGAAAAGCGTAGGTATAGGTAATTTATATTAAGAAATCATGTATCTTTTATTAGAAGTTAGTGAAATCATATTTGTAGGTACCATTGCAAAACTGAAAAGTGGTTATCAAAGGCACCTAAAATGAACTGGGTGTGTCATTAGATACTTTCATAATTATAAAAAACATAATTTTGTTTAGTATCAAATCGTTACCTGCTTCCATGATTCTACAATGTTTAAAAAACCCTTACTATTAAAAAAACCCTTTCTCGTACAAAATAAAAAAAATAGATTGAAGAGTTTGTATGGAAAAGTTTATTTGATTTGCGTTGTTGTTACTTCAATATAAAATCATGTTTTTGTAGGTTGGCCAAGTCTATGAATAGATTTGTCGCACTAGAGCATAATAAATGCAAGGATATACCTCTACCTATTGCATCAGGAGGAATAGGTAAGTACAAGTACATCTGACATCTGTGTGCACCGACATGAACGATGTATGTGCAGTCTGAGAGAAAAAGAGAAAGCGAGAGAATTTTGCTTGTCGCCCTTACTCGCGATCAACCTCCTGTGAGTCCTGTGAGCTTAGTGCCACTATCGCTGATATATTGAACGGAACGACCCCTAGGTATCACGGTACGTGGTAATGGTCCAAAATATTTATTTGAAACCGAATTTGAACTATTTTCTGTTCCTACTATTTAAAACAGTTAAAACAATTGCTTAATTTCAGTGACAAATTATATAATATTGCATAATTCAAATTCAAAACTTTATTCCGTTAATTACTCAGTACAATATTACAGAACGTCAACCGATTCTATAGTACAAATAAATTGCGAATAAATATTATCCGACCTTGGGGGATCAAACAACTACTTGAATATGTTTTTGCTCAGGCATTTCCATCAAAATATTTTAACGTAACTTTAAATAAATTTCAAATATGGTATGTGATCTGTACCAGTTTAAAAGTTTGTTCAATATTAAACATTGTAACAACTTTTAATAGTTGTCTAGGCCTTATCGGGACTTAATAAAAGCAGTGGACTGTATAAAAATAGGTATAATGCTTGCTATAACAATTTTGTCGTTACAAAAGAAATGCCCGTGCTGTAACGCTGCGATCAGCTGAGTGATGAGCGGAGGCACGGCGCACGCGCAGCCGGTTGCAGAACCCCGCACCCGGCGCCTGCCCCGGTGTCGTCTGTCGTCGCATGACATATTCCCCGGGTTGAAGGGACGTCTTCAAATGTCGACAGGAAGAGGGCAGATGCAGTTGAAGGCACGACGAATGGTGCCCCGCTTCGTCTTCAGTTCAGCCACTCTCGTCACCCCGTCCACGCCAGGATAGGTCTTCGTGACCCGGCCTAGGGACCAGAGTAGCGGTGGCGTTGTTTTGTTCTTGATTAGGACCAAGGACCCTGGCTTGACTTCGCCTCTGGAATCAAACCACTTTGATTTTGCCTGTAGCTGAGAAGTATATTCATTGTGAAATCTGCTCCAAAAGTGCTGCCTGATGTACTGGATTCTTCTCCAACGATCCAGTCGTGTGATGTTAGCATCAGTCACCTGAGGGTGTGGTACAGATAAAAGTGGTCGTCCAATTAGGAAGTGTGCAGGAGTAAGTGGTGAAAAATCGTTAGGGTCTGCAGAAAGAGGAGTAAGAGGGCGCCAATTCAAGACCGCCTCTATGTGAGTGAGACAGGTGGCCATCTCCTCAAACGTAAAATTTATTAAAGATTTAGTAATCTTTTTAAATGATGCTTACACGATTTAACAGCAGCTTCAGCCAGTGAGTGGAAATGAGGGCTGTATGCAGGTGTAAATATAAATGTGACAAAAGCAGCTGTGGACCAGCATGTAAAAGCTTTAAATGTTGCAGCTTTAATTTAGTAATTCTGTTGGTGAAAGATTGTCACGCAATTTGTTTTTATTTCTTAAGTTAAATATAAATCTTTGTATGTACATATGTAAATATTATTTGTATTTTTGTTAAACTAGAATATTTTTGCATGTTTGTAATGTACTCAATACTCAATACTCAATACGTTTATTGCACTCCACAATGTTAAGCAGTTGTTATACAGTTTATGGTATCAATCATGGACCCTGTCGGGCACGGCAACGTAGGAGAGAGGAAGAAGGCACTATATTTATTACTATATACGTAGTTGTTTGCTATATTTCCATTTATTTACTAAATATTTTTTTTCTCATTTATACATATATTATAGTTTATTTATATAGCTATTATATTATAGTTATTACCTATATGCAAACATTTTTAAGAAATTTAGTAGATAATATGTGTGTAATATATTATTTTATTGTAGAAGTATGTAAATTTCCTTATTGTCTAAGGAGATTATATTATTATAGTTTTTCATTTAAGAATTCGCTGATATCATAGTAACATTTTTTTATTAGTAATTTCTTTAATTTCTTTGTAAATATTTTATCTTTTTGTTCATTTTTTATTGTCTGTGGTAGTTTATTATATATTTTAATAGACATTACAAAGGGACTAGTAGAATGCATTTTAAGTCGGGAGTTAGGTAAATTTAATCTATCTTTATGTCTTAGCGTGTATGGTAATTTTATGTCTTCACGTTTAGTGTAAAATTCCTTGTGATTTCTGACAAATTTGCAAGTTTCCAAAATGTATAAACAGGGTAGAGTTAAGATATTTAGGTGTTGGAAGTGGGGTGTTTGAATGATTAATGCTGTATGAATGATTGCTGTATGAATTATTGCTGATGTGGGATGTTTGAATGATTAATGCTGTATGAATGATTGCTACTGTCACCACTAATGAAATGAGTCACTACTTCCGGCAAATCATGTTTCTCTGTGTTTGGCATTTTAGGCCACTCATTTTCATGATTTAATAAAAAAGAGGGTCCAGACCACCACAGAGGTGTATCCCCGACGACATCGGCCCTTAGACCACGGGAAACAAGATCCGCCGGATTGTCCTTCGACGGTACGTAGCTCCAGCTCCAGGTATGACCACATGTGCTTTCTTTAATCTCGTTGACTCTGTTTCTAACAAAAGATTTTAATTGGTTAGAAGGAATAGCGAGCCAACCCAAGACTATATTCTCTTAATCGGAATTACGAAGTAGTATCAATTTAATATTGAAATATTTATGTTATGTATTAATTAAATACGACTGCCTCATTAGTCTAGTGGTCCTAGGCGCGACTGCTACGCTAGAGGTCCTGGGTTCGATCCCCAGGTCGAGCAAAGTGTTATTGGGTTTTTCTATGAAATTCTCAGTAGCAGCTCGGAGTCTGGATTTGTGCCCGGTTAATGGCAATAGGCTCGCCCCCTATTACATGGGACCTAAACATACCGGTGAAATGTGGGTGTACATTAGTACACCTCTGCCTAACCCTTCGGGGAATACAGGCGTGATGGTATGTTATGTTATGTTTATTAATTAAATAATGATTGTGCTGCGGCAAAGAGATATAAGGTTTACTGCAATTCAATTATGAAATCACACGTAACTGAATAAAAAAGATTATTATTAAAAGAACGAATGAGGTGAATTAAGGTTGACTAGGAGCCACAGTGTTTGAGTATACACTGTACCAGGACAACAAAATCACAAGGATGTCAATTTATTTTCCAAGGTGACGTATATTATTGAGGCCATGAGCGCCAAAGTGGGCTAACTACTTCAACTATAGTTTTCAGTAGTAAGGGAAAAACAGAAGCCCTGATTTCAAATAATTGTAACTTCAGAAAATAAATAAAGGTATTTTATTAATTTATGAAAAAAATTGAACTCCTTTTTAGGACACTGTGGCGTGTCATTTAATTATTATTTACGGTAAAATTACCATAGTTATGACATTGTTAAATTTGACTTCTTTTTTAATCACGCGCGAGATATTGCAAAATCATTACACGACGTTACCAATTAATGTGGGTATTCCACCATATTGCGATCTTGCCCTTCCCCTCCGCTATCGGTGAGTGACCGAGCAAGCTGGCGGCGGAAACGTCACATAACATAAGCATGGCATGGTGGTATTGGTGGTTTGGTAGGTTGAATCTAATTTTGTGTTTCTTTAAATTCGAATACTGCTTAATATCTGTCAAATTTATAACATTACCTTTTTCTGTGGGTTAAACCAACCAATGTTTTTCTAGTTAATCTTCGGATTGACATGAGTTGGTAGTAAGTATTTTTATAATATGAGATGTGCCTTTTTTTATACCTTCTATTATTATTATTCTCTTTATTCATTTTTATATACATATTATTGATATTTTTAAATATTTAACAAATAGTATAAAAAGATTACATTATTATTATAATTATTATAAAAATCACAATTTCTTTTTACACATTTATCATTTTTTTTTAGAAAAATTTGGTAGTTTTACGCTCTTCTTTCTGTACTTACTGCGCCTGTGGAAATCGTGAAGTCAGCCACATACACGATTCTTGACACCAGGAGTCCATGAAGCTGCGGAATCTTCAAGCGGGAAAATCACAAACTAAATATACTAATAATAAGTACCGATACAACTTTTATCAAAACTGCAATTGCATCATCGTAATAAAATTTTGATCTTAAACTATTTAGCTGAATTAAAACTTGCTTAGATGTGACTCAGATTTTTTGGTGTTTAACTAAAATTCTCGACGATATTAACAGTTCATTCATAATTATTAACTATGAAATATCAATTTTCATAATTATTATTATTGTATAATTAATAATTATGAAAATTTAAATCAGAATTTAATATTTAATCAGTAAGTACCGATATAAACTGAACCTAAGAAAATAACCACTTGTGTCAAAAATTAGTAATAGGATTGCCACAGAACAATGATCTTTTTCATCCGTCATATAGTAATTAGAAGTTATCTAAAATAAAGTTTTCTATGATTATAGTTGAAGTATGTGGCTAACGCCAAGATAAGATGTCGAACGAAGGCCGAAGATGTAGATACATTTATGGATCATGACATTTTGGTGGATATTGGCAGGTCACTTAATCAGACGAAATGATTTTAGGTGGATTTGTTCCACCTAAAATCATTTCGCAGTAACCGAATAGTGGCCAAGGGATACATAACGACCGCAGGGCAGACCATGAGCCCGATATTTGGATACTGCCTATTGTGGGGGCAGTTTGAAATAATAAAGAATATTAAATAATACGGCAGTAGATAATTTGATTATTAAGGTTTCAAAATATTACTGAAAAACGAAATTATAAAAATAATATTTATATTATTATTATCCATTTACCACTTGACCTTACTGTGTACCAGGACTTCATAACCATGTTAGCATTTATGTGACGTATGAACGCTGTGTCGTAAAAGTGACGTCATTGATAGATCCTTTATCTACACACACAGTCAAATGAATCGTTCACATGCAAAAAATATATGTGTCTCGCTCGCACAACGCACCTGCGTGAAATTAGCTTCGTGTACAAGTCTTGATACTAGTAGCCCATAACGCAGTAGAATCTTCGAACGAGAAAATATCTATAGCTAAAACGTTATATAAGTAACGATAGAGATTAAATCTAAATTAAGTCATGTGGGAGTAGTTCCTAGGTTAGGTTAGAATTCATTCTATTAGAACATTGATCGCACAGAATTTGGCTGAAACTCTCTTTTATATGGTTTTTCACATGTTTTTCTAAGATAAAATGTGCTAAAAGTGCCTATGTAAATGTGAAGGTATTAAATACTTAGCAAACATTTATGAATTAAATCTGAGTAAGCAACTTTTTGCGTCATCTAACTTCTGCCTGCGACTTCGTTCTCGTGGAAAAAATACTTTTAATTATCGTTGTAATTTGGCTAAGTAACTCAAAATCGTTATAAATTATGGCCTGTATTTATATATATTATTCTGATGTATAAATAATAATACTGTAGTTTCATCAAAATCCGTACAGTCGTTTTAGCGTGAAAAAGTAACAAACATCAATCCATCCATCCGTCCATAGTCACAAATTTTCACATTTATCATATTACTAGCTTTTACCGCGACTTCGTACGACTAGACTTAGTAACACAATTGTTGTCGGATTGATTTCATGGGATAAGAAGTACTTAATGTTAGGGAAATTCCCGCTTTTTTCCGAGATTTAATATGCGTTTATCACAAACTCAATCATATTAAATCGAGATTTTATTAGAACGCATAATTAAATCGAGATTTAATATGCGTTCAACACACACGTGTACCAACATTTCATTCAAATCCTGTAAGTAAGTCTCCTACATAAGTTTTCTGGGAAATTCCAACATATTTTTGAGGTAAAATGTATCCCTATTTGTTATCCCGGTCACATACTATTTGTGTATGGAATTTCTATAAAATCCCGCAAATAGGTCTCCTACATAAGATTTCTGGGAAAGTCCTACATAATTTTGGATTAAAATGTATCCTATTTGTTATTCCCAGCCACATACTATGTGCGTATGAAATTTCATTCAAATCCCGTAAGTAGTTCTCCTATATCCGTTTTTCCGGGATTTTCGAGATAAAAAGTAGCCTATACCTTGGCAAATATTTTTAGATAATATTTTATTAACATTATTTACAACTTAGTTTCTATCGTTGTCCTCCCATTCTGACAACCGCTTCAGATAATTTACAGATGATTCAGCTTGATGTTCTTGTCGTGCAGACTTTTAACGCCAGGATATATGTTTGCACTTTGCACAATAAAGACTCCTTTAATTAATATTCACAAAAGACTACTACGTCTTCTTGACGAAAATTAATATTTTCTAACAGAAAAAGAATGTTGATTACTTAATAAATATTTATGATTCTGTAAAGCAAAGAACTGTACCTACTGGAATACATCGTATTTTGGGTAATAGTGCCATCTGCCCAGCGAGTAATGTTTGAACTTTATTAAACAGCACTAGCACTATCTAGCGTATGATTTTGGAACGTTTTCGCAAGCCGGATTTGTATCAGTTTCATCGGCATACACTCGTATATAGTGCCAAAATAAATAAGCGATCCAATCTATTATGATTATACACATTTTAATCTTCTTAGTTAATAGAAAAATATACCTACAGAAAATTTGCATTTTATGGCAAAGAACAGTACCATAATTTTAAGTAACTTAATACAATCCTCGGTAGTACAGTGGTTAGTATCCCTGCCTGTCACGTAGGAGACCGGGGTTCGATTCCCCGCCGGGGAGATTTTTTTTTACTGTTATGATTATGATCATCGATAGTAAATACTTTTTACTTTAACGTTTTAAAAATGATAAATTTTGGGTGGCATAATAAATTATTTAAATAGGTAAGCATGAGCCCCGCAGAGTACGCAACCAGCACCCTTCGCTGGTTGCGTGAATAAAATTAAAACAAATATTTAAAAAAAATTACAAGCAGGATGGATAATGAAGATAACAGTTAAGGTATTTTTAGTGTCGAGGAAACATGAAATCGATAAGATAGAAAGATATCAATTACTGTCAGAAGCTTACAGCCCTGTGAGCTTGCAATAAAAAGATAAAAAGTCTCGTGTACATTGACGGTCAATAATTTAATTTAAATGTTATAAGTCTTAGACTTAGGGTATATTTGTAAACAATAATAATCTATTATTCATTTGTTGTGCCTCGACACCTGCACGTACCTGATGGCCGCTATAGAAAATTCCTTATTAGAATATGAGCCTCTTTTTCGTCTTTAAATAACAAAAGTTTAATTAATTACATACATTATATAATTAACACAGCCATTTTACATTATTATTATCAGAAATCCATGACTTGACCTAAATATAACTTTGACGTAATTCAGAATCAATTTCATGAACAAGTGATAAAACAGACCTCGTTCATTTTTCAATTTTAAGTTCTAGAGCTAATACTTACTGAGATTCCTTGATTAATCAATTAGTAAGTGCTTATGTATTTTCCTTTTATATAATAATTATAAAGGGATTATTACAAACTGAGTGATAAGAGCTGGGACTAGATAGAAAAAGGAGTTTCAGGTTCTCAAGGCTATATTTTGTTACATAATCCTCGTGACAGAGTTACGGGTTAAAAATTTATTATTCCAATATCTTGTTGACGCTGCATGCTGTTTAATTTTGCTTTAAAGCCTATCTTAGCTAGAGCATGCTCAGCGATGTCATACTAGGAGAGAATAAATAGCACAGAAGAGATTTACTATTAGTGATCTCGTCCTCGTCGTCCTAGTGTTGCTGTGTCCATGGAAACAGCGTACACTTGGGGTGCTTCAGTCTTCTTGTCCCGCAATAAGGACGACACGTAAGACACTGCGGTAGTGAACCTTGTAATTTATGAGTCACTGGTAGCACCGATTAAGTTCGTGGCGTTAATGTTGGCGCCCTAGTCGCGAAGGACTGTTGCCATGGATACGCATCTCGCATATTTATATTACCAGACCAATATGACTCAAAAAGAGTTATTTTTACTAACTTTAGTTCGTAATACGAAGCATCAGTACTAGAAAATATTTCTATTTTTATATTTTTAAATGTTTATACTTATGATCAAATATGTAAAAAAAAAAACTTAAAAATATAAATAAAGTGAAAATAATATGGGGGCCTGACCACCGGTATTTTGGATACTGTTCCCGATACCGGTGATTTACTATTTTTTATACCTTTAAATGTTTTATTATATTTTTATATCATTTGTTAAAATATTTAAAAATATCAACATAGTAATTATGTAATAAAAAAATCACAACCATAAGATGCACACGTTTTATAGAGGTATCCCCACTTTACCATATTGGAATTACACCTACTTGGGCCCGGAGTCGGTTCAGTGACTTTTTTTTCACTGTAATATCGTAACAAATTTTAACGACACCAGTGGAATCACTCACATGTTGTGCAATTACCAATAGCCACTGCGAGTCCCATCCGCCAGGTCGAAATTTGCCTTCACATTCTGAATTTACGTGTTTATGGTGACGTCAGTAACACCTATTGAAAAGCAAGTGTTTGCTGCTCAACCGACATCAGATGCCACCTTACCTATTAACTATATTTTTAAGATTATATATATAAGATTCTAAAGTCATTTTTCCTTCGCTAAAATAACTTTAAAATTAGCATGAAAAATGCCAAAAAATACAAAAATAATCTTGGAACAGTTGCTTAGAAGCAGAATTTTCGAAATTCGGTGATCCACCCCAGACGATCATCATCAGTTCTAAATTTCTTTAGGTTTACTGATTGCAAGCGAAACGCGGCTGCTGACCGTGAGGATATGACTTGCATTTTCAGGCCGAGTAAAGTGTTATGGCTGTTCCATAAAATTCTTAGTACTTAACAGTTTCATTGGAGTTCAGATTTATGCCCAGATAATGGCAATGTGCTATTTCATAGCGCTTAAACATACCGAAAAACTGTAGATGTACATTAGTACACCTATGGCTAACCCTTTGGGCAATAAAAGCAGTTACAAAATAATGCGACGTAATCGCCATCTAGTATTAAAAATCTCAAACATGGAGTTATAAAATAGCTGTCTTCAAAACAGGACTATTTTCAGAAAAATAAACAGAATTTAATTCATGATACCTAACATTTTTCTTAAGTAGAATTGGGTCATGTTTTAAGTTAACCATACAAATATTAGCATTTTACATGCAGCGACTGATCTACCGCCGTCAGATTACAGAATCTTTGCCATATTTTAAGACCATATTTTAATAACTGGCAAAAGGCTGAAAGCATTCTCAATATTTAATATAATAATATTTAATAATATTTTTGGGACATTTATTATTTTATATTTATTTATTTGGGACTTACAGCGCCATCCATCAGCACTAGCAGTAAACACAACATCTGTACGGCTGAAGGTAACTCAAATTATGCTGTACTCTACATGATTCACCCCTTTTCACCTCTTAGTTGCAGGTGGCGTCGATAGATTGCACTGTTGCATTTATAATAAATTCTGAATCGCGGTGTTAAGATTCTCCGCCGAGGAATGACCTGCCTTGCAACGTCGCTCTGAGCTCACTCTACGTGTCAATTTGGCCGGGAGTGGACCAAATTGACATGTTAGGGTTAATAAAGAACTTACTGTACAGACTACACATAGTAGATATACATATCCTTGTATTATGTTGACGATCGATATTTAGTTCGACTTAAGATTTACTTTTTGTTTATTACTACTGAGTGAAGTGTATGAAAGTAGTGTAAATCTATTGTTTTTAGACCTGAAAAAAAAGATGAAATAATGTATATCAAAGTTATATTAACATAAAAATCATTTCATTATTATTTTGGTGATAGTGCCTTATTTCTATAATTATAACGATTTTAATTTATTTTGTGCCAACAGGTGTCCCTGTTGGGTGCCAATTGGTATTTGTTGAAAATAAATCCGATGGTAGCAACAACTCGAAGACTAGGCTAAAAAAAATTTACTTGCAAAACCTTACAAATAATTCAAGACAAGACAAGTTAAAAAAGGTTCCTTCGAGAAATAACTAAAGTCATGTGGATGGTTATAATATGATTGGGTAATTAATTATAATTGGAGATTGTTTCTTCCCAGAGAGGCCTGTCCTTACTTATTTTAAATGGATTATCAAATGCAACAAATAGCATCATACAATGGAATTGAGAATTATAGAAGTTAAATAATGCGATTATAAATTATAAATTCAGGCGTCACGTCTCGGCGGCGGACGTACTGCGCATGGTCGGGATGAAAGTCAACGTCTCGCTTGGTTGCTGCACCAGTCATCTGATAACATGCCCTCCGGTCGGTAGCGCAATCAGATATGATTAAAACAATTTGAAATTAAGTATCGGTATTATTCTCAGTTTCACCACATTGGGTGAGATTGGATAAAATTGATTGATGGTAATTATAAATCGCTGTTTTTCACAACAGCATAATTTATAATTTAACTAAGGGATGCATCTGGGTGGGGATCATACTGCACACATTTGGGATGCAGATCGACGGCTCGTTTGGTTATGTCGTCAGTCGACTGATAGCTAGCGCTCCGGTCGGTAGCGCATGCTATCAGTTGGCATTAAAACAACTTAAGTTAAGAATTCACCGCTAGGGTTGCTTGTCAATAATAACAAATAATACAAGCCGTAATTGTTTTATAATAGATCTCTACCGAGGTTGCTGATTAGCTGTCATTAATAGTAATCTAACACATAACACAATTAGTGCAGGGTATAGGTTAGTATTGGCACGCTATCTATAAAATAATTATAATAATGGCTAGATGGTGCTGCTTAAAAAATGTACAAAAAATATTTGTTATAATGTTTATTTGGAACACATACACTGTTGTCTAATAAACTAAAACATTATATAAAACTGTAAGTATGTCGCAATTATAAACGCCCGTCTCCATATAACATGAATAAACACAAATAAATAAATATTCATAACAATTTCCCACAACACCTTCTCTGCTCAGTCCCAAACCAAGCAGAGCTTGTACTACGGGGAACAATAGTCCTTTCAGTAATGGTAGATCGATTTCAGTATAATTTGATATGGCCATTTTCAAGAACTGGGTCACATAACTATAATACGGTACCTCCACATCTACAAGATTGTTTTTCAGAGCGAGTTGCTTATGAATGATACGCCATTAAGTTCTGTCTGTGCAAGTACTCAAGTTTAGTAATACATGAGCAACCAAAGGTAATATGTCTAAGAAATTCACTGAAATTCACTGGAACAATGAATATTCTTCGTCATAAAAAGTATAAAGTTTTTAAGACTAAGTAATATAAGATTAGGGAACTAATTATTATGAGAAATAAGACAATCGTCTTATTTCTCATAATAATTAGTTCCCTAAAATAATTCAATTACAACACAAAAAAATATTTTTCGAAACTGTTTGCTAACCGTAAACGCAACAGCGTGCACGCACACACGAACACGTATACAGATACGTCTTAACCACAACCAAAGGCCAGCCGCACTCGTGAATTGCAAGAACTGTATTATCTATTATTATTTTTCGTCTCTGTAGTTTTCACAGCGTGTGTTATAATCCCTTCTTGAAACTGATTATATCCTTGAATTCTATGATGAACAATCATTTTTAGCTAAAATATCTTATCAAGAATAAGTGATGTCGGGACCGACATGACACAGTATGATTTTTCATAATAGAATTCTAGGACCTGTCTAACATTTTCAATGTTACTTTGCGTGGCGTAGCAGTCACCTATAATCTACCACAGTTGTTTGTTTTTTAATGAAAGGACGTGATTTTATTACACGTTTGGAATATCTAAGATACTCACGATGATCTTCTTTTCCCAAACTCGTAGGAATTTCCCAAAATAAATTCCTAGTACTCACGTGATAAAACTAATTACTGTGCAAAGTTTCATGAATGAATGCGCTGTCTCTCTCTTTACACAGGTGCATAGAAAGTGAAATGAATTCGATGGTCCACTATTACTCCCATGTTCTTTAGCTTTATACTCTCCTAGTGACTAGCTCTATAAATCAATCTCTGAAATACATAGAAACATAACGTAGCGAGTGAACCTTCAATTTACTGATTGATGGAGCACTAGACGGAGACTAAAGTCAAAGATCGTAGTAGTATAGTCGGGTTTTGGCGTCCAGCAATAAATTACCTGGAAACTAAGATTTGTGTATCTTAAGGTCCAACATAATTAATAATATATTAATTACTAGCTTCTGTCCGCGACTTGGTCCGCGTGGAAACGTTATCTTAAATAATTGTTGTAATTGGGCTAATTAACTAAAAATCGTTACAAATTTATATCCTATATGTTATTCTGACGTATAAATAATAATACTGTAAAGTTTCATTAAAATCCGTTCTGTAGTTTTAGCGTGAAAGAGTAACAAACATCCATATCCATCCATCCTCAGAAACTTTCAGATTTATAATATTATTAGTAGGATATTTGAGGATAGTCCAGGCTCTCCCCCTATTACATGGGACTTAAATATAACAGTGAAGTGGGTGTACATTGGTAGTATTGGTACACCTCTGCCTAACCCTTCGGGGATTACAGGCGAGATGGTATGTGTTGTGCTTAGTATTCCATTTTGATGCAAATTAGCAATGTTGAAAGGGAACTTGTTACATATTTTATCTATGAACATATAAATATATTTACATAATTATATACAAATTACTTATCTCGACTGATTCATCAACGTTGAGACTAAACCGCTGGGGCTATAAAGTAAAAAATTTGGCCTAAACACCTCAATCTATCCACGCGAGCGATCGCTCGGGTAACAGCTAGTGGCGTTTATTAATAATACTCAAAGTTATAGTTGCTCGACACAAAGACTACTAATTGAGATATTAATTACCAATCAAAACACTGCTGGGCACGTGTCTCTTCTCAGGATGAAAGGGATTAGACTATAGTCCACCAGGCCAGCCTAATGCGAGTTGGCAGACTTCACACGCCTTCAAGAAAATCTTTAAGGAATGTTGGCTTCCTCACGATGTATTCCTTGACCGTTTAAGCATTCAAATGTCGCCACAATATTATTTTTTGCAGATTACTGATTCGTCAAATTCCACGGCCATGCATTTTCCTAACGACTCATTACCTAATACATTTATATAGACCATTATTATGAAGTTTAGTAAAGTTTCAGTCAATGCTACTGAACAGAATAGAAGTTTAACAAATGTTCGACGTGATTCTTTAAATTGGCACAACTTTTTTTTATGAACCAATTGACATGAAACTAACACTAAATGTTAAGTGAAGCTTACTACATTATATTAGACACACAGATAAACAGACAACCAAACAAAAATTTTGACAATAATTGTTTGGGTGCTATTTGCGCTGATGAAGGCTCCAATATTTTTTTTCTCATATATATGTTCCATGTACTAACAGCGATCTGTGAATTTTTATTATAATTTTATTATGTATAGAATAGACAAATAATACACTTTTTAAGGAATTAAATCATTCAAAATAAAACGTGTAACGGGTGTAACTTAAGTGTGCCAAAACTGCCTAATGTAAATGAGAGGGTGAGGGTGGGTATTAATCAGTAAAATGTGAGTATAAGTTTACGCAGAGAGAATAGGGATAGCAACAGTTAATTCATGTAGCAAGAAAGAGATAGATATAACCCAATTTTTGAGGAAAAGTACTTAATAATAGACAGGTCAAGTTATGCTGGCCTATAGCATTTTTGTACCAGATCGTCGATCTGAGACCATTTTATTGACCTCTCAATTTTCAAGGTGCAACTTGTTTTGTTCTATGATTGCCTGGTAACTGCAGTGAATATTTCCACGGAAATTTCACCGTGGAAATTTTGCTCTGGTCGCCCGGTCATTTTCCAGCCCGTCCCATGCTCCAAAACCGCGCCTCAACAAAAACAAACAAATTTAGTCGTAAAACTTCTCGCACGCGTCAGAAAGGTTTATAAGAGAGATCTATTAATAATAGGGGGTTAAAGTATGAAATTTCCGTTTTATTGCAATTTACTTTCGAATTGACATAGAACCTTCTGGGTTTGAGATTTTATAGTGAAACTTTTTTCACGTGGTATGTACCCATGAAGTTCTTCTTTTAAAAAATGTGCAACATTCGACTATCGACTTTCAGTTGTTTTTTTTATTCTGCTTAGTCGTAGTTTGCTATAGTCGAATGTTGCACATTTTTTAAAATAAGAACTTCATGGGTACATACCACGTGAAAAAAGTTCACAGAAAGCAGTACTCTGGTCCTATGACCCGAGGGTAATAATAGAGTACTGCTTTCTGTATCAAGTCACCCAACGAGACTCTCGACTAACATCTGAATTTCCAAGGTTTCTTTCTGTGGGGCCCTGACCACCGGTAGCTTTGACCCTGCTCCCGACGCCGGTGGGTTTCTATTTTTAAATAATTTTTATAATGTTTATACGTAGGATAAAATATTTAAAAATTAAAACAATATGTAGAAATATTAATAAAGGGAATAATAATAATCTTAATAAATATTAAAATGAATATGATGGAACAATTTCGCTAATTATTTTTTTGTTGTGTTAATTATTGTCAGGAGAAGGTTCATATGAAAGAGAAAATTAAAAACATTATGCAGGAAATTAGAAAATTTAAAACACTTAACAAGTAGATACTTTCAGGTAAAGTCCACACAGACAAAGTGGCGGGCAGAAGATAGTAATAAATAGATTTGATTCGATAATATTATTTAATTTACGCGACTGCTACGCTAGAGGTCCTGGGTTGGATCCCCAGGTCGAGGAAAGTGTTATTGGGTTTTTCTATGAAATTCTCAGTAGCAGCTCTGAGTCTGGATTTGTGCCCGGTTAATGAATGGCAATAGGCTCGCCCCCTATTACATGGGACCTAAACATACTGGCGAAATGTGGGTGTACATTAATACACCTTTGCCTAACCCTTCGGGGAATACAGGTGTGATGGTATGTTTAATGTTATTTAATTAAAACTAAGTCTTAATCTAATTAAATTTAAAATTTATGGTTTTTAATAATATGTAAACATAACATTTGTATTGTATTCATAAGTTTATTGTAATGTAAATAATATTTAAGTTATTTTATATTAATTATAAAAAAAAAACAGACAAAATTGGTATATATAAATTAAATAACGCTACGCTATTTGTGGAGTGGTTGGTCGAGAAGTTGGTGAGATGATCGTGATCGATTTTTGCTAACGTCTAAAAAAGCTGTTGCAATTTTGTGGCAATTATAAACACACAATAATTATACTTATAAGTACGTATACGGCGACGCATTATTAGCACTGGAATAATTATGTTGTACCTAAAACCAACATGATGAGTTGGCTGGATGAAAAAGTATTTATAGATGAAAAAGTGTTATTTTGTAACACAGTTCCCGCGAATAAATTTAATTTCATGGAGACCTCCATGAACACTTGTTTCATCTAGCTTTATTATCTCTATATTCTTTGCATTTCCCTGGCCTGTCCAATACGGTCGTGGCGAATTTTGCGGATCCCATAGCCAAGACTATAAGGGTAAGTGAAGGCAAGTGTTGTTTTTGTTCGGTACAAGTTCGACATACCCTGCCGCTTCCCCAAGTGGCGGACGATCCATAATGATTTTCCGTACTATAAAAAAGGCCTTTCCAATAAGAGTTGCCACCATGGTAACCTCATGTTTTCCTATTCAACAATGTATTCTTATGATGCCCTGGTACTTGGTGCCGTTTACCCGCTATTTTCTTCAGACACTTCGCGCAAGATGCAGTGCACCCGGATTTATACATAGAAAAATATGGTGGATACCACGCATTATTGCTACGCTCATAGAGGGGGCAAATATGTTAGCCTAAATTAATGGTAGTTAAGGCTCTACAATGACGACAGCGCTTAAAAAGTGACCTGTATCCAGACTGTTTACATTATATTGTTGGTCTGCACCTATAAATTGCCGATCTCGTGTCATTTTCTTCTCTCGCATAGTATTGTACTGTTTACAGTATGAGAGAGTTAGCACAGCTAGTCAGCTGTTTTATAAAACTTTTTTTGTTAGTACGCCACTCCATTTTAACTGACGTCATTGCTACGGTGGCTACGGAATTGTAGTAGTAAAATATAGCTACAGAACTTGAAGCATGATCACTGTGTACACGAGGGCTACGTTTCTTGTTTATTAATTTCTAGACGCGAGCCTAGACTTAAATAGAATACTTATATGCATTTTATGTTTATCTGGTAGGCGACATTCTATTGCAATTGTTTTTTTATTCGGTATGTAGGTAGCAGTGTACGAACGAACCTTCCTATCAAGGGTGTCAAGTGCTGTTTGAGTCCACTTGAGTATACCAAAGGATTACATCAAGACTGGCATGACCTGGGCTTCATGCGATTGTTTCCGCCTGGCTGCGGCTTGTTAAGACCTTCGTCAGACGGCCAAAGAAGCGTTCTCGCAAAAATTGTTTCATGTCAGTCTCGTTTATGCCTAGTGCCTCCGACATACCCAAGTACTTGTAAATCTCCGTTGAGGCAAGTGATCTAAGTTCTGTGGAGTCTGAGAGTTGTAGCGAGGGGAGATTGCATTCAAACCTGCGCCTTCTGGTTAGGTATACCAGACGCGTATCTAGAAGATACGCAGGTTCGAATTCTGCCTACGGTCGAATTTTTCCTTTGGCTTTAAAATCTTAGCATGGAAAATGCCATAAAAAAAAAACAATTTAAAATTCAGTAAAAGTGCTTGGAAAATTTTAATATGGTATGGAGGATTTTTTGTGATTATTGACATCAAAAGTGTTGCCAAAGTTATTATTATTATGAATAGATAGATAACACAATGAAATCTGCTGTAATTCAATCGTCCTTTAATGTACTGTATGGATGAATAAAACCGTGACTATCGTTTCTTTAAAACATTCAAAATCGTCTCGTACAGCAAATTTTTGATAACCTCTTAACACACTATATCGTTACTACATTGAAAACTTAACACTATGTATGATGCTACTGCGAACTCCTTTGGATTCATGCTATTCTGATAATATTAACGTGTGGCATTCCCATGGCAACGGATGCTCTGACTCTCAGCAGGCAGTATAAGGCATACCAATTAATAAAGGTTTTATGCAATAACTGTCGATATCTCATTTCTCTTTTAAGCACTGTAATGTTTATGATACAATAGAGATGGCGCGATATTGGGAGGTCTTTCATAAAACCTTTCGTCATTGGCATGCATTAAACCTATACCAATTAGGAATATAACATGTATGTCATTTATGTTCTCTTTACTCAATAGACCATAATTATTATACAGAAGTAGACAAAACTTACCGATATCGCGTTTCAATGTAGGTTTCTGTATTTAGCCAAGAAAAATTGGCACCTTATTTAATATTTAGGTAGTAAATAAAAGTTCAGTAGCAGTTGGATATGTGCCCGTTTAAATGGCAATAGGCTCGCCCCTTATTACACCAATGAACTGTTGGTATGCACACCTCTTCTGCCTAACTCTTCTGGAAATAAAGGCGCGAGAGGACCTATAGTATCTTCAAGAAATCGTGTTTCGTAATTGTGGCTGATTTTCTGAGGAAATATAAAATTAGCCTAGAAATTTGTGCATTTTTGTGTGAGGAGTATGTAACTGTGATGTGCGTTGTAGTCAATGTAAAGGCACATTATACGCTGTATTAACGAACACCTACTAGGTAGTCTACCTTTCTCACACTTTTATGTACACATATCAAAAAAGTTTGCGACCACTTTGAAAAATCGAAATATTTTTTGTTACGGTAGTTTAAATTATGATTTCTTCTTCTTTTTAAATTCTTTCAAACAGGGTATTTCTATTTAAAGAAAACACATAGCAAAGATTTTTACTTGATGAAGTTCAATTTAAAAAATTATATCAGCTTATGCTAGTGATCGCAAACTTTTGATGTGGGTATATTGCAATAAAATACCTTGGCGAATTTTGTAAGTGGCAGAACATAGAGCAATGATTTGCGTCATCAGTCTAGGTTCTCAGTCCGTTGTGAACTAACATTATTGTTTTTCAGTGTTGGGGTTAGTATAAATTATTCTCAAGATAACAGAGTCAATACAAAGAGCGAAGTATTATTTATATTTAATCTGGAAATACTAAATTACTATCAGAATGTTATTTAATTAAAATAAATAAATAAATAAGGAAATTACATTTTAATACTACCAGGCTTCGGTAAAGTTTACTTTTAATTATTTTTGAATGGATTGGAATTTGAGTTTGAAAAATTCTTCATGTCGGTCTGTAGAATATTTTATACTGTGATTATGTATTATAATAACTAAACTTACAGATTAAGAAAATGTTCTAACAATTTAATAATTATACATTGAAAAATATTTCAATGTATATTCGATTCGGTATGAAATCACTCCTGTTAGACTACTACCAAATACTTACTAAACCGAAGGGGTCGTTCTGTTCAACACGGACCAGCGATAGTGGTACTAAGTTCACAGGACTCGCAGGAGGCTGACTGCGCGTAAGTGTGTCAAACAAAATTCCCTCTCTCTCGTTCTCTTTCTTTCGCTCTCACACTACACAAACATCCTTCGCGTATTGAGGCACACAAATGTATAACGGGTTATCTATACTATATTAATACGTGAAGGGAAAACTTTGTACTCCTTTTAAAGTAAATTGCGCGCACGGAGGACATTTGTGACAGTGTGACATTTGGCATAATTAAAAATTACATAGAGAAGGGAGTGCAGAAAGCTAAATTTTTTATATAATAAATTTTACAAATTACAAATTCCATAAATTCAATTAAAAAATATTCATTGTTTACGTTTGAGCTGTCAATGTCAAATATGTTTATATGTGAGTACGTCAATTGCTTTTTTTTTTAATACGAAAATAGGGCCCCTGTAACATTAAAACTAATAAGGTCGAATTTCGGCCACCATGAGACCACTAGTAAATATAATTATGTGTTTTCGCTAGAGGGACATCCTGGCCTTTATATTCCCATCAGAAATGCAATCTTAGTGGAATGGTTCCTAGTTGTTGCCTTCTCTTAGCGCTTTTTTTAAACTGATCTTTTATCAAAATACTCACGACCACATATTGCTATAGAAATCTTTAATATCATAAAGTAAGTTTCAGTAATAAATCGTCCTCGGGGTAATAAATTTTATCTACAAATCATTACCAACTAGACCAATGTGGGAAGGTACATATCTGCTCTGCAGTTCACGTACTTCTTAAAGAAATAAACTATTTCTTATTTTTTGTACCTATTAATAACTAAATTAACACTTTCGTTACGTAATTATTTTAAAAATACATACTTTAATTTGGGGAAATGGTTAAAAATAAGTTCATAAAAAGTTGACAAAGTTTTTAGGGAAAGTTGTTAGTATCTTCATTAGATAGAGTAACGACGATAGAATAGACGAGAAATGTAATAAAAAATAAAATAAAATCGTCCGCATATTGCTATATACAAATATCCTTATCAAGAAATTTATAGTTGCCATATTGATAAGTCTACTTATCCGTAGTGAAAAGTATTATGCTTCACTCGGGGGAGAGAACAGATTACAAACTTGTTTGATTTGCGTGTGCATGTACACTAGTTAGTAACCTATTATTTTCTCCACTTGGTGAACAATCTACTATTTTGTTTCACCCATGGATCGCCAATTCTTAGATAACTAAATTTAAATAAAACAAAAATAAAATCTTATCTTACCTTATCTAAATAGAGTAATAAATAGTACAGCACTATAATAATGTTATAGTCGCTAGTAAGTAAACTAAGTTCCTGACGTCTTGTTTTTTCTTTTCATACGTGTTTTAATTTATTTACTTTATTATTTTACACACATTGGTTATTATTTTTCATCGATTAAATGTGTGAACTTTTATAATAAGTTTTGAAATTTACATTGAGAATAGTGGCTAACCAATTTATATCGTTATAGATCCTGAATGGTCATTCAAAATGAAAAATGATAAAATAAACTTAAGAGATATTGACGTATTAAGATATTCAATGATACACCATTTTTTTCGGTTGATGCCTTACGCATGCCGCCCCGCGGGACGCGGGACGGTTATGTCGGGCTCTTTGGCCAGGTGGCCAGCATACCGACTAAAACCACCACCACTACCACCTTCGGCTTAGTGATAGGATCACGGGAATCGGTCCCGCATGTTCCGCGATCCCACCGCGGAGTCCAGTGTCGAACCCTCCTCAAGGGCCAAGTGCAATAATGACCACGATTCCACCGCTCAAGGCCCTTTATGCTATGGGACAGATGTCCGTCGCCCCGCCGTCCTCACTTTGGCCGCAGAGGGTAGGGAGAGCGGCGCATCGTAACCATGGTATATGCTTCCAGTATACCAGGAATTCATTACCATATTAGCATCGATGTGACGTGTAAACGGTGTGAAGTAAACGTGACGTCATGTGATCGATCTTATGTCTACATACATACAAATGCATCGCTCTCTGTCGAACGCGCCTGCTGCTGAATTGAAGTCAGCTTCATGTACGATTCTCGATACTAGTAGCCCATAACGCAGTAGGATCTTCGATAATAAAATAAATGTACTATGTATGTGAAAATGATGACTTTGAAATAAAACTACTTTTTACGGATTTTATCGCGTTTTATTGATATTATTAATCCCTAGGTTTCGGACCCTTTACAGCGTCCATGGTCACGGGTAGATGTAAAGGGTCCGAAACGTCGGAATTAATGATATCAATATATCGCGATAAAATCCGTAAAAAGAAGTTTTATTTCAATGTATAATATTCGCGTAAATGTCAGAAATCAAAATGATAAGGACCTTAATAAAACCAATAAAATCTAAGTAACCAACTTTATTACGTCAAAGTTTTGGATTTTATCAGAAGGCTCCAGAATTAAGTGCATATTTGCAGTTTATTTATAGTCTGTTACTAAAATACTATGAAATAAAAAACTGTTTGAACAGGTTCGATATTAGCATTTAACGTGCTATATATAGCGTAGCTTAGCCACATCAGGATGTAGGTATAATAGGTTGTTGTCTACCAGTCATAAATATAAGAAACTGATTGTTGACCAGACTGTGCCACATTTGTACATAATACCTACATAATGTCAGCTGGTTCATTTTCAATGTCAAAGGATAAATTGTAGCATCTTTAATAAAACAAACATAATTAATTATATTCAGAACAAAACTAGTACAGAACACGAGAGGCTTTTAATGAGTCTCACTTGTTTCAATAGGCGAAAGAATTCAAATAATTTTCCACCCTTAAAACTAGCACATCATAGATGTATAGGAATAAATTTATATTCTAACAATTACATGCATGCATGTAGTTTGATAGTGAATTCGCACTATTTGTAGCCAGTTTTACAGATGATGGTGCATTCACGACGAAGTTACTTTTGTGGAGAAGAAGAAGTGGTTCATAGCTAGAAAATCTATTTTAATAAATTAACCAATCATCAGTACGAATACGCCCAAATTAGTCCAACCCTCCATAAACTCCACCCCTTTGCTTGCTGAACGTGACTGAGTTACCAGGAATGCATAAACGACGGGATTTAAAATAAACCATGTCAATTGCCTAAAAAACATTTGCATAAAGTTTGCTTGGTAGTTAATTGATTATGGTGTTAACTGAATTATTTTGTAGATGTTTACAATATTCAATTTAATAATCCTATGACAAACATACTCCTAGGGTTTTAAGAGAGGTAGGGGGATAGTAATTCCATACAAACGGTGAGCAAGGTAATGTATTCCAGTAGTATATTAATATTATACAAAAATATGCTGTTGAAACGCATTACTTGTGAAGTATGTGCATGTGTGTGAAGTGTTTGATATGATAAGGCATCGTTGCGGTTTAAAAGACGACATGGTGACAAGATTTGAAAAGAATATTAGGCCTTTTTAAAGTACTCTAAGAATGGATGATAGGCGACTAACAAAAGGGATTTATATGGTGAATGTCAGTAGAACTTCCGGAAGGGACGCACTGGAAAGACTTATATCGACCTTATTGGTGGGGTTCTTCAAAAAAGTCATGTGTGTGTATGACAAGATTTATGAATGTGGAAGACAACCGTAGTAAGTGGCGTTTTCTAGTTTCTACCTACTCCTATGGAAAAAAGACACCAGTGTATGAATATCTTTTTATATATAATTCTACTGTACGTGTGTATGTCACTTAACTCCTCCTAAACGGCTGGACCGATTTGAATTTTTTTTTGTATATGTTTAGGTGGCGCCCTGGATGGTTTAGGTTCACTATTGGACCCGGTAGATTTCGCTGCGATCGGGTTGCAGTACAAAGTCATCTAGGTTTGCTATATGTACAAAAAACACAAGATTTGTCATATTACAAACAGCAGCGTCTATAACACAGCATTATGGATTTAATTAAGAAGTATTGGCCAAATGAAAAAAAACTTTCATATTATTAAAGTGATATTTGGCCAAGGTGTTATTGAATACCATGCTCCGTTTAACTCTCATTGAAAATCCCCTAGGTATCGTCACTTTTAGAAATGTATTCCTCACAAATTTTAAAACTTATCACACAAAAACAGAAGTAATACGTAAGCATAAGTTACAACACAATATCTACAGTCACGATTCCGAGTACGCCCAAATTAATCCAACCCTCCATAAGCTCCACCCCATGCTTTTGGACATTATTGGGTTACCAGGAAAGCATAAACGACGAGATCTTTAAAGTTTATACGTATAATTATTGTTAGAAGATATGTAAACATTAAGTAAAAAAGTTTTTGTTAATGTACATTTTGTAAGGCTACATTTTTTGATCTCAATAAAAAACGTTATAAACTCTTCGAGTTTTATTTAAATTTAATATTTTTTTGTAATAAATTACTTTCTAATAAAACACTTAAAGAAAGCAAAGTAAAAAAATAATAATATCACTATATTTTTTTCTAAAATTTACGTTTTAAAATGGTGTCTGACAGACACCACCTCAGTAGGATATAAACAATAATTTCACCTCAGTCTCAGAGGGTTAGTAAATATGCCAATTCATTGTTACCATACAGATCTTTGATCCCACTAGTTTTTTGGTTAAATTGGTACTTAGTTAATTTTACAAGGGATCAACTGTATTAATGTAGAGACTAACAACATTAAATTAAATAAGCTACGGCTTAACCTATACTTCACAGTACTTTTGACTTTGGTATCGTTGTATATCCTAGAAATTGGTAAAAAGAATATCCATTTGTTTCTCAAGATCAGTAAAAATTTTATATTTGAAAAAAGAGACCCTACTAAATTGATAAATGTACTGTGTCTAGCACTTTTCACTATCATCATCATCAACCCATATACTGTCCCACTGCTGGGCAGGGGTCTCTTCTCATATCGAGAGGGATTAGGCTATAGATCACCACGCTGGCCTAGTGCGGGTTGGCAGACTTCACAAACCGTCGAGAAAAATCTCGCAGGTATGCAGGTTTCCTCACGATGTTTTCCTTTACCGTTTAAGCGAGTGATAATTAATTATTAATACGCACATGAATTCGAAAAGTCAGAGGTTTTTGGGTTCGAACTCGAGACCTTCGACTTGGCAGTCCAATGGTCATACCACTAGGCTATCACTGCCATAAATCATAAAGTTGGTTACTTAGATTTAATTAA
This sequence comes from Acronicta alni, assembly GCA_964056405.1. NCBI lineage: Eukaryota > Metazoa > Arthropoda > Insecta > Lepidoptera > Noctuidae > Acronicta > Acronicta alni. The sequence goes on from OZ043913.1 coordinate 19,711,523, forward strand.
TGAATGTTTGTTGATTATTTAATACCTTTTCAATTTTACCTTTTTATTTATCTTAGAGAACTTTGTGATAAGCTATGTAAAAAACAGAGTAAAATCTGAGTAAGCCATGTTTTAGCCAAATTCTATACAATCAATGTTCTAATAGAATGAATTCTAACCTAACCTAAGAACTACTCCCACATGATTTAATTTAGATTTAATCTCTATCGTTACTTATAACGTTTTAGCTACTGACATTTTCTCCTTTGAAGGTTCTACTGTGTTATGGGCTACTAGTATTAAGAATTGTACACGAAGCTAATTTCACGCAGGTGCTGTGCGGGCGGGACACACAGGTTATTGACGTTTTTTGCAAGTGAATGATGCATTTTTGTGTGTAGATTAAAGATCGATCAATGACGTCACTTTTACGACACACCGTTCATACGTCACATAAATGTTAGCATTTATGGTGGTGGTTTGGTTATGAAATCCTGGTACACAGCAAGCGCATAGTCAGGTGGTAAAAGGGATAAATAATAATAAATAAACTTATTATTTTTATATTTTACTAGTTTTTCAGTAATATTTTGAAACCTCCAATGATCAATTAATTATCTACTGCCGTATTATTTATTATTCTATTTTATTTTACACTGCCCCCACAATAGTATCCAAACATCGGGCTCTTGCCCTGCGGTCGTTTTATATCCCTAAGCCACCATTCGGTTACTGCTTTGGTCCACCTAATATCGTCTCGTCTTACTAAGTGACCTGCCAATGTCCACTTAAGTGTCACGATCCATATATCTATATCTTCGACCTTTGTTCGACGTCTTATCTCGGCGTTAGGCACATGCCAACAATAATTTTTCCATTTCACCCTGTCCTCGACTTTTCGCATTCAACTTCTACCAGCAGCTTTTCGCAAACCATCACTCCATTTTCATAAGACGGATGAAAAAGTAGCATTGTTCTGTGGCACTCCTTTTGCTAATTTTTGACACAAATGAGTTATTTTCTTAGGTTCTGTTTATCGGTACTGATATAGTACATTATGGTACAAGTGTGTAATGTTTGTGATTACCGCTGAGGCGCCATTGGAACCCGAGCCGTTAGGTGAGGGTTTTAAGAGAGCCGAGGACGGCAATCATCAATACACACATGTATCATACGATGTTTTTCAACACACTTGTCAAGAAAATAACTATGATTTCAACCGTGAACACGAGTTGTGAAAATTTTTCGCAATGGCGGGAAAAATTAATCAGTTTTCCTATGCGCGCGCTGGCGATGGCGAATAATTCAACGTTTTCTATTACAGAGAAAACAAAAGTTACATTTGAGAGAAACTTTTATTTATTAGACATCGAAATTATCTATTTATATACGAAGTTGTATAAAATAAGCAAGAAATAGGTACATTAATTTAGTGTACTATTTATTGGACACGATCTTTTTTGTACCGAAACTTTTTTAAGAACAAACAAAGCAACTCAACTAACAAAATAAAAAGCTCTATAAAACTCACTTGTGAATAATAGCAATGAAAAAGTCACAGTTTGATATCAGGTGTGCCTAATTGCGGTGAAATAAGAGCCATTTTATGAGCAAGACGTGTGTTAAAAAATATTAAATTCTGATCAATTTTCATATAAAATTTTAGTACATTTGTGTTATTATCGTCGATAATTTAGTCAAACACCAAAAAATTTGAGTCAAAACTAAGCAAGTTTTAATTCAGCTGATTAGTTTATGATCAAAGTTTTAATACGATGAATGCAAATGTAGACGTAAGAAGTACTTACATAAGTCAGTTTAGGTAAAACTTTTATCGGTAGTTATTAATTATATTTTAGTTTGTGATTTTCGCGCTTGAAGATTCTGCAGCGTCATGGACTCCTGGTATAAAGAATCGTACATGCGGCTGACTTCACGATTTCCACAGGCGCAATAAATTCAGAAGAGCGATTGAGATGGATGATATATTACTACTACTGTTTCAACATTTTTTTGTTAGGCAATCAATTAGTGCTCTTTATAATTTATAAAAAAGATGGTATAAAAGGCAACACATCTCATAATATAGAAATCCTTACATATAATACCAACTCATGTTGGTAAATCCGTAGACTGACTAGAAAAACATTGGTACCCTGTCCACAACTGTCCCAGTCCACATTACCTTTCTATGAAAAGTAATGTAGTGACCAATGAGGTCGCATTTCATTAAAACCAAACTATTTGAAAGAAGTCGTAACAATAAAAATAAAATGCAAATGTTTTAGAATAATTAAAATTTTCCATGATGTGATATTTTCTTTTTTTCTCATGTTGAAAATGTTAAATAGAAACATTTTTATATTATTGCTCTAAATATTGTAATTACATAAAGCAATCATTTATATTATGATAACACGAACAAAACTCGTGGCATGAGCTTTATCTGTAATATTTAATAAAAGTAACTATAAATAATACTTAGAATATTGGATGTTTTATTGTTTGTCGCGTCCTTTACGATTCCATCCATTTGCGATGAATTCGGTAAGTTTTTGCTGTCTAGTAATAGTGTTGTGGTATTTTAATTTTTGCTACAATGCAAAGTGCACGAAATAATAATTAAGTATATTTAATAGAACATAATGCGATGCGGTAGCCCCTTATATGCGCTGAGAGGTTTTAGTTTCCTTAATATTCTCAATATTCCGTTTGTAACAATAGTGGCTTACTTAGCACACCCGCACACTATTATATTATTATAAAAAACAGAAAGGTACAACTGTATGAATTGTTGTTTGAAACAATGAATTATTAAGTTTAAATATCAAGGGTTTGTGTATTAAGCACATACTTATATGATTGGGTGGTAAAACTTGGCAATTGCCAAAATATATTCTACAGCTAAGCAAATGAACTAAAATTATTGTGTTCCAGTTAGAAGGGTAATTAATATAAAATATAGCCAGTGAAATTACTAGGCAAATAGAGACAGACTTAACTAAGTACCTAACAAGTATCATCTCAAGATGACAGTAGAGTAATTTTGAACGGTTTAGTTTCCACTTACTATACATACAGGTGGACCGTATGCTTGATGTCATCTTAAAATAATCCCAAAATGTCCATTAGTAAGTAACTCGATAAGATGGTTGCTCTCAAATTATACACCGGTACTAGGATATCATAAACTATTCAGACATGTGTTTGTACGCGACTTTCAAGGATATCCTGGAACAGTATTTATTAATTCTGTAATAAACTTTATTTACTTTTAGAACCAATAGACAAATAATTGTCGCGGCTCAAAATATGGTTTTAAATTCAAAAAGAAATAAAATAAAATGTAATTAATTGAACATTTAAAAAGTACAACTAGGCACCGGTGAGATTTTAACTCACGATCTTCTGTTTACTAGACAGGCGCTTTAACCAACTCGGCCACGGCGCCTCTGTTTACACAATCGAATTTTGATATGGTTTTCCCTAGACCCTTGTACCTATGTGATCAGAAAAACTGCTTCGAGGTAGTAAGCGCGGCTAACGAGCGTGAGGTCCTGGGTTAAATAAATTCCAATATAAAATATATCCCTAGCAGTTCTAATTATTGTATTTTTTTAACATAATAGTAGCACAGAACTATATTTTGTGCCCGGTAAAATGCACTTGGCATTAAGAATATCTCTGTCTAACCCTTCTGAGAATACAGGTGTAAAGGTAAACCTGAAGAATGACTCGCACAATTAAACAGAGTCAAAGAGCATCATTCTCTTGATCATCAACAATTCTTCTGTCTTCTAGAAGTACCAAAATTATTTAAATCGAAGACAAAAATACTCGACCAACAATTATCTTGTAGAGTTCGTATTGTTATAATTATAAACATACCCAGGTGTTTAAATTAATACATTTTATATATTGAATATATCCAAAGTTACTGCTTCTACCTAGAACATTAATTTTTATAAGTGTTTATATTTGATTTTTATTCGTGTTGGGGTGTAATCAGTATTACTTTAAGAGCTTCATTAGACATAAAAAATCATAACAGGAAATACATTTTATAAATGCCAAAATATATAAAACAAAACCAAGAATGATTCAGCTAAGTTTTATGAAATGGGATGTACTAATAACAAAAATTTTTTTTTAATTAAAACACATTTGAATTTGTGTGTCGCGACAACGTTTTTTTATATTATGTAAAACCTTTATTTTACGTGTAATTCTAACGAAAAAAAGAGAAGAATACTTTTCATGTATTCGTACGTCTCTATTGACCTGGGTGTATATGTATTGCCACCAAATAAGAGGTCAAAGTCCAATGTGACAATTAGACACTGCAACAGCAATAACACAAACACAAAAAAAAGGTCAAATAAAAAAATGCACCTGACAACACTGGCAAGTGGCAACTTATTATTAACTTATTATATAGCAGCTACATTTACTAGATGCTTAAAATGGATGGAAGGATCAGCCCAAAAACAAAAACAGACAAAGAGAAATGAAAAATAGTAAAATCTTTTTCATTAAAACAAGTTTATATTCAGTGCCATCTATCGGCAGTCGTAGGTGTCATCAAATGAAATTATTAAATAAGGTTAATGCAATGGTATACAGATGTCGTATCGCTAGCTCCATTTTAATATTGTTTTTATTAAGAACTAAATTTGAATAACTAACGTTAGTTAACGTAGTGGAAAGAAAAAAACAACCTAATACAGGTATTCAACGTAGTTTCGGACTTTCACACAGGCGCGGTGAGGTCTAAACCACGTGGGATGAATACCACTCGTGTCTAAATAACAATGCTTCTTCTGACTTTCTGGAATCCTGGTAGAGTGTATTAATTTTAGCTAGCGTGTTGTCGTTCTGACATGGGGTTTATTTATAAGCCCGGTTCAGACCACCAACTTCTGACGGATTCACCGTTTAAATAATATTAACAATGTCATTTATGTAAACGGAAGATATTTTTTGTATACACTATAAATTTAAATAAAATCTACATTATCATAAATTATTATATATATATTAGTGGAAAGAAAAAACCAACCAGTTTTACGTTAGTCTCATGATGAGGTAACGCTTGGTAATAATTATAATAATTTGGTTCAGACCAATCTAGGGACAGATTGGGCAAAATTATATCATAGGGGTAGGTTCAGGATAGGTACTGCTAATACATCAAACTGATGTTATTGAGAAATATGATGTAGAAGAACTGGACAGCACATTAATAATTTTGTTTACTAGCGACTCAGATCTTGATCGTGGTTGGTTTGGATTTTATAGTGCCGTAAATTTTTAAGAAGTGGCTGCATTGCAAACAAAGTAATGATTTAGTATGACGTCTTTTATGTTTGTAATTAAAATTGGGCATGATTGATGGAATCGGATTTAAAATAAAATGAAATGAGTTGCCGATCGGAGGTGCCAGAAATGCTAAAATATTTTTTTACCACGTAGCAATCTGCGACGACGGCGTAGTAAGCATCAGCTACGACGGCGTAGTAAGCATCAGCTACGACGGCGTAGTAAGCATCTGCTACGACGGCGTAGTAAGCCTGTGCTACGAAGACGTAGTAAGCAACTATTAGAACAACAACGTAGCAAGTGTCAAACATAAAGTCAAACTCCAATATTTTATTTCAAATAAACCACTAAAATTAGTAACTACAATTGCAGCCCTCACTTTTTGTTTTTTATTATAGATTAGTGCCGAATAGTACGTGAAAAGTAAGTCAATGTTAACTTTAAATGATAATGTTTCTTTCTCCAACGTAAAACGAAGGTGTTACTAGTTCTAAAACATACTAAATAATTTGGTCCAGAGAGTAAAAGCAATTAGTTCGATTTTATTTTCTGTGATACTCAGTTAATAATGAGGCCATTATTAATATAAAACCTGAGATATAGAATTTTATAATTGAGGAGTTTGGTATTAGACCAGGGTAGAAGCCTTTAAAAATAACAAAAAGTGAAAAAAAATAATAGTAGGATGCAACCCATTAGAAAAGGAGGGGAATATTATAAAAATGAAAGGAAAAATAATTAACGGGCGATCTGAGGTCGGGAAGGGGATGGGGGTGAGTTTTTAAGGGTAAAAAACGGTTTTTCTCAATTTCCGGTAAAACTAAAAGTCCTATCGAAAAAAGTCAAATCGCAAAGTTGTAGGTAATAAAAAGATCTTAAACTTTTGTATTTACACTTTTTTCACATAACCTCAAAATTTATGTGAAAAATTTAAAAAACCAAGTTTTTGGTTTTTTATTTTAATCTTTTACAAAATTTTTTTTTTAACGAAATTTGGTGAAAACTTACGTTTTTATGTCCCAAATACGCTGTAATTTATTTGATTAAAAATATTTATTTTTTTACCTTATTTTGAATTAATATCGAAAAAGCACCCTAATTTTCAATCGAAAATTCACCCGTCAAAATATTATCAGCTTTTTTCAAAAAGTTGGTATGTTTTCTGTTCGTTGAAATCTCTACTTTCCGATGGTTTTTTGGACTTCAGATCGCCCGTAAATTATTTTTCCTTTAATTTTTAAAATATTCCCCTTCTTTTCTAATGGGTTTCATCCTATTATTTTTTTGTTTTAAAAATTATCGACCCTGGTCTATGTATGGTTGAGTTCCCTTATCATTGTATGTTGCAGTTCTTATCAACGAAAAAAAACACATAATTTAGCGAAGGAAAAATTTGACTGCGGGCAGGATTCGAACTTGCGTCTTCTAGTTAGATACACCACTCGCGGGGCTTAATGGTTAAAAATGCAAAAAAAAATACGAATAGATAAAAAATAATGTTATTCAATTAAGCCATATTGAATATAATTACTTTTGTGTATTTATCTCATGAACTGCTGGTTTTTTTTGTAATTTTACGCTTGAATTTTATCTTATCAGGGTGTCTATTAATATTATAGATTTTTTTTAAATAGGTTAACACACACAGGTCAGTCCATTCAACTTAAAAAAACACAAATTTATAAATTAAATTATGAAAATTTGCAGGAGTCTTTCTATGTGAATTTATAAAAAGTGAAAGTAAATCAAACGTAAATTCTTCATACTATTTCCTACTAATATTTGATCTTTGTTTTCACACTCTCCTTGGTGACCAGATCTAATAACTATGGGAAAAACTAAATTCGTAATTCTTTGCTACTGGTAATTCGAGGCATTCCTGCCCCAAGGAAGTAAGAAAGACTCAAATGCAACGATAAAAGTAGCCGACATTTCAGATGTCCTCACTTGAAATCAAGTGAAATTATCTGTAAATGGCACTCCTTGTACCACGTTCAGATGCACCAGCCGCCTAACTACTAGCGCTTCATTAATGAAAAGAGGCAGATTTTGAACTTGAACTTTGTCCATCTTTCGAGTTGTTGTTTTATGTATGTAATGGATACCTAGTTTTTACAAGAGACACCTTGAGACGCTACTTGAGAGCAAACTGTAATTGGGTTTTCCTATGAAATTCTCACTTTAGTTTAGATTTAGGTACTTTTAGCTATAGCCATCTAAATCACTATGGTTGTACATTAGTACAATTTTACATAACTTTTCATGGAACATAGATAAGTATGGTAAGTTTGATTTTATAAAACAGCTCCCGCACAAGCCTTGTGTTGCAGGGGATTTTACAAAAACAATGAACGAACAGAAAGCATACCCAGACTCGAAAAAAGTAACTGTGGGTCACAAATATTGGCCTGAGATGGGAATCAAACTCACGTCACCCGACGCAACGGTATTGGCGAGGTGATCACCTTAACCACTTAAGTTGATGTCATGTAAAATTAATTAAATTTTAGACGGTCAATGTAACACCATTCTTGTAAATTGTGAAGAAAAGTAGAAGTAAAAATAATATTGTAGTCATGTTTTTAACGGAGTTATGAATCTATCAAAGATTCTCACCGGTTCCAAAAAGTGGATCTCATGTGGAAAATAAGATCCACTTACTTTTGGAACTGTGCGTGTTTGGAACTATGTAGTGGCATTTTCAAAATAACCTATTTTGAAAGTGGTTTGGCACGTGACGACGGCAAGAGACCGGACGGGATGTCGTTGCTGCCTTGGAAAATGGGTAGGCCTTTAGTGTGGGACGCAGCGTGCGTCAACACTCTTGCGCCATCCCATCTTCCTAGCTCGGCAGGCTGTGCTGGCGCTGCTGCTGCGACTGCGGAGACCAACAAACGGCGTAAATATAACAATTTTATAAATAGTTATATTTTCGAACCGTTTGGGGTCGAAACGCTGGGGCCATTGGGTCCGAGTGCCCTGTCACTCTTTAAAGATATTACCAAACGTCTAAACGACACTTCACGTGACCCAAAGGCTGGCCTCTACTTCGGCCAGAGACTAAGCATTGCCATTCAACGTGGCAATGCAGCCAGCCTCTTGGGTACGCTACCAGACGATGGCGATGCGGATGAGTTTTTTGATGCAATTTTTAGTCTAGTTTTAGTTTAGTTTACCCTGTAGTTTTATGTTTTTCTTTTTTATTATAGTTTGTTAGTAAACAGTGTAGATAAGTTTATTTTTATTTAATTATAGATTTAGGTTTTTGAATTTAAATTAACCTATTTTGATGGTCTAATTGAAATAAAATATTTGCCTTAATTTTGACTTATACAATAGGTTTGATTTTATTTTTCGAAAACCATATTGAATAGAATTAAGGAGACTATTCTTAGAAAGGAAAATAGTGACCTATGTTATAAAGCTACGAATATCTAGACAATAGCGCACTTTAACGAAACAAATTATACAGTACAAGACACATTTGTTAGTATTAGTATTGAATAGATTTCATATTACACGAATTTAACTTTGCTTAATGTTTTCAGTACCTGAAGGCCCTCTACAGAAATAAAATGGAACATGTAAATACACCTGCGTAGAGAATAAGTTCCGCACATTCACGCTAGAGAGTGCTTTTACATGTAAAACCACATTACCTGGTCAGATCAGTGTCGAATATGAAATAATATTAATATCGTGTGATTTGTTTGAATGAAAATCAATTTTCTTTTATATTCACCAATTACATTTCAATTCAGTAGTATGCAATTTGCATAAAAAATATTTGAAACTTAAATCCTGCATCGCGCAAGTGAAATTTTCACATCAAGTTTCTAGTGAAGGCGTTATAGTGAGATTTTTCTGGAGGTCCGTGTGGCTACGTCGGGAACCGGCAGGCATCGAGAAGCCGGTATACAAAAATTCTCAGTATAAGCAGAGGTGGAGTGTATGAGGAATGCAATTTCTGATACACTTCACCCTATGGGTGGTAGGAGGGAATTGTTCTCAGCTAGAAATAGCTGAGAATTGTCTTGGAGAATTCACAGTTTCTGATACACCGGACGCCATAAGGGTAGTCGGTACACCGCACCTCATAAGGGTAGTCGGTACACCGCACCCTATAAGGGTAGTCAGTACATCGCAGCCCGTAAGGGTTGTCGGTAGGTATGTCATGGAGACTATTGTGAGCTCAACCCCACGAAAGTAGCACATTTGACCTCTTTTTGTGTTTTATGAAATTAACTTTTTATTTTATTTTTTTGTCGTCATAGTTAATTAGCGTTTCTTTTCAATAATAATAAACTATATTTAAGTTACATTGAAGCGCACTTTTACAGACGAAATACAATTCGTGGGCGTATTCGGAATCGTGACTGTAGAAATTATGTTATACTTATGCTTACGTATGGCAAACCTTGCATAGTCGGTGATAGGTTTGTTGACAATATAATTAACCTATATATAATATAGGTACCTGTATACAATTTTATTTACCTATGGATTAAATGCTTTTTTTAAAGAGGTACTAAGTAAAAATGGATGAATTTGTCTATCATCTGAACTTCTAATTAACAACTTCACTGTATTATTTACGGTTAACTATAGAGCAGTGAATAAATGTTTTTTTTTTCTTTTTTTCTTTCTAAATATATTTTTAATGTACCAAATGACTATAAGACGATAAAGAAACTATTACAAAAACTTCATGCCACCGATTAGCCAAGGTTTGCTCTGTATTATAAGTTTTAAAATTCATTTATAATATACCTACGCATGATTCATTGAAGAATTTAAATGCTTATAAGTGACGATTTCCTCATAAGGGACATTCAATGAAAGATGAACTCAGCATGGTTTCCAATATCCAGTGGGATTATTAAATTTAATAATGGGGGTTAAAGTACGAAATTGCTGTTTTATTGTAATAGGATTGTCGACTTTCAGTTGTTTTTTTATTCAGCCTAGAGAAGAAAGATGGTTACTTCGAATATTGGAGTGATTTTTGAATACGAGTTCCGACGCGAAACTAACACAGCCGAAACAGTTCGCAATATCAATGTTGCGTTTGGAGAAGGGACTGCTAATGAAGGCACCGTGCGATTTTGGTTTAAACGCTTTCGCGATAGAAACTTTGATTTGAAAAACGAACCACGTGGAAGACCACCACCCGCCCACACAGATGAATAAAAATGAATTTAAAGATGGTGGAAGCCGATCGGAGCAAAACTACCCAGAAATGTTGTCAAATGATCTGCAGAAAGACACGCGTGTTGAAACTTGTGTTGCCTTGTTGAATCAACACATTTGTGAAGGAATATTGAATCGAATTGTGACATTAATGAAAAGTGGATTATTTACGATAGCCGTAAGCGAAAAATGCAATGTTTGACCCCAGGTCAAACGCCGCAACAATGTCCTAAAGCAAAGCTTACCAATAAAAAGGTAATGGGAACTGTTTGGTGGTCTCAGCATGGTGTTATTCACTATAGCTTTCTCCGATCCGGTCTAGCAATAACGGTAGATGTCTACTGTGCCGAACTCCTAACAATGATAGCAAAACTAACAGTGAAACAGCTCCGACTGAATCGATCTTCACCATTATTTCTCCATGATAACCCGAGACCTCATACAGCATGAGAAACCGTTTTAACTCTACAGGAACTGCAATTAGAAACCATTCGTCACCCTCCGTATTCGCCAGACCTTGCTCCAACGGACTACCATTTTTTGTAATTTGGTCAATTTTCTACGTTATAAAAAGTATTCTTCCCAGGAGGCAGTACTAAATGCTTTCACACAGTTTGTCGAATCTAGATCACCAGAGTTCTATCGCAAAGGCTTAAATGACCTACCTATTAGATGGCAGAAATGTATAGATAATAATGGTAATTAGTTTGATTAAATAAATGTGTTAAATTAAAAAAAGAAACAACTTTTTCAGTACAAATCGGCAATTTCATACTTTAACCCCTAATATTATAAAGCTCTACAAATAATGACACCACTGGTAAATAGGTGCTAGTAGTAAAAAATAAAATAATATAAATAATACTTTGTAGATTTTCAAATTCAAGTTCATCAAATAATTAGTATGTCATCTTAATTGCTTAAACATTTAAAAAAAAAACTGTTTAAGCAATTAACATGTTTATTTAAGATCCTGCCGTTTATGCATTCCTGGTAAACCAGTGACGTTCAGCAAGTAAAGGGAGGAGTTTGTGGAGGGTTGGACTAATCTGGGCGTATCCATGAATACGCCCAGATCCAACCCTACACCTGTAATTAGTTAATCAAATCAAAACAAAAAAAATAGTTTTATTTTCATATAAACCATAAACAAGCACTTATGAAATGGCGAATCTCTAGGTTAGGTGCACGTTTCCAAATTAGTCGTTTCCTATAGAGAAGAACCGGCAAGAAACTCCATGGTTACTCTTTTAAAATATCGTTGTATTGTACAATGATGGATTATAAATTTAATTGAATACCTACATGAGAGAACAATTTAGGAATGTTGCGAATATTACAATTATATAAAATACAGATAGGCATAAAAGAAAGTTCTAAACGGTTCTCCCATTTAGTAACGGTAGAAACTAATCTAATATATAAAATTCTCGTGTCACAGTTTTCGTTGCCGTACTCCTCCGAAACGGCTTGACCGATTTTGATGAATTTTTGTGCTTATCGGGGAGGTCTGAGGATGAGGACGTACTCATACGTCGTTACAGAGGTTCCAGGGAAGCCACATATGCAGAAGTATCAGTCTCCAAACGTCCCTATCATCGACATATGGCCAGTTTCAATAACGAATCTATCAGTAGATTTCCTTACTATGGATAGGATTTTGACATAACGTCCATACAAGTAATGTTAAAATCCTATCTCTAGTAAGCTAATCTACCGACGGATTTTATATTGAAAACGGCCGATGGTCTTGTACTTTATAGTAAGCTTTCTTAATTATGCGTTTAACATGTGCCTTAAAATTTCCATCGCTAAGTTCTAATTTAATACAGATTTGGGCAACTTGTTATAAAATCGTATACCATTACCTAAAAATGACTTACTTGTTTCAGACAACCTATATTTTGGTAATATAATTAGTAATAACTAATTCATACATATATAATTATACATATATTTATATATATAACTGTTGCATACAACATTGAGGCGTCGTTTGACCCAGAGTGTTTGTTCGGGACATAATTAATAAAATGCCATTGTTTTTGTATTTATCTGAAAATCACTGAATCCTAGAAAGACGTCTATAAAGATGTCTAAAGACATCAAGACATCTCTAAAGATGTCTTTGTTAGACCCGATGACAATGAGCCTATCTATTCATAATATAATATTACCTAAATACACACCTATCATCATCAACCCATGTACTATCCCACTGCTGCGCACGGGTCTCCTCTCACAGAATGATAGGGATAAGGCTATTAGTCCACCACGCTGGCCTAGGGAGAGTTGGCAGACTTCATATATCTTCAAGAAAGGCATGCAGGTTTCCTCACGATGTTTTCCTTCACCGTTTAAGCGAGTGATAATAACATTAATTGTTAATACGCACACGATTTTTAAAAGTCAGAGGTCGTGCCCTGGATTCAAACTCGAGATCTTCGACTTGGCAGTTCAATGGTCATACCACTAGGCTATCACCACTATTTTATATTTTTTATTTTAATGTTTATACGCGCTTAAAAGACAGAATAATTATTATATTGTGTTCAAAAATGAGGGAAGCAGCCATTCTGAGGCTAGGATGATGGTTGAAGTTAACAATAATTATATTCTATTACATCGTATAATCAAAGACAATGTACCGGAAAACTTAAGACCTCAACGATAGTGCTGATTTTGTCATAATTTATTAACAATTATTTTCTTTGTTTCAGGTGAGACATCGATTTTCAATATAAATTGAACCTTGTCATACAAAGAGTTGGCAGGTGACTAACAAAGTAGAAACTATATAAGAAGGAAGATAAATCGGAATTTCAAAAAAATTGAAGACTCGTAGCTGTAGCTGGCCAATGCAGTCAATTTTACTGATATCGTTCTTTCTTTATTACAAATCCAAGATTGAAGTGTACCTAGTGACATTAATGATGTAGTAGTACTAGTAACTGCGACCTTACTACTGCTGACCTACATTCTAAGTGTTTACTCTACAAATGTTTCATTCATAAAATATTGCTGCCTCACACTCACGTTGTAGTGTAATACAAGATCAAAACTACCCCTACCCCCAAGTGGCAATGTATGCATCATAATACACATAAGGTGTGTGTGTGTGTGTGATTGAGTTAAAGGTAGACTTTCTAGTGTTCATTGATTCCTAGTACATATTGTATGCGTTTCAGTTCCAATGCTGCCTCGAATGTTGAGTAATAATAAAGCATTGAATTGAAAACGGTAACCAATGAATGGAAGGGCAAAACGGTGAATCCAATAATTATGATATTTTGATAGTCATTCATTATGATACTATTCATTGATAAGTTTTAATGTTTATGTTATAATATTAGTGAAATATAAGTGTAGAAGTATTTTTCACAAAAAATACTCAATTACAATCAAATACAAGTCCATTAATTGAAAATAAATTATCTGTGTTACTGATTTAGACACCATTATTATTATTAATAAAGTATTTTTTTCTATTAGTGTCTTGAGAGAATCGCATGCAAAAACTTTATCTACATAATATGTTTTCATTAAATACATTTTTATTCCCGTTTCAGCACTGAAATAACTCAGTGACGTCATCCTGTAAAATATTTTTATCAGTATCGCTCTGTATCAGTTTCATAATTTCTAAATCGTCGGTTTTAGGTAGAGTTTGTATTCCTTAAATATGTATGGTGTGGCACCCCAGAATTTACCAAATAACTGTCGCTAAAAGTTATAAAATAGTTGTTTACATCTCCTTGCCTTTATCTTGATTAACTATTTAATTGTTATAGCCTTTGTTGCAATAACCTGAATTTAATAAAACATTAATTGTTTCTTGCATCCTATGCCTTCATAATATTTGTAAAACGAACAATAACAAAATATTAAAAAAATATTATGGCATTACAGGATCACAGAAGTTTTTGAACTGTCTGGGGAATGTGGTGAATGTGTCATTACTGTTGTGTTCATTTTCTATCGAACATGAAAACAAAACCATTTTATATAGTCACGTATGTACGGTGACACTACAAGTGCCAGTGTCTTAATGCAATAGGCAACCATTGCTGATTACAATGGTGTACACAAAAAAGTACCAAGTCTATTTAATTATTATATGTTTGGGGCGATGTTTTATATGATCTTTATATGATATTTTTTATTTTATATTCGCAGTTTAGGTAAGTTTTATTATTGTGAACCCAGCAATGAATGCCAAAGCTTCATTCGAGGGGATTTCAGTACTAGGATAGCATACATCAAAAGAGATGTAGCTAAGAAAGTTCTAGGAACTTGGACAAGATTTCCCGGTATTTCCTATCTTACTATAAACAGTTTCGCTAGCTAGGTTACTTATTTTTCCTTCAATTTAGGAAAAACTGAAAGTTTTATATAGAAGATAATAAAGTGAATGGAAATAAGTCGCGTTTGACTAGTCTAATTTTTATCGCCGAAATTAATTTCACAGTAATGATTTTAAATTTTCATAATAATATCATCACTTTGGAAAAAAGGCGTGAGTGTACGTATGTATATCATCACTGTATTCCCCGAAGGACTAGGCAGAACTGTACTATACCCACAAACGCCCGAACTTGTAACATCATCATCACACATCATCAACCCATATAATTATTGTCCCACTGCCGGGCACGGGTCTCCTCTCATATTGAGAGGGATTAGGCTATAGTCCACCACGCTGGCCTAGTGCGGGTTGGCAGACTTCACAAACCGTCGAGAAAAATCTCAAAGGTATGCAGATTTCCTCGCGATATTTTTCTTAACCGTTTAAGTGAGTGATATCAATTATGTTTCGAATTTATGTGTGTATTAAACGCACATGAATTTGAAAGTCAGAGGTGCGTGCCTTGGGTTCAAACTCGAGACCTTCGACTTGGCATTCCAATAGTCATACCACTAGGCTATCACAACATTACGTTCATCACTGCATTACGAATTCTTAAAACAAAATATAAAATAAGTAGAACACCGTCCTAGTCATCAAGTGTTTATGTACAGTGTCAATAATGTTTAGCCAATTAATACATGACCGACCTATGTATCCACTGAAAAAGAAATAAAGTAAACACTTACAGTTTTTACTCGCTGTGGCTTAGTGGTCATAGCGTCAATCAAATACAGCAATATTTAAACAAAAGACGCAGGTTCGAACCCAGCCCGCAATATTTTTTTTCCTTCGCTAAATTATTTTATAATTAAAATTAATATTATAAAGTATATATTCCATAAAACTTAGGACTTGGGGTCTGTCGATGAAAACTAGCTCATGACTCCCTCAATCTAAAGTGACTCACGCGTACCTAACCTACTCTATATTTATAAAATACGGAAACTGTAACTTCTAGTTCGATGCATCGTTTATGTTTAAATGTTATTATGAAAAATCTTTGAATGACGAGTTTACAATAAATGAATACCGATATCCGGATAGGCTGGCGGTTACGCTATTATAATATAACTGAGTGTTTATTTCTATGCGAATTTTGTATGATTTATTAAAGTTTGAACTGGACAACGTCAGTCAGGTCAGCTATTAAGTACATAACCGTAATTCACCACGACGATAATGAAATGCAAATTCAAGATGAATATAAATATTCACAAAATATGTTTTTCATTTCTCCAAATGGAAAAATAAATAAAATAAAATGTTATTTAATATTTAAAAAGTACACAATCTTCTAGTTACTAGACAAGCTTTAACCAATTTAGCCATGGTGCTAGTTTAAACAAACTAATTTTAGTATAGGAATTGTGTAAAATGACTTTGTGTCCAGTTAATGGATTGACAATGAGCTCGCCTCCTGTTTGTTATATGGTGCTAAACTTACAAACTGTTGATGTAATGGTACGTTTCATTACGTTCACCTGAAGAATAACTGACCCGCACAATAAAATAGGGTTATACGCGACTATTTATTTTTTGACATTGATGATTTTGTACGAGAAAGGGTTTTATAATATTTTTAGAAGCTGTAAAAGAATATTTGATGTTTAAGAAGTCTATTAATCATATTTTTTTAAGTTTTTTTGACTTGCGTTGTTGTTACTGACTTCTTCAGTATAATAAAATCAGGTTTTTTGTAGGTTGGCCAAGTCTATGAATAGATTTGTCGCACTAGGGCATAATAAATGGAAGGATTTACCTCTAACTGTTGCATCAGAACGAGTCAGTAAGTACAAGTTAGTAGGTACATCATAAATCTGTGTGCATCGATACACGAACGATGTGTGTGCAGTCTGAGAGCAAAAGAAAAAGAGAGTGAGCGAGAGAGTTTTGCTTGGCGCCCTTACTCGCGATCAGCCTCCTGTGAGTCCTGTGAGCTTAGTGCCACTATCGCTGATATATTACCTAAACGGAACGACCCCTAGGTATCACGGTACGTGGTAATGGTCACTTATGAAACCGAATTTGAACGATTTTCTGTTTCTACTATATAAAATTGTTAAAACAATTGCTTATAATAAAATGTGATGACCACAATAAATATGAGTTCGAAATAAATAACACATTAAGTATGATAATTCAGTGGCTAACTAATAACAATTTAAAAATAAATCTACAAAAAACCAAAATTATGCATTTCCATCAGAGATCAAATATTAGACATCAGTTTAAATTATCAAGGCGAAGTAGTTAACTCAATTAATGTAATAAAATTGTTGGGTATACATATTGACTGTAAATTATCGTAGAAAACACATTTAGATGAGATCTGTAAAAAATTGAACAAATCAGCCTTTGCTCTATATAAACTAACCAAAATAGTTAATCGAGAATCTGGCCTATGTGCCTACCATGGAAATGTCGTATCCGTTATGGCATAATTTATTTATTTATTTATTTATTTATTTTTACTTTAATTAAAACGGCCGGTGGCCAATTACAATATTCTGGGGAAATTCAGTCTCGAAAGAAGCTCTATATTTAAAGCCCAGAAAAGATGTATCAGAGCCATATTATGCGGGTTGGACACAACAACAAGCTGCCAAGCATTCTTTAAACATCTAAAATTGTTAACACTGCCTTGTTTGTATATTTATGAAGTGAGTATCTTTGTGAAGACGAACTCTTATCTGTACAAGATTGCTTAAAAAGTCATTACAGAAAACTACGTGATAAGAATAAACTGGAGCTTGAGCTTGAGATTGCGTACGGCGCCGGCACAGCACTGCTGAGTCTTTGCATGGCACAAAAAATCTTTATTAAATTACCAGATGACATTAAAAAAATAGATATTATTTTAAAATAAGCATAAAGTCATAAGTAGCAACTTAAGAAATGTTTTAAATCACAATAATTGTCT
Source organism: Acronicta alni (assembly GCA_964056405.1). Classification (NCBI taxonomy): domain Eukaryota; kingdom Metazoa; phylum Arthropoda; class Insecta; order Lepidoptera; family Noctuidae; genus Acronicta; species Acronicta alni. The sequence goes on from OZ043913.1 coordinate 19,729,339, forward strand.
ATTTATTGGTAATTGAGATACGCAACACCTACCAAAAAACGTTTTTGTCGTGAATATGGCGGTGCACAGCAGAGTCACGCCAAGTTTTATGGCAGATAAAGGAATTACTAACTTTGTTGTTAAACCAACTTCCGCAAACTTCTTCTGAAGTCATGTTGTCCTTGTACTGTTTTAGGTATATCCATGGTGTTGCCATAGATATACCCAAAACAAGTACACTGGATTAACTTACAACAACGCTGCCATTCCATGGTAACGAACGCTCAGTCATGACGGTCCTTAATTGAGAGTTCTTACAATCTAGTTGTTGCCTTTCTCCAACGTAATAGGACTCAGTGTAGACAAGGATAGTGAGTCGGGTGAAAGGATGTGTCGTATCACATGTTAAATATGATGAATTTATCAGTTAGCGCAGTAGCAAGGGTCGTGCCGTGTGTGGTGTGCGGTCGTGCTTCGGTACTAGGATAAAAAGACTCACAGAAAGTACGAATATAGCCTTTGTTGAATTTAGCTACTGACTGTATTACACTACCATAACAAAATGCAATGGATGGGGCCAATTTTGTACCACATCCTTTTACCTATCATCCTCACAATCCCACGTTGGAGAAAAGCAACGACTAGATTGCCAGAACTCTTCTTTAAATTAAGGACCGCCAGAATAACTGTTTGTTACCATGGAAAGATGGCGTGGCTTGTAAGTTAATCCAGTCTAGTTGCCATGGGATATACCAAAAACAGTACAAGGGCAACATGACTTCAGAAGAAGTTTGCGGAAATTTGCTTAACAAAACTAGTAATTCTTTAGTCTGCTATAAAACTTGGCGTTGCACTGCTGTGCACCGAGATATCCTACAACAGTACTAGACGGTTTTCACATTGCGCTTGCGTGGAAATTGGAAGTCAGAATGGCAGCGTTGCGTACTAAAAGGATACCTACTAGGAGAGATAAAGCAACATGAGCTTGAGCTTGAGCAATGGCAGTAGCCCTTATTAAATTATTAAACATAACTAAATGCAAGAAAAATGTTTCGATATGGGACGTTTTCGGAGATATTCACTTTTTTGATATTTTGGAAAATCTGCTTTTATTTTTTGTTCCAAGATTCCGTTCATTTTTATTTTGTAAATTTCTTGACTGAAATTCAGCAAATTTTGTAAGACTTGCTTATGAACTTTTAAAATATGAACCTACATAATGTGCAGGTAATTATTGTTTAGAATTCCACTGATGCCGCAATCAACGTGTCCACCAACTAGGCTCAAGTAACAAACAATGTATAAAAAATTTTGTAAAAATTCATCGTTTTGTCAAAAAAAATATTCATGTGTTTTATTTTACGTTAATTATTTCACACCTATTTTAGTTTAATTTTTTTTTTTTATAGAAATTATTTATTTAAATTTAAAAACCTAAATCTATAATTAAATAAAAATAAACTTATCTACACTACTTACTAACAAACTATAATAAAAAAGAAAAACACAAAACTACAGGTTTTAGTTTAATTAATATTATGACTTATTAGAACCTCACATGATAAATACGTGAATTTATCAGTTAGCGCAGTAGCAAGGGTCGTGCCGTGTGTGGTGTGCGGTCGTGCTTTGGTACTAGGATAAAAGAACTCCCAGAAAGTACGGATATAGCTTTTGTTGAATCTAGCTACCGACAGTATGAGTAAACTGCTGTAACAAAATGCAATGGATGAGGCGTTTTTCGTGCCACATCCTTTCACCTATCATCCTCACTATCCTTGTCTACACTGAGTTTTATTACGTTGGAGAAAGGCAACGACTAGATTGCCACAACTCTTCAATTAAGGACCGCCATGAATAACCGTTCGTTACAATGGAACGGCGGTGTTGCTGTAAGTTAACCCAGTCTTGTTGCCATGGATATACCCAAAACAGTACAAGGACAACATGACTTTAGAAGAAGTTTGCGGAAATTGGTTAAACAAATCTAGTAACTCGTTAGTCTGCCATAAACGTTGGCGTTGCACTGCTGTGCACCAATATATTCACGACAAATCAGCTACAAAATGACGTATTTGCGTATCTCAATAACCACTAAAGATAGAGAATTGCAATTTTAAACATTTCTTAAGTTGCTCATTGTGATGACACTATGCTTATGTTTTAGTAAATTCAGATTGCGAGCATACCCTTTGTATTGAGAACCAGATGTTACGGACAAAACTCATAATTGGTTAAAACTAATTTCAACTGCAAAAGTCAATCAAAACTAGTTTTGCCTGCAACATATACAATTCCGGCTAGTCCGCCATCAAACTTGGCATTGTACTGCTATGCACCGAGATATCCTACAACAGTACTAAAAGAAGGTTTTCACATTGCGCTTGCGTGGAAATTGGAAGTCAGAATGGCAGCGTTGCGTACTAGAGAATATCTACTAGGAGATCATGAAGTAACATGAGCTTGAGCTATAGCAATGGCAGTAACAAGCCCTTAAAAAATTAATTGGTTCGGTTTGCTTTCCATTCATTATCACAGTATGTTCATACATAATAACAGTTATGTGTTCTGTAAGGGTAACTAACTTCTCCAAAAGGGGTTCCATTTCATTAGTACTATTTCTAATTCATTTAATTATTTATTGGTAGTTTAGGCAGCTCCATGAAATTTTATTTAGTTTTCAGTATTTTAATTGCTGGTTTTTAAAGAACTTTGCTTTCTTGCAACTACTTAACTTATTAGGTAGCAATATCTCAAAAACATTACAGAATATATCATAAAAGATCGACTATTACTACCTGACGACTTATTAATATACAGTTAATAAAGTATTTATTCTTTTTTTCCATTTGTGTTTCAACAGAATTCCTTGTAGAAACATTGGTCTATATGTACATACATTTTTATTCCCGTTGTTGGCTAAAATGATTCATTTACGTCATCCTGTAAGAGATCATTATTCTTTAAACTTCGGCATGTAGGTAGAAACTTGAATTTCTTTGGTATGGGGTATGGTTTGCCAGAAGTTACTGTTGTTACAGAAGTTACTGTTGCTACAGAAGTCACAGTTAGTTAATAGGTATCAGTAGAAGTTTGACTAGAATAGTTTCTTTTAGTTTCCTTGCCTTTATCGAGGCAACAAAGGTAACAAAACACTGACTGGTTACAGTAATACTATAAATGAGAAAAATTAATTATAATAACTGTCAAAATTTAATATTTTTACGCCCTTTGTGAGTGTGAATGACATTCTATACTTAATTTAATTTTAGTACTGAAAATTGTAAGGTTTCCAATAATACAGTCTTGAAAAACTGTACACCTTCATACCAAACTAGCAAATTACATTTATTTATTTATACTTCTACGATTTTTTTAAATATATTTAATAATAATACTTATATTTCTAAGAATAAACATATAAAAATAGGAACCCACTGGCATCGGTGGATCGGTATAAACGTCTCTATTATTATTAAAACGCATTACGTTGTTAAGACAACATAATGCGTTTTAATTCACTGCTGACTGCGTGTCATAAGTACATTATAAGGGGACATAAACGCCTAACAAGCTTATGCAATCTATTATTAAATGTTTACCATAGACAAAAAGTAAATAAAAATTCGCTGTTTCTTTATTATATATATATCTTTTTCTAGAGCAATATAAATGAAATTTGCTAGTTTAGTTTTAGTTTTAAAGACTGCATTGGAAACCTTACAATTTTCACCAAAATTAAATTAAGTAAGTATAGAATGTCATTCATACTCACGAAGGCCGTTATAATATTAAAATTTGATTTATAATGTCTATGACATACCTCAAGTTCTGTTATTTTCAAACAAAATTACATTAACAATACCTTGTTGAAGGTAATCTTTGACTCATGTAAATACACTCTTTACAGTTAACTTTTACATTGATTAAAAAAATGACAATTAAACTGAAAATCTTAGGTGTAGGTAACTTATGTTAAGAAATCATGTATGTTTTATTAGAAATAAGACAAATCATATTAGTAGGTACTACTGCGCCTCTGTGAAGCTAGTAGGGGTGGGGTGGTTATAAAATACACCGAAAATGAACTAGGTGTGTCATTAGATACTTTCATATCAAAACAATTTTGTTTAGTATCAAATCGTTACCTGCTTCCATGATTCCACAATGTTTAAAAAACCCTTACTACTATAAAACCAAAAAGTTTATTGATTTGCATTGTTGTCATTTCTTTAATATAAAATCATGTTTTTTGGAGGTTGGCCAAGTCTATGAATAGATTTGTTGTACTAGGGCATAATAAATGCAAGGATGTACAGACGCCAGCAAATCAAGCTGCCACAATCTGTCAAATTTCTTTGATTGATTTTCAACTTTAATGCGAAACAATAAAGTTTATAAATCAACTGAGAAAATTTGAATGTTTTGGATAGCTTGACTTGCTGGCGTCTGTACCTGTACCTGTTGCATCAGGACGAATAAGTAAGTACAAGTACATCTTACATCTGTGTGCACCGATACATGAACGATGTATGTGCAGTCTGAAAACAAAATAAAAAGAGGGAGAGAGTTGCTTGTCGCCCTTACTCTCGATCAACCTCCTGTGGGTCCTGTGAGCTTAGTGCCACTATTGCTGATATATTGAACGGAACGACCCCTACGTTTCACGGTACGCGGTGATGGTCTAACAACTTATTTGAAACCGAATTTGAACTATTTTCTGTTTCTACTATTTAAATTAGTTAAAACAATTGCTTAATTTCAGTGACAAATTATATATTACTGCATAATTCAAATTCAAATCTTTATTCCGTTAATTACTCAGTACAATATTACAGAACGTCAACCGATTCTATAGTACAAATAAATTGCGAATAAATATTTTCCGACCATGGGGGATCAAAAAACTTGAATATGTTTTTGCTCAGGCATTTGCATCAAAATATTTTAACGTAGGTAATATTAAATAAAGTTCAAATATGGTATGTGATCTGTATCGGTTTTAAATTTTGTTCAATAATATACATCGTAAAACACTGAATGCTAAAATACGGACTAGCAGGCAAAGTCGAAACAGAAAATGAAAAATAGTAAATTGGTTTTAGTTACAACTGAAGTTTACATAGTTGTGTCAAGAAAAAATCAACGACAGACTTGGACCAGCGACTCTTTGTTCACTGTAATTGTTGCTTAACCTACTTAATTACTGATGTTGTCCGCCTGTTATATTGAATTCAAATTACCATATATAATTTAATCGATCTCATAGGTGGTAAACTAACACCGTTCCATTTATTAGTTGCTGTTAGTGTTATTTAATGTGACACGATTACACAAGGTTAAGTTAATGGTGTACAGAGTTTACTACCCTTGCTCATGTTTAATATCAAGTTTATCGGGTCGAAGCGAAATTCACACTATTTGTGGAAACAGATTTTAGGTACTTGAACCTAACTTACCTAGTTGAGTTTTCGTAATTAATAAAATAACTGAAAACTTTCTTTTAACTAATAATTAGAACATAAATATTAAATATACATCAAGGGGTTTGAACCTTCTTGTATGGAAGATGGCATATCGGAGCCGCCGTCATATTGTTTTTTTTTTTTAATCGCGGCGCACAACGGAAGTGTTATGTATGCGTAAAGGACGCATAAACGAACAAAAAATGTCAGGAGCATGGCACCCCAAAATGTCATGTTACCGAGATATTTGGAGGTCTTTACCTCGATCGTCGATTATGTCGATCTTTATCGACATAATAATTTGATACGTCAATAACTAAAAATAGACTTATTACGTGACTGTAGGCGTCGGTTTGTATTCAAATACAATTAATTATTTGTTTAGTTGTCATAATAATTGTACCAACCTAGCGTAGTTGATAAACCAAATGCAAGAAAAATGTTTCGATATTGGACGCTTTCGGAGATATGTCACTTGTTTTTGATATTTTGGAACATCTACCTGTATTTTTTATTACAAGATTCAGTTTATTTTGTAGAATCCTAGATTATGGAATTCAGATTAATTTGTAAGACTTGCATCAACAGTTGGCCCAGTTGAGCCCAAGTTATACAAACCATATATAAAAAAGTACCAACGAAGAAGTAATTAATTATTTCAGAACAGAAGATTTATACCATACATAGTTTTGTCAAAAAAAAAACTATTACTGTGTTTTATGTTACGTTAATTATTTAATATTATGTTAACGAAGACGGTTTTCACGTTGCGCTTGCGTGAAAATGGGAAGTCAGAATACCAGCGTTGCCTAGTAGGAGGATATCTACTAGGAGATCATGAAGCAACATGAGCTTGAGCTTAAGCAATGGCAGTAACAAGCCCGCCCTTCTTTGAAAATAAAATTGTTTTGGTTCGGTTTGTGTGAAAATTGGAAGACAGAATAGCAGCGTTGCCTACTAGGTGGATATTTACTAGGAGATTATGAAGTAACATGAGCTTGAGCTTGAGCTTAAACAATAGATGTAACAAACCCTTTCTTTGAAAATAAAATTGATTGGGTTCGGTTACCTTTCCAGTCATTATCACGGTCTACTATATTATCATTTAGCATAAAAAGGAAACTGTATTACTACTTCTTCTTTCGTTTTCTTTTATTAAGTATGTATATACTTAATAACAGTTGGCCTGTTCTATAAGGGTTATAGTTACCAACTTATCTCTCCGAAAAGAGATCACCTTTCGCTAGTACTAGATAGATAGATAGAATATTCTTTTTTGTACACCAAGAAGCTTAAAAAAATTAAACAAATAAACTTAAAATAGTACAATAATTAGCGGTCTTATCGCTTACAGCAATTTCTTATTAATGGTACTATTTCTACTAACGACTTATTTGGATACTGATAATAAAGTATATATTCTATTTTCCATGTGTTATTGACAGAATTCGCTGTAGAACATTGTTCTATGTTTCTACATACATTTTTATTCTTGTTGCAGCACTTAAATAAGTAATTTACGTCGACCTGTAAAAGTTTATAATCAGCATTATTCTGTATAGGATTCATTATTTTTTTAACTTCGGCGTGTAGTTAGAGACTTGAATTTCTGAGGTATGGTATCGCGTTCCAGAAGTTCTTTATCAGTAAAAGTTTGTTTAGAATACTTTGTGTTACAGTTTCCTTGACTTTATCAAGAAAATAATATTGCCTTTATCTTGATTGCCTTATGAAACTCTGACTAGTTACAATAGTAGTTCATCCTGATTAAAATTACTATTATTATTATTACCTACCTCAAATTCGGTCATCTTTAAATAAAAATACATTAATAATACTTACAGCTTTATTTTAATTAAAGTAACCTACACCAGAAAAATACAGTATTTTAATGTATGTAAATTAAAAAAACGCGGTGTATTTTCGAATGATGCAGGTTTTTTCTGCTGACCTACATTCTCCGTGTTTACTGGTACTCTAAAAATATTTCATTCATAAATTAATATTGCTGTCTCACACTCAAGTTGTAGTGTAATACATGATCAACCGCCCCTACCCCCAAATGGCAAGGTGTGCATCATAATAAACATAAAGGTGTGTGAGTTAAAGATAGACTTCCTAGTGTTCATTGATTCCTAGTACATTGTATGCGTTTTAGTTCCAATGCTGCCTCCACTGTTGTCATACCAATGAATGGAAAACGGTGACCAATGGAATGGCTGAACGATTTAATACTTTCAGTTTGTATCCACTACACTGGATACAACTTAAAATCAGAGGTGGCATGTTATGTCGGATTCAAACTACACAAAAAACTACACTTACTTTGTCTTATTTCATTTATACGCACAGAGGACTTGTGATATTCACCAAGACTATGACAAGATCTCCCTGGACCGTGGTGCAACCAAATTGTGATTGGGTTGGTAGACAAAGTTGTACTTTCTAACGCGTAATATTTTAAATTCCTGTGACTAGAATCGTTCTGTAACAGTAAGTATTACTAAAACAATAAATAGTTACTAACATGGAGCTCAAAGATAACATTACTTTTTATTTTTGTTTTTTTTATTTGATAAACATCTGTACAAATAATTACAAATATGAAATCTGCCAAACTACAAAGCAGTTTGTCGGCGGCAATTCTCGCTTTACAATTCGAAATACATTTAATATAAACAATTTTTTTTCTTACTTATACAATAAATATATGTAGTGTATAAAAACTATTGTTGTAGCCCGCAGCCTCAATAAAATAAAAAAAAGAATAAGAATAACATCAAACTTGTAAAACAATAAATAGTTAAAAAGCTATGGGCGCAATGAAAGACAGTTTTTTTAGAATTTGGTTTTTTGATGTTATATGTGCTATCAACTGCGGCGGTAATTCATTCAAGTGTTGGTACTAGGTATCTTCCTGTGCGTTTACCAAAATAGTTTGTCACTCTTGGGACAGACAGTTTCTTCTTTTTAGATAGGCGGGTTGGGTAGGTATGTTCACGTTTGATTTTGTAGTCTTCATTTTGTTCAATTATAATATTCATCTTGGCTTTTTCACAAACTGGTAGTACTTTAGTAATTTTAAATCCTATATACATACATACATATACAATACAAACTGCATTATTTTTTCATAAGTGCAGAATTATTTAAACACTCATTAAGGCACTAGTAAATTTCATACTCACATTACAGAATATCTATTCATTGATAAGTTATAATGTTACTTTTTACTGATATTTCACTAATATGCACAACATAAAAATATTATGTTGTGCATAATATTAGTGAAATATCAGTTTAGAATTATTTTTCACAAAAAGTTACTCAATTACAATCCAAGTCCATGAATTGAAAATAATTATTGAAGTCCATTAATAAAGTTTTTATTTTCTATTAGTGTCTTGAGAGAATCGCATGCAAAAACTTTATCTACATTATGTTTAAATACTTTTTTATTCCCGTTTCAGCACAGAAATAACTCAGTGACGTCATCCTATAAAATATTTTTATCAGTATCGCTCTGTATCAGTTTCATATTTTCTAAATCGTCCGCTTATAGGTAGAGCTTGTTTGTATTCCTTAGGTATGGTGTGGCACGCCAGAATTTACCAAATAACTGTCGGTAGAAGTTGAAAAATTGTTGTTTACATCTCCTTGCCTTTATCTCGATTAACTATTTAATTATTATAACCTTTGTTGCCAATACCTGAATTTAATAAAACATTAATTGTTTCTTGCATCCTATGCCTTCATATTATTTGTTAAAACGAACAAAAAATAAAATGTTATGGCATTACAGGATCACAGAAGTTTTTTAACTGTCTGGGGAATGTGGTGAATGTGTCATTATTGTTGTGTTCATTTTCTATCGAACATGAAAACAAAACTACTTTATATATTCACGTATGTACCGGTGGCAATACAAGTGCCAGTGTCTTAATGCCATAGGCAACCATTGCTGATTACAATGGTGTACACAAAAAAGTACCAAGTCTATTTAATTATTAAATGTTTATATTATAAACAATTCGCAGTATAGGTAAATTTTATAAAAAAAATTATTAAATTTTATTATTGTGAACCCCAGCAATGAATGCCAAAGCTTCATTCATTCGAGGGGATTCCAGTACTAGGATAGCATACATCAAAAGAGATGTAGTCATGAAATTCTAGGAACTTGGGCAAGATTTCCCTGTATCCTATCTTACTATAAACAGTCTCGCTAGCTAGGTTATTTATATTTCCTTCAATTTAGGAAAAACTGAAAGTTTTAGACAAAGATGAATGGAGATAAGTTGCGTTTGACTAGTCTAATTTTTATCGCCGAAATTAATTTTAGTCATAATTTTAAGTTTTCATAATAATAAATATCATCACCGTATTTCCAGAAGGACTAGGCAGAGCTGTACTATACCCACAAACCCCCGAACTTGTAAAACAAAATATAAAATAAGTAGAACACCTAGTCGTCACGTGTTTATGTGTTGTGTCAATAATAATAGGGGTTAAAGTATGAAATTGCCGTTTAATTGTAAAAGGTACTTCGAATTGACATAGAACCTTCATGGTTTGAGATTTTTGAGTAAAACTTTTTTCACATGGTACCTATGAAGTTCTTCTTTTAAATGTGCAACATTCGATTATCGACTTTCAGTTGTTTTTTTATTTAGCTCAGACCAGAAAGATGGATACTTCGAAAATTCGAGTGATTTTTGAATACGAATTCCGACGCAAAACTAACGCGGCAGAAACAGCTCACAATATCAATGTTGCGTTTGGAGCGAGGACTGCTAATGAACGCACCGTGTGATTTTGGTTTATACGCTTTTGTTACGGAAACTTTTTATTATTATTTTTGTGGCAATTAAGCCATTTGCGACTATTCTGCCCGTGTCACGCTTTGATTTGAAGAACGAACTACGTGGAAGACCGCCAACACAGATGAGTAACAAGCCAAACTACCCAGGAATTAGCGGCATGGTTTAACGTTACGTTACCAACATATGGACTCATTTGCGTCAAATCAATAAAATAAAAAAATATATAAAAAGAGGGGTGCCTCATGATTTGACTGATCTGCAGTAATAAACGCGTTTTGAAACTTGTGTTGCCTTGTTGAATCGATACAGAAATTAAGGGATATTGGATCGAATTGTGATATGTGATGAAAAGTGGATTCTTTAAGATAACTGCCGCAATATTGTCCTAAAGCAAAGCTTACCAATAAAAAGTAATGGTAACTGTTTGGTGGTCAGCATGGTGTTATTCACTATAGTTTTCTCCGATCTGGTCAAGCAATAACGGCAGATGTCTACTGTGCCAAACTCCGAACAATGATAATAACAATAATAAAGTACTAAAGTTTATTGTTGTTCAAAAAAAGGTTACATTTGATATATGTATGGGCACTAGATCCCGCACTGGGATACCCTGTGTTGCAGGATCTAGTCTCTTTCGACAGGTTACAAGGTTGTAAGTTATAATAAAAACAAATGCAACGCAGCGTTCATCTTTATGTTCTAGGATATTAGTTCAAGAAGTATACGTCTGTTTATGTATACGTGTGTTTATGTATGTGGATGAGTGTATTGTATGTGTGTGTGTGTGTGTGTGTGTGGATGTGTGTGGATTGTGTGAGTGTTAGTCAAAAGTGATAGCAAAACTAGCAGTGAAACAGCCCCGACTCATGAATCGATCTTCACCATTATTGCTACTATGATAACGCAAGACCTCATACATAATTAGAAACCATTCGTCACTCTCCGTATTCGCCAGATCTTGCTCCAACAGACTAGCATTTTTTTTCAAATTTTTACGTAATAAAAAGTTTTCTTCCCAGGAGGCAGTACAAAATGCTTTCACACAGTTTGTCAAATCTAGATCACCAGAATTCTTCTACCTTATGGGCATAAAATGACCTTTCCTATTAGATGGCAGCAATATATAGATTATAATGGTAATTATTTGATTAAATAAATATGTTAAATAAAATAAAAAAACAATTCCAATTTTTCAGTACAAATCCGCAATTAAACCCCTAATATATATAACCTCCATCTCAATGCATCTTTTTTCTATGATAATCGGTAATTTTCAAAGGTAACCGGGGGAGGATACGGGCGGGATACGCATAAGTTCGCATCTCTACTAGGACAGCATGAACCATAACATTTTCAGAAGATCTTCAGCGCTTCCCGCCTCAAATTCTGTATATTTCATTTTCTTGTGTCTCTGATATTGTACCATCCCTCACTCACAATAAACAGTACAGTTCTATGTTAGAGAAAGATGGCACCAAATCGGGAGTTATTGCTTAAAACCTTCATTATTTTCTGTGTATCAATCAAACAGGAAAATAAACTCTATAGTAATAATTTCAAATTTCTATTCCAAACGACTGCAGTACTCTCTTTCGCCCTTTTGAATATAACACCTCAATTGTGCTTGTGTTGTACAGTAACAGAATCTCCGCCGCTTTATTATAACTTTCGTAGCACGCAGCCACCGAGCGCACTTGGCGTGTTCATTTCGCCAGGAGCACCCAACTGACTTATTAAAACTATGAATCCCAAGCATTAATGATGAGTATTAAGTTGTATGTTGTGAATGTTGTCGTTACTGGAGGGAGAGAACACGTGTGTTTGCTACATAATAAACATGTAAATGATACATTTTCCACAATAACTAAAGTATACTGATCAATAATTTTGCAATATTATTTTATGGACTTGAAGTATTTAATCGATATTGAATCATAACAAAAAATACTCAAAATTCACTATGTTACTCGTATATTCATTTAAAATATAACGTGTACCAAAGTGCTAAAATAATATTGAATGCAGCAATAACGTTCCAGGATAATATTAAGTAATGATGTTCGGTCCCTCTTCTTGGACAAGTCCATAAAAGTTGAAACCTAAAAAGTTGTACCTGCATTCAAAGTCAGTCAAATATTTTATTTCGATTAGACTATTAAAATAGCACTTACGAAAAGTTAAATCTACATAATTACAATTCAAATCAGTCCGGAATTTGTAATGCCATGTACTTTTCTACGTTTTTTCGTCATAAAATTCAAGTCTAGCTCTATTAATAATATCATCGGATCAAGTAGCGAATGCACCCTAAATTTTCTGTTTCTCTAGTGCTTGTAGCTAAATAATATGGTTTTGGCGTCTTTACGGCCAAAAAATCAAAGATAAGCAAAATTTAATATCAAACTGTGAGCGGTCTAATGAATATAAGACAAAGTTTTAAAAGACTCATTTCACACAAGTTCATGGAAAATGAAGGTATAATATGGATTTTCCTTTACTATTCCCATGAACATCGATTCTCCAGGTATTTGGCGCTACGAACAATGACCAGACAAACCAGTCCCCGAAAAAATGGTAAAAAATAAAGAATTACTTACGTAGTTTATTTATTGCAACCAGATATTTTCTCAGACTTTATCAGACCCAATTAATTGGGCGCCTGAGAGTCATAAAGTTTCTCTCCAATAAAATTAAACTACTAGTCGCAGTATCTATTAATTACCTAGTACTGTAACTGTATTGTATCAACTAGTGTTTTAATGATTTTGCATTCTTCTCAAAAAGTTCCAATAACGTATCTGCCATGTGCCTAATTATTTTGGTCATGAAACTCTATCCAGTCTGAACAAATGTGCCGAATAGTATATAATACTGACTAAAAACAAAATCTGTATCGGGCTTATAAGAACCCCGTCAACCTTGATGAATGCAGTTGCGAAGGGAAGCGGAATTTATATTAGAAATATTCCTTTTCGACTTCTTTAAAACTACACAATTACTTGGTGGATTTTGGCGAGGTCACCACCTTAACCTCCAAACGTAGGTACAGTCATGCATTTGATTGGTTTGCGTAGAAGGCGCAGTGACGTGCTACGTGGTCGGTGGCCTAACGTATTGATCCACAACCGTGGACAGCATCTGAAACACTAAGCTATCATGAAGCAATAAGATACCTACTGAGAATTGTCAACATTCACTTGCCGCCTCTCCAGATGGCAGACGATCCATGATCACTTTCCATACTAAAAAAAATACTTTTCTAGATCGGAATTTCTGACTCATATTGAGTTGAGCTTAAAATTTGATAGTCTATTTACGCAGCTACTACTGCTAGCTACGCATATTCTACTACTGAGCTACGTTATAAATAAATTAATTAACACAACGCAATTAAAAACTGTCTGTAAATGTTTATACATAATTATAATAATTTGTGTAATTATTACGTTTCGTATATATAAACTTTCATGCATAGTAGTGATTATTATTTGAATATAATAATAATTTATAATTAATTTATTTGGGGTACGTGCAGCTTTGCCTTTTTTATCGGTGACAGTTTATTAAAATAATTATAGAGCTATAGTTGAGTGCGATCAGTGAAATATCTGTAACTAAATGAAACATTTTAAGACGTAATTTCATAGTTATTTTTTACGAGTCATTTTGTGGTATATAACAATATTTAACTACAATTATTTTCATTCATAAAGTAAAACTTTACTTAACATACCACGTAACAAGTAAATTTACGTCCTATAAGCCTTTGATTTCCTGGTACGGTAAAGATGCACGACATAACTGTCAGTCAACCAGTCGTTTGACCAATTGCAAAATTAATCTATTAATTGGATATATTCTGCGTTAGTAGTAATTTAGTTCCATTGCATTCAATAATGTAACATTCTCTATTATATCTACTATTCGTCCCTTAATATCGTTAATGTATTTCTTAGCATTTTTTGTACCGTGCTATTTCACGTATTCGATTTATATTATGTACTAGTCCTGAAAATAATAAAAAACAGGGACCCGATTACAGTGCCACCTATCAGGTCCAACTCTAATCGAAAATCACAATAGATTTTTCCAGTTTCGTTCTTTGTACCTATAAATTATGGCTACCACCTGTCATGTTATAATTTGACAATTCTGTTACTTTATTTAAAATATTCAAAGAAGAGGCTCGTAGCTAATCTGATCTATAACAAAATAATGTTTACAAACTATGAAATTTGTAGTCATTTCCATTAAAAAGTGGCATTTAAATGTAGATTTTCGGGCACGTTGAGAATATTTCTCATTCATTGGAAATTTGCTACGACAAAACTTCCTCACTGGATGCCTTGGAGGCATTCTACGTGGTCTACGGAAATTGTTTATAAATGTTAACAGTCAAACTTATACATAATATATAATTGATAATGTTCTATGAAGGGCCCACCCCATCGCAGAGCGCCACTGGCGGAGGGCGCGGGCAACTTTTTCGGGTGAAATGTTATTCATAGACATGTTGTGTTTTTATATATAAAGTGACCTAGAACACCTAGAAGATTTTGTATCCAACTCCAACAGTCATGGGCTGTGTTTAAAAATGTATTTAACGGTAACTTTTCGCCCAGAACTAAATAAAATAAGGTTTTCCGTGTTTTCATTTCTTTATATTGCACTTGCGTGAAAAGTGGAAGGCAGAATGGCAGCGTTACCGTACATATTATTATATATAGGCTTAATAAGTAAGGGTATAGTTACCAACTTACATATCCGAGTACCCTTTCGCTAAACATAGACGGTACTTTTAATAATAATGAATAACGTCTTATGTAGTCATTGAAATGCCATAAAATACTTTGCGACTGCTACTCAGGAGATTAAAAGCCAAGAGACCTTTAACATAGCATAGAATAGTAGCGTAGTGGTCCCGCTTAGGATCACAAGACTAACAAGGCAGTTTTGCATAATATTGTAGAATATATTGCAGCCGGCATAACACAGGCACTTAATGCATAGCACGTAATATCATCATCAGTTTTATAAACCACACCACACCGTGCACATTATTGTGAGTACATATCATGTTCTGCATTACATTAGGTCAACATAACACTTTCCAAAACATTAAAATTTTCCGTTCCTTTCTTTAACTGGCTAATAGAAATCCCGCCCCTTGTATCACTTCTATCGAAATATATCTCCGTTTCAGTTTTACATCGTCTGTTGTTATCGTATACATCCTGTGAGTTCTGATATCCTAGTAGACTTTGTGCAATAAATATTTGTTGCTGGCTTGTACAACTTTGTAGACGCTTTATTTAAACAAAGTTCATAATTATAAAACTTTTAGGATGGTATTATTAACCGACGAAAACAAAATGGAGGAGTCGACGCGTATATTTTTTTAAAAGGTTAGTGCCGTATATTTTATTGTGGTTATTTATTGTGGTTTTAGTGTGGCTGTATTTTTTGTCTGTTAAATTTTGAGATTAGGAATTCTTGGCTTCTAAATGAAATAATATGTACGATAGGTACTTAACATAATCATCAACCCATATACTGTCCCTCTCCCGAGCACGGGTTTCCACTCAAATTGAGAGGGATTATTAGGCCCTTATTCACCAGGCATTTTATTTTATTTTTTATTATTTATATCCACCAGTAGTGCGCGTTGGCAGACTTCACACACCATCATCTCCGAGTCCAACAATGTTGGGGTCGGCGTCCAGTCTAACCAAATGCGGCTGAAAATCGTTATTTAACACGTTGCGACTGTCATCGGACTTCCGGAACCCAATTTCTGAGCAGTACCGATATCCTGAGGATATACTAGTGACATATTAATAATGAATTATTCCATAATAATAATTAATTATTTCATATTGATATTAATTATTAATATGTACTTAAGGCCATGGGCTCCCCCATGGCCTTTGTTCAGCACTGTACCTCCTGTGGCTAATATGATGATGATGATGATGCACATAAATTCGAAAAGTCGGTACGTGTCGGTACGTGATTCAAACTCAAGACCTTTGACTTGCCAGTTCAATGGTCACGTCACTAGGCTAACTAATCTATAGCAATACAAAATTGAAGAACAAAATTTCAAAATGAGATTAAAAAAAAAGACTTGTACAGTGTAACTACAATGGAGCAGAGAATAAACATTAGCATTTTTTAGATTTATGCTACTTCGCATATTCAAATTTGAGGACATTCGTTTTTTAAGGAAAATGATAAATAAAAAACCTTAGGGTGTTGTACTTCGGCTACCATTTGTACTATTGATAAAATATGGTTTATAGAGATAGACAATATTAAATAAATTTCCGAGGGGAAAACAAAAAACATGAGGTAATTAGGGTACTATGCACAAGAAATGGTAGTTAGGAATTAAAAAAAATAATTAATTATTCACTATAAAATAAATAATAATGCAAATATAGCCTAACCCCTCTCATACTGAAAGGAGCCCGTGTCCAGTCTCGATTCATAATGATATAGGAATGATTCATAATTATAAATATATTTATATTCATTCATATGATTCATAATATGTAGAAACTAAATAAATTGACGTGATAAATTTTTAAGCAACTTACCTAGTTGCTTAATAATTTAGTATAAATAAAGATTATGTTGCTGGCAAATAATTGTTTGTTTAATAACAGTGTTTGCTATATCTATTTAATTCAAAGTAAGCGTTCTTTATTAAATGGTTTCTTCAGTTTCAGATTGAACTGTGAAGGATAATAAAAGTACCACAAGTACTAATTTTCTTAAAAGGAGGTCAAGTCTTATCAGCATCGTCCTTGAAATAGAACCTACACTGTTTAGCCATTCGAAATCATTTGTTGTACGTACGTTTAGCCCACACTAAAAATATTATAATAATCGGATTCAAGTTCCTTGACGTAACTTGCGGTAACCCCGACGGTGTGTTATGCGTTCAAGCATTTTCTCCGCCCAAAAAAAAAAGGAGTTGCTTGGTATAAATCGTCATATAGTAAAAAAAGCGTTACGCAACCTCTCAACACGTACGGTTCCATCCGGCGCAGTTCGGATATTTGTCGTCAAACACTGGCATTGTTTAAAATCTTATGAGCTGAGCTGTATCACATTCAGTGTTGAAGAAAAGGCGTGAGGAACCCGCAACCACGTTTCAATTTTTTTTTAATTCTGCTGTATTTATGAGGAACAAAAGCGTCTTTTTAGAATAAATATTCTTTTTGTGTCCCTCTCCCTACTAAAATATCAATTTGCATCTGTCAAGAGTTAAAACTAAATAAGGTTTCCAACGCGTCAAATAAAATTAATGTTTTTTATTTAGCCATTAAACACCAGAACAGGAGATATGCGAGGATGCGTTAACCCATATTATAAATACATGCCCGGCTTACCTCAATTGTGGTTATTATTTTATTGTAAGAGGTACGTCGCGCAACTGAATCATATTCGCTATTTATCATATCTGGTACTAGGATAGCATGAACAAGAAGCTGTGGAATAGTTAAAAATAGTAATATTCGTAGTACTTTCACTTTTTATCAGCTCTCGTAGATATAGAAAAGGCGCCTCCCACAGATCAATCACAGTTTCATTGAATTTTTAGTGAACATTTAATCATAAATTAAGTTCGGTCTTAAAAAATTTTACCAACCACGGTGGTTGTGAGATATGTAAAATCAAGTTCTTGGTTCTACCTACATTTCGTAGTGACCAATTAATTAAATGTATTTATTTCTTAAATAAATAGAATGGCTTGCGATGCGATAAATTCGTTATAATTATGTAAGATGCACTTGCTGGTAAGTTTAAGTATACCTATATTATATAAACTTTATATATGTACAGAGATATTATTATACTGCAAATCGTGTTGAAAACTAACAAATAAATCTTTAAGTATATTTATTTATTTAGTTAATTTACGAAATTAACTAAACGGATACTCAAAATCTCATGAATAACAGTTTCCCTTTCCACACGGGAGCTGATAGAAAGTGAAAGTACTACGAATGATACTATTTCGAACTATTTCACAGCTTACGGTTCATGGTATCCTAGTAACTGCCTCTGTAAATCATGGTATATTCATTCGTTCGTTCTGAAGCTACCTCTGATAAAATTTAACATTTAGACGCAATAAAGTTGTTTACTTAGATTTAATTTATGGATATTAATTTGTTGAGTATTAACTTTTTCATTTTCATATAAACTTTTAGTACATTTTATACTTTTCAACACACTTGCTCATAAAATGGCTCTAATTTCACCGCAATAGGCACATAATGACAACTGTTATCAAATTGCTTGCTCATTTCATGCAACTTCGTATTTAAATAGATAATTTCAACTTGTACGTTTTTAATAAATTAAACTTTCACTCAAATATAACTTTTGTTTCTCTGTAATAAAGAAAACTTTGAATTCCGCATTTTGTATGTGGCTAAAACGCTATCCGCGAAAAGCCAAAAAAAAGAAACTTCATTCAATTAGCCTATGGCCGATCGCCATTATTCGCCATTGTTTAGGAAAACAGGCGCGTCAGCGGTAATCACCAACATTACACACTTGTAAAAAATCTATTAACCTAGGGAATCCGCTCAATTGATCAAGTATATTTTTTCCTTTTAATTTGTTGAACTATTTTTAAATAAAAAGTTGGCTTTGATGTTGCATTTATTAATCGTTGGTATGGGCCGGTCGCCTCGTGGACTTAGTATGTTATGCTAATATGAATTTTCTGCTGACGGTGGCGTCGTGAGTCGTGGTTGCTTTATTCCGAATAACATTACGCTGTTAGTGGTCAGCTGTTAGGTTCTTCACAAAAAAAAAAGGTTCTTTGAATGGGTAGAAGACTACTATTATTGTATTATTATTTAATACTATTTACAAATAAAATCTTACTTGATGTATATATGTTACTGTAAAAGCTCGAACTGCAGTAAATCCTAAGATATTCCAGTAAAACCTAAGATCTACCAATTCCTAATGGTAAATGTCCCAAAAGGTTTGCGATTCGAACTTTTACCACCATTCCGTTGGTAAATCTTAGGATTTACATTAATGCACGGTAAATGTTGAAAAACAAACCATGTCATAACGTGCTCAGCGCATTGACTTGTAGCTTGCCGCCCAAAACATTCAGATTTGGTTCTGGCACTCGCCGGCCGCTGCCGCGGCACCGCTCGCTTCGCTCGCTCGGCTCGTGCGTTGTGTGGTCACAGTTCTAACCTAACCTAACCGATAGCTGTATTTTGCTGCTCAACCAATAATTTTGTCAAAAATTACTGGTTGAGCGGAATATAATAATTTATATTCAAACCATCATCAAATTTATATTCAAACCAACATCTACCAGCTGACAGTGGTAAAACCTAGCATATACTGAATTCGTATGGTAAAAGCTCGAAAAAATCGTCGTATTTTCAGAAATACTTACATTTACCAACTCATGTCGGTAAATCCTAAGACTTACCTACACTTAAATCTTAAGATTTACCGTAGTTTCATGTCGGTAAATCCTAAGACTTACACTTAAATTTTAAGATTTACCGTAGTTCGAGCTTTTACAGTAACATATACGTGCAAACCACATGAGTTTGTAGTAAAGAAAGTAGAAAAGTAGATTTTTACTTCACCTAAGAGGAAAATAAACATAATTATCGGAAAAAAACCATTAGTGATGCCGTTTCTAAGATTTTCACTTCATGAACCTCGAGTCATACTTACTTTATTACTAAATATATAAAAACTACAACTACGTGGTTAATTAATATAAATATAAACTTATCTACACTACTAACAAACTAAAATTACAAAGTAAACTACTTATTTTTATTACACTTTCTTAATAATATATACCTATTTCATCATCATCATCATCAAACCATATACTGTCCCACTGCTGGGCACGGGTCTCCTCTCATATTGAGAGTGATCACTTTGTGGTCCGTCCGTCCGTCCGTCCATCTGTCAAGACTCTTTTTCTCAGGAACTAGAAAATGAAAAAATGTATCAAGCTAACATTTATATAAAAGGTCTACTTTCCCTTAGAGTTGTGAAAAAATCAAACTTCTAAGCCAATGCAATCTAAAGATACAGCAGTTTATGCCGCAAATTTCCGCAAATTTTCGAACCTCGCAAGGGAATCAAAACCTACTTCCCGTGAACTCGGAATCTTGAAATTTGGTACGAAGCAACGTATTATTACGTAGCACTGATAAAGGAAAAATTACGAAAGCTGTGAATTTTTAGTTACGTCATATAATAATAATGTTTTTAATAATTTTACAGTTTCTACCCCTTTCCTCATGAACGCGTAGAGGTATTAAATTGAAATCAAATACTTAGGTCTTATCTTTAAGCTGTAACAAAATCAAACTTCTATGTCAACGCAATCAAAACTGTACCTACAGGTTTGTACGGAACCCTTGGTGCGCGAGTCCGACTCGCACTTGACCGGTTTTTTTTTATATTCAATCATTATTTTTATCAGATTCTGTAAATAAAACATAATTATTGAACAAAATATTCAAAAATATACAGTTTTTGATTTAAAAATCAAATCCCATCGATTACGCAAGTAAAAAGTTACTGTTATGTACATTATTAAACACAGCCTAACACGGTTACGACTGTTGTTGGAGTTGGATACAAAATCTATGGTCCTTTAACACGTTAATATTTAAAAAAACATGTTTATGAATAACATTTTACTCGAAAATAATTCCCACGCCCTCCGCTAGTGGCGCTGCACGATGGGGTGGGCTCTTTATAGAACATTTTCAATTATTTACTGTATAACTTTGACTAGAACATATTTAACCAATTTCCGTGACCACGTAGAATGTTATGAGTATTATATGTTCCCTTTACCTCCAATAAGAAATCTACAGACGTTAAGCCTTTTTAGAAAACGACTTAGGCAATATCTTATTGACGCACAAAAAAAACTGGGTATAACGATAACCAACGTGTCCATTATATAAAAAAAAAAAACACTGATGTCGCGCACACGTTCATGTTGTGCCGCTTGCTGCGTCCTTCTGTGGAACCGCTTTCTTCTTCTTTTCACCTTTGAACATTATGCACACAAACAAAATCATTTAATCAATTTAATTAATTCTTATTATTATTATATTAATTGAAGTAAGTAATTAGGTACCTAGTAATCACGTTTTCATAAATAATTTAATCCATGAATAGTACCCAACGTTTTCTTACACTAATTTAATACCTGCACTTGATTTCTGTTGACTACACATCAAACACAAACCGCTTTGCTTGACATCCGTATGTCACAACGAGGATCCAGCAGAATACCAGCGCCAGATGTTAGTCTGGCACATGCTGAGCTGGATACCTATTTGCTGCAGCGAGACACACACCTAACGTTTAAAATCAGTTTTTTATTTATTTTTTATTTGTACTTATCTTTCTTTTTTATTTACTTATATAGCCTACATATAGTGTGTTTTGTCTATAGCAAATAAACGTTTTTTCTTTCTTTCTTTCCTTTTATACATCAATTTTTAATTTCTTCGGGGTCGAGCAAAGTTGCCGAATTCCTAACTAGATGGTGTTGGCATCGAATTAGAAGTCGTTATGGTTTCGTTCACAAAATTGAATAGGTTCGCAAGCCGAAGTCGATCATATTAGTTTCGAAACGGTGCTTGTGCCGTGCACTAAGTTGCTATTAGTTTTTGAAGAGTAATTGTCTGAAAAGGGCAATAACTCGTATAAACAATACCGTAACATACGCCTGTTTTCTGTTCAGTATTCCCCTGTGATTATGCAAAATAAAATTATTTTATTAAATATTGACTGTCCAAATTGTTAGTCTAAACTAACATGATAAATGTGAAATTAACTCTGTCTGTTACCTTTTCACGCCCAAAGCACCTGAACACGTTTACTGACAACATCCGAACTTCTACCCGATACTGATAAAATATCGATCTCTTTTTTAAAGCTGTGCTCTGCTCCTGCGGCAGAGTTTGTCAGCAGTGGTACCGCATTGTCAAATTTTGAATAATTTCCAATTCTGCCACTAAGCAATTATTGTGCTAACATTATTGTGTTGCGGTTTGAAGGACATATGAGACTTAATAGCTAAGGTTCGAAGATAAAGCTCGAGTGATATTACTGGTGTAAAATACTGTGGATGTGTTTGATACCTTTTGTCCAAGGTTTCATGCACTGCAGTGTGGTAGTTTGTAGTTAATGAAAATTATCAGAATCTTATATGTTAAAGAAAAACCGGCCAAGTGCGAGTCGGACTCGCGCACCGAGGGTTCCGTACAAACCTGTAGCATATACCTACAGGTTTATACGGAACCCTCGGTGCACAAGTAAAAGTTATTTTTGATATGAGTTTCAACTTGATGTCTCTACGCGTTCATGAGGAAAAGGGTAAAAAATGTATTGTTCTCAAGTAAGTGACATTTGTGTATGTTTTATTGAGAATAAAGTTTCTTTAAACATAATAAGTAGGTACATAATTATTTAAAAAAAAATGTGATGTAACTAAAAATTTTAGGAATTCGGAATTTTTCCTTTATATGTGCTATAAAACATTGCTTCATGCCAAAGTTCAAGATTTTAATCGACTGGAAGCAGCTTTTAGGTTTTGATTCCCTTGCGAGTAGTTGCGAGTTTGAAAATATGCGGCTTAAATAAAATTGTTGTATCTTTTGATTGCGTTGACATAGAAGTTTGATTTTGTTACAGCTTAAAGGTATTATAGACCTGAGTATTTGATATGAATTTAAATTTAATACCTCTACGCGTTTATGAGGAAAGGGATAGTAACTGCAATTATTAAAATATATATATATTATGATATAACTAAAAATATACAGTTTTCGCAATTTTTCCTTTATCTGTGCTATAAAACGTTGCTTCGTACCAAATTTCAAGATTCTGAGTTCACGTGAAGTACCCTGTAGGTTTTGATTCCCTTGTGAGTTTCAAAAATTTGTGGAAATTTGCGGTATAAACGTTTGTATCTTGTGATTGAGTTAGCTTAGAAGTTTCACAGCTCCAAGCGACAGTAGACCTGAGTATTTGATATAAATTTTAGCTTGATACCTCTACGCTCCTCTTATATATTTTTCAGTGAAGATTATAACAAATTTTTATTTTGCGTTTTACCACTAAGGTGGCATACAAATAAGCATACGGCCCACTTGATGGTAAGCCTATAGACGCTTGCAACACCAGGGGTATCACTCGCGCGTTGCTGACCATGTGAAACGAATATCGTCTTATCGTCGATTTTACTACTGAAACAAATTTGACCACATACTTATATAATTATATTTCGGTTCAGAAACTGATCGTCAAAACTAACCATAGGATTTAGATTATTTAGATATAAAATATACATATAATGACATAGACTCAATCTCAGTAGACTGTCATTCGAAAATGACTCAAACAATGATAATCACTTGAATAATTACATCGAGGGCAAATGAAGCTACTGCCTATGGGCCCGTCTCTGGCTCTCCGCTACCTGAAAAACACGAATAGGGTTTTTGCAGAAATGTCTAAAGTGCCAGAGATTCGGAGTCTTTCATTTCTTACGGCCATCTACATACATTTTATTTTATTGGCCCTATCAGACTAACATGAAGGTGTCTTATTTTATGAAAGTGTCAAATCTGCTTGGGAAAGTTTCAGAAATATTTTTTCTTCTGGAAATTGTAATTAGGTATTATTAAAATAATGTTAAATAATAATTCATCGGGTTATTTTATAATATAATTACAAACACGTTTTTGCACGCTCATAGTTGATTGATACTCAACTTGCGTTCAATAAAATTGATAGCTATATAAAATTACATTGGTTTTGTATTTGCTAGTTTCAACAGCAGACCTAGTATATAATATAATATATAATAATAATCAAATAAGATTATTATTTGAGTAATATTAACAAGCAACCCTTGCGTTGATTTTTTAACTTCAAGTTGTTTTAATGCCAACTGATAGCATGCGCTACCGACCGGAGCGCTAGCTATCAGTCGACTGACGGCAAAACCAAACAAGCCGTCGACCTGCAACTCGATCATGCGCTGTACAACCGCCGCCGAAACGCAACCCGTTGCTAAATTACAAATTGTTGATTATCCTAACGATTTATATGTTATTACCGTCAATCAATTTGATCCAATTTCATTCATTGCGATGAAAGTGAGAATCATACAGATTCTGAACTTCAAGTAGTTTTAATGTCAACTGATAGCATGCGCTACCGACCGGAGCGCGTGTTATCCGTCAACTAATGCAGAAACCAAGCGAGACGTCGACCTGCATCCCGATCATGCGCAGTACAACCGTCGCCGAAATGAAACCCCTTGCTAAATTATATATTTAGCTATTTTTAATTCTTGCATTATTTTATTTTTTTAATTCTCAATTCCATTGTATGGTGCTAACTATTTTTTGCATTTGACAATCCATTTTGGATAGTCTAATATAGAATTAATTACTCAATCATATTATTATACAACCATTAACAATAGTTTATTTAGTTACTCCTCTAAGGTCCATTTTTAACTATAATGTCCTGAATTCGCTGTATTAGCTCTTGCAAGTCAAATTTATTATTTATTTTTTTGATAAAGTTGACTTGAGGCGTTCCTCAAGTTTTCTCCAGTCCGTTGCCACCATCAATCGAAGGGATCTAATCTAGGGGCTAGGATCACAAGTCGGTGGTCAAAGTCTAACCTTTGTAGCGTCTCCAAAGAGCGTAATTCTAGGTTCAGGAGGGCTATGTCGACTTCTGGACGATGGTCAGACTACACAAGCGGAGAAATGAGTGGGCAACATTTGCTCATCAAAATTGAGCAGGGTGCTCAGTTTATCTAGCGCTCTGCCTTTGTGGTTGTTCGAGTGGTAATTCAAAGCCACATTTTTGGCAAAGTTCGCTCAATATGATAACTGATTCACCCAGGCCTACAAGGATGTCGAGGTTGGAGCAGGAGTGAAGCCTGGTTGGCCTAATACAGTAGTGACCGGTTTTGTGTCCGGTTGAGCCTACTCGAAATAATAGAGGTCTCTTTATGAGAAAGGGACGGGTCATTCGGTCTCATGTCCCTTTACTGACATGAGAGTGCTGCATCCTTTTGTGGTTCGTAATTCCAGGATTCTTCTGATCTTGATACTGCTACTGAGTTCTATCAATATATTATTATATTGATAGAACTAGAAATATCATATTTAATTTTATTCCCTTTCTCATAATCTATTCCTCTCACTCTTTGACATTCCGTTCCACACAGTTTCAATCTATTCCGTTTTCTCATCCTACATGTATATATTTAATCTATGCATATTCTTTACGGCTTATAACTGCGAGTGGCATCACAACTTATCCTATAGGAAAACCAGCGCTGTGGCATTAAGCTTGTGTTTAATGTCGCACCATTGCGAGGTAGAGGCCTGTTTTGGCCTCGTGCAGGGTTGCTGCTATAAATTTAATTTATTTTGATAATTATTTGTGCTGTACGAGATCAAAACAAAAAGTTTAGTTGTCAGACAGATACTTAACTTATACTTACTTTAATTACACGCTGTTTTGAAAAATGTAGATGTGCAACATATAGAATCTGTGATTCTTTGACAACATAATAGATAAGTTGGATATTGCCTACAATTATTATTTTAGGAAAAGGAGAACCGCTTTTATTTAAATTGAAGTACCTATATTTTGATAAATTTATTTGTCAGAAATTTCCTCAAAGTTGTTTTTAACAAAAAAGCTTAATATTATATACTAACGATCATGTGACTTGGGCCTGCTCCCTGATTACCTACTATTTGTTAAAGTTAGCTCTTTTGGATTCATGAGTTACTAGTAACATGAGAGCATTGCATTCCCTTGCAAACGGATGCTCTCGCTCGGCAGCAAAGAGTACCTACCTACCAATTCACTATCTATAATATGTATATTTATTTCAGTTCTCGTTCACTCCAAGGCTAAAAAACAAGGATAGTGAGCTCAATAGACTCTGCAACGAAAGCTTAGAGTACTGAATCTCAATGTAATCTATAACTTTCAATAGACTTTATTTTTTAGGCAGTCTTTTTTTAAATTACGTTTTAAAAACCTAAAAAAATATTTTTTTTGGAATGTACCTACAGGGTTTTTATAACGGGGTATAGAAAAATATTATTATGGATACGGTGGTTACTGATCTTTATTTGGAATAGAAACACAAATTAACATTATTAATAAAAATAAATGACATCGAAGTTACCACATAATATGATATTGAAATTACATCGACATTGAATGAAATCAAGAATAAAATTACGCTAACTGGCATCGAATTATCAAGCAAATAACATTAAAATTACAATAAGTTACGTAAAATACATCACTGAAACTATAACTAACATAGAACTAAACAACACATAGATATATAAATTACGACAATTTACTTAAATGAAATTTAAAAATAAATGTCTTCGAAGTTACGATAGATGACATTGAAATTACATCGACATTGAATGAAAGTACGCCAACTGGCATTGAATTATCAAGCAAACAACATTGAAATTACAATAAATGACGTAAGTTACATCACTGAAACTATAACTAACATTTAAATAACAACACATTGATATAATAAATAAATTACGACGATTTACATAAATGTACATTTTAAAAATACATAATATATTAATAATTAACTATTATTACATATTTTGTTATAATCTTTTAATAAATATTGGTAATTAAACGATGTATAGTAAAGGTCATAACATGTACTTTAAGTTATTTTTGTATTTTTTCTAAGAAGTGTATGTAATTCGAATTAAACTGAAATTAAATTGAATTGTGGTCTGTTATTAATATTCTTACTATTTTACTAGCACATCTACTGTTTTTATCATCTCAACATCACTCCAAGGATGTTTGGCAGAAAATGCCGTATGGTATTAAGACCGTCTTTGTATTATTAGTATAAAAATAATTGAATTTTATTTATTTATCTGTTAAATAAGAGAAAATGTATTTACGAATGTATTAAGTTCATGTTTCAAGTATATATACTACAGAAACAGTCAATTTAAATACAATTACTTGTTCGTTTGTTAATGTGGTATGTGGCAAGTACCTTCAGTTAGGTAGATCCATCTACCTATAAAAAATTTTTGTCAATATTAATAAAATGGTTAATGAAATGGGGACTCTAAAAGCCTAGAATTGACATTCCACCAGACTTTCGCTTACTAATGGCACCGAGTAAACGCCACGTAGAAAATCGGTGCCTAAAACAATGAGTTAAAGAAGACCTCTGCAGTTGATGCCCTCTGTACAAAACACGTACGTATCTATCCTGTTCCTTTTGAGAACTAAAGTATTATAATTATAAAAGCCAGCACTGTTGGGCAAAATCAGAATAAAAATTATGTCAAGCAGTAATCGTCGTTACACGTCTATTCAAATAGGTTTCAAAATGCATCTTTTGCGCAATAGTTAGAAAAAAGAAGTGTTAATGGGGGGCAGTAGGTTCTGCAATAAAACTGTCAAAATCGGAGATATAAAAATACTTCAGATATTAACTTGAAATCGGCGACTGAAGGGTTTTTGCAGGGTTGACACACGACTTGGTCTAGACTGACCTCGGTTCGGGTGCCCAAATCATCATTAAAAAAAATAAATGGAACAGATTTCCGGTAACCAATCAGATAGTTATAACAATCGAAGATACTTGTCACATACTTGAATTTTTAGTTATTTATACGATAACGATTGTCGGATTCTTTCCTAAATGCAGAGCACAAAGCACTGATGATCAGAATGCTGTAAAATATGAGGAAAGCAGTCAAAATTATGAGATCAACCCTTAAATCACAGTCAGGCATCGTCCCTGTTGACTCGGGTTTTAGGCAATATCGGCAGTTCAATACTGCTTTCATAGTCCAATGTATTCATATCTTTACTATTTTTTTTTAAACACAATCAATAGTCAAATTATTACAAGAATTGTTAAGAGACGAATTGATTGTGACGAAATGAGTAACGCGATACCAAATTATTACATATATGTAATCGATTTTATGTTAATTCTTCATATGCGAGCTTTTACACGTAAAGTAAGTGACAAAAAATAATATAAGAGCAAGCATAACTAAAAAAACAGCTATTAAGTATAATCGGTACATTTTGGTGACGTGCAAGCCTTTTTAGGCGCACGACTCAAGCGCACTGCTGTTGATGGTTTCTTCTTTTCGTGCCAATAACAAATATTTTATTATTACTTGAAATTTCCTGCTATTGTAAAATTTGAATCTAATTATAAAGTTTTCGCAATTTTTCCTTTATCTGTGCTATAAGCCGTTGCTTCGTACCAAATTTCAAGATTCTGAGTTCACGTGAAGTACCCTGTAGGTATTGATTCCCTTGCGAGTTTAAAAAATTTGCGGAAATTTGCGGTATGAACGGTTGTATCTTGTGACTGAGTTAGTTTAGAAGTTTCACAGCTCCAAGGGACAGTAGACCTGAGTGTCTAATATATATAAAATTCTCGTGTCACAGTTTTCGTTGCCATACTCCTGCGAAACGGCTTGACCGATTTTGATGAAATTTTTTGTGCTTATCATCATCTTCTTATCATACCCCTATTTTTTTTTATGGCAAAACAACGTTTTCGGGTTCAGCTAGTTTTATATAAATTTTAGCTTGATACCTCTACGCTCCTATTATATGTTTTTAAAAATTTTTATTTTGCCTTTTACCACTAAGGTGGCATACAAATAAGCATATGGCCCACTTGATGGTAAGCCTATAGACGCTTGCAACACCAGGGGTATCACTCGCGCGTTGCTGACCCTGTGAAACGAATATCGTCACAGAAAAAGACGAGTTCATTTTACGATTTTACTACTGAAACAAATTTGACCACATACTTATATAATTATATTTCGGTTCAGAAACTGATCGTCAAAACTAACCATAGGATTTAGATTATTTAGATATAAAATATACATATAATGACATAGACTCAATCTCAGTAGACTGTCATTCGAAAATGACTCAAACAATGATAATTACTTGAATAATTACATCGAAGGCAAATGAAGCTACTGCCTATGGGCCCGTCTGGCTCTCCACTACCTGAAAAACACGAATAGGGTTTTTGCAGAAATGTCTAAAGTGCCAGAGATTCGGAGTCTTTCATTTCTCACGGCCATCTACATACATTTTATTTTATTGGCCCTATCAGACTAACATGAAGGTATCATATTTTATGAAAGTGTCAAATCTGCTTGGGAAAGTTTCTGAAATATTTTTTCTTCTGGAAATTGTAATTAGGTATTATTAAAGTAATGTTAAATAATAATTCATCGGGTTGTTTTCTCAATAATTACAAACACGTTTTTGCACGCTCATAGTTGATTGATACTCAACTTGCATTCAATAAAATTGATAGCTATATAAAATTACATTGGTTTTGTTAACAGCCAATCCTTCGAATGCGATGATGAAATCTTAATTTTTTATCGAAGCAACTTCACAAATGTTCAATGTTTCTGTGATTAGTTCGACTATTTACTAAAAAAGTCAGTGATCAAGCCACTTTACCGGCACACTGAAAATAAAAGAATAAGGTTTTAGTTTAAGAATAGCATTGTTATCTCTAAATAATTATAAAACAAAGTCGTTTTCCGTTTGTCTTTCTGTTTCTCCGCCTATTTTTCAACCACACAATGGATTTAGATACGGATCTTTTTATATTAGATTATTTCTATCGAAAATATCATGCATGTTTCTGTCTTGTTTTTATAATACGCGCATGATATTAGTGCCCCCATTAATTAGCCGGGCTAGGTACCTAATTATCTAATTGTTATGTGAAATTCATACGAAATGAAAATAAAAATCGGAATTCATAACGATGATGAAGAAGAAAATGATGATGAATTAAAAAATGTGTATTTAATAGTAATTAGCCAGCTATTGCCAGTTCCACTAGCATTTCAGAAAGACTATTGTTCTGAAGAAAACGTCGCGTAACCTTTTAAAAAGTTTTATTATGGCTCTAAGCCAAATTAACGGTTTACAGTCAGGTTTACACACATAATAATAAAAATGCAATGATAAGACAGAATTTCGATGTTACCATCAAAACGACTAGTGGCCAAATAGGGCCAATAACGTCTGTGTCTTCCTATTATTCATTCAGGAGAGACACTGATATTATAAACCTAAGGCGTAGTTTAGAAAAAATCATCAATCTCTTATCACGGCTTCCCCTGACGTTTTTGAAAATGATCGGCTGCAGCAAAAGCATCTCCAGTAGCGACAGTACACTAATTAGAGATACCTGTAGAGGGATTGTAAGCGCATATTAGAAATTATCATAGATTTAAAAAAATATATTTTAGTGAAACTTTCATTTGTCCTACATGCAAGGCTCACTCATTATATAATCATTTCACACAAAACTTAACTAGGGCCTAATAATTATGTTCAAAGACAGGCTTCCATAAAGCTTACTTAGTTTTATTTTTTACGCACATGCTACAAAGGCGGTCTCTTAGCCATTAGGCAATTTCTTCCAGACAACCAAGTGCTGGCGTAGAAGATACGAGTACACTACGCTATCACTAGCACTAATTTTATTTCGAGCTATTATTGACAGACTAAATAATATAACTACACGGTATACAAAATATTTATCCAATACAAAGTTAAATAATACACATTATTATAGGGTTAAACTTATATATGTTACTTTGACTTTGACTTAAAACAGCTCACAACGCGTTGTGGTCAATTAGTGTATATTAGTTTGCTTCAAAATGAAATGAATAATAAAAACGAAATAATAAAAGAATCTTATACTTGTGCTAGGTTTGGTTGTTAGGTTTTTTTTAATAAATACAAACACTCGATGCCGATGCTGATCGGAGCGTTTTCGATCTTTGAGCGTAACATACAAAATATAAAAAAATATGTCAATGTCGAGACCATGAATTGGCCTAACCTAGGACTTGATGTGAACATGCGGAAATTGCGAAGGATACGACCATAGAAAAAAAAATCTTATGAGACTTATAGTGTACCTACATTTCTGTGCTATTTGTCATGTGTAATTTCAAAGATTCAAGTTTTGTAATCTTTTCTTCTGTGTAGAGAACTATCATCTGTTGTGCGTTACGTAGGAAAACTTATAAATGTATGCTTTTATTTGTCGTAATTCTAAATTTAAATGAAGTCTAGCGTTTGAATCTGTTCTAATGTAATATGACACCATGGTTTTTTCAGTTAAGTTTATCTGTGTATAATATGAGTGTCATTTAAATATCGTGTGTGTATTGACGTGGACGGACATTTAGCCTTGGACTATTTGTTTTTGTATGAATACTTTTGTCTTGTGTGACTGATTCGTATTTTTATGAGAGCTCCCGCACTAAGGAGTAAGCCTGATGCAGCGGGGGACATGCATATAATAAACGGACACAGAGTACATACACCCAGACTAAAAATACAATATCTGTTGATCACAATGATTATTTGTTCGGCTTGGAATGAAACCCATGACACCCAACGCAATGGTAGTGATGAGGTAAACAAACGTGCAGTAAAGTATTGTATGAATAATTTGTCTTAATTTGGCTTTGTATAATAGCATAGGTGCTAATGATATGAATTGTATTAAAGAAAAGTACGATACTAAAAAGTGTGAAGTCTGCCAACCCGCACTAGGACAGCGTGGTGGTCTCTATCCTAATCCCTTTCATTCTGTGAGAGGAGACCCGTGCCAGTGTATGGTACGGTATATGGGTTGATGACGATGACCTGATACTAAGCACCCTAAACTTCTTGTTTTATTTAGAGATGGTTTATGTTTCCCTAATAATACGCGATAGTCGCGGAATACCTGCCAAAATAAGTTTACTTCTAACAATATCTGCACCTCGAATGACGTGAAATATAGGGCCTGCGAGATGGATATCTGAGGTACGCGGTACATATTGGAAGTAGCAAAGTGACCATCTAACCGGTTCTTATCTCGATCCTTGTTCTGAGGCACCATGTTTTGTAGGCTCTAAGAAAAGTTTGGCGTGTAACTGCTAGTTAATGAAGCTGGAAGTGCTTCTATTGTCTAGAAAGCAACACACGCATCTGGTGCGTATGACCATCTTAGTTACTATGCCCACAATGGCTACTTAGAGTATAACATGGCTTTGGTGTGTGGATGAGAGTGTCACACTGTGGTGTGACGGTACTTTAGGTGGTGTGTCTGGATTACCAGTATTATGTTACATATCCGCAAGTACCGCATGAAGGATGCTGGTCTTGCCTTTTCTATGTGTAATAAACGATGTATTGTAAACTCTTGACTTGGCCCATAATTCACCCAATGACAATGACCCATAATTTAATTTCTTTTGTTATTCTACACTTTTTTATGCTGGCACTGAATCTTAAATACCTTACGATTGCATGTAACTACTCCATTAAATAAAAGATACTTAAAATCATGTCCTGGCGTTCATTAGCAATTTTTTTTGGAGATAAGCGAGATTTCCCCTGGGCCTTTTCAATGGTTTCTCACTTATTGGCCCGACACCCTTTAAAAGTTCAGTCAATTATTGGTCTAATGTACGTGTTTCTCATATTTTACTCCGCTGTTTCTCCCACTTTTGTAGCCAGTTGAACTTCGGTACTTCGTAAGAAGTTCAATTTGCTAGAAACCATGTGGATAAGCAAAATAATTGTCTCAATATTAAACAGATACTTAACTAAAGTATTTTGAGAGCCCTCAAGTTTTTGTTTGCGGTGTCAATAATGTTACGGAAGGCTTTTGCGCATCCTGAGCCTGGAATATATGTTATATAAATGTTGTATGTAATTGTTAATTAGTTGTCTTATATTGTTGTTGGTACCGATCGCAGAGAAGCTCTTAAGCTATGTCAGAATTCTAAATAATGAAATTAAATGACATAATGTATAGCATAACATCACGCCTGTATTCCGCGAAAGGTTAAGTAAAGGTGTACCAATGCAGACCTACAGTTCGCCGGTATGTTTAAATTCCATGTGATAGAGGGCGAACCTATTGCCATTAACGGGGCACAAATCTGCTTGTAAATGGTAAAGTTTAATCTAAAGTGAGCCCATGTTTCTTAAACTTTGAACTGATGTTCATGTTTGTATTATGAAATATGAATATAAAGCAGTTTAGTCCCTATGCAAATTCTTCAGCTTTGCAATGAGCAAAGCA
Source organism: Acronicta alni (assembly GCA_964056405.1). Taxonomy (NCBI): domain Eukaryota; kingdom Metazoa; phylum Arthropoda; class Insecta; order Lepidoptera; family Noctuidae; genus Acronicta; species Acronicta alni. The sequence goes on from OZ043913.1 coordinate 19,762,860, forward strand.
GAATTTGCAAGCGAGTCCGAATGGATGTCAACCAGCGCAATGCGCGGGTTCAAGGTCACCATGCTGGGCAAAGTAGGTAGGTCAGCCGGCCTGTAGACCAAGCTGATCACCGCGAACTGGGTCACTCACTCTCGCTCGCACAGTTCTCGAACAAGCGACGATACGATCACTGAAACATTAATGGCAAATATGTGAGAATATGTAACGATAACCTAGCACACATAATTATGAGATTGATCTCTCACTCTTTATTATGAGAAACAATAAGAGTTTATTAAAGGTATCTGGGGCACTTTTTGACCCCCTATAACTTTTTTGTGGATCAAGCTAAAGCCCGAATTTTTAAACTACGTTCAATTGTTACCTGTACCAGCACTATGGAAGTCAAAGTTCATAAATTTAGGTATAGTGATAGTGACATTAAGTTGTATAGCGCAGCAACGCGCGCGACGACGGTTCAGCTCGACCGATGGCTGTAGACACTCGAAACTTACATTGTTATTAATATGTATTGAAAAGACAAGCGCTTTTATCTCGTATCTATATTAATTAAAATAAATTTAGGTATAATTATCTCTTTTAAAATGATTTATCAGACAGCAAACGAACCGTAAAGTATGTTCTAACATTTAAGTACAAAAAGAAAACAAAACTGACAATCATATACTGACCTGCGCCAGCTACATAATCCTCCTGACCTACCATTTGTAAAAGTTGATGCTAGCTCTTTTTGATTCATGATGTTCTAGTAACACAAATGCATAGCGTTCCCATAGTAACGGATTGTCTCGCTCGGCAACAAAGAGAATATACTATCTATAATTCTATGTATTTTATTTAAGTTCTCATTCACACAAAGGCTAATAACAAACAAGGATAGTGATAGTCAACAGATCCTGTACCAGATGGTGAAGAAGATACCAGGAACTCATGAATATAAGAAATACGTACCATGATACCAGAAACTCATAATTAACGTTTCACATGTTGCCTCATATTTTTTATCCTTTTAATTCCATAATGAAAACGAAACTAAAAGCTGATACTTGATTTTTATTCTAGTCAGATTTCTACATTATTTCTACATTGCATTATAAATTTCCAGGCATACATAATTATATAACTTTACAGTATATAAGTACTGTAAAGTTATATAATTATGTATGTAATGTAGTCAAGCCGTTTCCTTTAGTCATTGTTTTGAATAAGTACATTTTATCCCGAAGTTACAACTGGAGCTGGAAAATTCCACCGTTACGTGATATTTTCAACCGACGTAACAATAAACGAAGGAGTTTCTTAAGGCGACGCGTTTATAATTATGTATGTATAATATTTTTTTATGTTTGATCACGCATAACTTTTCACAGTGTAGTCCGCTTTTGATAATTCTTTTTTTATTGGAAAGGGTACCCCGAAGTTGGTCAAATATAAATTTAGAAAAAAAAAATCTAACCCTAAGGGTAGGAAAACAGGGGATGATTGATTGTTCACTCACTGATTGTAAGGTATGACCACGCATAACTTTATACGAGTAGTCCGATTTTAATAATTCTTTTTTTATTAGATAGGGTATATACTTCGAAGTTGGTCCGATAATATGGGATAATAGGGGCTATTTATTGTTCACTCACAGATTTTAATGCAGATTTGTGTATACAATAAAATTATAGCCACAAAAAATATAAAATAAAAACGTTTTAACAAAAAAAAAATTAACTAATGTAAATACAATTAAGTAATTTTGACTCAAAACTACTTAGGTATACTTACATTAGTTTAAGAACTTAGTTGTTAAGGTTAAATAAAAAAGGTTATTGTTCAGTTTATCGGCGGTTTAATATTTTTGTTAAAAAGTTTTTATAATAAAATCTTGTTAAAAAAATTATATCATTCTATTTTTAACTTTCGGTTGGATATCAGTTCGGGAAAACATGATCGCTACTGTTTTAAATAGTCTTTGAGTAAGTTGAAGTGTACATTGAAATTCGAAGAATTGCGTAGTCATCATGATGTTGCTACGACGTACCTGATACCACACGCTACGGCTACGGTTCCGCTACAAGTCCTACTCGCCCAACTAATTGGATGGGAGCCGTCCATACAAATCCCGTCTTCGTAGTAGAGTTTACTGCCAAGGCTGCTTGTGTACTACAGGACCCAGTCGCCATGCTTTGGCATGAATGGGCCGGCTCGACCGGACTTGATACCACGGCCTCACAGAAAACCGGAGTGAAAAAACGTTTTCGTTGTGTTTCGTCGAGTGAGTGAGGATACCGGAGGCCCAAACCCCTTAAAAGGGCGGCAACGCACCTGAAACTCCTCTGGTGTTGCGGGTGTCCATGGGCGGCTGTAATCGCTTACCATCAGGCGATCCGCCTGCTCGTTTGCCCACCCTATCACATAAAAAAAAAACAAATTGAAATGAAACTACTTTTTTTATTCAAATGCTATCTAAACTTTAGCTTGGATACAGATCACGTACCTACCTATTCACTTTTCATAAACTTTCATAATATGTTGCTGTCTCTCACCCACAATGCAGCAACTACATCGAACACCGACTGCAAATGTGTGCATAGCGACTCGTTCGGGAGTGAGTGTGTTGGTGTTATTTAGACTTCCTTGCGTATATAGTTTCCTAGTACATTGTATGCAGGCGAATGCACTTTAGTTCTATTGCAGTTTTCGGTGGTGAGCTTACACCGGATGCATAATTCCTTCCAATATTATTCTTGTGTTCATTGCGATTTATCAAACTAGATAGGTATTTTAAAAAGTTTAGATTAGGCTATGTATTGTAAGTTGTTATATTTTTTGTCTACGCCTTGACATTTTTGTGCAACGAAGTACTACATAAAATTGAATGATAAACATACTTTGTTTCTAAAATTGTTGGCTCGCTACACTAAGGCTCATACGAATCTAAGCGTAAACTTACACTTTCATACGTTAAATTCGTATTAAAAACATATGGAACAGTAAGTTTTCTGAATTTAATTAGCGCGCGTACTCTTGACACCAAAACACGACGCAGCACCCGCGTACCTACTGCCTTCAGTGGTCTAAGTTTAAATAATAGTCATCGTGTAAATTTTATAATACTGAATAATATAACTTAATCTTTAATAAGTTGAACTTTAACGTTAATTTACTATCTCAATATTAAATTGTAGGTACGTATTTCTGATTTGCTTGCAGAAATAGTGCAACTTACTTTGAAACGCGGTACCGTTAAGTTTTGTCTACCTTTTCTACCATTGCATATTAAGTACACTGTCCTTCTCTAAACACTTTGATGAGAAACAGAATATTAATAAATAGACAGACATACATCAATATTCCTGATTGGTATAAGCTTAACATAAGGCTATAACGAATGCCATCTCTCCGTACTGTAAACAATACAAGCACTAAGCGAGAGAGATGACACGAGATTGACAGTGATTATTTCATAAAACCTTTATTTATTGGTTACGCGATGTATTGTCTGCTGAAAGAAAGAGCCAGAGCATCCTTTGCCATAGGAACGTTAGTGATACCAGAACAGCATAAATCAAAAGCAGTTACATCATCTTTTTTTTTTATTCCTTTATTTTCTCACATAAAATTTACATGACTAACAGTAGACCAAAAACCACTGAGGTTTGTCTGGAATACTGTATATTCTGCTAAAAACTAATAACAAGCTGACCGACATGAAGTAAGTACAGTCATAATTTAATAACATAATTAATACTAATGGCAAACAACAAAAAATCACTCAACTGTGACGAGCCGAGCGATAACGCCAGGACGAGACATCGCAATTTAATGAGTACCTAATGATATTGTAATGATGTTGTAATGATGTTGTTTTGTGGCGATCATTAGGGGAGGCCTATGTTCAGCAGTGGACGTCTGTGGCTGATAGATAGATAGAATGATATTGTATGTTGTAGGTATTATGTAACTTTTTAATCTAATTCAAAAACAGGCGGTAATTTAAACTGTATTTTATGAGTCAGCGATATCTTTATATAATATTTACAACCATACAATTTACGAGTTTTATATTCGATGGGTTTGTTGGTACCGACATCGAAAAAAGTGTAGTGTCTCATAAAATTTGTTTCGTACCTACCTACATTTGATTCTTTTTGGATAATTTTGTGTATACATATAGTTATTTACATTTCACAATAAGAGCGATATAGTCTGTATATGTATATATATATATATATGTATATAAGAAGTCATTTCGTTTTTATTAATATTATTAAATTATTCTTTTATTATTTAAATTTTTTGTGCAGCACGATGTGTATAAAGAATAATAATTAATTCATTACGTTCTATTTTGGGATTTTTCAGTTACCCAATTCTCAGAGATTCCCAGGGGGACAAGTGGCAATCTGACAAAACAAAATGTATGGGAATGACATCTATGATCGCCCGATTTGTCGAAAGCTTATTTCATTTCCATACTTTTTGCTTCTATTCGTTCGTCGATTCGATTAGCAGATTGCCACTTGTCTACAGGCGCAGGTCTTCATTCCGAAAATTTATTATCGAATTACACGAAGCTCAAAACGTCAATTTACAATTCATTGTTCAAACGTGTCATACAAACACGACGTTAACAGTGGAAGTAACAGAATTCAAAATAGCTTTATATTTATTATGTAAGTTGTCACTATAAAAAAGTTCACAATAAGAAGTAACTTTCTCCTCTAATCCCCTTGTGTCGACTCTGCGTCATCACATCTGCCATGGCACATTAGGGGACAGGCCCTTCCTGTACATAAAATAATCCTAGATACGCCAATGTCAATCACAATGGTTCAGCTGCTGCCGTGAAAAGTAATGTCGAATTTTATTTTACTAAAATACCTACTACATTATTAAGTAAAAGTTTTGAGTTATTTGAAAGCTATTTTGATAATAATATACTTATCATACGCAACGCTGTCACACGCGTCCCACGCAACGTTAGATCTGTCAATTCAGATCGGCGTGGGAAGGTGGGGGGGACATCATACGCCATCCCTAGTGTTAGACCGGTGTTTTTCTAGAACTTACATTTGCAGTGCTTCAGTCACGAATCGGAAAACATTGTACACTACAGCACCTGAAGAAATGACATGAAATATATCAAAAGGCGTTGTGTACGCGGGACAAGTCTGCACACCAACTCTCCCACGTTGCATACGAGGGCTCAGTTTTTCTTTACCTTACTGTTCTTGTTACGATTTTACCATCGTTCAAACTTGTAGTTACCTTATGGTGCCCCAGTACCCAGCTACGCTGAATTCTTTGACAAAGTCTGTCTACAACTTTCATTCATCCCTCACGCATGCGCTATATCGCAATAATATCACTGCACGTGGTAGGGGTTGTTTCCACGTGGTAGGTTGTAAACATTGTTGATAAACAAACAGTTGGATTACAGCAGTAGAGATGGCCATCGTAGTACTTACTAGATACACAGTTTAAGTTGATAAATCAACACAAATATTACGATATATTTAACTCGACAAATTTTGATGGAATATTTATTACCTATTTAATTGATTATATTTAACGAGTGGGGGTATCTTTAACGCAGAAGGACTGAATAAAGTTTTTTTACGTTTTACGCCATGTTTTCCTAGTACAGGTGCGAACCTTTGCATTCCTCTAGTTTAAGCTGTGATACGTTGTTTGTAAATCATCAATCAGTCTGTGATTGTGGAGTGATTTATTTTATTGCATGCTTTTTCAGTTTTAAGAAAAATAGTTATACCTGATAAAGAAAACTTTATGATTAGTATTACAATTTATTTATAAATATATATATATTTACACAATATATTATAAATTATATTTATTAATTTAAATAAAGTGTCTAAAATATCACCGCAGAACAATCCAATCACGTTTAAATTAATGATTATCTAAGTCGCTCACTTGAAGCACGTCCATTGAAAGAAAAATTAATTCATTCCTAGATTCTATTACCTTCATTTTTATACTCTCCTAGTGACTAGCCCTATAAAGAAGGACCGCGCGAAACTCACTTTTGAAAATATTGTTATTGGGGTTGGGTTTTATATGAATGTCTTGAGTAGCAGCAGGTTAGAGTTTGAATTTGTGTCCGGTTAATGGAATGGCAATAGGCCCGCCCCCTCTTAAGGAAATCGAAAATATTATATTGTGATCAGTATCCGAATGTCATTCACGAATAATTATTATGACAATCGATAGTGTTAGAACATACCGGGCGTTGAGGGTGGGGTGTACATTGGTATACCTCTCTCTGCCTAATCCTTTAGTTTACTACTAAAGGATCCTTTAGTAGTAATTCAAGCATGATGGTTTATTAAATTTTATCATTGTATTGTTCCAATACAAAAATATTAATTGAACAAGACCGCTACACAACTGTCTAAAAAGAATGCAAACACTTTATTGATTGATAAATTGATCGCAAATACCGTAAACGTTCATATCGTTGCACTGAAACTGCATTGGATATACTGAGAGATACTATGGTTACATTTGAAGTTGTATTTCTGTTGAATTACCAAAGCGCTTTAAACATATTATACCAAGGACACTTGGAATACCGAGGTGCTACATTCTCGAATATTTATGATGTCCTAGGTGTAAAGAATTTATTTATTTTATTTATTTACGTGCCACCTCGTTTCACCGGTTGTTCTTTGTAAGAAAATGAAGGATGTACATTCGTATATACTTTAGGTATTAACGTAACTTTATTTATGCATTTTTAAAGTATACGTAAAAAAATATTTAGATAACATTTTTTAAAGTTAATTCGATATTTGACACGTCTTTGTTTGATATAACGCGATACCATCCGTAAAAAGTAGTAGTTTTAATTCAATGTGAGATTAAGATTCACGGAATTAATTGAGTAAAATTCACGGAAGTGTCAGAAATTATTCAATTACCAGAACTCATTAAAACCTACCAAGAATATGTCAAGTCCTGGATAGAGTACGGTTAGTGAGTATTAAAATAAAGTAAAGCATGTTTATAATGTGAAATACCGATATAAAGTAGATCATCAGATGGGCACGCAGAGAATATTGCCCACTGCAGAATGACAAATTTTCGTTCGCCTGAATAGCTACCGTCGAAAAGAGATTTTTTGTATTCTCCATTGTGTCAATTATTTGAACTGCGCGCTTCGCTTATGTTTGTGATTTCTAACTGGTTAGTTTACAGTTGAAAGCATTGAAATCGACAATGAAAAAATTTGCTAACGATGGAAATCACTTCAACTACAGCTGTCAGTCGTATAATATTTTCATAATGCAACTTCATAAATATAACTATAATAGTGTAATAGTATGTAGTGTTTATAGTATAAATAGTGGTACGTGTGGACACCATAGTATTAACAATAGACTACCTAGTGTTCATATTTTCCTGGTAGCTCTCACTATATCCAATGCATTTTCAGTGCAACGCTCGTTCACGTTGTTTACGAGCAATGCATTCATTCTAGTACGTTTTGTAAAGCGCTCATGTTATTTTGTGAATATTGTTCTTCTGAAACTTGAATATTGATAAAATATGCTACTTGTAAATTTGAATTCTTATTTGAATTGCGACTACATCATGACAATGGGATGAGCTCCTGTTAGCTAACACGTATGTAAAACAAGCAACAGATAGAGCCCACAGTTTGTCAATGTGTTTTAGGGCCAATGTAATACAAGGCGAGCCTACCATCGAATTTATTATTAAACTAGTATTTTCTGCCTGTGGCTTCGTTCACGTTTATTTATATACGATGTTGTTCTATTTATCTAGCCATGAGTCACAACTACAAAATCACCAGTAGACCGTTCACTTTCTTTAACGTACCATTCTAATCGAACGATATTCAATACCTAATTCAGTACTTACCTCCTCTACAAACACAGAAATAACATTTAGTTTCGGGGTCCATCCAGGTTTAAATGCTTAGAAAAGTGAAAAATTTATTGGAATTACTCCTTTCAATGTACAGAGGCCAGCATATCAAGCTACCCCAATCTGTCAAATTTCTTTGATAGATTTTCAACTTTATTACAATAGTTTAAGGTTCATATTCAATTGGGAAAATTTTACCTTCTACAATAGCAAAAATTTAAGTTGGAGTTTCTGATAGATTCTGTTGCTCTGACGTACTGGAGGGCCTTTTTAAGGCAGTTGTCATCAAACAGCTGGTAATAGGCTGGTTAATGAGTCTAATAATATATAAGATAACCTATCTTATTTTTTCGAACTGTGGATGTACCTATATCTCTGTCCAACCCCTCGGGGAATACAATCGTTAGGGTATGTTATAGTTATGTGATCACAAGGAACGCAATCGCCCTCTAGCAATAATATTATGGTAACACAATGCCCAATAAATGCCGAAACTTAAAATAAAAAGAATTATGTAAGTACTGCAAGTAATTGTCAAATACCTACCATTTTATTTAAAAATAATAAATTATTTAAACATTTATTCTCAACAGATTTTCTGAGAATTTAGTGGAAAAATAAGTCAAACAGTGCCATCTACCATTACCATTCAGCAGCAAACACAACATCTGAACGACTGAAAGTGATTCAAATTAGGCTGTACGTTACATGAGTCTCCCCTTAGTTGCTGCAACCGTCAATAGATTGCGCTGTTACATTTATAATAAAATCTGAATCGCGGTGTTAAGATTCTCCGCCGAGGAATGACCTGCCTTGAAACGTCGCTCTGAGCTCACTCTACGTGTCAATTTGGCCGGGAGTGGACCAAATTGACATGGTAGGGAGAATAAAAAACCAAACAGGCTCACATACATAACCCGCTGTGGATATCTACAGCAGGTTATAGGTATTATGTTGACGATCGATATTTTAGTACGATATCCGATTTAATTTTCAGTTTATTACGATTTACTGAAGTATTCCCGAGCAGTGAAAATAAATATAAATTAATTCATTTTTAAATCTTACAAATAAAACCAGTAATAAATGATAAAACATATATAAATCAATATTAAATTAGCGATAGTCTGACAATACTTGACGATTTTAATTTATTTGGTGGAACAGGCGTGGTGTCCCTGTTGGGTGCCAATCGATATTTGCTGAAAATAAATCTTGCTTTCTGTCACTACGTAGACGTAAACAAAGGATCGGGGTCCGTCAACGCTACGTTAGTCAAACAGAAATTCTGATTGTTATATTACAAATCTTAGTGTTATATATTATACTTTTGGGAGTAACCATGGAGTTTCTTGCCGGTGCTGCTCCATAGAAAACGACTAATTTGGAACCGTGCACCTAGACTTGACATTTCATAAGTACCTGTATATGGTTTATTTAAAAATGAAGCTAGGTATTTTGACATTTAATCATGTAAAAGTTGATTAATAAAAAATAATTAATAAGAACATTTAAAATTGATTAATAATAATTTATATTAAGATTTTAGCGCGGGTGGCTTGAATCCTTAAATAGAATTATGATCTTGACTATGTCTGTCTGTTGTTTTTTTTTTGTCAAGCAGATGTGTTAGTGACGTTCCGTCTTCGCCCGTAATATTTTATTAACTTTGATGTGAATACATTGGTATGATATGATTTATGATTTTTAGAAATAATTTGTTTGTTTAAAGTTTTTATTTAAATATGGTACATACGGCAGACATAATGCCACATACTATAGCACTAGATAATTATAATACTTATTCCTATGAACCGATGACCTAGTAAAGATTGCTGGAAGTCGGTAGTCGCCGGCGGCGTAACACTTTGTTCCTTCTGGAAGTCTTTGGGGAGGCATTTGCTTCTCAGTGGACCTGTTTTGGCTGATATGATAATGAAGGTGACTTAATTTAGAATTCGCTACCAATTCAGTAAGGCAAGGTTTTTGGAAGGGAATCTAAACCGTGAAAAACGTGATAATTAATTAATTGACTGATTGTTTTTACAATATGATAAGCAGGTACTTGTTTAATGAAACAGTGGTCATGATACATTTTTTAGTATTATTATATATTATTATATTATTGTTTTATAATTCAGAAGATTTTTAAAACGGAACGTTTTATTTTGTTTTTGTAATTAAGAAAAAAGAGAAGAAAAAAAAACAAACTTAAAAGTAAAACGAATATTATTACTTCTGCCAAATTGTAATAAAGTAATACTTATTTTTAAGAATATCGACGCTGGTACTCATTTTTCTATGACCTTAATGTAACTAATACTTAATCCAAGCAAAAGGCTTTACCAAACTTGTCAAATAGATACTTTTTGTTTTAATTTTAATCGATTTATAGTTAAAGCCTCGCTTATTAATATCTCTCTCTCTTTCTCTATCTATCTCTTTCTCTCTCTGGTACGTCAGCGACCGAACCTGCGAAGTTACTAGATAGCGATTTTTTTTTATCTTCAAGTCTAATATAATTATCGTTTTGCCTTTTTAGATGAAATGACTGAATAACTAAAACAGTTAAACTGAACCCGACAGTGTGAGTTTAATAGTTTAATATGACTTGTAGGAGCTTATTTGTCTAAACTGAGAAAAAGCTCCACCTAGACAAACATTATAAAATCTCTTCATGTCTTAACGCAAACCAAGGTTAGTTTTCGTAGTTGTCTCTGTGAGTTTGCATGAGATGGAGTCACATGGCTGTATCGTGAACAAAACTGTTGTAAATACTGTGTAACATGGAACATTAAAATAGCTATAATATTCGATTTATCTTTAAGTTAAGTTTGTTGAATTACACCAGAGTTCTCTTGTAAAAAGTGCTTTTCCTGAAAGAAATCTAAAATTTAGTTAAAAGAAAAAATTTAAAGTTGTCATTGAGCCAAAATCAGATTGATATCTTTGACTTCTTACGTTAGACCAGCAGAAGCGTAAGATGATTCAGTCTTGTTATCACCTATTTCGTATAGACTAGGTAGGATGGTAGGTGAACTCGTTTACTACAAAGCTATGAACATATTGTGGAATAGTTCTAAATAGTAATATTTGTAGTACTAGTAACCATCCTATTCTGAAAATTTAGGTTGAGGAGTCTGATGGTAGTCGCTTCACGTAGAATACTGATATTCAGCCGCATTTGGTATAACTTGGTGGATATTTTTTATAGAATGATAGTATGGCTAAATTTCAGCCAAATAACAGAAAATAATTACAATGAGTAGGTAGGTATAATCATTTTGATCCAGTTAACCTCATTTCGTTTTTTTACCTTGGCATTGTTCACCGACGAAATATATAACTTGCTCTCCGATCCGGATCCCCAACAAGTTATAATTTAAATGATTAATTGCTGGGTAGATGGCGCTTTTCAGGCAAAATGCTTTTTCTTTAATAAAATTGTTATCACCCATGATGATGAGTATTTGCGGTACATTTGAAGTCAGTATCTAAGTTATAACTTCTCAAGAATAGTTTGCTGAAATCACTGTGAAACGATTGCTATGTCCAAAGTGTGTTTATTTATCATAAGATTATTATTAAAGTATAATAAACAAGCAAAGTATCGGTTAAATGCGGAGCCATTGCGAAAAAAAATAATTTAAAAAAATCAATCGAGTCACTCCTTTGTTTCATTTTTTACAAAACAAATAAATCTAAAAAAAAAAAAATATTGGTCAGGTGTGGGATTCGAACCCACGCGCCCTTTCGGGAACCAGAGCTTTAATCCGGTCCTAGATCACTCGACTACCCTGACATTTACATTCAAAATGAAATAGTGATCCCTAGAGTATAAGTTGATAATTTAAAAAATACTGTTTTTCTGTTTGGAATGTTGATAAAATTACTAAAAAGGTCAATGTAAACCAAACTAAAAGGTTAGGACTAATATTTATATTTATATATAATACAATATATAAATATAAATATTAGTCATAACCTTTTTGTAAAGAAACGTTACCATACTGACATTAGGACTTTTCCTGTATTGTGAGTGCATTTACAGTTACAAACTTTCACATACACAAACACCCAGACCCGGAAAAACTACCTGTAGGTCATATAAATATTTGTTCCGTGCGGGAATTGAACCCACAACCCGTGACACAGAAGCCAATTGCTCAGCCTCTGCGCAAAAGTGTCAAAATACATAAGTAAGTTTAAAAAAAAAATGAAAATGTATTTCATTATTATTAATACTTAATATATCAAATATATATTTCGTACATCCACCTCTTCACCTGTGTGTGTCCATGTGGTCGAGCCAGGAACAACACAAAATCCACCTCAAATATCTCCTGACATCTATGTTTAACTGATTTACGACAATTTCATCGGTGCTCAAAAGCGTATTATTTAATTACAATACAATAAAATTACTTAACGAGGCAATAAATATACAGTGTTTCTAATAAAGTTCTAATTCAGTTTCTAATAAAATAGTCGCTATATTTAAACTCATGTACCTATGTGATCAAAGAAACTGCCTCGTCGTAAGCGCAGCAGCTGAGCGGGAGGTCCTGGATTCAATTCTCAGATCGAGCAGTGTTTTCTATGAAATTCTTGGTAGTAACTCAAACTCGAAGTTGAAGTTTGGCATTGTGCCTGGTTAATGGGCTCACCTTCTGTTACATGACTCTAAAACATATAGGCAAACTGTTGATGTGCATCAGTACATCTCTGCCGAACCCTTGGGGACCACATAATGGTAAATTATGTTACGTTTATGTGCAGAATGATTGACCCCCAATAAAATAGTCATACGCAGTACCTATATAAAATCAACTGTTCTTCTGTAGCTTCTAAAAATACTAAAAAAAAAAACAATTAAATTGTAGTTTGTGTGGCAAAATATATAATAATATGACATGCTGTCACTGACTGCTTTGTTGCTATCACTTTACACACTAAAGTGAAAGCAACATATTCTATATACAGATTTTCTATACTAGACAAGTATGGAAAATCTGTTTGTTTGTTACTGTTTATGTGTTTATGTTTATGACATACTAATGCCAGAATGTACCTCTACCTGTTACGTCTAGACGAGTGAGTACACACAAAAGTACCCGTTTTACATTTGTGTGCACCGACACGCGAAGGATGTGTGTGTGCTCTGTGAGACCGAGAGAAAAAGAGGGAGAGGAAGGGAATATCGTTTAACACCCTTATGCTCGATAAAGCTCCTGCGAGCCCTGTGAACTTAGTACCCTCTATCACTGCTATGTTGAACAGAACGGCGCGACGCCTTCGGTTTCATGAAACTTAAACAACATGACGGTATATTACTTGTTTGACAATTTTACAATGCCATGCTACAATTTTACAATCCAGTTGATCATAAAAAAACATGGGATGCTTAATCTCAATTATTGTAACTAAATAAATGAAAATAAAATTAAAAATAAAATTATATGATATTTTAAAAGTAAAATGTAATAAAGTAAAATACAACCTTGGAAAGGAACAATTTTTTAAATTAACCTCACAAAATTTTGTAACACACCCTATACAAACGCGATATGTTGTGCAAAAAAACTCATCACCTCCCGAGCGACTAACTGCTACGGCGAGCTAACTACCGCCTACTTGATTCCGCGAATAATTAATTCTTGACCTACCGACGATAGAGACACCATATCTAAAACTAACATTAAACACAAATTAAAAAACCATTACTTATCACAGTTGATTTAAATGGAAGAAGTTTCTACCATGTTAATATTTATAATTGAGCATTGTATTAGAAGATTAAAGAACGTGCCGAATGATTATGTCACCTAAAAACTATTTTGGTTTATGTGATGTATAACTTAAGCATTGTAAATTAATGTATCTGATAAATAAATAAATAATAATAAATTAATAATAATAAGAATATATTCACGCTTTTTTTACGATGAATTTGAAGTGTAACATAGCATTATAGTCATACAATTAATTTGTATACCTGATATTTTTTCTACTGTTTTGTTCGGTTATCTACAAAAGGGTGATTATTTTTTACTATATTATTTATCTTGGCTTTTTTAGTCTTAAAAATGATAATTTCGTAGCAACGAATAATCGTCTTTTTGGTGTATCTTAGTGTGAAAATAGGTTACCAATTTGTTTTATGCGTTAAAAAACTTTCGAAACTTGAAATTAAATGTGTGAACATAAAAAAAAATGTTACTAATAATAAACTAAATGAAATTATTAATTAAATAGTTTTTGAAAATAATTTGAAAATTTTAATCAATTTGTTCGTAATAAAAAAAAACTGAAATCTTATAATTCCAATTGGCTAGAAAACATTCTCCAAATATTGTTTTCTTGAAAAATGATTTTATTTTATAATTGGTTAATTTGTTTTTGCTTTTTATTTTACATTACTTAGGTAATTCAAAAATGATTATTAAGGCCCTCGTCGATCCAAACAGTAGTAACTTTTTGCTGATCCTATAACCGTAGCGCTTGATCCTGAAGATTCTGGTAGAGATAATGGAACAAACTATTTAAATTATTGCATTATCATTGTTCCTTGAGTATACAAAGTTTGAAATTAATCCGACGTTCGACGAGGGTGAAAATCACGTTCAAAGATTGCGTTTATAGTTGAATAGATACAAGCGAAGTTAATAAAAACATGTAAAAAATTAAGAAGAAAGACCTTCACCTTTTCAAAAGGTTGGCATTGCTTACCCGAAACTAAGCAGTTAGTACATTTTATTTGCATTTCTGATAGCCTAGTACATGACCCGCCTAGCGAGAAAACCATTCTTCGCGATGCCTTCCTTGCCTTCACTTTCGGCGGTTGGTAGCGCCTAGTGGATATGAGCTTTTTCTTTGAGGCCAAAGGGTACTAGGAGATAATAGGTGCAAGGATATAATAATGAATTTTCTAATAGTTTTACATAATTATTAGGTTATTCTCCTTTTTCAATCATTATTATGATTAATAATATATAATTATCTATTATTGTGATTAAAAATGATTTAAATTCTCGGCATAATTATGTGCACTTGAATATTTATTTAGAATTATTTTTAAGGGGTAATAGAAATTGTTCAAATAATATTATAATTAGCCAACCGATTCTTCTCTGATTATTTTATAAAATTCTACATTCCCTAATAATAAAGTGAAATCGGAATATGGTAGCCGGCAGCGCCCCACATCCCTAAGGAAAACCTTTTACGGACGTTGGGGGAACTAACCAACAAGTAAAACACTCTTCTTATTTAGAAAATCATGTTCTTTTATTTTAATTTAAAAGCAGAAGATTTGGCAAAAGATGCCAAAAAAAGGATAGAATGAGCAGCCAAAAAATAACAAAAACATGAGAAATGAAAAAAGTAAACAAGATTTCGTTAAAACTAAAGTTTACATAGTTGTGACTCTTTTTTATAGTAGATACGGAAAATCGTTATGGGTCTCGTTTCAGTGTAATTGTTGTTTAGCCATCTTAATTAAAGTAGTATTGTCCGCCTGTTATAATGGAATTCAAATTACCATAAATAATTTATTCCACCTCATAGGTCGTCAACTAGCACCGCGCCATCTAAGCACTGCCGGATTAGGGAAGGTTAATTGCAAATTTTTAATAATTTTTAAACAATAATAATTTTAGTAATTGTGTAGGTATGTGAAAGTTTTTGCTTGTGAACGCTACCAGACACAGGTGGTCTTTTAAAAAAAAACTGCGTCACTAGGATTTCCAAGTGTGGCAACGAATTTTAAATAAATTAATAAATAATAAAACGCTTACTTGACGTTCATAGAATCTGAATGTCAAAAAGTTTATATTTATAAGCACGAGGTCTCGCTTGCCTCTATTTTGGCGGTTGGTAGCGCCTCGTGGATTTTTCTCTGAGGCCATAGGGTAGACAATAGATGCCAGGATATAGAAATGAAATTTCTTTTTAATCATAATTATGGTTAATTATTGTGTAAATAATAATTATTATTATTATCTATTATTGTGTAAATAATATACATACACCTGAATATTTATTGTATTATAATTATGTTTTTTTTAATGTTCGAACAGAAATGGTTCAAATACTAAATATTATAATTAGCTAACAGGTTATTTTCTGATTATTGTATAAAATTCTATATTACCTATTAAATAGAAAATAAATCAAAACTAAAAAGGGGTAGCCGGCACATTGGCGGACTCGAACCCCAGACCAATAAAGAACTTTGACTTTGACCTTCCCGTTGCAACTCTGAACGTGATGCTCTCTCTATCTGGCTTGGACTAAAGTGCCTAGTATTAATTTGCCCAAATATGTGATCTGTATCGGGTGTGATATTCCCATCCTTAATGAGAGGAGATTTACTTCTTCTAGTCTCAACTCTGTGCTTGTGCTGATAACCTGTGGTGTTCACTAACCGCCATTTTCAATAACAAACCAGTCCGAACATATTTGTTTTCTAGGAATAAGATTTTGACATAAGGTCCAAATAAGTAATTCGTAATTATTGTAACTACTTAGGGCTGACGGAAAAATGTTATAATTGCGGGACTATGTATTTGATCTGGTTTTTACCTGCCAACTCAATGAATGCGTATAATAATCAAATAATACCCTCATTAATCAAAAGTTCTTTTTCATTTATCTTTTAGTGAATAGAATATGTTGAACACCGGCTGCCATATGTTAGCATATTAATATATCTCTGTGGTGAGCAGTGCACTACATCAAACACAATTTTGAGGGTGGTGAAACAGAGGGCGTTATTATGTAGGTATTTTTATTAAAATTGCCATAATGTACATCATTCTAAGCCTTAATTAAAAATCTACTTGCACGTGGGTTGGGTCATTTCATTGTTGTGGTATCATTGTGCAAGAGGAATAAATTATAATTTTATTTATATAATGTATGAACAAATATCATTACCTATTTGCACGCTTTATTCATCTGGCCCTGTGGCGCAATGGATAACGCGTCTGACTACGGATCAGAAGATTCCAGGTTCGAATCCTGGCAGGGTCACGGATTTATTTTTGAAGCTTGTATTAAATTATTAAATATTTTTGCACTGTAATGTCAAATTTATAGAATACATTCGAAGGGACAATTTTATTTGGGCTGAAATAACTTCAAGAGTTAAGTGAAATCTTTAGAAAATGCCTGAACATGGATTTACGGTTTTATAAAAATACTAGTTTTCCGCCCGCGGCTTCGCCCGCGTCGAGTTCGGTTATATCGCGTTTCCAAGAGAACTCTTCAAAAGTCCGAGATAAAAACTATCCTATGTTCTTTCTCAAGGTCAACTCTATCTCTGTACCGAGTTTCATTAAAATCAGTTCAGTGATTTAGACGTGAAAGCGTAACAGACAGACAGACAGAGTTTCTTTCGCATTTATAATATTAGTAGGGATTAGTAGGGATTTGACTTTTTAATCTTAAACTTTAAAATCTTAGCATGGAAAATGCCAAAAATATACAAAAAGATAGTTAGAAGGTAAGGTGGCATCGTTTGACATTGAACTAGCTGTAAAGTAAGTCGTGTCGGTTGAAAAGCAAAAACTTGCTTTTCAATAGGTGTTACTGACGTCACCATAAAGACGTAAATTCAGTATGTGAAGGAAAAATTCGACATGACGGGTAGGAATCGCGGTGGCTTAGTGGTCATAGCGTCTGGTGTACCTAACCAGAAGACGCAGGTTCGAATCCTGCCTGCGGTCGAATTTTTCCTTTTCTAAATAACTTCTGGACACGTTGCCTGATGACAGCGATAGCAAAAATATTTAATACTATATACAATGTGTTTTGAGAACCGGTTACCGATACTTTAAGGGTATACACGTATGCTCATTTTTATCGAAAAATGCATTTTCATATACTCGTAACCCAACACCCCGCAAATGGCAGTCATCTTAATTTTTAATCGGCTCAAACAGGGTATGTTCAATAAAATGCTGATATCTTTCAATCTAAGAGACCTATAATCGTGTTAATGACCTTATTGTCAAGAAAAACGTCGACGCTAATGAATAATTTAACAAAATTTCCTAAATAATTAGCAAAAAGAGCTATAAAAATGTGAAATTATGAAATTTTACACAAATTATTTTTTTTATTTTTACATTTTCCACTCTAGTACAAAATTATCCCAATATATTGCATATTTTTTATGTTTAATCAAAAGTATTTGAAACAACCTATAAAATGGTATCACAATATTGACTCTACCCAATTATTTTAAGCGTTATGCTCAACAGCAAATAAAGGAAATTTAAACAAGATAAAAATATTTTGAATTGTTTTATTTGAAATAACATATGAAGATCATAATAACATTACTCCTCACTCGCACTCGTAAATTTGGAGCCTCATCTACCAGCTCGCACAAGGAATGCGGTATCTGCGACATTGCGGTATATACATGCGAATGTAGATGCTTCTCGGCAACGAGAACAGCCTTGAAATACTCAGATTCCAGATTCAAAATTGTTTGTTTCCTTGAACTCCTCATCTGAAACTTTCATTAAAGATTCTGTCAGTTTGCGTACTATCAAAATCAAATCATTGTACATTTCTTTGATTTTCTCTAAACAGTTTGTTATTTAACGAATACACCTACATTTACAATTAAATTAAATTAAATTGTAAATGAGTCAATTTCAACTACTGGATTTTTTCCCTAATTTCCGTGGACATTTTCATTTTCAGGTTTTTTGACAAGCTTTAATATTAAAGCGCAATACATCCACATTTTATATACATTTTATAAAAGAAGATT
This sequence comes from Acronicta alni, assembly GCA_964056405.1. Classification (NCBI taxonomy): domain Eukaryota; kingdom Metazoa; phylum Arthropoda; class Insecta; order Lepidoptera; family Noctuidae; genus Acronicta; species Acronicta alni. The sequence goes on from OZ043913.1 coordinate 19,781,551, forward strand.
ATATAATTATATTACTTAGAGAGTTATTTTGGCCACCGAAATTACCGTTCCACAGAAATTTTATTTTTGCCACCGTAATTGTATTAGTGCCATAGAAATTGTATATGCCCACTGAAATTGGCAGAATTACATGCTATTTTTTTTTAATTATTATTATGTCATGAAAAGAACTGATATTACATGAATAATTCTAATAAGCATTTATAAAAATTACTTACAACGGTGTGTACACTTATAAATCAGTCTTCAATCAAAGAACTGATGTTCATTTACTCCTATGATAGAGTAAAAATTACTAATAATTAAACTTAATTATGGAAAAAAAATTACAACGAATCTAAAAAAAAAAAATATTATCTCTGCAGTTTTATCTTAATAATATTATCAATAACAGAACTTCAGAAGATCAGAATTATCTCATTCCAAGGATATGTTACATTACATATCCTTGGAATGAGATTATTCTGATTAGAATATAATTAATATAAAACTAATCCAAAAAAACTAGATAAATCTTTGTAGACATAATAAAGTTTACTTATTATCAAAAATCAAACGTAACACTTAGCAATAATGACCTAGGTACTTTAATCCATTGGCATTACTTTTAGTAAGTTTCAAGTTTATTGATAATCAATACCTGTATTATCAAAATAAGAAATTAATAACGTATTTAATAACAATCATCAATAATCGAGCAGCCCAATAAAATTGCTCTGAAACTTTAGAATACTGATGTTATACATCAGTCAACTTTTAGGTAACAAAGATATTGAAAATTTATTGATTTCTGACATTTACTCGAATATTATACATTGAAATAAAACTACTTTTTACGGATTTTATCACGTATATTGATATTATTAATCACGACGTTTCGGACCCTTTACAGCGTCCGTCCATGGTCACGGGTAGACTGAGGTTGTGGGCGTCTTGATGATATAATTACTGACAGCTACCCTACATTTTTTTATTGTTACATGATCAATGACATTTATTACTTAATTAAAACTAGATGGAGCCGGCATTTCCTAGCTGACGACCTCTGAGAAGAAACGCCGAAACAAACTCGAAGAATCATGGTCTCTTTTAAGTAACAATATTCAATGATCATGTTTTAATTATTAATTATTGGCAATCCGATTCACGCAGAACGAGCTCACAGTATCCTTTGGTCTTGCAGTTGTAGGCCTGGATTTTGGTTTAATAGCATCTATAACAGGATTCCAAGCAGGTGGTAAGACCCAGCCATCTTCTCTATTGAAATTTGGATGTTTTTTAATTTCAATAGCCTCAGGAATCATCCTGGGTAGGTATCGACTTTTCTTCGCAAGGATTTGTGGTTTATCAAATCTGATATAATGCTGGGCCTTGTCAAGTGTATGTTCACAAACTGCTGACTTCTTGGCGGTGTTTGACATCGGCGATGTGTTCTTTTACGCGGAACGTCGGGATTAATAATATCAATATATCAATAATATCAATATGTTGTTTGCAGACCTTGCACTAGAGAATCTATATCGGTTATATCTTTGCCAAAGGCAACCAGACGGTTTGCAGATCTTTTAAGAACACCTCCTACACCATCAGGTGCTCCCTTTCCATGCCCACATTCGCAGTAATGCCATATCACACTAGACAAATCTGGCAAGTATAGTTAAAGCCGCGATATAATATTTTCTTTTTGTTTCTATAATGTGATGAGGGAGAATTGGATATGAGATGGAGAACCGATATATATGAGGTGCAACAGCTTCAATTTCTTGCAAAATTGGTATCAAACGGGCCCATACTGCAGACGCATCGTGACGCAAAGATTCACTCCCAGTACAGAATGACTGGGATTTGGTTTCATTCTGTACACGATAGTAAATTACTGCAGTGTGTAATGTTAGTTGAGACCGACTAGCACCGAAATGGACTGTCTGAATTTCTGAACTATATTTGATTGCAGAAATATAAAAAATATTGAAATTAATCTTATGTCCATTTAAATTCTTACACTTGATTGTCAAAGGAGGCACAGGATGGGACACAATGGGATGCAATTAATAAATTTTGTGTAAGCTATAAAATAAGTTCTTGCACAGAATTGAGATATTAACCGTTTTTTTACAAATAGATAGCTACATTATTCTTGAGTAACATGGGCTATACGCTACGACACACGGGAGCAGAACAGTAACCAAATACGTAACTTGCGGGTGACATACGGAAGAAGTGGAGGGCAGTTCGCTAGTTTCTTAATATAATAATTGATTGGTACAATTTCTGTGGAATCATACAATTTCCGTGGACACCCAGAAGCCACGGAAACCACAGAAATTGGCCCACAGAAATTGGAAACATGGCGTTTTTTTTCTATATTACAAAAATATATTAAGTTTATAACTATTTTTCTCTATTATCTTAAACATGTAGCAAAGGTTCATTAACATGCATAAAAGTCATATTTTTATTTTAAAATAAAAAGGGTTTAAACCTGCCCACAGAAATTGCAAAATTTCGTTCCGAGTAACCTGAAATCGCGTTCTTACATTTTTGGCTGGAAGAAATAGCGAGATGGTGTACAACTGTTCCCACAGGGCGTCAGCGCATCACTGATCCTTGCCGAGCAGGAATTAACTGTCCGTATATACTCATCAGTGGAACGTATAAACGGCGAAACAAAATGACCATAGAAATTGCTACTTTCGCTCGGACAAAACTAACTTGACATGTATTTATTTAACTATGGGTCTAAAAATTCAAATTTAATTATCTTATTGTGGGCTAACTAATACTTAATATATTTTTTTAATTTTTTTATTTATTTATTGGGAATTATTCTTCTGAGAGGTGAATATTGTGGATCAAAGTAATTGTGGACAAGACACAGAAATTGACAATTCGTCATTTATTGATTTTTCTCTTAAAAACTAATAGTCTTACATATATAATTTAAGTGTCTTCATTTAGACATATGAATCCTTAATTTAAAGAAAAAAAATCGTGGTTCTATGTGTAAAGCAGTACTGCATTTTCACCCTAGACGCGTAGAATTATCGCCTGAGAAATTCACTCAAATGTAGAAAGTAGATATACAGCTTATTTTATAATTATAGTTTTATAGTATTACAAACACTTTTCACAGCTAGCGACGGTATTCAAATGTTGCTTGTAAATAGTAGCTTAGATTTTAGTGAGCCCCTAATTTTGCTTTTGATGTTTATGTTAGTATTAAAATAATAATAATATTTTTGGGACATCTTTACACAACACCATCTAGTCCCAAACTAAGCAGAGCTTGTACTATGGGTACTAGACAATGGATATAATACTTAAATACTTTTTTTTTTGTAAATACATACTTTTATTACATAAGAAACACCCAGACAAACACAAATATTCGTGTTCAATCCTCACAAATATTTGTGTCCTGTGGGAATCGAACCCACGACCCCATGATCAGCAGTCCAGCACTCGAACCGCTAGACCACAGAGGTCGTCAAAATATGAATGTTGTCTGAATAAATTTAAAACCCCAAGTAGGTAAAATAAAGTAGCAAAAGTAGTATTATAGTCTTTACCATTCATAAAAGTAGAACGCAAAAGATCAAAAGAGCAATGAAAAAAATATTAATACTTAATGAGCGAAGAATTTGCAAGGCAGGCCGAGCATGAGATGTAAAACAGCACGATGCTTGGACTCAAGGTCACCACGCCGGGCATAGCAGATAGGTATACTGGTCTGGAGACTTGGCTGATCACTGCGAGCCTGGTTCAAGCTCGCTCTGTTCTCGAACACTAAAACACGATAGGAAACGTTAAATAACGTTTTTTCGTGAATTGCTTCACCACAAGGGTACTGGTGGTAACCGCGACTGCTATGCTAGAGGTCTTGGGTTTTATTCCCAGGTCGAGTAAAGTTTTATTAGGTTTTTCTAAGAAATTCAGTTCAGAGCTTGGACTTGTACCCAGTTAATGGCAATAGACTTGCCTCCTACTAAAAGGGATTTAAATACACCAGCAAACTGTGGGTATACTTTTGGTACACCTCTGCCTAACCCAAAGGGTTACAGGCGTGATAGCATGTAAAGGTTACATTTCAGTATTCGAGGACGACATAATCTACAATTGAGTAAGAATTCAATTATTTTTGTTTAAATATCTTCAATATACAGATACAGGTCCTTTACGATTTTATACCTAATAGTATGGATATAGATACTAAATCTATTTAAATCAGGGTGAAGTTTATGAATGGATCATGAACGGCAGCTGCGACAGTAACAGTCCTGTTTAATATGCAGTTGTACTTGACTCACTCAGACGAGACTTATTTAGAACCAGTTTTACAGCTGCTCGTCTGAGGATATTATTCCCTAATGTAAGAGTTTGACTAATTTAGGATATTATTACATTTGATACGCCAAAAGTAATAATAAATAGGAATTATATTCACACACACACGTTTTGTTTTTCTTTCTACTATTACTTCACTTATTGTAACTACTATATAAAACTTTCTTAACATAACAGATGTACCTAATCATAAGGGGATTACAGTTAATAACTAGCTAAGGATCCAGGGAATTCATGTGTATATGCAAAATTTTTATGTCAAATAAAGAATGTATTATTTATATTAAGTAAATTCATACAGAAATTACTTGCCTGGCCATTATAATTGTGACAATCTCGTGGCTTAGAGAGGTTCAGTAAGCACTACTCCTTTTTCGCTGCATTTTTTTCTTTAATTATGTGAACCTAAGACAAGGAATTTGTCCGTTTAATACACACATTTATTATGCCAAACCAAACTTCGGGATATTTTAAATAATGAAGGTTCTAATTAAAGATTGAGATGATTAGGTTATTACATTTTGTTTTTCCTCTGTATGATTACTTTGGTTTTTATGAATCTGTCACATACGCGTACCTAACTATATTTACATCCACAATGTACAAACAAAAAATGTTAATAGTGATTAAACCGCCATTCGGCGGGTCGGCTCATCTTGATACGATTTTCGCGATGTATCCCAAACAATTAAAATACGTTGTAGCTTGGTATGTTTTAAAGGTAAATTAACAATTCCAAACTACTATCTCACAATTATTCGTAACCCTCTGAAGTATAAACCCCCATGGTTGAGACTTCAGAGAGTTGTGAGTAAGAAAGCAAGCAAGTAAGAAACTGTGGGCGAAATACAACACAGTACTAATGATTGCTGTTTTATCGACGGGAACACGCGCATGGGAAAATAATGACTTACCCTCTCTCCACGTCTTCAGACTTCCTGTTGGCTTGTAATATAAAGCCCCGCAGCATTAAGACGGATTCAGTACATATCGAGCTCAAGCCGGCAAGGTTTGAGATCGAATTGTACTGAATAAACACTAAAAGCAAATCTGAACTGGCCTTTCGATGAAAGATCCCTAGCAGTTTTGATTTGTTCAGTCCTTACTGACGATATGCATACATCAGTCATCCTGTACAATACATCAGGTATCTCAACCATTATTTTTCCGTCACACGAACAATACCAGATCAGCAAGTAATTTGCGTATATCACGTGAAATACTCAAAACTGTCAAAACGTTACATGCATGAGTTTAACTTGCCTATGTGGTACTCACATTTACATTAACATTACATTTTATAATAATAAATGTTTATAAAATACGATGTAAAATATATAAAAATGTCAGCTAATAGGTATTTTTTTAATACGTTTGTCAGGGAAGTATATCAGAAAAAGTCAATGAAAAAATAACCTCAAAACATGTAGAGAATATTTAGGTATATCATACATGTCACATAATTATACAGATTGTCAAATACACCTACGTGTTACGTCCATCACTAGACAAATAATTTGTCGCAATTATTGCGAAAAACTATTGATCGACGCCGCTGAGAGCTACCTTAGGTACTTATGATTTTACTTTAGTTTTTTGATAAAAGTAGTTTACTAAAATTTAATTATTAACTTGTGTGATTCATATTGAAATCATAAAATATATGAATCATTATAATCACAAGAACGCAATTTTCGTTTAAGAATGAATAATATACGAAAAACGAGGCAGATACATAATAATATAAATGTTTTACTGTAATTTTACAACGTTTACATTTTACAAATAATGACAACTTTCTTAACATCGATAATATAAGTAAGCAATAGTGCTTTGTTCCGTTCTTGTGACATTTTATGGTAACAAGTAGGTCCGCTCTCGGCCAAATTGTCCCATAATATGTGCCCGGCGACTGTTCGCAGCGAGGGTTATTCATCTTTCCTCTAGAGCGCCATCTGTCAAGGCACCCGTCATCTATAATTAAAGCGTCAAAAGGTTGGCAATACTTGATAGTAGTTATGTAATGGAAACTTATAAATTATTGACATAAAGTTTATTTTTCTACGACTAAGTACACGGATCTTGAGCGCCGAGCTTTATATGCGCAGAAAGGAAGCTCTGTTTGGCGGTATGCCTTGAACGGCGACACATTTCGTTTATGTTATTGGTCCATCACGCGACGCGTTATGGCCGCCTGTCTTGATTAGTTATCATTTCTTTGTACGCGTTTCACGATAATGAGTGCATATCAAAACAAATGCCAACTAGTCTTTATAACTTACTTTAGGTCCGATATTACAATTCTGATTCCCCCGATAGTTAAAAAGACGTATCTAACAAAAAGTAAAAACGGAGAAATAAATGTTTTAATGAATGAAACGGGAAGTCATTTGCTGTCCTCAAGTAAATTAAAATATTTACATACTAAAAGTTGAAAATAATGGCCACTAAATAATAGGCTTTAACTTGGTTTAATAATAATATAAATTTATTAAATTATTTTAATAAAAAAACAGTTTCATCTTAGCATAAACAATTAAGAAAAGTCTTACATACTTAATTGAATAGACGTAAATGGCTAGATGCGTCCTTTAAGTTTCAAACGCTTTCGGTTGTACTTTTCTTCAATATAAATAAAATGTTTAATAATCTTTTATCTATGGTAGTACTGATATAATTTTTATTTTTTTAGCTTTCCGTTGGATATAAACATGATCGATACTATTTCAAATCGTCTTTGAGTAAGTTGAAGTGAACATTATTCTCGAAAAATCAATGGTTACGACAGGCCCTAATCCTTACATATAATTGAGGAACTCGTAACTCAGTAACTCGTTCATTAATTATTACCTGCTCTTAATTTTTTACACGAGTTAAATTATTGCAGATTTAAATATCTATTATTTGATTTATCTATCTAAACTTTAACCTGGATGCAGATCGCGTATGTTCCTCTTTTCACAAACTTTCATATGTTGCTGTCACTCACTCACAGTGCAGCAATTACATCGAACACCGTCTGCAAATGTGTGCATAGCGACTCGTTCGGGAGTGTCTGTGTTGGTGTTAGTTAGATTCCTAGCGTAAATAGTTTCCTAGTACATTGTATGCAGGCCCTTGCATTTTAGTTCTATTGCAGTTTTCGGTGGTAAACTTGCACCGGATGCATAATTCCTTCCATTAATATTCTTGTGTTCACGACAATACCAATACAATACGAATTTTAAAACTAGGTATTTAAAATAGTTCAGATTAAGCTATGTTATTTAAGCCATTCTATTTTTTGTCTACGCCTTGGCAGTTTCGTGCAACGAAGTATTACACAAAATTAACACAATGTACAGAGTATTTTTTTTTTCAAGAAATGTAGGGTATAGTGGGAGTAATTCCAGTCAAATGGGATCTGCCCGGCTGGGGAAGTACCTCCGCCTTGCAGAAAATCGAAGTAAAATAACACTGCTTTGAGCTGTGTTGTGTTTCTTACGGTGAGCGAGGTTGCCAGTGCTCCACGAGGAAACGTTGTGTTGGCAGTGGGGGGGCTTTGACCCTTATACTGCCAACCTAGCTAGTCCTCTTTTAATACAGGGTCGGCAACGCGCAAGTGATACTCCTGGTGTTGCAAGTGTCCATAGGCTACGGTAACCGCTTACCAGCAGCTGGGCTGTATGCTTTTTTGCCACCTAAGTACAAAAAAAAATATTAAAGAAATAAATATAAATGATAAACTTAGTTTTGTTTCTAAAATTGTTGACTCGCTATATTATTATACTAAGGCTCAGATTCACTGACGAATTTAAGCGTAACTTACACTTCACACGTTAATTTAATGTTGATATCACTTGGAAGAGTAGGTAAGTTTCCCATTAGAATCGTCCTACTTTCGAAACCAAAACACGACGTAGCACCTGCCTATTTATGCCATCATAGTGATCAAAGTTTAGATAACCGTCATAAACATCGTGTAAATTTACTGAATAATTCTGAATAATATGTTTATAAATTTACATTTAAAATAACAAAATGAAATTTAAAAACTTATTGAATTTATAATATTAATTTTCTAAGTAGGTACCTCAATAATAATTAAGCCGAAATACCACTTTGAACCGCGGTACCGGTAAGTTTTGTCTACCTTTAGTGCGGGGTCTGTTGTAAGTATACTGTCCTTCTCTATATACCTTGGCGAGAAAGAGAATATTAATAAATAGACGTATAGGCACATAAATATTCCTAATTGGTATACATTTAACACAGCCAACAACGAATGTCATCTCCCTCGTACCTTAAACAATACAAATACTAAGCGAGAGAGATAACACGAAATCGACTTTTCTGTATCGGTCAAGCTGAAAGAGCCAGAGCACGCGTTGCCATAGGAACGCACGTTAGTGTTACCAAAACAGCAGAAATGAAAAGGAGTTCGCAGTAGCATTATAATGTAACTCAAAAAGTAGGAGATAACTGATGATGTGGTAGAGATGACACGCTTTAGAAAAATAATTTTATTAATATAGCTTTTCAAATAACTGTGTAATCACAGCTTCCTTGACAGTACATTGAATTACAATACATATTTCAGAAGGAATTTTTGTTTTAGTGTGAGTTCAGTAACTACAGCAGAAAATGTCCATATTTATATTTTGTTACAACACTCACTTGTACACGTGTTCATACACATGCTGTAGATTTTCTCTTATAAAATTACTTTGCCTGCGACAACACGCCAGTTTTCAGTGTTTCTTAATTATTGGTGCTTACATAAGTAGATCAAAGTTCATAATCAGCATCTTCCTTAAAGTAGATGATCAGCTGTTGCGGTGTGGCATTCCGTTCAGTGACTGCTGAACTTAAAACTGAAAGTACAAATGTAAATAACTGACTTTAAAAATCGAAGATATCTTTAAATATAATATTTACAACCATATTAACGTTTTATATATGATGGATTTGCTACATTGTTTCGTATAGCTACTTGAGTATATTGCACATTATATTATTACTACGTGTATATATTAAACTATTATTTTATAATTTTATTTTCATTTGAAGTTGATTTGTTTAACAGCACGTATTTTAAACTTCAGATTGTTGTGCATTTTTTCATTAAAGGCATGAAATTCCGATTGTTATGATACTCGACTCGCCCATTCATAATTTTTTTTTTTTACATTTGAATGAAGAAGAAGAAGGCAATCGGTGTCTCCTTCTTATTTTAATGTATAGAAATTCATAAATTTCTGAGGACCTTTATTTATTTCCCTAAAAACCTTACAAGATCTTAACTAGCTTATAAGATCAAAAGCAGGCTGTGGGTACAATATAATAATAAATCGAAGTGGATTTGATGGCTTTCTTCACAATATATTTTGTATTCTTGCGTAAATGATATTATTTGACGTTTGTTGCGAGAAGGTTATGTAGGAAAATTTCGATACGCTTAACAGTAACTGTAGTTTATTACAGCCCCGGGCCCTACTTCCTTTTATTGAGATCACCCCAAATATTCACGTGGAAAGGACAATGGGGGGAAAACTGTAACTTCGTGAAATTTGACCCAATTACTACTTACTACTCCTCCTACAGAGTGAATGCCGTTCAAATGGGCTCAATAGAAATGCAGGGGAGACTCGTACGAATTTTTGAAAGGGATTTTTAGGTTTGATTACCTATTTATAGTTTGATACTACCAACAAGGTCTTCTAAAATTTAGGAACAATATTAGTGTTATTACTATAATCATTAAAGCTAAAAATTACTTTTAAAAGTTTGTTCCTATTCACCCCGGTCAAGGTTAGTTATTACGAGAACATATTACTTATTACTCTATTGAGTTCGTGTTGTAATTACTGTCCACATGTATGCTACCTTAGTACCGGAATTCCCTCCAATATCGCTTTCCCATTCTAAGAATATCGCAATACGTTGAATTTTTTGCTTGCAGGTTGAGTAAAAGATAACATTTTTGATTTACGGTTAACTATCAAGTATATCGATAAATAATGTTAAGTAGGTACTGCTATAGTAATAACATTCAATACTTTAGGTTTCAAATTAAAAATACAAAAAAACAAACATAACCTTCAAAATACTTCCTATTACTTAAAAGAAGACTACCCAATCGAAGTCTTAAGTAAGCGTAAAGAGCTACAAGTCCAACTACAGAAAGAAAAAGATGCAGGAAATACTGCTTATATAAAATACGACAAAATTATCATACTGAGCAACAAAAATCCCTCACAGAAACAGTCAAGCAAAAGAAACCTATCAGAGTCCCCGGAAACGCTCCACCCTGACAACCAAACTGTTCAACAGACTAGTAAACAACCACCTAAGAAAAATAAAGGGGACATGAAGAACTATATAATACAGAAACCCAAACTAATTCTCGCTCAGACGGAATCACCTCAACGCCAACCGATGACATCAGACCACAACACAGCATAGCAATCAAAATCGGACCCTCTTCCAACCCCTAATCTCCCAATACGGCCGGTCACCGCGGGAGAGCTAGACCAAAACCCCCCAAGAACAACTATCAAAACGAAAAATACCGTCTACATTTGCACCCTCAACGTAAGGTATCTTCTGATCAAAAATATATTGAGCTCAAAGCTGCACTAGATGATATTAAACATGATATAATAGGTTTGAGTGAAGTTCGCCGCCTAGGAGAAAAGACAATCGAAGACGACGAATACATCTTCTACTACATTGGCCAAACAAAAGGACTATATGGAGTAGGTTTTCTAGTAAGGAAGAAACACAAAGAAAACATCATAAAATTTACTGGAATATCTGAAAGAGTGTGCGTACTGGAAATTAAAATGGAAAACCTGTCTTTTGCAATAATTCAAGCGTACGCCCCCACTGAAAACTCATCACAGGAAGAACTAGACTTTTTTTACGAGGACTTAGCGAAAGCTCATGGGTCCACATCTACTGAGTACGTATTTTCTATAGGCGATTTTAATGCTCAAATCGGAATTCCAAAAAAGTACGAACGTCCCACTACAGGAGAGTATGGTTACGGCATCAGAAGTGCTCGAGGCACGAGATTAATTCAATATGCGCAAGAGTACAACCTAAAAATTATGAATACAATGTTTAAATTAAAACCAAAAAACCGCTGGACATGGATCTCTCCAGATAAAAACACAAGAAATGAAATTGATTATATCATGACCACGAAGCGCCACATGATCTCTAAATATGAAGTGCTACAATCTTTCTCCTTTGGATCGGACCATAGACTACTAAGAGCAACAATACACCTAAATTCAACAAAGAAAAGCAGGCGCAATTTCTCTAATACATCCACTAAGCTAAAAACTCTAGCGGAGCAGGAAATGTACCTTACAAACCTCTACAGCTATATACCAGAACTTATAAAGAATCAAAACAACTGTAATGTGGAGGAGTACTACCAACAAATCACGCACTACATCAATATAAGTCTAAAAAACATAAAAGGAACACATAAGAACAAAATCCTATCCACGAAAGCGCTAGAACTCATGAAAGAAAGAAGTGAACTACAAAATAAGCCCAAATTAAGCAAAGCTGACAAAGAAAAACTAAAAATTTTGTACAAACTCACCAATAAAGAAATAAAAAGGTGCTACGTTACCTACAGAAGCACAACCATTCAAAGACACCTCAACAATACTAGATCTGCCAAAAAAGCTTACAAAGAGCTAAATCAAACCAAAACATGGGTTCCTTTTCTCAAGTCTGGCAACAACAAATGCAAATCTCGTACAGAAATCATAAATGCTGCTACTGACTTTTACGCTAATCTATACAAACAATCAGACACACAAAATCAAAACATGGTTTCCTATAGCTACACAAATACTTGTCCAATATACCAGTTTTCAGAAAATGAAATATTAAAACAAATAATAAGACTTAAGCCAGAAAAAAGCCCAGGACCTGATGGAATCACCAACGAATGTATCAAGGTTGCGAAGACTCTACTACTGACACCAATCACTATCCTATGGAATAAAATACTTGACGAGGAAGCTGTACCAAATCAATGGATGACATCGGAAATAATACTACTGTATAAAAAAGGTGACCCAGCTGATATAGGCAACTACCGTCCTATAAGCCTAATGCCTTGTTTTTATAAACTGTTTGCCTCCTGTTTACTTGAAAGGATAGCCCCAGTCATCGATGCTCACCAACCGATCGAACAAGCTGGTTTCAGAAGCGGTTTCAGCACAATGGATCATATCCAAGTGGTTGACCAGGCGATAGAAAAATATTCAGAATTTAATAAACCTGTATTTAGCTTTCATAGACTACAAAAAAGCTTTTGATTCAATTTCACATGAGAGCATCTGGGAATCGTTGAAAGCACTAAATACAAACGAAAAGTATATCAATATCCTAAAAAATATTTATTCTAACAGCACAAGTAGAATCAAGCTGGATAGAGTAGGCGAAGTAATCAACATAAAGAGAGGTGTCCGGCAAGGTGACCCGATCTCACCAAAATTATTCATAGCCGTCTTACAACACGTAATGGGAGAACTGCCATGGTCCAATCAAGGTATTAATATAAATGGGAATTTTCTAAGTCATCTCAGATTTGCCGATGACATCATTTTATTTTCAAAAACCCCTTACCAATTAAACAAAATGGTAAATGAATTAAACCAGGCTAGTATAAAAACTGGTTTGGAAATGAATCTGGAAAAAACTAAAATTATGTCTAACCGCACTTCATCGCCCATCTTAGTAAATAACACACCTCTGGAGTTTGTCAACCATTACACATACTTAGGAAAACAAATCTCGTTTAGTAAGGAAAGAAACACTGAAGAACTGAACCGAAGAGTTGCGATTACCTGGAACAAGTTCTGGCACCATAAGGAAATACTAAAATCTCAACTTCCGTTACCGACCAAGAAAATAGTCATGGATACAGGACTTCTACCATGCCTCACCTATGGATGCCAAACTTGGACCTTCGATCTCAAAACCAGTAACAAAATTAGGACTACCCAGAGAAGAATGGAAAGAAGTTGCCTAGGTATAAAATTGAAGGATAAGGTAAAGAACGTTGACATTCGAAAGAAGACAAAAGTATGCGATGCCCTAACTTTTGCAATGAAGGCCAAATGGAAGTGGGCGGGACACGTAGCCCGTTACAAGGACGATAGATGGACTCTACGGTCAGTAAAGTGGTCTGGGCCAGAAGGCACCAGATCAAGAGGACGACCAAAGGCTAGATGGGCGGACGAAATTGTATCTTGCGCGGGTGGAAGTTGGCTAGACAGAGCCAACGACAGAGAAGGGTGGAATTCCTTGGGGGAGGCTTTTACCCGAATGGGGTCCATGTAATAAATTATAAACTTAAAAATAATTATCATTATAATAAAATAAAATAAATAAATTAATTAATAATCAAATAATAAATAAATTAAGCAAATAATAATAATTACAAAATAGAATTTATAATTAGAAATCAATTAATTCACTCAAGTGTAACAACTGTAATTGATTATTATAGATTAAGAAGTTACCAATTTGTATTGTTTAATATGTATTATGCATGGAATCAAATAAAGCTTTATTATTATTATTATTTGTATCTCCTTTTCGGATATCACGGCATATCTCCCGTGAGGAAGACATCCGGTCCTTTGGCAGGCTTGCGCGGGGACACAGGTCCAACGCGTAGAGGCCCCTTGGAGAGCTTTTATCTAAATATGGGATGGGGCACCAACCCGGGACACTCCACACCTGCACTATAAAAGTACAGTCATGGAGTATCCCGGGCGGGTGCAGGACTATTGTAGAATATGGAACTATAAATTATTGGGATTATGGATGTGGGGGTTTGGTGGACTGATAACCTCTAGTGCCGGAGGAAAACGGCGTCTGCCTTACGCCTCGAACATACATCCTTAGGGATGGCAGACGGTGACTCGTTATTATTATTATTATTTAGGTACTGCTTAGCTGACCACAGAATGATAAGAATTGTATGTTGCCAATATTTACTATTTTAAAATTTAAGAATCAGCACCGTTTGTGTGCTCCTAAATGTGGTATGTCGAAATCTTACTAACATAAACATTATTGAAATAAAACTACTTTTTACGGATTTTATCGCGTATTTCAGAATTTCGAGTTAAGCTTAAGTGGTTGCCAATTCGCCTTCGCCGGGATGCTCATATTCTTTCTCTACTTTACAAAGTACTATATTAATAATCCCGACATTTCGGACCCTTTACAGCGTCCATGGTCACGAGTAGACTGAGGTGGTGGGCGTCTTGATGAAATAATTACTGACAGCTACCCTACATTTTTATTGTTACATGATCAATGGTATTTATTACTAATTATTAATTAATACTAGATGGAGCCGGCATTTCCTAGCTGACGACCTCTGAGAAGAAACGCCGAAACAAACTCAGAGAATCATGGTCTCTTTTAAAATAACAATATTCAATGATCATGTTTTTGTTTCTTAAACATTATTTCAGTCATTTTATAGTCATAATAAAATTAACGTTGGTATAACAAAATCGCAAGACTTCTTTAAGGGGCGACGCCATATGTCGCATTTTACTCGGATACGGTAAGACGATATTCACACGTTGACTTGAGGAGTCCACCGCCGTGAAGTTCAGAGGACTCAAATATCAGATCTTCAAGTCCACTTGGCATTCAAAATAATATAATGCATGTACATGCAATCCAGCATAAACAGATTTATTTAAGTATTTCAAGTTTAGGTAGGCATTAATTCTGCATCATCAAGTTTGAGGAAGTTCAGTCAAAAGTGCAATGACAGTCTCAACTAGACACTCACTAGACCAGTCTACAGCAATAATGCCTATAGCACGAATCTATAGAAAGTGAAAGTTCTCATTACTCGACGTTCTCTTAGTGCTCATGAAAGCCTAGTGCTTTAGATGTAAGCCACGGCTGTGGATCAATACATGTGCCGACGCCACGTGATACGTCACTATGCCTTTTACGTCATCAATGCCATCAAGTTCTTCAAGGCTGCCGTTGCAAAATTTTTGGAATTATAATACATAAATAACGATTTTTAATAAAAATATAATAATAATAGTCGTGATCACTATATCCTTAATTTATAACACATATTCTACATATTTACCTACATGTTACTGCTACAGCGGAATTGCAGTAGATTATGTATGTGCCATAATATAATAAACCTAGCAATTCAGAAACTAAACAAACTATTTAGGGTCTGAATTTATAGAAATGCGTGACTGTAATAATGAATTGAATCGTGTTTTAATATTAACTAAGAACCATTAAATTTGACGACCTCTGTGGTCTAACGGTTCGAGGCCGGACTACTGATCATGGGGGTTCGATTCCCCCACAGGACACAAAAATTTGTGCGGATAAAACATGAGTATTTGTGTTTGTCTGGGTGTTTCTTATGTATTATAAGTATGTATTTACAAAAAAATCTAATATATAAAATTCTCGTGTCACAGTTTTCGTTGCCATACTCCTCCGAAACGGCTTGACCGACTTTCATACCCCTAAATTTTTTTTTTATGGCAATACAACGTTTGCGGGGGCAGCTAGTAATAATATAAGTATATCCATTGTCTAGTACCCATAGTACAAGCTCTGCTTAGTTTGGGACTAGATAGTGTTTTGTAAAATATCCCAAAATATTAAATATTAAAAAGTAAATTTTGGATAGGCACTCTGAGAAGATTTTCCATTGGAGGACGGTAACGACTAAACTTCCTCGCTGGACATCTGGGAAGAATCGCGTATTGTAAAATTCAACAAACTTGGGAAACTACATAGTGGGATCTAATCGTCCGCCTGAATAGGTACCATCAAAAACAGTTTCTGCATGCTTCGCTTTTGATTAAGCTTTCTGTTAGACCAAAATACGGTTGGACGCATTAAAGTCAAAAATTAAGGTAAAGGTGGAAATGATATGTCGCTTTAAATATAATATAATGTCGACAGTATTTTTAAAGCGTTTTGATGTTGTAACTAACGGATACTACATACTTCAAATGTAACTATAGCAGTGAAGCAGTTTAATTTTATCATTGTCTTTATATTGGTACATGTGTATAATGTTGACGGGAAACTACCGAGTGTTTATGTTTTCCTGGTAGCTCTCAGTATATCGAATGCATTTTCAGTGCAACGATCATTGCACTTTCACGTTGTCTGCGAGCAATGAATGCGATTCTAGACGGTTGTGTAGTTCGCTCTTGTTAGATTAATATTGTTTTGTTCTGGAACTTTCAAATAACTTAAAAGTGTAATAAATATACCATTGCTCGAATCATTTGTTAAGGAAAAACATACCATCCGCCTGTTTTCCCCAAAGGGTTGGGCAGAGATATACCCAATGTACTACACCCACAGTTCGCCGGTATGTTTAGGTCGCTATTAGATGGGATCCTATTACCATCGACTTTCGACTCCGATCTGCTACTTAGAATTTCATAAAACTGGCGACCGAAATTGACAACATCTGTGGTCTTTTGATTCGCGTGTCAGACCGCTAATCGCGACGGCCTCGCGATCAGCAAGCTTCGATTCCCGCAGAACACAAATATTTGTGTGATGAACATAAGTGTTTACTTTGTTTGTCTGGATGTCTCTTATGTATTATAATTACTTACCTAAAACAATAAAACTAGGTATATAAGTGTCTATTATATCCAATGCCTAGTTAGCTATCGTACAAGCTTAGCTCAGTTTGGGAGTAGTATAGAATGGTAGTGTGTAAAATTGTCCAAGAATATTTATTTTATATTATAGGATGAATGTCAATGTCAGAGACCAATGTTACCAAAATATGTTTTTTATCCACATTTACATGACACTTCTTTTTTTTACGCTATTGACCTATGTTATATTATTTAATTTAAAATATTTCAAAGGAGAGATCTCGTGGCTAATCTGATGAACTGGTTGAGCTTGCCATGGTCAGCGTGTGGGTAAGACATCTGTTCTTAATCTTAATGTTAACACATCAAGGTCGCTGCGAGCTTTGGAGAGCATGTAAAGCCTGAAAGTTAGTAAAGTTGAAAACCTGGAATTTTATTTTTAGGTCTAAAATTTATAGATTGCTTTTAGATAGCTTTTATTTTGGGAACACTTTTGTGTGGGGTATAGGGTTGATTACTTTATCAATTTTTAAAATAGAATGACTTTGACTATAGATTTATTTTAATTTTCTTATATTGCATCCGTTGTAAGCTTGAAAACTGCATTGGAACTCAAATGCATAGACCTGCATGCAATGTACTAGGAAACTATATTTAAGCGAGGAAGTCTATAAAACACCAATACAGGCACGCCGCGGACATGACACAATTCACACATTTTCATTTGGAGTTGGGGGTAGTCGGTGCAATGTGGGTGAAGGACAGCAATATGTACGAAACTTCATGAGGCACGTGACCAGTCTAGTAATATCTGAATCCAGGCCACAATCGCATATTCATTTATGGGAACCAGTAACTCCAGGGAATTGTGTGCCTGCATTAAGAATTAACACATTAAAAAATCTTTTCAAGAAAAAAACAAATTAAATACTTTATTAAATCAAAATAAAAAATATTTCTGAGAGCTGTGAATAATATTCAACGTGAAATAAAATATAAAGACATATTTATTTATATTGACACTTAGATATTACACCTGTATTGTAATTGCATTGTAACTGCAGTGCCCTTCAACCTTGATGACTGCAGTTGCGGAGGGAAGCGGAACTAACAAACGTACCCTGTATTTACTCTGTGAAAACACAATCTTAACTTTTTTTTAACTACAAAACTATTAGAGGTTTATTTTAATGATGCAATGCGGAAGAAAAAACGTTATATGCTAAGATTTAACATGGGCTAAGCGCATTGTACACGGTACACGGCGGGATTCATTGGGCCTCCAGCCACGTGCAGGTACCTTATCGGGGACAAACTATGTGAAGCCCAGTAACAAATAGAGACGAAACGACTTCATTCTGTCTCCCCAGGCATTTGATTCTAATTAAATATTTTGCTTGAAGCTGAAACAACGATAGTAAATAAACTGTTATCCGTAAAAAGTACCTACCTATTTATAGTATATTTAATAGGTAGTACTTCTGATAACTTAAAAACTAGATATATCGCACTATCTAGCATGCAGGAGCGGAACTCATTTACAATGCAGATATGTGTGTGCCAAACCAATAAAATATTTCGACCTAATTTCTTTAAAAATAATTATCTGTAAATTATGAAATAAAGTACCTATAGCAGGTCACATGTGAAATAGGCGTGCATTATAAATGCACTACTATCAAAATATTTGTGGAATTGAGTCGCAAATAGAAAAATATACTTTAATTTGAGACATTCTATTACAGTTCTCGATAGTATAGTGTAGAGTATAAACCTTTTGGTTACATTTTTATTACATATCTATTGAAAGTGTATTATGAATTATACCAACCTGATATAGAATATATTATATTGTCCATAACAGATATTGTATATCAGGTTGATAGATCAACTTAATTACATATTAAAGAATTAATTCAAAAGGGCGACGAGCCACTAAGTATATACTTAATTTCATTATTATAGAAGTTGAGTATTATTTGTTTCGTATTTTAATCACTTGCTTTAACGAAACATTAACTAAGTAATAATAGTACAGAGGCCAGCCACATCAAGCTTCCACAATCTGTAAAATATCTTTGATTGATTTTCAAATTTAATTCATCATCATCATCATCAACCCATATACTGTCCCACTGCTGGGCACGGGTCTCCTCTCATATTGAGAGGGATAAGGCTATAGTCCACCACGCTAGCCTAGTGCGGGTTGGCAGACTTCACAAACCGTCGAGAAAATTCTCTAAGGTGTGCAGGTTTCCTCACGATGTTTTCCTTCACCGTTTAAGCGAGTGTCCAATGGATTTGAAAGTAAGGAGAGGGAGAAAGTGACAGTTACTAAAATAATCTGTACTTTCCCCAGAGTAAAGTACTTTTTACGTCGCCTAAGAGTAAATAAATCGAATTATAAACGTATCAGAAAATAATTAGTGCTGGCTCTCAACGTTCATGAACCTTGACTTATACTTACTTCAATTATTAAATATACATACTTGTTTAGATTTTTCAGTTACAAATTTGTTGTTTTAATGATTTATGGAGATTTTATTCAATTATATAAAACTGAAACATCATCCTTGGATTTTTGAAACATCTTAAAAACTAGCCAGGAACCAAACCATCAAAGGTTTCAAAAAATCACAAACCGTATTCTACTTCTGATAGAAGCTGACAAATAATGGACAGCAAAGATTTATTTTTTAGACGTGACGTACGCCAGCATCAGGTACCAGGTACCAGGAATTCATAATTACACAGAGTTGTTAATGGCACTAAAGGTGCTATTTTATGTGATTTTCCATACCAGCAGGATAGTTACACACCAGGAATACATAATTGTTAAAGAGTAGTTTAGGTTAAGTAACATGCGATATAGGCACTATTTTATAGGACTGAAAGGTTTTCAATAATAATCGTTGAAAAAATGTAAGTTAAATGAAATAAAATAAAATAAAATTAATTGCATGTATGTCTGACTGATTTATAATTGAAGGTGAATATTTTAAAAACACAGTGCAGATGTGCCCATACACTAGCATACACTAGCTTTGTTGGAGTCTAAATACTCCAAAAAAGCTAGGAAGAATTTTAGTAAACATAGTGTAGACGACACTGAGAGTTGCAAACCCTATTTCAAAGAACACACAATCTTAACCCTCATAAATTTAATTATATTTTAGAAAAATAAAAACTTTTTAACAAAAAAATTAAACCGCCGAAAAACTGAGAAGCAAATAATCATATACGTTCCTTATTTAACTTTAATAAATAAGTTCTTAAAGTAATGTAAGTAATACCTAAGTAATTTTGAGTTGGCGCCAAACAATCGATGTACAAAGATCACTAAATTACCTTAAATTTAAAGAAATAGCCAAATAAAATTAACAATGAAACGTGAAAATAATATCCAGCGATAAACATTAACATTCCAAAAAAATTGGCGTTCCTCCGTTTTTTGTTTTTCGTCGGTTGAAAATGAAAATTATTGAAAATATTATAAGGCGATGGCGTTACTGGCGTCAGCCATTACATATCCCCACAAAAGTATTTCCCAAAGGGTTGTCCCAGAGGTGTACATTTCGTTTGTTCGTTTCCACAGTTCGTTTGAATTTTTAGGTGTCATGTAATAAATGGCGAGCCTAGTCCCACTAACCGAACGCAAATCCAAACTCCGAGCTAAGAAAAAAAAGTTTATATTAACCCAATAATACTTTACTCGACCTGAAAATCAAACTCATAACCTCACGGTCAGCAGTGGCGCTGGAAACCATCAGCAGACCAATGAATCACCAAGTAATGGATTTTAAACAAACCTGAAGAAATAAAGCTTGAGTTATGTCTAGGGTGGTATCACCGAATTCTGAAACACAGCGCCATCTATCAGTACTAGCGGCAAACACAACACCTGAACGACTGGCGGTACTTCCAATTAGGCTGTACTTTACATGATTCACTCCTTAGTTGCTGGTGGCGTCAATAGATTGCACTGTTACATTTGTGGTAAAATCTGAATCGCGGTGTTAAGATTCTCCGCCGAGGAATGACCTGCCTTGCAACGTCGCTCTGAGCACACTCTACGTGTCAATTTGGCCGGGAGTGGACCAAATTGACATGGTAGAGTGTATAAAGAACCGTACATACAGATTTAACATACATAACCTCCTGTAGGTATGTATTATGTTGTAAATATTGATATTTAGTATGATATGATTGAATTTTTATAATTAAATTAAAGGTTGCAATTAAACAACATGAATTAAATTAAAATTACTCTTCGCCTAAATTTGTGGTTGGACCCTTAACAAAAGTAAAATAATGGTTTCCTTTCATGCAAACTGGTTCAACCATTTTTGTGTGATTAAGTAACTAACAAATTTTAATATACATACATACAAATTTTCGCATTTAGAATATTTATTAGTGATTTGATGGATTCCGACTGGTCCATGTAATAGAATAGTAATTTTATTTTATGATATCTGCACAGCGATGCTATCCGCTTAGAGCCCAATTTTCTTTCATATGAACCTTGTCCTAACAATTACGCTCTAACAAAACAGGAATCAGTCACATCAGTCGGGCTGTTCTCAAGTGATGCGCTTACATAATGCAACAACTGATTTTTATTTACATAGATTACTTATATAAATAAAAATAAAAAGTATAAATTAATTTATTTTTTAAAGATATGTATAACGTATTCAGATAACTTTCTGACACATAACAGAAAACGTTTACGGGCTCGTGTCGTCACGAATGAAGTAGCTACGGAGGTGCCGTTTACTACGCCTTCGCCTTCGTAGCCACGCTACGACTCTGGTGACATATCGGCTAAGACACCTACGGCGTAGTAACTGCTATGCTAGCTTGCTGATTTAATAATAATCGAATGTGATTCAAATAACGTATTGATTATACGTTTATATGAGACTTTTGGGAGTATTGTGTATATTTATATGTGTACGAGTATATCAATTATGGTGTATAGATATCACTATTTGTTATTATTATATATTTTTTAAAGTTTCAGATATATTATAGATTAACTACAATTTATCAAAATGCCTATTTTTCCTATGCTAGGTCTATAAAAACACAGTAATCTTAGTTCCTTTGTATTCTCATGCATTTCTAAGCAGCCGTTCATTACCAAGGGGGCTAAAAATGACACATTTAGGCTATTCCTCTTAAATCATTTATTTGAAACTCAATTTTCTATGTTGGTCACATTAATCATCATCATCGTCATCATCAGCCCATATTCGTCCACTGCTAGACGTAGGCCTCTCCCAGTGAACGCCACAAAGCCCGATCACATTAATAATTATGATTAATTAAAAGCAGCCATTTTAATCCTGCAGGCCATTTATTTATCACGTTGGAGGTATTATCCTTCGTTATTCGGTGCGTGGTCTCCAGTCCAGAACCAACGGTTGGTCAACGGGTTTCAGTTCTACGAGCTATATGCCTCATCTTACGGGCACTTTAGTCTGCTAAGCCGGCAACATTTTCTTCAACAGTTTTTATATGAACAAGTAGCAGCTCGGAGTTTGGATTTGTGCCCGGTTAATGGCAATGGCCGGTTGTGCCCTATTACATACTGAAACTATGGGTTATTAGTACACATCTGCCCAACCCTTCGGGTAACACAAGCCTGATGGTATGTTAATTATGTTGTTCCTATTACAATAGTGCCATTAACCGTGTTCTCTATAGTGGGCATTTTTTAAAATCTTATCTTACCAACTTGGCCTGTACAACAATATACCACGTGACATACAAATTGACATTGTATGTGCCCATGATTTCCTAGTACGCACGGTAGAACTGTGGACGAAACTGTCTACTAGTTGATTGACCAGTTGTAGAATCCAATCTGTTTAAATTCTGTGTTAGTAAGAATAGTTCCATCGCATTCCTTCTTGTAACATTTGCTTCACTTTTGCATAATTTCACACAACTGAAATATTTATTTTACATGTGTACATTGCATACGTGTGTTTACGTATTCTTTATGGTTTTCAGAGCTTTAGTCGTAAAATATTAAAAGACAAAC
Organism: Acronicta alni; assembly: GCA_964056405.1. Classification (NCBI taxonomy): domain Eukaryota; kingdom Metazoa; phylum Arthropoda; class Insecta; order Lepidoptera; family Noctuidae; genus Acronicta; species Acronicta alni. The sequence continues at coordinate 19,804,594 of OZ043913.1, forward strand.
AAACATATTTACTTTGCATTTACAATTTTTAGATAGCAACAAAATCAGTGCTTCTATCATATTATTCTAATATTCTGTATTACGTTATGCTAGCTGTCACTTACACTTATAACTTAAACTTTGTGCCACTTACATACATTGTACGTTACAATCTAAAACCACGTACAACGAAGCTGGAACGTTTGTCAATAATTTATCTCGGCATTACTAGTAACTAATAAATCACAAAGTTCTCTACGGCAGTGACTCTCACATGTACGAGTAGTCCTTATTGTGAGGCACGACGAATTAAAACAGCGCAATGGCATCAGAGTTCCAAAAGCCCCTGTACCAAGCGTCCTAGTACTGCGTTTACTATCGGGACGCTCGCTGTTTTCATTTATTCAGTTATAGTATATTCTCCTTATACCATTCTCTCCTAGTATTCGCAACTCGCGTAGCTATGGCAACGGCCGCTGAGCAAACTCGCGCTAAGAGAGACTTTATTTAAAGCAAAATTAAACAGCGTGAGCCTCATGGCTCTATACTATAAAGATATAAAAGCGAAATAACATTTACTCACACTCAACAAGATTCTATGTGAAAATCAATAATATTTTTCTTATTATCATATCTAATAGTCTGTAACGGAACGAGCAGAGTAAAATTTATTTTCCTTCTCTCTTCCCAATCATCTGATTAATTTTGAAATAAAACTCCTTTTTACGAATTTTATCACGTTATATTAATCCCAGCGTTTCGGACTGTTTACAGCGACTGTGGTCAAACGGTCATGGGTGTCAATGTCTAATATTTGCGTAAGTGTCATAAAACAATATACATATAATTCATCATCAACCCATATACTGTCCCACTGCTGGGCACCGGTCTCCTCTCATATTGAGAGGGATTAGGCTGCAATCCCCCACGCTGGCCTAGTGCGGGTTGGATCATATTCTCAAAAACCATAAATACCTGAAAACTAGATTCATAATGTACAAAATCAAAGAGATCTGCTCAATCGGAAATCGCCTTAATGGTCTTAGGATTCTATAATTATGTTGATATTTCATACCTAGGCACCTAGATATAAAACATCAATATAATTATACTTATTAACGCATTTTTGAAACATTATATAAGTCTAAGACTTATATTTTAAATGAAATTATAAACTGTCACTTCATGAGACTATAGTCATCAATATTCTTCTTATTTTTACAATTTCTTGTAACTCCGTCACTGAAAAAAATACTTTCCTTTCCTCATACATTCCTTTGTAATGAATTATATACATTTCTATCAACCAATAAAAAATAAGATTACTGATATTATTAAAGATCTATAAGATAAGATATAAGAGATCCTCGGATCTCAATCAGTTTCATCGGAATACAAAACGGTCCCGAAAACGTTTCAATTTTATACGATAGATAGTGCTAGTGCTGATTAATAAAGTTAAAACATTAATCTTAACTGTGGGGGCTGGCATGGCCAGCAACACTTCGACCAAATGTAATCTGTTGTGTTGTCCCAGCATGATACTTCCCTTACTCTTCAAAGACGTAGTTCATGAAGGCGGCTAGCCCACTAAGAGGAAGGTACCTGTAGTCCTCTGGCTTCAAGTATCCGTTGCCGAGATGACTCATCCGTTTCGTCGCCAGGACGTCACAATCACACAAGATGTGCTGCATTGTTTCCCTAAATTCACCACAAGCATTACAAGTTAAAACATTACTCGCTGGCACCATTAGCCTAAATACGATGTTTTTGAGTTATATGGGATTAATAATAAATTATTTGCAGTAAAGAATTCTAATATTGTATTTATTTAGCATTGTATAATTTTAATTACATTTTGAATTTATTTAGGTACTTACCTATTTAGGGTCTTTATTCAATTGTTTTGATTCTTATATCAAAAAAATATTTCTTTTTCATCAACACGACGTAGTAGTCCAATTCTTGAGGAAGGTTGCTTAGTATTTAACGTCAGGGCAGCTAAAAAAGGCGGGTGAAACCACTGGGCACAGTTCACTAAAAGTAGCTGTATGTCATACTTGGATATTTTGTATCTAGTGTCAACCTGATGCTGGTGTTGGCCTGTTGTAATCATGTACTCAGTATAGACTTAAAACGATGTATTTATGGCAATTTAATAACTTACCTACATAATAACGGTAAAAGGTGGCAGGTGTTCAACATATTCTGTTTACTAAATAATGTTGAACTCCTGCTTTCTTAAGATAAATCAAGAGGTTGATACTATGGTATCACATGCAAAGAGTTGATAAGTATAAGCAGAATATAAACCAGAAATACCCTATAGTCCCGTATGGCGTTTTTCCTACTTAGCTCTATACGAATACAGGTATGGTGGTTAGTCAATACAACAGGCCCAACCAGCACCAAGTTGACACTAGAAGATGTAAATCTCCAAGTATTTAATGCAGCTTCTACTTTTAGTGAACTGTAAAACATAGAAATACGCCATGGGAACTACTTTGTGAGTCACATAGTAGTTTCAAATGCATATTTTTATTTATTATATTGACATTAGTAATTAACTATTTACCATTTCACTCGCATTCCAGAAAGGATATAGTATAATAATAAAGACATCGATTAACTTTTACAAAACATTTAATGTGATCCTAAGCCAAAGTAACAATTTACAGAGTTTTTTTCATCAATTCATTAATCGGACAGATTCGATGTTAGCATCACAGAGAATAGCAGAAAAGTGGGTCGAGTGACACCGTTTCTTTCGTTTTATACAATCATAATATAATAGGACGTAGCTTTAAAAAAATCCATTAAAAAAAAAAAAATCCTAACACGCGGCTACTCTGACGTAGCTGCATCCTTGAAGTCTTCGTTCTTGAAGATGATCAGCTGCAGCGCCAGCAGCCCTAGTTGCAATGGTACCAGCGGCAGTGTAAGAGGCACCTGTAGGCAAATTATAAACTTGATTCAAAATCATGTTAGAGGGCTTTATATGTGAGAGGTGTGACAAAATAGACATAATTATAACGATATATGTCTATTTTATTATACCTCTCACATACATAGCTCTCTCTCATAAAATCAGTTCACAAAATGATTTGAAGATCTTTACATCTTCTTCCATACATCCTTCGTTAATCTTACTTAGCTCTAGATACTTTGTCATGGATTTACAGACGTATAACAGAACAAATGCATAAAACCACAGCAGCGCATGTCAAGTTTCTGGTTAGTCAACAAAAGAGATTGGTGTACAGGTAGCGAACGAAATCTGCCTCTTTACACAGATTCTGATTGAAATAATTACCCGTCAAAGGGTTTGATGTGTAGCAGCTTACAATACCTGTGTTTTGACACATATTGCGTGATCATTATTACAGAATCTTTAACAAAACACAGATGTTTAATTAGCTGCCTGTATACTTAACTCTTTTGTCGACCGTACTGCAGCACAAGTCCTCACGCTCATCTCGACGAACAGAACGTTCTATAGTGAAAATGAAAAATCATCTGAACAATTAAAGCGTCTGAAACAGTTAAAAATAATAGCTTAAGTTGCTTGTGCGTGTGCACTGCACAAGTATACACATGCGATCCCGTCAAATTATGATATAAATTTCAGTGAGCCCTAATTTTCTTTAAAATGTTGATATTCATGTTTGTACTATGAAATAGGAAATAAATTATAGTAGAATAATGTAGTAGCCCATAGTAGAATAATGCAGGTACCTAAAGTAAAAGAAGGTTAATTAGCTAGAGTAGGTCAGTACCTACCAATAATAGAAGTAGGTAGTAGGGCGTACAATGTATTATGTAGGTGACTAGAACGTTAGTAAAGGATTAAGTGAACAAAGAAGTAAGTGTTAATACTTAAATTAGCAAAGAAGAATTTCCAAGCGAGGCCGGATGGATGTATAGCAGCGCGATGCTCAGGCTTAAAGTCACCCTGTCTTTTAAAGCAGGTAGACTAGGTCTGGAGACCAGGTTGATCGCCGCGAACCCCGTTCACGCCCGCACTGTTCTCAAACCCTCGACGATAGGAACACTGAAACGTTATGGGCATGTTTGTAAGAATGTGTGACGGTAATATTTTATAGCACAAAAGGGGTTGATTTATTACTCTCTCTTTAGCGCTAAAAAACAATAAGGATTTTAGGTATCTGAGGCAGTTTTCTCGAAGCCACTCTGTATACTTTTTTGACCCCCCGTATCTTCGTTGTGGATCAAGCTAGAAGTCTGAATTTTCAGTAACCAAGAGATCATAATATATTTAGGTATTTTCTTAAATTACATTCAAGTTGAACTACAGGTTCAAATAAGAACTATGGCAAGTTAAGGATCCTTAATTTTGTCACTGACACACTCACTCAACAATAATCAGAATTCTGCTGTATTTCAAGCAGACTGAAGTTTCAAAATCTGAATACAAATAGTCCTATTTAATCTATAAAACAAGGAAAAACTAAAATATACCTAAATTTTTATCTCGTTTTTTAGATATGGGAATATAAACCAACTGCAAACCTTTCACTGTCACTATAACATGTAGGACCAAGAACATGGTTTATATAAGATGTTTAGCTTTTTACTTGATCGTTGTTTTATTTTCTATTAAATTTTACATGTCATTTACGTACGTAGGTACGTAATTTTGAAATGAAAATGTATGTGTATTATTGTTTATGTAATTAAATAGATGAACAGAGGTTTGGATAAATAAAGTTATCGGTACTCACAGAATTCACCACACCGTGTACACGAGGCCACAGGCACGGTAGGTCATTGTAGATATTTGATAAACTTGGTCTTGATCCAATGTATAATGGTTGAGTAAAAACACGTTGTACAGATCGCGATCTTCCTGGTGAAGGCTTGATCACGCCAACACGCGGCCCATTGCAGTCATTGACGTTGATTTCGTTTCCGTTGCTCGAAGGACCACTATTTACTATGTATATTGACTACGTAGGCGATGACGTTATTAATTAAAACAACTTCTCCAAAAAATATCACTGTATTGAATTCGTGTACGATAAATGGATGTCATGTATATTGGGCTGCATAGCGCCGCAGCCCGGGCGCGACAGTCGAGCTCAGCCGATGGCTGTAGAAGAACTGTGCGCGGCACTGGCGGGGACGGCCGGCTGGCCCGGGGTGTTGTGTAGCGCCATATGTGTCGGCGTCTAGGTCAACACACTGCTTGATAAATATTGTTGTTCAATATAGCCATGATCTCTCGGCCCCAAGTAAGCTACGTCGAGGTCAATATAAATTTTAGTTACGTACTAAATACTTACTTTTTTTAAAACTTATTTCTTACCCTATCTTACTTACGCTTGGGAGGACAAATAACAAATCTATGATTGATATATCTGCAAGGTAAGCTGCATTTGCTGGGGTCAATCTATTGATGGGTCATCGAGAGCTGCATCTGTTTACAATACAAACATTTCCCAGCGTTTTTGAGAAAAGGCTACAATGAGAGTAACCTTAAGTACCCTATATAAAAAATATCACAACATAACATACCATCACGCCTGTATTCCCCGAAGGGTTAGGCAAAAGTGTACTAATGTACACCCACATTTCACCGGTATGTTTAGGTCCCATGTAATAGCGGGCGAGCCTATTGCCATTAACCGGGCACAAATCCAGACTCCGAGCTGCTACTGAGAATTTCATTGAAAAACCCAATAACACTTTGCTTTACCTGGGGATCGAACCCAGGACCTCTAGCGTAGCAGTCGCGCTTAGGACCACTAGACTATTGAGGCAGACAATATCAAAAGTAAGTAATAATATTCTATGATTTTTTTTCAACAGGATTAGACGCAAAAACCTGCAAATTTTAGCGAAACCTCATCAATTAGAAGTTTTTTGATCAAAGAGTTAACTATCTTTAATTTTATTGAACATATAAAAGTTAAAAGATTTCGTTTTAAACAGATAATTAATTACATTAAGGCTTACTTTATACATTTAGTCCGGTACTTTTAGTATTTATATTTAGGTATTTGCAAAAACCTATGAAAATGCCTAAATTATTTTTTTTGTAGTTTTCCAGTGTGACTGCTATAGGTACTATATTTGACTGTATAGGATACGAGTCAGGACATTGTTATCTTATAGTTGTTAATAATTTGTGACAAAGGATAGTTACCACATATGAATAATCTAAATATATAAAAATATGCTTTAGTATAATATTTGTATTTTTAGTGAATTAGTATGTATAGTATGCCAATAAAATAGGGAACAGTTTTGTTTCTAACATTTATTTAGACAATAGTTGCTTACGGTTTTTTTATTTAAAAATACTAAAAATCTGACATCTGATTTTAAAATAATTTAAACTTTTTATTGTTTTATAAAATAAATAAATAAATATTCTTGGACAATTTCACACAACACTATCTAGTACCAAACTAAGCAGAGCTTGTACTATGGGTAGTACCTATAGTACAAGCTCTGCATAGTTATAATACTTATATACTTTTTACTTTTTTTTGAAAATGCATACATAGCCTAATCCCTCTCGATATGAGAGGAGACCCGTGCCCAGCAGTGGGACAGTATATGATGGTGATGGTTGATGATGATGATGTTACACTTAAATTACACAAACACCCAGACGAACATAAATACTTCATGTTCATCACACAAATATTTGTGTTATGTGGGAATCGAACCCACGACCTCGTGATCAGCAGTCCGACACGCGGACCACAAAACCGCAGACGTCGTTTTGAGTGACATACTCTAATTAAGTACACACAGTTAAAACTAAATATAAGTTAAATCACATCTCATAATATAGATATTGATGTGATATTATGACAGTTACATAATAAGATAAACACATAGATAGCTGATAAAATTGTCGCCTTATTATAGCGTTAACCAAATCGGTGGCATAACGCAATGCACACTGGACAATATTTATATTGCCTGTACAGATGTCTCGTTGAAAGTTCCCATATCGTGTTGTTGCTGCCCTGGTATTCGCACTGGCCGTAGAAAAATATATAGCATAGTATGCCTTTCTTATCTTTCTCTTCATGCGCTTCTTCTTCCTCTTTGCTCTTTTCTTTTCTGCATGAAAATTCATTTCTGCAAGTAGACAAATAATATTATACTTGTAACATAGCATGACCAATAAGAACTGCAGTGTGAACATATTTTAGTGATTTTATGATCTATAAACACCAAACTGCTACTCAGTTTCCTAACAGAAAAACCCAATGTTCACAACATAGTTATAGGAGGATCCTTAATAGCTTAGAGAAAATTATGATAGCGGTGCCTTTTTTTTGCTCGACTTGGCGGGGGCACTGCCATGTCCCCAAATAAATGCCATCCCGAACTACAAATCTGGTTTTGTTTTCCGCCGCTAGAAAGTAAACGAAAATACTGACCGGCCGAAGAACCCAGAACTTAACAGCCGGCTTAAGGCAACAACACCAACGTTGAAGGACTAAAAGGATGCGTTTATATTTATACAAGGATATTCAATGATTTATTTTGTACACTCTTGGAACGCCGTCGCCTCATTATCTGGAGGTGGGCGCTAATGACTGCGACACAGTTTTATAACTAATGCAGTCATTATCGTACACAAAATTGTAAACCTTTCTTCGAGTTCTAATAATGATTTTTATCGTTTCCAATTAAAATTTCAATTTTCTTACATTCACAAAATATTTTTCGTAATATATCTGTTATTTTTAATTACTATAGTTATCAGTAATTATTGCATCTAACGGTGTTCTTTAAAATTTATCTGTCTCTGGTTTTGGAGAACTACAGATAGAAAATTCTGCCTGTTGGTAACTCTATCCGTCCGAGAATTTAGTCTCGTTCTCGATGGCCGAGATAAAAAACGACTGTCGGTTGATTTCACCTAAATTTAGACAAGACAATGTCCGTATAAGCTGAAACGGGAGTGCTTCCGTAGGCCGCCTACCTGTTGTGAACTGGAGATAGTAATAAATTACTGGAATTATTGAGACAATTTAAAATACATAGTTTACTACTATCTATCCCTCCTTTAAAGCTGTCCCAATAATATACTTCTTTACGTCACCTGCTCGGAAAGTGACACATTTACTCTAATACCGGATCAGAAAGTATCTTTTTACAATACTCTTTATAGTTTTTATATAATTGAGGACATCACTAAATATAAGACGTTATCACTGTTTTTGGATTGCTATTTCCTACTCCTAAATCTGGTATCGATTAAGATATTTGAAATAAAAAAAAACAAGTAAATACTTCATTTACTTCACCTTAAATAGATCATATATTTATAATCATAGTATGAGCCAAAAGTTGCCCGCTGTTGAGCAAAGGCCTCTTCTATAGAGTTCCATAAGGACCAGGGTATATTACATCAACAAAATAAAATAAAATCATAACGTTATATAATGTCAACGAAACAATCTGAAATAAAATATAATAAGATTGTTACGTTTGATGTCAATATAACTCAAACCATACTTATAAATTCATAATAGCATCATTTAATACTTTAAAATATTTTTTTTGAATTATCCAACGGTATTAGCTAAAATATGATCCAACACCGCAGGGCACAGATATGAATGGTAAGGGCAATGCCGACTAGGACTTTCCATCACTAGGTACCTAATTTCCAGCAATTTGCAATACAGTGTTCTGGGAATTTTTCATACTTAAAATAAGACTTGTAAATTCTACTGTACTGTGCCTAGCTATAGCCTGCTATAAGCTGAATGACCTAATTATTGTGACCTACGAAAATACGGAATGTAACACAATTTCAATACAATATATTCAATACTAGCCATAAATAAATAAAAGTGGCACAAAATCACGGAAATTGACGTGCAATAGTTGAGCTTTCAAATCGCGATGCTCTCACTCAGCCATTTTGAAGTACCTATCTACCATTTAAATCGCCATGACGTTGTCTCTGCACTTAGACTAACAGAAACTTATTTGAAAAATTACGCTACAGATTAACTATTTAAGATACGTACCTGAATATACAGGTCCGTATTGATGGTCTCGATAGTATTTAAATTTGTTTTATATCTGGAACCGAATCGTAGAGCGCCTCGCCCACCTGGCGTACGTTCACTGAACGAGTTATCGATTTGGCATTAAACTGCGCGTGTGCAGTAAAATCGATCATATTTGTATGTTTTAAATGTTTTGTTTCGTTTCTGAATAACATTTTAAACCACAAGGCAACGCGTAATTAAAAAGATTTCGCATAGATATTTTTACACAATACAGAAATGTTGTTATATGATTGTGTTTAGTATTGATAGTGAATATGTTTTTTTTTGTAATGGCATCCCTAGCTTTCTTAACTAGCAACTTTAGATATACCGTCGCGCGCAGCCACACACTGTGGTAAGGTAATAAGATACGAGGACAAAAAAATCTGAACTTCGTTTTAAATTTTTATCCGTAATTTTTAGCCAATGGTCTCATTATAGAACAAAAAAAGAATTGAGTGTATGGAGTTCCATTTAATGCTTTTTTATATATATCTACTATAGTAATGCTTAATGATGAAATGGTTATCTAAATTGTGGACTTAGTTCCTAGTTAAACTAAAAAACGAAATGAATAAAATAAAATAGTTTATTCCTCAGCATTGAAGTTTTATAGGGTCACGATGTACGACAATGGTAACCAAATTATATTTAATTACATTTGCAATGATTGTGGTGGTTTCAGAGGGCCGCATAGAGTATTGACTCTATCCTAGTGGAAGCCTATATCGCAGTAGAGTATGGTCAGTCATGAACTTAACTCCACGTCCACCCCTCTAAAATTGCATATCGATATCGATAACATACGTTAAGCTTACTAGGAATATTTGTTAACGTGGAAATTGCAATCAATAAAACAATTATATACTAATTTTTTATTTTATTTTATGATATATTTTCATTTTAAAGTAACTTTTAAACTAATCTGATAAATTCAGATTAGTTGACGTTTGAGATTCTCAGCGCTCGTTTTGCATAACAGTAATTTTATTTTCTGAAATTGTGATTCCATGTTTTTTGGTTAAAATGAAGCGTTGCAGTGTCGTGAGTATATTTACATCAATAAAATGCCACTGGACGCAAGCAGTTGAACTAAAATTCTTAAAATTCCTAAAATTTACATTAAAATGGTTTATTTTATCTTTAGACTCAGTTTTTGTTTTGTGGGCACAAAAATATTATAATGAATGTTGTTTTAAAGTAACATGCATAGAGAAAAAACATGTAAGTAGAAATATTTTTGTAACACAGGTAGAAAAACTAAAGAAAATAGATCAATTTTATGAATATACTTTGTAGAGACAAAATACATCAGCATCTATCCTACAAAAAATCACGTCTTAATTTTAACTTCCTCCACAATCAATTGACCCACAGTGCGTCGAATGCCGGTCGATATGGTTTCCGTACATTATAGGAACATACTTCCGGTCATAAGCTACGCCAGATGTTCTCTTCCCACGGTGGTCCGCGCTGACGTCACGAAAGTCACGATCAGTGTTGCCGTTGCTTGACATTTTCTTTACAATGGAAGAGAATTATGATTAGTTTTAGTTAGTTAATAAAGTAACAGTTCACTTTTTTATACAATTACTATTTCAAAATTTGTAAGCAAGTGAAAAATGCATATTGCTCAGGTAAGTTATTGTACTTATAATAATGGCAACATATCAAACGTCAGCCAGTCGATGACTGTCTGACGTTTGATTCACTTCACGTCTGAGTCACTGCGATAGAATAACTTTTTTTTTGTAGTAGTGTCATGGAAAGAGAATAACTGTTAAAGTTCTACCATGCTTCTGAAATTCTGTCACGTCATCTATTTACGAAATTTCACTAACCTAAGTAAGCCTATACATTGAAAAAGGAAATTTGGAAATAGCAAGTCAAGTGATGCTTGAATACAAACCTGCTGACTTTATAACTTATAAAGTTGTATGATCAAAAATAATTATCGTGTGAACTGCTTCATGATCAAATGTGTCTTCGAGTAAACGAGGGGTGTCTCACCTCGTTTACTCGAAGTCTAGATATTAAGAATTAAATTATCCCAGACTACGAGCCCACTCTTCGGCTAAGTCTTTGTCTTCGTCTGCTTGCAACATAAACAAGTGTTCAATTGATCTCATCTCTGTTGTATCTTCCTTTTCAACCGTCGACTACCATTTAAAGAAGCTTGATTTTGAAAATAGGTTTTTAAGCGAGCTCCTACGACGAGGAATCTAAGTGTTTAATATATGATATACTTTGTTCTGAATAATTATGCTTAAAGAAATGGTAACTAACTGAAAAAGTTAAGAGGTAACAATGCCCTTTTTCATACTTTCCTAATTCCTATGTGCACCCCGCACATAGGAATTAGGAAAGTAGTTAAAGTATTTAATTAAAAAGTTTTCAGTAACATTTTCTTTTTATTTATTGTATTTATTGCTATAACAATAAATCTATAATTTGTAAGGCTTGAGACTCGTGCATGATGACATGGAATCCTGTGGAACACTGTCGATGGTGATCAGAGAGACTTCTTCTTTTTACCTGTGGGGTTAAGCAAGAGTGCGTTCTAGCACCTACATTGTTCGCATTGTACTTTGCAGTCGTACTCCGAGATACCTTGTACAGTCAATAGCATAAATATGAATGTGTACACTTACTAAAAGTCACAAGCAATATTTATGTGAAATGGCGATTGCAAGTTTTGAAAGTATGTTCGTAACACCCTACAATACCAGTACATAGCTCAAGAGAAAATCGCTTTAGTATTTTGATGTCTACATATTGATACTTGTGACTGTACGCATCTGTCTAAGCCCTAGGGGAATACAGGCGTTACGGTATAATGTACCAACTTTCCGTCCAGAGCCCGCAATGTGTATGTCAATGGCGTGCATTATTTATTATTCGTTGTACTAGCTACATGAAACAGATAAACTATTTGTTTATTTATTATCTATAAGAATTTCTTTTTGTACTTTGAAATCTTAGTAAAACTTTTATTCTACTTGCCTGGCGTTAATATTTGAGACCAACTTGCTACAATATTATGCAGGTTTAAACTATTCTCACGACTGCTTGGGTCACTTCCAAGCATTGTATCTAGGAACTAGATGTAGCACAATAAACTGTGTAGCTTAATTTTTCTTCCTTAAGATAAGATAAGTATTTATTCAGCGTAACCAAATGTTAATTAGGCTAGGCTAGGATGATGATTAAATAATGGACGAGTCCGTTCAAATCCGTAGTGTTACTAATGAGATCAGTATTTCTGGAGGTGAGCTGAGCTTTATGCTCCACCATACATAATTATGTGGACAGCCTGGTTAGTACGAAGATCAGAAGTTGTGGTTAAACCTGAAACAGAAAAATTGAACGTGTATTCAAATAGAAAAAATGATTCTTTTACCTTTAGCGGCGCAAAAAGTTTTTGTCTAAACTTGATAAATTAGGAAGATAAGTTATAAATTAGATTTTAGCAGTAAACCTTTTTGATCCCTTAGATTACTGACACGCCTATAGACTACCTCTTTCGCCAGTACTACATGCTTGCAGTAATAGGCGGTTTAACACAACAAGCTGGCTTGTCACGCGCTCTCGCTACCGGCCATCGCATTACATTACAGTTGGAGCCGTCACCACCCACTGCCTCGATTAGAATATGACATGGTGTAGAATACGCTGGAGCTAAAGCTGAGCATAGCTCCATCGTCTTCTACGCTGTGTCCTCAGTGCAGCTCTCATAGTGGTTACAAGTTACAACCGATCATTTTTTCTTTGGACATACACTTAATAACTACCCGGAACAGCCGTGCTCCGAGAGCACCTGCGTTACTTGAAGCTGAGGACGCTGCAGCTCCTCTCCAGCCACTCCTCCATGGTGGACCTTACCACCGAGTGACTATTGTGGCGTGCACCTCTCACTGGACCTTACAAAGATTTCAACCCGCCTGTGGTAGGTAAACGTTGCTAATTACCTACGGCCTAACCGTATTCGTGAGAAAGCTACAGAAAAGAAATTTATTTCCTAGCATTTTATTATAATCACATATATTGCGATCAAATGCAGCACCTCACCAGCTTTATAAGCAGGAGCAGTTACGCATGACCTAGAGGGCAATGTGGTTAATGCATGCAATTAAAATTTTATTCCCCTTAGATTGAGGCAGTGGTTTAGGTCCCATGTAGATGATATAGTAGGAGGTGGCCTTATTTCCATTAACCTGGCACAAATTAAGTTCAAACTGGGTGAGTTCTAGCCGCATAAATATATATAAGATATGCCCCACAAGCGATAAGTTCACTGCCAAAAGATTAGTCTGTGCTACAAATTACTACAACGTACTGTTAGACTAAAGCAGTGATAGCCTAGTGGTATGACCATTGGACTGCCAAGTCCAAGGTCTCGAGTTCGAACTCATGTGCGTATTAACAATTAATTATCACTCGCTTAAACGATGAAGGAAAAGATCGTGAGGAAACCTGTGAAGTCTGCCAACCCGCGCTAGGCCAGCGTGGTGGACTATAGCCTAATCCCTCTCAATATGAGAGAAAACCTGTGACCAGCAGTGGGACAGTTTTTGGGTTGATGATGATTGATGATGACGATGACTGTTAGACTAATTAGCTAGTGTCCTTAATAAAAATAACATTTGTTAGTTAATTAATACCTGCCGGTCTGAGACGACAGGCTGGCTCAGGCTGGCGTAGTGATGACCACCAGTGCTGCTACTGTTGAACACTGAGGACCCGCTCCCGGGTCTTTGCGGCGTGCTGTTTGTGTTGCTCTTTCATACTCATACTGGAATGCAGACAAATACATGAAAACAGTATGTGCTTAAAAATGATATAGAATAACATGAATGAGTGCATGCTTAACTGTGGTATGGCATAACATGAATAAATCTTGATGAATTATTTTTTGTTGAGATGATTGTTCATGACCTGAATTTTTGAGGAGGAGATGAGGTCGGAATATTAAAATATAAACAATCAAAAATATTTTACTTCACATGGTCCAGCTTTTCTTCAATATTATGGTGATTTTAAACTAATCTTCAAGCGGTTTTAGTTTGTGACTTTGCCAGCGCAAGTCACAAACTATATATAAATATATTGAATACTTTCATTCTCGGAAAATACTGTGTTACCAAGTCTACGCGTACGAAGTCGCGGGTGTAAACAAGGTAATATATATATAAAAATATCATTATTGATCTCTGACACGGGAATATTAGACATTCAAGAAGACAATTGCCGACAAATCCGTAAAAAGTAGTTTTATTATAATAAAACTGTTATTTCAACAAATAAAGTTTTAAGAGAGGTAGGTCGGACATAGTGGAAGTATTTCCTCTCAAAGTGGAGCTTCCCGACTAGGGAAGTACCTCTGCTTTGCATTTTTAATAATACTGCTATGAGCTGTGTTGTGTTCCTTATGATGAGCAAGGTTGCCCGTGCTCCGCGAGGAAATAAACGTTGTGTCGACAGTGGGACTTTGACCCTTATACTGTCAACCCAACTATTTCTGTTTCATTTTACAAGGTCGGCAACGCGCAAGTGATACCCCTGGTGTTGCAAGCGTCTATAAGGTAACCGCTTACAATAAGGTGGGCCGCTTGCTTGATTGCCACCTTAGTGATATGAAAAAAGTGAACTTCTTGTTAGGTTAAATTGAACCGTTATAGATATATGTAACCGTTTAAGCTATGTATATAAAATATAGGGTACTAGTTTATCTCAAGGGTCTAAATATACTGGTAGGGTGTTACAAAACTAGAGAGGAGGTTAAATGGGGCCTCCATCCACAATATTTAAGAACCGTAGTAACGCTGTATAACATACCCCAAAAAAAGGAAAACAACAATATTTATGAATGAAAAATATAAAAACTATTAAAGTAGACAATTATTAGGTAAAATAGGTACATAGGCCTTTCTGTTAAATAATCTGGTTCCCTGACATGACAACTGACAAAATTTTTGGCTTTGATAATTAATTATATTTTTTTACGGGGTATTTTGTAACACGTTGTATAAACCAAATTTGGTGTGTTTATATTAAATAGTTATTGAATTTTGAAGGGTTCAAAAGTAGCTCCTAATGGTTCGTGTAATATTTTATACACGGGTGCTGCTCGCTATTTCTCTGTTCTTGCCTTAAGCTCGGCTCGACTACCTCACATTTTTCTTTAGACCACTCGGTCTGGGACAGTCTGTATACTTTATATTTATTATAATAGAAGCATACATACATGACTTGGGATCTTGTGCTGGATTGTCTCCATCTGTCACGAGTCTATTCGCTTTGGTTATGACGATGGGATGCCTGTTGATGGTTGCTTCGCTGATAACAAACACCTCGTGATCTGTAAAGGAAACACTCAATTGCATTAGATAATTCGTCAAGTATCTGTAGGTACCCAATTAATTATTCTTAATATGACAATAATTACTTTTGCTTCCCGTTTTGCTTGCGTGTAATTAGAACCCAATAGTAAAGTTTTGTTCGAACATAGTGTTACAGTCAACACAACATTAGAAATCTATTCGAGAAAATAATTTTATTTATTATTATTCAGTAGTTTGATGACATTTTCCCTCAACTAGCTCGTGCGACTGTTACGCTAGAGGTCCTGGATTCAATTATCAGTTTGAGTGTTATTGAGGTTTTCTATGAAAATCTAAATAGCAGCCCGGAGTTTTTTATTTGTGTCCGGTTGATGGCAATAGACTCGCATCCTTTTAAATGGACCTAAACATACCGGTAAATTATTGTGGGTTTACATTTGCATCACCTCTATTTGACCCTTCGGGGAATACAGGCGTTATGGTAAGTTTGTTTATGTTACATTTTCGGATTCGAGGACAATATAGGTATTATAATTTACTTGTTTTTATTTTAAATATCTTCAGTATACAAACACAGTTTCTTTACAAAACTTTTTTAAAATCATCAATAAATTCATCTTACAGCGCACTGACAAAATACTGAATATTTTAAATCAGGGTGAAGTATATGAATGGATCATGAACGACAGCTGCGACGATAAAAGTCCTGCTTATTATGCAGTTTTACTTGTCATTCAGACGAGAGCTAGAACCAGTTTTACAGCTGCTGGTCTGAGGATATTATTCCCTCATGCAAGAGTTTGCCTAATATTTAGGATATTATTACATTTGATACGCACAAAGTAACAATGAATATTAATTATATTAATTACCTAAATTAAATAATTTGCAAGAATTAATAGAAATTACTTGCCTGGCTATTATCAAAGTTGTGAAAATCTCGTGGCTGCGTGAGGTTCAGTATTTTTTAAACTGCAAATTCTTCTTAGATTATATTTTGATCCTGAGACAAAAAAAAATCTGTTTAATACACACATCAAATAATTGGGATATTAGATTAAATTATTATACTATAATGATTTTTTTGTTGTTTGTGGATCTGTCACGTACACATACCTAACTATAATTACAGCCACAACTAACCCCTGTCCGGTGGGTCGGTTGCATTTGATACGATTTCCGAAACCAAACAAACTACAGTCTCACAATTACTCACAACCTTCTGAAATGTCAAACAGGAGCAAGTAAGAACATGTGGGCGAAATACAACACAGTACCTACTAATCATTGTTGTTTTAACGACAGAAAATAATGACTGACCCCCTCTCCACGTCTTCAGACTTCCTGTTGGCTTGTAATATAAAGCCCCACAGCATTAAGACGGATTCAGTACATATCGAGCTCAAGCCGGTAAGGTTTGAGATCGACTTGTACTGAATAAAAACTAAAAGATTATACCTATCTAAAAAGGAAATAGAACATTATAGTATGATATACCCATCGCGATTTTAATTGAATACTAGTTAATTAAACAGACGTTGTCTTGCCGTAATTTAAAAAATCCGTAAGGGAAAAGGATATTTGAAAATGCTTCAACACTAAAACAAAAAATACTCCAAATTGGTGAAGTGATGCGCTTACCAGCAAACCCTCATTGCTTCGGACTAGAAAATACAAAAAACACACCGCGGGTCTCACATTAATTCTTAAAAATTATAAATTCTATTTTTGTTAGTAATCATTATTACTTTATTTAAATAAAGAATCAATTTGAAAAAAAAAACAAGTATTGTGATCATGGTAATTTTATTACTTTTCATATTCATGCGACGCATGACTGTGTCCCTAAGAATCAAATGTGAAATAATAGCAATTACGACCAAAAACTGTTCAACGTATTTTCGTTAACTGAATTTTTTATTAAAGTTTTACTTTCACTAAGTCAGTAATTGTTAATTTCTAATTAAAATGTTGTCCTTTGTTCTTAACAAAGGAGTAAATACAATAAATCGGATCTATCCGTTACCAGATTTTATTTTAATTCGTGAATGTATTTTTGTTAAGCTAGGTGCTTGCTTCATTTTTCATACTTACGGAATAAAAATACAGTGGCAGTAGATAAAGCTACCATGACGTCAACAGGACAATCCAATATAAAACACAGTTTTAAATCTACGTCGGACATCTATAACTAGACAAATTGCGAAATACTATTGATCGGCGCCTCGGAGTGTCCGTAGGTTACTTATGAACTCCGAATCGTCAAAAACGATAAGCCTTGAAAAAATTTTGGTTAGAGATAATTAAGTTTACTGAAATGTAAATATTAATCTAAATGACTGATTAAGTCCTAGATATGAATCTTTATAATAACGTTATTGGACAAGAACGCAATTTTTTGTTTAAGAATGAATAAAATATGAAAAAGTGACGTCGTAGACACAGATTTTTTACAGTAATTTCACAACTTTTACACTAAAGTAGTCAAAACATTCCCAATATTAGCTATTGAGCTTGTACTCAGTTCTTATTTCATTCTACTGAGTCAATTAGGTCCGCTCTCGGCCAAATTGACCCGCAGAATGCGCCGGGCGACTGTTTGCAGCGAGGGTTATTCACCTTTCCTGCAGAACGTCGAGGCACCTATCATGCACAATAAAAGCATAAAAAGTAGGAAATACTTGGTAGTAATTTGGCAACGGAAACTTAGAGACTATTAGCATAGAGTTTATTTTTGTACGAAAAATATATGGATCTTGAGCGCTGAGGTTCATTGCGCAGAAGGGTATAGGCTCTGTTTGGCGGTATTACGTGAGGGGCGATACATTTCGATTATGTTATTGGATCATTTCGCGATGCGTTATGATCTCCGGTCGTGATTGGTTATCATTTCATTTTACCGTTTCGTTTTACGCGTCTCACGTCAACGAGTGCACTTTTGTGCAATTTTATTGACATCAGATTTTAGTTTATTTTGAAATTTTATCATTTTCATTTTATGTCTAGATTATACTATTAAATGATGAATGTTTTGCATGTAATATTAATATATTATATTGTAATATTATAATGTCCTACACATTATTTATTTGGATAATAAAATAAGAATATAATTTTGGATAAGATAATAAAATAAACCTACTAACTAGCTGTGTGAGTACCTACATGAGAGGCAGTTTATATTGGCGCTAGTTACAGAAAAGCTAAGCTGTAACTGCTTGTCTTGGTATAATGAACGTGTGATGCATAGGAGTGAAGATTTTTGTACTAGAAAGATTTTGAGCATTGAGCAAACTTTAAAATGCGAGGTAAATTAAATATATATCTTTCTGCCTCAATCATATTTATCTTTTCTATTCATAACTCAATTAAATCAATAAAATGTCTCCGTTAGATAAAAAATAGTTCTATTTCCTTGGAGTGATAAAAACAGTTATGCTCTATGGTATCCTAGTGGTGGGATCGAATGTATTTGCTGCAAATTAATGAAGCGAAAGTAATCGTTTAGACTTACTATAGTCACATCAGCGCAACCTTAAAAGTACGAATTTACACGTAAATATTATATAAGGAGGTATACAACACATCCAGGTCAACAAAGACGTAAGTACTAACTAGGTTACGTTTAAATAAACTTTATTCTCAATAAAAACATAAATATCACTTACTTGAGAACAATACTTACAATCTTAAAACTACCATAAGTTTGTCTAAAGCTATTTATTTCCTCTTCTTTTGTTATAATTTTACTTAAAATTAAGATTTTATACCAACAAAATAATTCGTCGCGTCACATAAATTCAAAACCTAGTCAATTAAAAATGAAAAATACGAAAACAAAACAAACAAAATGTTGATTAGATTGTGAAAAAATACAATAAATGGTACGTACAGTATAGCTAGTAAGCGGTTCCATAATTATTACTTTATCTTGACATGTTTAATAATGAATACCATACAGAAGTTTAAAAAAGCATAGACGGGACGGATAGAAGTAGTTTCACGCTTTAACACTAGGATTACAGGACTCGCAGAAGCTCTACGTGGAAGGAAATCTTAGTTGATATCCTACAAATTTGCTACCTATATGCCGAAATGCATTAATTAGGCAATTAGCAAGTAGCAATTGCCAAACATCTCACTATCCTTGTCTACACTAAGTCTATTTTCCCTTTAAAAAGCAACAACTAGATTTTCGGTTGAAACTCAAGGTCCGCCACAACTGCGGTGGGCGTCGTTACTCAGGAAACGCAACGTCATTTTTCCATGGATATGGATACCTACCTATAACGTATCGTGATACCAGAAACCATAAAGTACCAATAAGCAATTTTATCACAGTTCAGCCAAAACGTGATAAGCTCCGCTATAGCGTTATTCTATGCTAGACGACGTCTGTGGTCTAGTGGTTCGCGTGTCGGACTGCTGATCATGAGGTCGTGGGTTCGATTCCCACAAACCACAAATATTTATGTATTATAAGTTTGTATTTACAAAAAAAAAAGTATATAAGTATTATATCCATTGTCTAGTACCCATAGTACAAGCTCTGCTAAGTTTGGGACTAGATGGTACTGTGTAAAATTGTCCAAGAATATTTATTTATTTATTTATACTCTTCTCTTAGACTTAATGTCATCATCAACTCATATCCAGTATATGGGTTGATGATGACCCCATATACTGGCCCACTGCTGGGCACGGGTCTCCTCTCATATTGAGAGGGATTAGGCTATAGTCCACCTCGCTGGCCTAGTGCGGGTTGGCAGACCAAACAAAGCTAGCAAGACAAAACTTCACAAAATTTCTAAGGTATGCAGTTTTCCTCACGATGTTTTCCTTCATCGTTTAAGCGAGTGTTTATTAATTATTAATACGCAATTGAATTTGGAAAGTCAGAGGTGCGTGCCTTAGTTTCGAACTCGAGGCCTTCGACTTGGCAGTCCAATGGTAGACTTATTATAATAGTCCTAAATTGCAAGCACTTTTTGTTATTGAAGCTCAGATCTAAATCAAAATTTGCTTTCCAGAAATGGGTTTAATGATTTAAATAACAAATTTCTTAAGAATATTATCTGAAAAATTAAACGTTTGTTTATTGCTTTATGAAAGGTTTAACAAATTCCAATAATTATTATATTGCGTAAATAGGTAATACTAGTAGTACTTGTGTAACCTCTCTATCTAATAATATTTTGTATCGTATGTACTCAATAAAAAGTACTTCCTTCGGAAACTTCTCGCTAGCGGCATTATGACAACATTATATTTAAACGGTACATAAATAATATGGATTGGTCAGACACACAAAGGCAGCGTAGGTATAAAGAATAAAACTCCATAAATGCCATTGAGGTGAGACACATTAGGGTTCTCTGTGATAAATATTTTTTATCAGCTTCTTACACGCTTCAAATGTATTTTCTCATAATTTTATATGATATGATACGTAAATACGAGGATGAACAAATAATTGGAAAACAGCACAAAGGGAACCATCATTACAAATGTCATTATAACAATATTGTTTACTTCATTATGTATGATCAAGGCAGTTAACGAAATATTCACTATTGAAACAGATATTCTGTCTGGTTTTTGTAACAAGGTAATTAATGAATATTGATGTATTCATTTAACAGTGTGATACGTTGCCCCATATTTTTTATCCTTTTTATGTCATAATACAGAATGATACCAAAGGCCGTCGTAGATTCCTATTTCAGCCAGCTTTACAGTACTATACCATTACATTGCCGTGTGCTTTAGTCGTTGTTTTGTGCATATACATTTTAAGTGAGTAAGTTACCACAGGAACGGAAAATTCCAACCGCTTTGTGCAATTACAATAAAATTTTGTCAAAAAAATTGGATATCGAACGAGAAAACATGATCGCTACTATTTCAAATCGTCTTTGGGTAAGTTGAAGTGTATATTATACTAGAAGAATTGCGTAGTGATCATGATGTTGCTACAATGTAACTGACACCACGCTAGGGCTACAGTTCTGCTACAATTGAGTAGGAACTCGACTGACAAATTTACGGCTCCAAGACATGTTCTATCTTCGTGGTAGTATTTGCTGCAAAGGTTACGACAGGCCCCAGTTATTGTAATTGTTTGGTTTCGACTTTATTAGTGGTTCTCCAAAAAGGTCAGGTGCGTAGTACTCGCAACCGGTATATGTATGAATGTGGACGAAGCAAAAGAAGTACTTATGCAAAAATCGTAGCAAGTGGCGTTCTTTAGTTTCTGCCTACCTCCAAAAAGGTGTGTGTATGTATGTACTTTAGCCTGGATGCAGATCTGTACGCTCCACTTTTCACAAACGTTTTTCACAAAAGTTGCTGTCGCTCGCAAATGTGTGCATAGCGACTCGTTCGGGAGTGAGTGTGTTGGTGTTATTTAGACTTCCTAGCGTATATAGTTTCCTAGTACATTGCATGCAGGCGTATGCATTTTAGTTCTATTGCAGTTTTCGGTGGTGAACTTGCACCGGATGCATTAGCTGTACAGAATTGCAACACACGTGCATATTTTCGTTTAATGTATTGTTTAGACGTAAGAAAATAAATGAATGTAGAAAAAAATTGATGTAATTACTAGACATCTACTAAAAAAACGCAGTTGAATCAAGATTTTTTAATCATAATAATAATTATGCTAATCATGAAAAAGTCGCATACTAAGTATGTTATGCTTTTGTTTATGTTTAAAGTAGATTATTGGAATCTACTTTAAAGAGTAGATTACTGGAGCTATAGCGAGAAATCATTTTACCAAAACAATAATATAATTTTCAGGTTTGTAAATATCGAACAAAATATAAAAATTAGATTTGATTCAGGGTGAGAGTGAATAAACATTATTTGAGTTTTCGTGCTACCTCATCGGCAGCTTCTTCAATTATCATGCGCTCATTAATAAAAAATAGTACATATTGACATTTTTATCAGCAGTTCTTAACATACAAAAAAGATTTTTTTTATTGGTTACACCTTGGTTACGCAGACAGGTAGTTTAGGTTGGTACCTCTTACTGCTCTGCACTCTAAATTCAATGAAGCAGTATTTTTATGTTAATGATCTCTGACATCTTCTCTTTCTATACAGGACCTGATAGAAAGTGAAAGTACTACGTATATTACTATTTTGAACTATTTCACTGATTCTTGTTCATGGCATCCTAGTAACTGATACTATACAATAACTACTGGAATTCAGTTGTAAACCTGCAGGGAAGGGGTGACATGACATTATAACATAGATCATCATAACGAGTCCAGCCTTGGATTTCTGTTCTGGTGTGACTTTATCTAAGATATCGATCTAGTTTTGTCTATGATCTAGTTTGTACAGACTACAAACTTGCGTGAAGTTTTGATAATAGTATACTAGTTATTATCATAGGTAGGTAATGTTTCAATTAAATTTAAAGAATAGATATCTGCCCCGCGTACGCCACTTCGTGTTACGATTTGGACCCTAAAAACCAGAAAGGCTGCCCAGTCGGGCAGCTCCAATTTGAGTGGAATTACCACTACCTCTCTTCATCTGGTGATCACGATCACCGACACGGGTTCGATTCCCAGGACACAAATATTTGGTCCCAGTAGGCAACGTAAAAGGGTCTAGCGACTGATAACAAACACCTACGACAAATTATGGTCGTGGCGAATTCCACGGTTTACCATGGCCATGGCTATAAGGAAGGTGAAGGCAAGTGCAGTTTGTAGTCGGTACGAGTCCAACACACCTTGCTGCCTCCCCGGGTGGCGATTGATCCATGAGGATTTAACGTACTGTAAAAAACACGCAAATATTTATGTGATGAAGAGCGTGTTTTTCTGGATGTTTCTTTTTTCTGATATATTTTTTTTACAAAAAAGTATTTAAGTACGTATTATATCCATTTTCTAGTATCCATAGTGCAAGCTCTGCGTATTTTAGAACTAGATAGTGTTTTGTGAAAATTGACCATAAATATTTATTTATTTGATTGGAAAACCCAAGCAAAACATCTCATTTTATAAAAATCATTATGTATTTCACTAGAAGGTCTGTTGCGACCAAGGAGTCACATTTAATCTTTGGGTGAAGCCTAAATAATAACATTCAAATTCAAATGTTTCAGAATTAAAATTTTACATGATGCGTTATTGTCTTTTTTCCTCTTGTTGGAAATATTTTCATTTTGTTTTTATTTAAGTACATAAAGCAATAATTTTTTTTATGACAACAAACAACAAACGATACCGGCTTTTACAATAACATAAACAATCATATTATAATACTTAGAATAATGGATGTTTCTTTTTATCTCGTGTGCGGTCCGGTGCGGTAAATTGTTGTGTAGTGATAGTAGTGATCTGTATCTAATTTCAGCTGCAGCATTGTATCACTTCATGCTCTTTGCATAAAGAGTATGAAATGATACGATGTACAGAGGCCAGCACATCGAGCTACCACAATCTGTCAAATTTCTTTAGTAGATTTTCAACTTTAATGCAACAAAATAAAGTTCATTTTCAATTAGGAAAATTTGTCAGTTTTGGATAGCTTGACCTGCTGGCGTCTGTACCTATTTATTATTACAGATACATAAATAATAGTTTATGTTCAATAGAACATAACTATACGGTAGGCCCTTGCGCTGTACTTCACAAGGTTCTAGTTTCCTTAATATTCCGTTTATAAAGTAAACTTGGCTTTAATTATTTCTTTTTTTTACAGAAATGCAGAAGAAAACAAAAGATATTCGGACGATAAGACGTAGCCAGTACCCGCGATTGCAATGAATGGAACGATGATTAATTTTCGGCACTACAGCGTAAAACAACAACTGCAGTGGTTAATGTATTTGGTTGCGGTTAGACGGGCCGGATTGGACAAGAAGCCTGTCTTCGTAAGTCAAGGTAAGTCAAAGATAATGTTTAGTAGGTGGTTGTACTTTTGTTCTAGTGTGTTGTAACGAGATCATGAAAACGCGGAATGATGTAAATAGGTATGTGACCTAACAAAAACCATATTGATTTTTCACGTGGCATTTTAATTATGAATTCTGGATAGGAATATAAAGATGGTGATTTAATCTTAAGGCGCGTTTGCATTTAACAATTTTATTATACAATTGCATAGAACAAGCACACATATAATACACAGAAATCAGATTATGAATTTTATTTTATTCTCAGTAAACTTAGAAATTCATCAAAGGAAAGTGGTTATCTGACCAAATTTATTACACATATACAGAAAGACACAACGCTTAAAACGCTCGTTCAGTTTCATTCTGACGTTATGTGGCTTTTCTTTTGCTTTGAAAATGGGTAGGCTGCTGCAGCTACCGCAAAGACATTCTATTCAACTTAGATTTTTTTTGCATGGTAAAATTATTTATTTATTAGGAGCAGACATTTTAACCATCAGATATAGGATATTCCGACATAATTATGTTCCACTATTGTCAAAGCGATATATATACAAGGGGATTCCAGTACTAGGGTAGCATAATGTAGAAGTTTCAGCTATAAAAATTCTTGGAATTTGGGTGAAAATTCCCTGTATTCTGTATAGCTACACTACTCTACTACTACTATAACTAATACTACAGCAATAACAACTATAGGTAGGTCAACTATGAATGTGTTTACTAACATTGTATTGCTCACCTTTACTTCAATTGTATAACAGCTCAGTCACAGATGCTAAAACATTACCATTATTTGTAATACTAACAGTGTTATTAACCCTGAATGAATAGAGTTTGTATACATTTTAGTCAAATTGACTTTCTACAAATTCATTATAACCTAATACTGTACTAGGGTTTATGGAATTTGTAACAGGTGCGAATATTACCGCTAGTAAAATATGCAGTAAAATGAAATATGAGGATTAATTTTATGTTGTTCCAAAACTATAATGAAACCACAGTTTTGGACACTTTCTTGGCATCCTGTATAGATTTTGTGTATATTTGACGATACAGTTCACGTTTAACAACGTTTTTACTAGCTGACCCCCCCTTAAGCAACAAGCAACAAAACTGATTTTTTGTAAGTTTTAGCTTGTGTTGAATGTACCTCTCTAATCGAACGATAATATTCAATGCAGGTACCTCCTCCATACAGGCAGAAATGGCATTTAATTTTTGTTTCCATGCTTAGAGAATCGAAAAATGTGTAGGAGATACTTCTTCCAATATACCTATGTTTTAAATTTTGTATTTACTCTCGAAAACCTCTGATAATAGGCATATTAGAAATTAAATTCTATTTTTTTTCTGTACAGGGGACCTCCGTATCCTTATCCCTTTCCCACCCACCTTATTTACAAGTGTAAATAGTACACCAAATGAAAGCATTTTTAATGTACGTACAGATGAATGCAAAATACTGATATTCAGCCGTATCTGGTTATACTGGAAGCTGACCCCAATATAGTTTGGAAAAGGCTTGGAGAAAGAAAGAAAGAAGATATTAATGTGTTTTTTTGTGTAAAATAACGTAGTATACTAAGAGTAAACAATATAATTCTATAAAGATAAGTAAAATTTATTAATACAAAGTATGATTATCATGACAACGTTTTGTCGGCAGGCATAATTATGTAATAATGCACTCAAAATATTTAAGTTTTTAGCAATTGTGTTAAAATACTTTAAACATCTACACTAGTTTCAACTTTTTGTAAAAAGTCGTAGCGCACACATTTGCTACGACGTGCTTGTGCTACGAGAGCTACGCGTGCGATTACAGACGTAGTAGTGCGCGGATGAAGCATTAATTTTAGAAACTTATTCTTTATTTAGGAAGAAAGAAAGAAAAAGATTTTATTCCTTGCAAAAAATGAAACTATCACTAACACAAACCAAAAATAAAATAAAAACAAAATTACATAGTTTGACATAAATAGTGCATCTCATCCCCGCAAGGAAAAGGGGTGGCGCTCAGCATTATGCTGAGATAGTTTTGAGGTTCTGTATACACTATGCCTTGTGCGATGGACGAACTTGTATTCAATTATTTTCTTTCAAGCCTCTTTGTTATTATTATTGACATTCTCCATACTACCACGCCTATATTCCCCGAAGGGTCAGGCAGATATACTCATGTATACCCATAGTTCACTAGTTTGGTTAGGTCCAATTTAATACGGGGCGAGACTTATTGCCAATAAACAGGCACAAATGGAAACTGAGTAACTGAGAATTATTTGAGTTTTGATATTGCAAAAGATCTGTTAGTTTTAAATTAAATTACATACATTTCTAGATTCTCTATTTAATTATTTTTTATTCAATCGTATTTTTTATTGATAAAACAATTTTATTACTAAAAAATACCACAAAAGCAAACTTACCAGTTTTTACTACTTTACTGTGCACTATTTAAAACCACAGAAAGAAGATAAACCGTGAGCAAGACAGAACTTGTTTTACGCTTTGATACTAGGATAACATGACTCGCAGAAGCTAAAATCCGTTGGAAATCTTCACCTTATTGCCTAAAATAGTCTTTATGTCATGGTACCGACGCCCAACGTCAAGTACACATAATATTATGTTTTCCAAAATGCATTGGGCGAGAATGTTTCTGTAGTCCTGTAGCCGTGGCGTCGTTGCTCAGGAAACGCAAAGCCATTGCCACCGTGGCACTAGGATAGCAGAACTTCAAAAGAATTCTTCGAATAATTTCACATTTGGGACTGGCAAGGTAGATTCCGTTTTTGATGTTTCGGAAATAATTTGGTCCGAAGACCTACCCGGTGGGGTGCTCATATTATCACCGGTAGCTTCAAAACTTTCATGGCAGCAAAAGAAAAATGGGACGTTTAAGGGTTTAAAAAAATACCTGCGATTGTGAAACTGCATTTTTGTATCTTTACTAGGCATCTTACTAATATTATAAATGTGAAAGTTTGGATGTTTGTTTGTTTGTTTATTTGTTACTCAATCATGCAAAAATGACTGAACTAATTAACATGAAATTAACATGAAAACTAATTAACATGAAATTTGGTATAAAAATAGTATGTGACCGAGAATAATCTATAGGCTACTTTTTATCCCAGAAAAATGTCGGAATTTCCCGGAAATCCCGAAAAAAAAGATACTTATAGGAGAACTACTTACGGGATTGTAATGTAATTAGTTACTTCATCCATAATTGCACATACAAAATTTTCTTTCTTTCTTTCAGATTTCTCAAACGAGATTTCCGAAGCGTAGCTAAGATACTGCTACCTTGCCATGACTCCCTGCAAGCGTTCATACTAAGTAGGCTAAGAAATGTGCCAGTTCACTTTACTTTTTGGAACGCTAGAACAGAATTAATTATGCTCATTCTCAACAGAATGAGCATAATGTTGTCGTGAACACTGGAACATATTTATGTTCCAGTGTTCACGACAATATTAATATGAATTAAAACTATGAAAATACCTAGTTTGAAATTCGTATTAATAATACATCAAAAAGTAGAGATCAAGTACATTTTTAACTATAAAAA
Organism: Acronicta alni; assembly: GCA_964056405.1. Classification (NCBI taxonomy): domain Eukaryota; kingdom Metazoa; phylum Arthropoda; class Insecta; order Lepidoptera; family Noctuidae; genus Acronicta; species Acronicta alni. The sequence goes on from OZ043913.1 coordinate 19,832,476, forward strand.
TATATCCAGTTAATATTTACCAAATCTAGTCTTCCAGGCTGGCTTCTTGCTTTACTTTCTATGTATGTATGGCATCCATACTAGACAGAGCTCTGTTTTTGAACATATCCCATGCGTGCTCAATCGTCTGAAATAATCCTCCCCGCATAAATCTGAGCATCAAGATTGCCTCTGATCTAAATGAGATCGGTTCTTCCACCGAACCAAACCATTATTGCTCCTCCTCCATATGAACGAACTTCCTGACAAAATTTCAAACATTTATGACGTCTGAATGTCCTCTACACTCGAGTACGTCTTGTATCCGTCCTCATACAGATTCGAGATTCATCGGAAAAGCAAACACAACGCCAGTCTTCTTCTGCACAATTTCTGTGCAGAGTCTAATCTTGCAGAATCTTTCCTCTTTATAATAGTAGTGTAGAAGTGTAGATATACCTAACCATATATAATGGTCTAAACAATTATGACACGTAATAAACTATGATAAAACAATTGACAAAACCTGTCACCATGATAGTGAAGTCAGTTATTATAACAAATTATCATTACTGTTTAGCTTAAAAAGCTGACATCATTAATTATTATGCTCCTGCGAACTCTTTTGATTTATGCTGTTCTTCTTCTGGTAACACTAACGTTCCCATAGCAAAATATAGGTACTCGGCTCTTCGTTCTACTCTACGTGACCCAATAAACTCAGTTACGAAATTCCGGAGTCATCTAGAAAAATTAAAACATTATCTTATAAAAGTTTATTTATATGATCTATGATTTACAGAAATCATTATCAATAAATATCATTTATCATTTAAAGAAAAGTTTTTATACCTCGTTCAATATCGAGGCAGATGGCATTCGTTATGGGCTTGCGTTTCCCTCCATTTATTAATATTCTCTTTCTCACCAAGGTGTATAGAGAAAAACAGTGTATTCAGTAGACCCTGTACTAAAGACAAAAAAAAATACGGGTACCGCGATTCAAACTAGGTTTCACTATTTCCGCCGAAAAAACGTAACTCCAATTTAATATTTGGGTAGTAAATTTACTTTGTAAATATAAACGTACTAGCTTCCGCCCGCGGCTTCGCCCGCATGGTTTGTTGATAAAAAAGTAGCCAATATCCTTCTCCAGGCTACAGACTATCCATATCAAATTTTATCACTACAATATGCTCCTGTAAACTATGTTACATGATTTGTTTCGTTCAGCGAAAACATGTAGATTTTCCGAATACGAAACACGTGAGCAAGCTACGTAGAGCTGACCATGGGAAAAACATGGTGTACCTAAATGTATCCCTGCTACCTTTAAAGTTTGGCCTTGCGATTTATTGATCGTCATTGAAAACGCAACCTTTAATGGAAACTGCTGACGCTTAAAATTAAAGGGTAAGTTATTGGGTATTATTGGGATGCGTGGTATAAGCACATTATCACCCTTAGCTTCGCCAGTTAAAATTGTAGCCTTCACAATATGCCTCCCTAGTTCAATGACTCGCAATCTAGTACCATTGCATAATCTCGGTGCATCCAGGTTGCGCATTAACAAAACGGGTATACCTACCTTTAACTCAAGCTTATGGGATGGCACCCCGGATAGCTCCAAAGAGTTAAGAAACTCCACGGGGTAGCTCGTACAGTCATCGGATGACATGACTGTGTCGATGGAGTTGTACGTTGAAGTATCGCTGGTTGTTTCGTCTAAAATTTTTTTAATAATTTTGGCAACTGTCTCATTTCTTGGTGCCAATATGGTTCTTTCGCACAGCCAATTTTCATCCAGGATGTTTTGTTCTAAATTAGGAAAAACTTGTGCAATAAGCGCATCTTCCGAATCCACAACATGACAAAATTGGTTGGTAAATAGAACCATACCTTCATCGTCAGTTTCTATTCGACCTTCACCTATCTCGAGTTTCTCAGCGTACGCTCCCGACTCTACATCACTAAATAACTGGACACGCATGTTAGTGGTGAGGTGCAGTTTTTGAACTTTGTTCCATACATACGATGATTTCAGACATGCGTTAATTTCATCGGCTGCAGTGCCTCGCTCGATGACAGGCAAAGTCTGCCTGAAGTCCCCAGCCAATAAACCACCACACCACCCATTAACGTTTCATTGCTGTGTATGTCTTGCAGACAGCGATCAAGACTTTCGATGGCTCGTTTGTGTGACATAGTACACTCGTCCCACACGATAAGCTATGACGCTCCACTCAAGTCAATCTTATCGTGATATATTTCTTAAACTATTCGTCTAAATTACTTAGTGTAAAAGACAAAGTTGGTCTTCATTAAATACTGAATGCATTAAAAGTATCAGTTTTCATAAAAAATTGCTAAATATTCTAAAATTAGCATTGTAAAAAAGTATCAAATTTAAATGTATTTATGGCTTATAATTTGTGATATATTGGCTTCCACATAAAAGATAGATATATGCTGTCGCTGACTTTTATTTAGAACTGTTTATGGCAAACAATCCCACGATACATTATCTTCATTTAACTTCAACGGTTTAGGCAGCGCACGCCAAGATAGCTCTCAGAGGGTAGGATTTTTTCCGATTTACACAAAATATTTATAGATTGTAGCCTATGTGTTATTCTGATGTATAAGCTATATTACTGTAAAGTTTCATCAAAATCCGTTCAGTAGTTTTTGCGTGAAAGAGTATCAAACATCCATCCATCCATCTATCCATCCTCACAAACTTTCACATTCATAATATTAGTAGGAAGTAGGATTAGTAGGAAGTAGGATAGGATGTAAATTTCAACTTATTATTTTTTATTATTTTCACTGCATCACTGTTTTGAAAGTAGGTAAGTCGAGCTGCGTCGTGTTTTAGTTTCGAAAGTATGCATGCTAGTAAAATTCTGTGAACCGATTAAAATGAATTATTGCTAAAACGTGAATTGATTTAAAATACTTTTTTTTTTATTATAACAAAAATATCTTACAATCTAAAAACCACGAAGGTTTGTCCAGATTGCAGTGAATATCACTTATTACTTATTTCAGCATGATTTTTTCTGTAACTGGTGTCACTCTAAACTGCCTCTTAAACTCGTATATGTACTCAAACTAGTCAGTATGTGTATTTTATTATTTGACCAAAATAAATAATGCATAGGACATAATATAATTATGCAAAACATTCATTTATGAAAATCTAGGATACTTAAAAAATTATGAAATTTCGAAATCGCATAAATGTGCACTTTCGAGAGTTTTTCTATTTTCGTCATGTCATACCGCCAAACCGAGCCAATTCGCTTCCGCGCATATGAAACTTACCGCTTAAGAACCATGTACAGAGGCCAGCACATCAAGCTACCACAATCTGTCAAATTTGATAATTTTCAACTTAAATACAAAACTATAATGTTCTTATACAAATAGGAATTCTACCGTTTGTAACTGTTTAGAACTTTCTTTTATGCCTAGCTGTTTCTTTTATATAATTGTAATCTTTACAACATTCCTAAATTGTTCTCCAATTTATAATCCATCATTGTACAATACAAAACGATATTTTAAAAGAGTAACCATGGAGTTTCTTGCCGGTTCTTCTCTATAGGAAATGACTAATTTGGAACCGTGCACCTAGACTCGACATTTCATAAGTGCCTGTATATGGTTTATATGAAAATAAAACTATTTTGATTGAGGAAAATTTGACAGTTTTGGAAAGCTTGACCTGCTGGCGTCTGTACTTATTACTAGAAAAATAAACTCTATGTCAATAATTTCTAAGTTTCCATTACGAATACTGTCACGTATTTCCAACCATTTTACGGCTTAATGTCGGTGTCTCGAAAGATGGCGTTCTGCACGAAGATGAATGACCCTCGCTGCAAACAGTCGCCGGTTTATTGCTAAAGCAATAAATAAGAAAATAGAATTTAAAATATTGGAATTATGTAAGTAGTATGTATTTTGACATATTCATCGACACCCGCTGCAGTGATTTTTTACATTATTCGATCCGAAGCAATCAGGGTTCGTTGATAAGCGCATCTTTTGACCAATTTGGGGTATTATTTGTTTTAAAATAAATAAATACTTTGGACAAGATGGTGCTGTGTATCTAGTCCTAAACTAAGCAAAGCTTAATACTTGTAAATTTTCAACTTTTTTTTTAATAGGATTTTTGAAATAATAGGACTAGACGACGTTTGTCGAGAACTACGTAGTATCCAATTAAAATCAAGATGAGCATATCAACATTTCTTTTTAGGTATAATCTTTTAGTGTTTATTCAGTACAAGTCGATCTCGAGCGTTCCCGGCTAGAGCTCGATATGTACTGAATCTGTCTTAATGATGTCGAGTCTTATATTACAAGCAGATAGGTAGGATGGCGACTGAGAGAGGGGGTAAATCATAATTTTGTCATGCGCGTGTTTCTGTCGATAAAACGGTAATCATTAGTCCCGTATTGTATTTATAGAGATATTTTCCCATACTTTCTTACTTGCTGGGAGTAATTAAGAAAATATGAGAGGAAATCTGTTTAACGCTTCAGAGGGTTGTGAGTTATTGAAAGATTGTTAATTGACCACAATGTAGGTATTTTGATTGCGTTGTGTGGGTTGCATCAGGGAAATCGAATCAAGTTGAACCGACCCACCGGACGGTGGTTCTATCATAATTGACATTTTGTTGTGGCTGTAAATATACATAGGTACCACGTATGTGACAGACTCACAAAAAACAAAGAAATCATACAGTGGCTACCAGGAAAGTATGAACACCAGGTAGCCAATCGCAATTAACATCACACGTACCAACATTTACATAAACACTTTAATATTGTACACAATTAGTATATCTGAATCCGAAATCATTTACGTGAAGTAGGTATGCGTTCCCGAAGGCCGCTGAGAGTTCCAACTATAGCACCCCGCAATCACATAACATACACACAAAAATCCAATTTTTGTGTGTATGTTTGTAATGAATAAACTCAAAAACTACTGTGTCGATTTCAAAAATTATTTCACCATTGCAAAGCTACATTCATCCTGAGTAACATAGGCTATATTTATTGCTAGAATAGATTAGGGAATCTTATGTCCACCCGTGTGAAGCCGGGACGGGCCGCTAGTTTTATTGTAATCTTAAAATTAAAATTCAAAAAAGCAAGCAATTCTTATTTGTTCCCTCATGTCAGTATCCAATTTATTAATTATATTGTATCGAACATTATGGTAAAGAATGATAAATATTTATATTTTAATATTTATTTTCTATTATACGACCTAGAAATGCATACATGCTAGAAAAAAGTAAAGTAACAAATAATTGTCTTAAATCTTAATAATCTCTCTTAAGGTTTGAGGCCATGATTTGTACCTACTTAATTATATTACATGCCGCGTGAATTGAGTTCTATTTACTTCCTACACGTTAGGAAAAACACGCGAGTGTTTATTCTGTATATAGGTTAATAATAATATTTTCTACGTCCATATTATGGACATTTCAAAAATAGGTGGTTTTTAACCAAGATCTAGCTCTTATACTAAGAACGCCTACCTTAATTCTACATCTTACTTAACTAATAATCTTAACTAAGAATGTATCAATTATATTAATAGGGACAATTACGTCGAGAGCTTCGGTCACCCTAATGCTATCTTGTGAACGAAACCATAGCTCGCTTTTAAATCGATGAGGGCCATCTATCGAGTGGAATGTCAAACAATATTCCGTCTGGATAAATGCGCTACAATTTAACTTTACTTGAACATACATAGTTTATTATTATTTTATATAAACGCTAATGAACCAGTACCTAGTATTTCTGAATTTATATCAAGACAGTAATAACACTGTTATAATAATTTTATTATTTAAATAAACATACCAACATATTATTATGGAAATATTTATTAAACGTTTAAGATTTGATATTTCTCTACCTTATTATTATCAAAATGACTTTTAAATATGGTGGTTGTGTTTAAATTGTGTGTTTTCAGGTATTTAAATGACCACATTTTATATAAGTATTAAATATATCTAAACCCTAAGCTCCTACTGGGAACATTTCTATAACTTTGTTTATATAATTTACAATACCATCTTGAGCATCTGATTAAGACATTTTATAAATGCTTTTGCTGACTTAAGTCAAATACGAATAAGCTTATTTTTACGCAAAGGATGTAGGTACTGTAGAGGTCGCTACCAGGAGTCAGCAGGAGACTGGCTGGTTTAAGAAGAAGTAATCATTCGAAATTATTGTAGAATGTTTAGTCAAAGTGATTAATGGTTGTCAGAGAGAATTCCCTTGACCTTTGAAGAATAAAGTCGCAGAGTACCTTTTAACCGAGAGTTTCTTTGAATAGGCCTCCTAGGATCCCATCAGGATCCTATAAATGGCGGAGGCACCGGGTAATATTGAAAAGTTATTAATAAATATATTATGTTTTTAGTGGAGCGTGTGAAAATAATTTGCCAAGCGAGTCGTCGACTAAGTATAAGGCGACAACCGATTGAATGAACCCCCAAGGAAGGAATTTATATTAATCGAAGGAATATAGTGAATACCCATTGACCTGAGCTAAATGGTTTAAATATTTTTGTATAAGATGTCACAGGAAATGCAATTGTTTTCTGGGCTCGATTATGTGTCCCTCGACGAGTTTTTAATTCAATTCAAGTTAGTGGCAGCCGTAAATAAATGGCCAAAGAGCGATCTAGCACTAATACTGGGCGCATATCTGAGAGGACCTGCGCTTCTTTTCTATAAATCTGTATTTTATGATGGGGTAAACCTTGAGACAATTTCTGATCAATTAAGAAACGAATTCCCATCAGAAATTAATTATGTAGAACTATTTTATAAAACCAAGCAAGAAATTAATGAAGACTTGATTACATTTTTCTATCGATTATCAGATATAGCTACAAAAGCTCAAATTGTTGATGAACATATTTTCATCAAAATATTTTTAAAGGGGTTGTTATATAAAAACAAGCTTAAATTGGGCACAAATATATATTCGTCTTAGTCAGAACTAAGTGCCACGTTTTTTCAAATAAAATATTTATTTGATGATGAAGAATCTCTAAAAATGAGAAGTTATCATCCGTCAAGTGAGACCACGTCTAGGTCACCTATCAGGGATGAGTTGCCTAAGCCGCAATACAAGTTGCGACCACAACAACATTTCACATGTGCAGATAACAAAGCTTACTATAATTCTAGCTCAAGATGGGAGCCGCGAGCTCCAAATAATTCAAATTACCAAAGATATAAAGATCAAAGATGCAGTTCACGCAGGGTGCATGCTGTGTCTGAGATGGATCAGAATTTAAAGAAGAATATGAAATCGGGTCAGTTCTGTCCATTTGTTAATATTTATATTGCTAATAAGGCTTGTGTCGCATTATTAGACACCGGTGCATCTGTTTCGTGCATGTCGGTACAACTCGCAAGAAATTTGTATTTACGCTACAAGTGTGAATCTGCAGATAAACGTTTTGTAAGGTCTATTTCGGGTTCTTGTTTGACTGTTGTCGGTGAAGTTATAGTTAATTTTATGATAGATTCTTGTTACTTTACTAATCAATTTATTGTTATTAAAGATATTGATCAAGAACTAGTGCTTGGACAAGATTTCTTATTAAAAAATAAGGCAGTTGTAGATTTTTATAATAATTGTTTACTAATAAAGGGGCGTTTAAATGTGGAGTTTTTGGATAGAACATATGAACAGAATAACATGTCTGTATCTCACTCTGTGACATATGATGAATGTTGTCACCATATAAACAATAATGATAATGTTATAAATGTTAATTCAAAAATTGATTATTTATATTGTCTGAAAGTAGAACAGGAGAACGATAGGAAGACATTGGACTTACCTGTTGTTGAAGTAGTCGATGATTTAGGTGAGGTTATTATGAATAGTAATAAATATGAAGATAATCGCCAAATAATTTATAAAGATTCTGTGTCATGCCAGCAGGATGGTAACGATTTATGTAAAGCAAAGATTTCAGAGCTTGAACATCTGGAGTCTGAACACGGTGAATTAAAGGATGTTCAGGTAGCTATGGCACCAAGAGCAACAAAAAAACATTTTTTAAAGAAAATGAAAGTTAATAAAATTTCATCAAATAAGCTTAGTGTAACAAAGCCCTTATATCAAACGGTTATTATGGTTGCCAAGGGTAACTGTCGTAACCATGATAAAATTGTCAATGTCAGAAGACATAATATTTACTTTTATAAAACTTTCTTCAAAAAGGTTTTAAGTGATTTAAGAAACAAACTAAAAATAAATTATAATAATAGAAAAGGTTTTATTACAAAGTTAATTTTATTTAGATTATTAGTTTATACACCCAAACATTTAAATAAAAAAACATTTAAAGTTTTATTTATATCGTATAGAGAACCATTTCATATTCGATAGTAATTTAATTTCATACCATTCAAGCACAAGCACATTAACTTAGCTTGGAAATTGAGCGACATATTATTAATTATTTTGTTTGTTTTCATGTACATCAATGAGGGCTGTCTGAACAAGCTGGAGAAAGGAAATTCGGATGACAACGACCTAAAAAACACTACTTTGTGAAAGAACTCCGATTAAAAAAAATCAAGAGGGTTTTGTTTTGTTCTATCTAGAGGGAAGGATTCGGAAAAAGCTGTTTTCGACTTTGTTGATAAGATATAGTCTTTGCAAAGTGTGTTTGTTTTGAACACAACCGATTCAGCAATATCCGAAGGTTCCATAACATATTTAATTCAATGAACGTTAATGTATATTTATTGAGATTTAAATATGGGAAGTCAAGTAAATTTTTGCATTTTATTCGGAGTGATTTCATGCTAAGACAATATGGCAATTTAATCTTTTCCTTTCTCTGACTCAATTGCGTTAGAAAAAAGTTAAGGCTTAAGATGTGGTATTGTATTTAATTTGAATTTCTTAGACCCTTCAGGAATGATGCGTTGCTGATTGTACTTTAAATTTTGAAGCATCAGTAGTGAGGAGGCTGCTTCGCGTCTTTACCAGGCATTTTGTCGCGTGGAAGTTTGTGACGACATTGTTCTCTTAATTCTTTACTGTGATAGATGTTATTTCTCTTAAATATTAGTTTAGGTAAATGTTTTTTTTTATTTAGCACAAGAGATGCAACACGCCACAAACTATCCCTTAGCAAGGGACATGCCTCACGTGCGCTGTAATTATATTTTCGCCTGAAACTGATAGTTCGTGTTAGGCACTAGGTAGGGAAATGTTTATTTCTTCTATGGATAACACTGCATGTATTATCCATGATGGTGGGCGCAGCTGATGTAGAGGTCGCTACCAGGAGTCAGCATGAGACTGGCTGGTTTAAGAAGAAGTAATCATTCGAAATTATTGTAGAATGTTTAGTCAAAGTAATTAATGGTTGTCAGAGAGAATTCCCTTGACCTTTGAAGAATAAAGTCGCAGAGTACCTTTTAACCGAGAGTTTCATTGAATAGGCCTCCTGGGATCCCATCAGTATAGTACTTATAACAATTATAATCAACATTTTTAACATTGAAAATGTTTAGATTTTTTTTTGTAGGTATAAAATCTTCATTTTAGGTGTATCAAACTCTATCGCAAAAAAAAATAACAATAAAAGGTTTTCAAGTATTAGTTTATTACTGACTTATTTTTTGACCTAGGTATGCGATATACCTCCGAATTTATTAACTTATAATCCCATAAATTATTAATACGTTTGGTGGATTTGAGCGTATAAGGATATGCAGCTAGAAATAACACAACTCCTCTGTTCACCGCAAAGTAAAATGCTATAACTATTAAAAAATGCATGTGATTCATTTAACAAAAAGAAGAAAGAAAAATTCCCCGCCATTATGCCATTAAACACTTTCACTTTTATTTTTTTCTACAACAATTAAGTACTCTGGAGGGTCCTCTCTGGCCGGCCAGTTAAGGTAAGACAGAGTTTAGAGTGCAGCAGACACTCTTGGGGTACCACTCCAGTTACCTAATACGGGTAACTGAAAACGAGGCCCTGACCGACTCCGTGGGGTAATAAAAACCGCAGTGTCACCACTCACCATGAGCTCACAGCCTGCTCTGCGATTTTTGCGCCTTTCTTTAGACCTTATGACACATTTTTTGTTTTATTATCATAGGATGGTAAAAAAAATTCTTATTCTACCCTCCGGTTTTACGTCAATCTCATGATACCTCATCATGAGATTAACGCTTGTCGTAGAGGGTTATTGTTATTAACTATTTACTAACAGAAAATCCAGGATTAACCTGGTTTGTATTTTTTTAAGCAGTTGTCTACATGGCCTCTACGTATCACATAGAGACATGAATATGAGCTTTATAATAAAAAACAAAATTAAATAATCATATCATACTAATATTATAAATGTGAATGTTTGGATGTTTATTTGTTACTCAATCACGCAAAAACGGCTAAACTGATTTGCATGAAATTTGGTATACTAATAGTATGCGACCGGGAATAAAGTATAGGCTACTTTTTATCCCAGAAAAATGTCGGAATATCCCGGAAATCCCAAAAAACGGATATAGGGGAACTGCTTACGGGATTTGAATGAAATTTCATACACACATAGTTTGTGACTGGGAATAAAGTATATGCTACATCTTATCCCAGAAAATTTTCAGAATATCCCGGAAATCCTGAAAAACAGATATAGGAGAACTACTTATGGGATTTTAATGAAATTTCATACATATATAGTATGTGACCGGGCATAAAGTATAGGCTACTTTTTATCCTAGAAAAATATCGGAATATCCCGGAAATCTCGAAAAACAGATATAGGGGAACTACTAACGGGATTTGAATGTAATTTCATACATACGAAGTATGTGACCGGGAATAAAGTATGGACTACTTTTTATCCCAGAAAAATGTCAGAATATCCTGAAATCCCGAAAACAGATATAGGAGAACTACTTAAGGGATTTTAATGAAATGTTCATACATACATAGTATGTGGCTAGTAATAAGTATAGGTTACTTTTTATCCCAGAAAAATGACGGAATATCCGGGAAATCTTGAAAAACTGGACACAGCGGCATGACTAAACGTCCGTAACCATGGAGTCATGGCGTCGTTGCTCACGAAACGCAAAGCCGTTCCTATCGTAGAGTTTCACCAAACTTTTCCAGTAGATACTTTTTTGTTGTAATCTTCGAACGATATTTTAGTTGAACACTTATGCAGGTGGCCCTGGTATTTATAGTGTACCAAAATTATTATTTTTTACAATTGTTTTAGAACTTTTATTTATTAAATCTTGATGCAGTGGAAACTGAAATTTACAAGACTGTCCCTCTAAGTAAGACTGACAGTCATCAACATCTTCCTGTCTTTACAATTTCATTTACTCCGTCACTGAAAAAAATACTTTCACTTTTGTTCCTCATTACCCATCCTGTAAGAGATTTCGTAAATTTGGTTTTAATTGGAATGCGCTTTGCAGGCTCCCAAATTTTACCATTATTGTTTTTTTTTTGTAATAATTAGATACTATTGGTAATTATATTCATAACACTAACAAAAGTTCTCCTAGGCGGGGATTCGAACCCTGGTCTCCCACGTGATTGGCGGGGATACTTATTACTATACTACCGAGGATTGTGTTAAATTAGTTAAAATTAGGGCTCAGCTGTTTCTCATAATATGATAATTTTTCTGTATACGTTTCTCTCAACCAAGAATAAGATTATAATGAGTATAACCGTCTAATGCATTCACTCGCTTATTTATTTTTCGTGCAGTGTAACGCCGAACGTAAAAGAAGTGATAGCCTAGTGGTATGACCATTGGACTCCAAAGTCTGAGGTCTCGAGTTAGAATCCAAGGCACGCTCCTCTGACTTTTTGAAATCATGTGCGTATTATTAATTAATTATTGCTCGCTTAAACGGTGAAGGAAAACATCGTGAGAAAACGTGCATACCTTAGAGATTTTCTGGACGGCGTGTGAAGTCTGCCAACCCGCACTAGACCAGCGTGGTGGCCTATAGTAATCCCTAGAATTCTGTGAGAGGCGACCCGTGCCCGTGCGGACAGTATATTCGTTGATCTTCATCAACGAATATACCGTTTCAAGACCATTCTTCAATGGTCTTATTGAATTAAAATATTTATTTACTTTGACTTTTATTATAAATTGAGTTTCTAAAACTACCCCACACGACCCAGTCCACTTGGATAGCATAATAATTTCTCATTGTAGACTTAAAATGTGTTTATGGTAATGTAATATCCTACGTAAATAAACAATAAGCCCTCTGTTTAACCGCCCTCAATATTTTGTTTGTTAAAGAGCAGGGAAACATCAAAATACTAAAAGATATCAAATGTTCAACATTTTCTGTTCATTAAAAAACGTGGAACCTTTGCCATCTTATGATAAATCAAAGAGGTACACATCGTAAACATGCGGAGTTGGCAGGTAAAAAGTAGAACAAATACCGATAGTACGATATAGCATCTTTCCTACTTAGCTCTATACGAATATAGGTACTTACAATTGCCAATCCAATAGTAAACAAATCTCCCGACTAATTTCTTATTGGAAGTGGTGGTTAGTCAATACAATAGGTCAACACTAGCACTAAGATGACACTAGAAGAAATAAATCTCCAAGTGTGAAATACTACTTTTAGTGAACTGTAAAAAAATAGAAATACGTAATGGGAACTACTTTGTGAAACAATATTTTAAAATGTATTTAGCAATAATTAACTAGCTCTTGCTGGCGGTTTCAGTCGCATTCTAGAAGGACTATTGTTATAAATAAAGACATCAAGTAACTTTAAAAAAATATTTAATATTGCTCTAGGCCAAAGTAACAATTTACAGTCAGATTAACATACAATAATAAGTCGGACAGAGATTCGATGCATCACAACAAATAGCGGAGAGTTAGAGAGCCAGAGCGGCAGTGGTACCGCTGGTACCACTGCTGCTCTAGCTCTACTAGCTGTGAAGTCAGCGGCAGCAGCACCAGCAGCACCAAGGGCACCGTTAATGCCAGTGACACCAGCAGCGCCAGCGGGACCAGTGGCTCCAGCAGCACCAGCAGCGCCAGTAGCACCAACAGCACCAGCAGTACCAGCAGTGCCAGCAGCGCCAGTAGCACCATCAGCGCCAGCATCACCAGCAGCACCAAGGGCACCGGTAATGCCAGTGACACCAGCATGGCTAGCGGGACCAGTGGCACCAGCAGCACCAGCACTGCCAGCTGCCCCAGCAGCACCAGCAGCACCAAGGGCACTGGTAATGCCAGTGACACCAGCAGCGCCAGCGGGGACAGTGGCTCCAGCAGCACCAGCAGCGCCAGTAGCACCAACAGCACCAGCAGTACCAGCAGTGCCAGCATCACCAGCAGCACCAAGGGCACCGGTAATGCCAGTGACACCAGCATGGCTAGCGGGACCAGTGGCACCAGCAGCACCAGCAGTGCCAGCTGCCCCAGCAGCACCAGCAGCACCAAGGGCACCGGTAATGCCAGTGACACCAGCAGCGCCAGCGGGGCCAGTGGCTCCAGCAGCACCAGCAGCGCCAGTAGCACCAACAGCACCAGCAGTACCAGCAGTGCCAGCATCACCAGCAGCACCAAGGGCACCGGTAATGCCAGTGACACCAGCATGGCTAGCGGGACCAGTGGCACCAGCAGCACCAGCAGTGCTAGCTGCCCCAGCAGCACCAGCAGCACCAAGGGCACCGGTAATGCCAGTGACACCAGCAGCGCCAGCGGGGCCAGTGGCTCCAGCAGCACCAGAAGCGCCAGCGGGGCCAGTGACACCAGCAGCACCAGCAGTGCAAGTAGCACCATCAGCGCCAGTATCACCAGCAGCACCAAGGGCACCGGTAATGCCAGTGACACCAGCATGGCTAGCGGGACCAGTGGCACCAGCAGCACTAGCAGTGCCAGAAGCGCCAGCAGCACCAGCAGCACCAAGGGTACCGGTAATGCCAGTGACACCAGCAGCACCAGCAGCGCCAGTAGCACCATCAGCGCCAGTATCACCAGCAGCACCAAGGGCACCGGTAATGCCAGTGACACCAGCAGCACCAGCAGCGCCAGTAGCACCATCAGCGCCAGTATCACCAGCAGCACCAAGGGCACCGGTAATGCCAGTGACACCAGCAGCGCCAGTGGGACCAGCAGCACCAAGGGCACCGGTAATGCCAGTGACACCAGCAGCGCCAGTGGGACCAGTGGCACCAGCAGCACCTGCTGGTGCTGCTGGTGCCACTGGTCCAGGCGCCAGTAGCGTAAGCAGCACTAGCAGCACCAGCAGCACCAGCGGCACAAGCGGCGCTAGAGGCACCAGCTACGCCAGCAGCACCAGCATCTCCAGCAGCAGCGGTAGAGGTACCTGTAGGTGTAAAATCATATTAGTCAACTATAACCGATTCTGTCATTCGTCTCACTTTCAAAGCCCTCTCACATAAAATCAGTTCATACAATAATTAGAAGCCAAATCTTTACTGAAAGGCTTCCTACATCATACGTCAAACAAAAAACAACAAATGCAGAAAAACAACGCTGTGCATGTCAAGTTTCTGGATACGGTACCGCAGCACAAATCCCCACACTCATCTCGATTAACAACGAACGTTCTATAATGAAAGTGAAAACTCATCTCAACAATCAATTGTTAAATTCAATCAATATTGTTGTCTAAATTGTTTATTTTTATTATAATTATCACCTGTATCATTATGCAATGCAATAAATATGAATATGAATAATTACAGCGTTTGAAACAGTTAAAAATAATTTCTTACGATGCATGTGTACACACACAAACAATACCGTCTAACGATGATATTAATTTTGCTAAAAATAAACGCTGTTTGGCCATCCTAACTTAAATTGGAAACTGCAAATGGTTACATTGTAAACAGTGTCGATAATAATTATGACTAATGAAACTAACAGAACAAATTGGATTGATCTCACCGAGATTCCGCATCATGATGGCATTCCTGCCTTAGACCTGTACTCCCATCGCGACAACAGCATCTGCGACGTGACAATGGAAGTTGTGAAGTTGGCAGCAATACGTCACATTCGACATCTCCATGATTACAATGATATCTGGACCTTCCCGCAGTCCTATATGGCTGAGCAGGTCTCTCTCGCACGTATCCAATCACTGCACAGATACCTCCAATTTAAAAAATCTTCTTAATTATTGTATTTGTAAGAATCCGTCGTCCTACGACGGTGGGTAGTTTTTTTGTTATTGTTCCAATAAATCATTACAAAGCTCTATGTAATCCAAAACAAAGCAAAATGTAATGCTGTAGGTACTTAAGTATGAAAAACTTCAACTTCAAAATTACAATTTATAAAACCAGTAATGGCTTTCACGGCTTTGTGGCGCTCGAATTCAAATTCTGACGTTATAAATAAAGACCTCTATTAAATGTTCATTTTTGAGAATATCTCGGATATAAAAACGTATACACGGGTTGGTTGGAGTACCGCCTTTTTTTGAAGTCTTTTAAAAATAGTACCTACCTAATTATCACGAAATAGTACGGTCACCAAATGCGCTTTAAAAGTTCCAACTAAATTTGTTGAATAAATTCCAATTAATTAAAAATATACCAGGACCAATATTATTTAAGCGATGTATAAAATCGAGCGCTCTTTGGTTTCAATGTGTGCGTACGCGTAATGTTGCTGTGCGCGACTCTATATACCTAAATTTGAGTTCGTCGAAATTGTAACAGCGTCCTTAAGGGGTGATAGCCTAGTGGTATGACCATTGGACTGCCAAGTCGAAGGTCTCGAGTTCGATTACAAGGCACGCACCTCTGACTTTTCGAATTCATGTGCGTATTAATAATTAATTATCACTCGTTTAAACGGTGAAGGAAAACATCGTGACGAAACCTGCATACCTTAGAGATTTTTCTCAACGGTTTGTGAAGTCTGCCAACCCGCACTAGGCCAGCGTGGTGGACTATAGCCTAATCCCTCCCAATATGAGAGGAGACCCGTGCCCAGCAGTGGGACAGTATATGGGTTGATGACGATTAAATGTTCAACATTTAATCGGATCTCGATTAAATATTAAAGTAATCTTGTATAAGTTAATCTAAAGTAATCTTGTCTCTGTAAATTGTACTTTGTCCTAGACCAAATAGGATTAACATACATGCAATTAATAGTTAATACAATGATAGGACAGAAATTCGATGTTACTATCATATCAACTAGCGGTAAAGTGGGGTGAGTGTTTTTTTTGTCGGACATAGTTCTTCAACAGTTCGTTGTAACTTAACCAGTCTTGGTGGCCGCTATGGAAGGCCGAGGGAAAGTATAGTAGTGACGTGTAAAGTTTTTTTTTTAGGGTAGGGGGTGGGACTTCCTGAACATTTAATTAACCAGGTTGTGTATTGGCATTAACAATTAATACTTTTTGTGATTAAGTGTGCGTGTTTGGACTTTATCAGTGGTTTCTAACTTATTGGCACGACCCATTAAAAGTTCAGTTTATTGTTTAGATATACGTGTTTCTTATATTGAACGCCACTGTTCCTCCCGCTTTCGTATCTTTCGTGGACAATGTTACATCGTGAAAAATCTAGCTTGCTAGAAACCATGTGGATTAATTAGCAATACCTTTTGCTATGTAAAGCATAATATAAGTATTCTGAGAGCCCTAATTTTTTGGTTGCGGTGTCAATCATAGAACGAGTGGCTTTTGCTCACTGCCAGAAAAGGTAAGTAAGTGAGTAGTGGGTAATTTGAGTTTTAGCTGAAACATTGTAGTACCTGTGTAGATCACTTTCTCCACCGGGACCTCTTCCTGCAAATGTAGAGAACATCGTCGCCAACAGCAATAGTCTTGAAGTACTCAGGATTCAAAACAATTTTGCACCTTTTACTGCTCATCTGAAAAATCCAACATATCCGAAATTAAGTTCCGATTCTATGTTAATTTGCATGCTAACAAAATCATTGTAAATTTCTTTGATTTTCTCTAAGCAGTTTGATAGTTCACGAATGTGCACACCATTAACATTTGTCATAGTTGGCGGTATTCAAATGCTGTAAATGATAAAGCTTAGAATTTTGTGAGAAATAACTTCACTTAAAATTTTGATGTTCATGTTTGTACTATGAAATGTGAAATTAATTTAAAGCCTATAGTAGAATAATGTAGGTACAATAAATTGAGGCTAATTAACTACATGGATCAGTACCTACCAATAATATTATAGAAGTAGAGATTACAATGTATTATGTAGGTGGCCAGAAGTAAAGTAAAAGATTAAGTGAACAAAGAAATAAATGTCAATACTTACTTAAATGAACAAAGAAGAATTTTCAAAGAGAGCCCGACTGGGTGTAAAGCAGCACGATGCTCAGGTTTAAGGTCACCCTGCCGGGCAATGTAGAGAAGTAAGCTGGTCTGGAGACCAGGTTGACCGCTGCCAACCCCGTTCACGCTCGCACTGTTCTCGAACCCTCGACGATAGGAACACTGAAACGTTATGGGCAAGTAGTGTAAGACTGTGTGACGGTATTTTATAGCACAAATGAGGTTGATCTCTCACACCACTAAGAAACAAATTAAGTATCTGGGTCACTTTTCTCGAAGCCACTCGGATGCTACACTATCTTCATTGCTAGAATTCTGAATTCTCAGTAATAAAGAGATCATAATATTAGCATCATCAACCCATATACTGTCCCACTACTTGGCACGGGTCTCCTCTCACTGTACAAGAGAAATTAGGCTATAGTCCATAATATTATATATAGGTACATTCCCAAATTACATAAAGATTCTTTAAAGATGATTTTGTCACTGATACACTCACTCACCGATAATTAATCAGAACTCCAAGGCAGACTAAAGCTTCAATTTTTGAACACAAATAGTATTTAGACATAATCATCATCAGCCCAAATTCGTCAAATGCTGGACATAGGCCTTTCCTAGCTTGTAAATGAGACAGAGCCCGATCATCGGCGTTCCATGTGCGGTTATTTAGCTTGTATAACTAAAACAACTCAATTTTGGTCCCGTTTTCTAGATAAAGGAATAGGAACGAATTGCAAACCTATAACCGTCAATATTAAAATGTAGGACCAAGAATTTGGTTTTACATTAGATTTACCTTTTTTTTTTGGAGGCTGTTTTGTTTTTGAAGGGATTTAACATGTCATTTACGGACCTACATAAAGTTGAAATTAACATTTAGAGCTTCTAAACATTGTGATTTTGTATTTATTTTATTTACGTAATATGTATGTAATTGAATAGATCGAGTTAACTGAGGTTTAGATGAATAAAGTTATCGAAACACATAATTCACCGTCCGCCCGTGTACACGTTATAGGACACAGTAGGTCATTGTAGGTATTTGATAAACTTGGTCTTGATCAAATGTATAATGGTTGAGTAAAAAGTTGTTGTACAGATCGCGATCTTCCTGGTGAAGGCTTGATCACGCCACCACGCGGCCCATTGCAGTCATTGACGTCGATTTGGTTTCTGTTGCTCAAAGGACCACTATTTACTATGTATATTGACTACGTAGGTAACGACCGACGCCTTTAATTATAACAACAACTCCAAACAATATAACTGTAATGAATTAGTGTATGATAGGTAAATAGATTAGGTTGTATAGCGCCGTAGCGCGCGCGCGACAATCGAGCTCGACCGACGGTTTAAGAAGAACTGGGCACGGCACGGGCGGCAGGCGGCTGGGCCGAGGGGTTGTACGTTCGTTGTACGAGCGTGTGATGTCGCTCGAGTCGCATCGCGCGGCGTAAAGGTCAACACACTGCTTGATAAATATTGTTCCATCATGTCATGATCTCCCAATTCCACATAAAGTTACGTCGAGGGCAATATAAATTTTAGTTACTAAATACTTACTTTTGTTAAAACTTATAACTTACCCTAGCTTTCGCTTGGGAGACCAAATAACGAATGATCTATCTGCAAGGGTAAGCTGCGTTTGCTGAGGTCAATCCATGGATGGGTAGTCGAGAGCTGGATCTGCTTACAGTACAAAGTATTCCCAGCATAGTAGGGAAAAGGCTGCGGTAATAGTTACCTTAATTACCCAATAAAAAAAAATCTTTGTTTTCAACAGAATTAGTAGAAGCAAAAATGAGCAAATCTTAGCGAAACCTCTTCAATTAAATTAATTGAAGAGGTCCTTTTTGATCTAGAATCCATAAAAGGGTCACAATTAATTCTCATGACAAGGAACTCACTTAAAAGTTTTAAAAATTTAGCTTACCTTATAAATTTAAACCAGCACTTTGAGTATTTATATTTTGTATGCGTTCCCGTCTCGTAAATTTTAGTTTCCGCATTATGATTTAGTAAAAGTTCTAAAACGATTGTAAAACATTACCTAGAATTTGTAAAAGTATCCAATCAAAAGTTACTTTATCCTATCCTATCCTGTATAACTACTGTTTTTAAAAAAAAACTTAGATTTTTTTTAATTTTTAAAGGAGCTTTTTTTATTATGTCTTAATTAAATTATAAAATTATAATAGCTTTATTATACCTCACACTTATTTCTTACAATATATATATTTAAATATATATTTTTTAATTAAATACACGCCGTTAAAACAAACCATATTTCAAATCACATCTCATAATAATTTATGACAGTTTTACATAATTATGATAAAAAATAGATAGCCGATAAAATTGTCGCGTCTTAAACAGAGTTAACGACTGCATTGACGTAACGCAATACACACAGGACAATTTTTATAATACGAGTATGTCTTGTAAAGACGTTTCTTTAAAAAGTACCAATATGGTACTGACGCTGTCGTGTCCGCACCAACAAGTTCAGCGAGTTTTGAAGCATTCATATAGTATGCCTTTCTTATCTTTCTCTTCATGCGCTTCTTCTTCCTCTTTGCTCTTTTCTTTTCTGCATGAAAATTCATTTCTGCAAGTAGACAAATATTATTCTTGTAACATAGCATAAGACATTCTAGATATATTTTTGTGATTTTATGGTCCCTTTATAAATACGAAACTGCTACTCAGCTTTCCTAACAGAAAAAGCCAATATTCACAAAAAAGCTATAGGAGGGTCATAAATGTCGTGAAAGGCTTCGAGAGAACAATGACTGCTGTGCCTTTACTTGCTCGAATTGGCGATAATGCCACTAGAAAGTAAAAAAAAACTCTGACCGGACGGGGAATCCAGAACTTAGCAGTTCACTGCCGACTTAGCGCAACGACACAAACGTTGAACGATGTATGAAGAAGCAGAAGCAGTTATATATGTTATACAAGGACACACTTATCTAGGTTGTTAAAATTGTTAATCCTATACATCAGATTCTATGGTAAGTGTTGAACACTTACGAAAACTAAGATAAAACAGTTGTAATGTAATTGTTTATTTCTTTCTGTTATACTTATCTTTATTTGTCAAGTATTAACAGGATTAAATATATTATTAATCAGTTTACTGTGAGAAGCTGAAATTCTGTAAAAGCTTCCTTCATGCGTCTCCGACCATTGACAAAATGGTCTCTAGCGAGTCTGCTCAAGGGTGGCTGGCGACGCACCACAGCACCGCTTCTGACAAGTTTTTTTCTATAAGGACCTTTGTCGCACAAACCGAATACCAACGCCCGGTTGTCACTACTGTGAGGGCTACCCAGAGCACACGGCACAGCACACAACGGAGCTATGCCCATCATATTGAGAGCACCGGGCATTGAAGTGCGCGAACATGCCTGATTAATAACAGTTTTAATTATTAAAAAAATATTAACTGGAATTTTGATTCGTGTAGGGTGCGTAGACACACAAAATTTCATCTTACTTTATGTGACTTTTTTGTTTTAAATACTTATATGTTTTGCTGCCTCTCATATTATTAAAAGAACAAAATTAAACAAAGCAACGACTATGTTCAAAATCTAATATACCTATAGGCTACGTTTGATGTCTATTCTTAATCAGCTATCTACGCGCATTGAGAAATATTATTGACCAGCGGCTCAGAGCCTTATTTTTTAATTCCTAGTAGCATCATTATATATTTTATAATAAGCAAATAATTTATAAAAAGTCTCATGTGAATGGCATAAATATAATCATTGTGAACACCGTAGGCTACAGAATGTACTTGAATGAATAAGAAAGAAAGATAAGGTAAGAGGAATGCTCACTAGGCCTTTCCATCATGGCCTAATTGCAATGTAGTGCTCTGGGCATTTTTCATACTAGAAATAAATTTAAAATTCTCGTACTATTCCTGGCTAATAGCATGCTATAGGCTGAATTAACTAGTTAATGTGATCTACGCACATACGAAATTTTACACAAATTTAATCAAAAAATTCAATACTGGCTGTAATAAAATAAAAGTCGCATAAAGTCATGGAAATTGACGTGCAATAGCATCGCATTCAAATCGCGATGCTCTCACTCAGCCGTTATGAAGTATTTATATCGCCATAACATTATGCCTGTACATATACTGATACTTATTTGATAAAATACGCTACAGACTTTACAATATTAGGTACGTACCTGAATATTATATGATGTTCTCTATGGTACTTAAATTTATTTTATATCTGGAACCGATTCATAGAGTGCGTCGCCCACCTGGCGTACGTTCAACTAACGAGTTATCGATCTGGCATCAAACTGCGCGTGTGCAGTAAAGTCGTTCATATTTGTATATTTTTAACGTTTTGTTGCGTTTCTGAATAACATTTCAAACCTCAAGGCAACGCGTAATTAAAAAGCTTTCGCATTAATATTTTTACACAATACAGAAATATTGTTACATGTGTTTAGTATTGATCATAACAGTGAAAATAAAACTTTTTTTGATGGCCTCCCCAGATTTCTTAACTAGCAACTTCAGATAAACACCGTCGCGCGCAGCCACACAGTGGTAAGGTATTGAGATACGTGGACTAAAAATCTCAACTTCGTTTTTAATTTTTATAGAACGGCTGATGAAAATTGTCTCATTAAAAAAAACAACAAAAGAATTGAGTGTCCGAGTAAAAGTATTGTATAGAATTCCATTTACTGCCATTGTTTTTTCGTATATACCTACTAAGGTTTTTTCAAGACGGAAAAGGAAAATTCGGAACTTTAGGTCTCGAATTTTCCAATGTCTTGGCTATCTAGTAGGTACTTGTGTATACGGCGGAGTTTATAAGAAAATAATAATTTGTCAATAATAATTAATTAATACTGTTTTAAAACAACATTATTTGTAAAATACAAGATTATTTAAATTAATGAAAGAAGGCTTTTTTATACGTAAGTACAACAAGGTTGTTTTTAATTCATAGCATGCATTTAGAAAAAGCAGTGCAGTGTAGCCCAGTGCTATGACCATTGGACTGCCAAGTCAATAGTCTCGAGTTCAAACATACAGCACCTCTGATTATTCGAATTCATATGCGTATTAATACTTAATTAGTAAGCGCTTAACCGGTGAAGAAAAACATCGTGAGGAGACCTGCATGCCTAATACCGTATAATGTTACAATGCGAACATAAAAAAAATCTATAAGGATCAATTATATAAATATATTTTATAGACATAAAAAGCATCATCATCTGTCCTACAAAAAATCACGTCTCAATTTTACCTTCATCGACAATCAGTTGACCCACAGTGCGCTGAGTGCCGATCAATATGGTTTATGTACAATATAGGAACATACTTCCGGTCATAGTAGAATTATAAGATACGGCAGGTGTTGTCTTCCCACGCTGGTCCGCAGTGACGTCACAAATGTCACGTAGTGTTGCCGTTAGTTGACTTATTCTAAACGAATAAGGAAATTTATCATTCAAGATAATTTTTTGAATAAATTGCTTAGTAGCCCATCTATTATTACTTCGTGTTTTTCGTCTATTTAGTTAGGAAAGTAAACTGTATTCAACTACTAATTCAAAATTGCTTGGTTGTAAGCAAGTGAACAATGCATTTTGCTGGTAGTTTATTTATACTTAATGACAACATATCAAACGTCAACCAGTCGGTGACGTCACTGCGTATCAATCACTTAGCTGTCATGGGAAGAGAATTCCCGTTATAATTCTACCATGCTTACTATATTCTACCACGTCAGCTCTTCACGGGTTTTCATTATCCGCCATCTAAAATTATAAATTAAGTAAAAGGAAGTTCTAATCACCATGTTTGGAAATAACAAGTCAAGTGATGCTTAAATACAAACCTGCCGCCTTTATAAACCTATAAATATCGCGTAAACTACTTCATCATCAAATTTGCCTTCGATTAAACCAGGTGAGATACCAGTGCAGTTAAGATATTATTATAAAGTGAATTATCACAGACTACAAGCCCACTGTTCGGCTAAGTCTTCGTCTGCTTGCATTTTTATCAACAATATTATTTTAAATCAACAGGTGCTCAATTGATCTCATCTTTATTGTATCTTCCATTTCAACCGTCGACCACCAATAAAAGAAGCTTGCTTTTGGAAACAAGTTTTTAAGCGGGGTTCTACAAAGGGGAGACTACTTGAATACATAATTATTTTTTGTTCTGAATTATTTTGCTAAAAGAAATTGTAACTTATTAAAATAATAGGTGGTAACTGGGCTGTTCTTCATTATTTATGAGTGTAATTCCACTCAAATTAGAGTTACCTGACTGGGGAAGTATCTCAGCCGTGTAGAAAATCCAAGTATCGCGTGTTCCTCTGTGGCCGGACCACAGTTTAGTACTCAGATGCTATAGTTCGAAATAATACCTACCTGAAGTCTATATTTTTAGTTCGAATAACATAGTTTTCCACTTATTTTAGCTGTATTATATTCCTGCCGGTGAGCAAGTTTGCCAGTGCTCCGCGAGGAACTTTTCCCCATAAACTGCCAACCAAACTATCACTCTTTCGTTTTACAGGGTCGGCAACTGGCAAGTGTTACCCCTGGTGTTGCAAGCGTTTATAGGCAACGGTAACAGCTTACAATCCGGTGGCTCGTATGCGTATTTGTCACCTTAGTGATATAAAAAAAAAACGAATTCCTATGTTTACTTGCAACTTTTTTATGTATTGTATTCATTGCTAAAATAATATAATTATAATCATATTAAAATGATTTTATTGGAAATATTATTTAAACTTTTTGATTGTTTGATATTTCTTTTCCAAGTCATATGTGATACTTTCATTTTCCTTCTCATATGCGGACCACTTTTGGTGGTAGATGTAGCTGAAAATATTTTTGAAAAATACATACTACGGTTGATGCTTTTTTCTGTTGTATTTGGATCTATAATCTATATAATATGTATAATTTAGGTTAGAAATAATGGATTGTAAGAGCTACTTATTGTATTTTTAACTCTTATATATTGTGTCAACGTATTTAGTGTAACCATGTGTCAATAAAGTAATAATGTAATCATACGTATTATAATTGTACCAAAATAAGTATATATATAATAAGTATGTATTCCTTTATAAATATACAAATAAGAAATATGTAAGTATACCTATATTGCACACATACCCCAAACAAACACACAGACTCAGTAACACATAAAAAGTATATTATAAGTCTTATATCCATTATCCCATACTACTAGCTCTGCTTAGTTTTGACTAGATGGTGATGCGTAAAAAGTCCCAAAAATATTTATTGTATAATATAATTTATAATATGTGATATTACACTGGCAATCATAATTAATATGGTTTATCATAATATAATTATGTATTTACTGTACCTTCACATTAATTATCACGCAATCGCTTTGGGAAACCTTCTACCTCCTTGCTACGTGAAATAGATATAATATTTGTGTATTTCGATGCTAATAATTTATTTGAAATCATATTAAATTTTATTATTTTGCTTGCCTGGCGTCAATATTTGGTACCAATAAGCTATAATTTTAAAGTTATTTTAAGCCACCGTGAGTCCCCTTAGTAGTCCATTAGTGGTCATAGCGTTCACAGGTTCGAATCCTGCCCACGGTCGAATTTTCCTTCGCTTAAATAACTTTATAATCTTAGCATGGATGCCAAAAAAGATAACTAGCTACAATATTATGCGGGTCTAAAATACTTGCACGACTGCTTGGGTCACATCCAAGCGTTGTATTAAGAGCAAGATCTAGCACAATACAACTGTGGTATTACCACGTTATAACCATTACACGTCTTTAATATGTTTGGCCGGTTGGTAGAGTCACTGAAGACTACCGGGAATATATAAATAATTGTAATGTGTAAATCTTACTGTCATGGAAACGTTTGAACTAAAACGTTTGTAGTTGAAATGCTGCAATAAAAAATATCTGCAATATAAAGTTTAGGCAATATAATATGCAGTATAAAGCAATACCTACGTAATATAAACAGGATCGCGAAAATGACGAAAAAATTTGTGGTATTGGAGTGTATGAAGTGAAATTCATCAAACATATGGAAAGTTATTTATTTAGCGTATAATTACATATTTGGCGTATTCAAATAATGTTGATTGGGTAACATTAAATAATGTACGAGTACGTTCAAGACCGTAGCGTTATGCGATCAGTGTTTTAGTAGCTGAGCTGTGCTTTGGAGCTAAGCTTTATACTCTACCATAATGTACTTATTTGGACGGTCTTAATGACGCAAATACCATTTGCGGTGGTTGGTTCGAAGATTTGAAGATTAGTTAAACCTGAAACAGAATAATTGAATGTTGCAATTGCAATCTCCAAATAAATGAATTCTACATTAAATCAAACGGTCATTTCAATCTACCCACAAGCTTTTGTCGAGAAATGCTCAAATTATATAGATAAATTGTAGAAAAAATTTGAATTTTGTAAACTTTTTTATTCATTTAGACTGCTGACACGCCTACTGACCACCTCTTCCGCCAGTACTACATGCTTGCAGTAATAGGCAGCGGCTTATCACGCGCTCTCGCTACCATGGATTAGATTGTGTGCGTCTAGATGGACCCACATAGATAGACAGATAAAAGCTAGTGACCTCAATGACTGATGCATGCGTGCCTTCAGCTGGGACTGGTCTACTCAAAGCCACTTTGGCACTTTCTTCAAAAGGCCATGTCAGATGTGGCCCATTTTTTATACATTGTAACACACATAATTGTTACTATTCTATGCCTGGACTTTAAAACGGACTATGATTTTCTGAGTTTGTTTCGGTGCTTCTTCTCAGAGGTCGTCAGATAGGAAATGCTGGATCCATGTAGCTTAAAAAATGTAAAACATTGACTTGTAAAAGTGTCTTTAAAAGATCTATTTACAGAAATAAATATAATTTACCATCATTTATTATTTAGTAAAAAAATAACCCTTTTTGTAATTAATACCTGATCGCCTGTGATGATAGGCTGGCTAGGGCTGGCGTAGTGATGACCACCAGTGCTGCCTCTTGCCTCTGTTGAACACTGAGGACCTGCTCCCGGGTCGTGTGCCGCGTGCTGTTTATGTTGCTCCTTCATACTCCGTCATACTGAAATGCGGATACATACATCGGTCTGTAGTAATGGCTTCAATAAGTGTAACTACATGTGTCTATGAAATTAACCTTTTTTTACTAGGTCTTCTTGCAATTTACAAATATAAAGTTCTGACAATGGACTGCTAAGTCATGCACAAGAATACTCTAACCCACTCACTTTTAATCTTTCGGAGTGTTCACTAAATCTTAAACACATTATCAAAGAGTTTTTAGCCCTCACACCACACGCACATAAGTATCTTCAATATACAGATACAGGTCCTTTACAAGTTTATACCTAACTAGCTGATCCGAAAGACGTTGTTCTGTCTAAATCAGACATTTCACTCCTCTGACTTTTTCTTTTTGCTTGGCTCTTAACATTCGTAAATGTTAAATACCCTACCTTTCTTAAAAATTGGACTATCAAAAGCACGATTTTTTAAATTCGACGAATTAGTTTCAACATTAGCGCGTTTAAACAAACAAACAATGAACTCTTCAGCCTTATTATATTAGTATAGATAGTATGGACACGATACATAATCATTATTACATTATAATTAATTATAATAAATCAGAGTGAAGTACCTATATGAATGGATTCTGAACGACAGCTGCTATAATAACAGACCTGCTTAATACGCAGTTTTACTTGTCATTCAGATGAGACCAAGAACCAGTTTTACACCTACTTCTCTCAGTATGTTATTCCCTCATGCAAGAGTTTAACTTATATTTAAGACAGTTATTATTATATTAATTGATACGCACAAAATAACAAACAATATTTAATACATAAATTACTTGCCTGGTCCTTATCATTGTTGTGAAGTTCTCATTGCTTGGTTCAGTAAGAGTTCCTTTTTTTTAAGTGCAAATTTTTGTTTACCAAGGAGGCCAGGCCAGGAATGAAATCTTCTTTGATTGTAAGATCCTAAGGCAAGAAAGTTTTCCGTTATTATTGTTCCGTTGTTATTACTATTATTAGACACATTTGTAATGCTTAAATCAAATTTACCTATATTATTTGAAATGATAAACGTCACGTACGAGTATCTACTTGTTACTACAGCCACAATATAATGTTAATTGTGATTGAATCGTATCGTTGAGCCGACCCACCGGCACCATCCAGTGATTTCCATGATGCAACTCAACACAATTAAATACGTTGTAGCTTGGCATGTTTTAAGGGGTTAATTAAGAATCACCAAACTACAGTCTTAAAATTATTATCTCTGAAGTGTCAACCATGGGATCAAGTAAGAAATTAGTGGAGAAATACAACACAGTACTAATGATTACTGTTTTATCGATGGAAACGTTTACGCGCATGGCAAAATGAGAACTAATCCCCTCTCCTAGTCGCCAGACTACCTGCCTGCCTGTAATATAAGACCCGACATCATTATAACAGATTTAGTACATATCGATCTCGAGCCAGCAATGCTTAAGATCGACTTGTACTCACGAAACACTAAAAGATTATAACTGCAAAGGTGTTAGAATATTATAGTATGAATCTTGATATACTTTAATTTTTCTAGTTGACCAAACAGACGTTGTCTTCAAAAAAGGACGATCCGTTTTTCTCAAATTGGAAAATTCTTTATGGAGAATTTTCAAATTTGAGATAAACTTCGAATATTTTCTTAAATAAATATCTGTAGCCGAGTCATATTTAAGATGGAACAAATAGTTTTGTTTTTTTTTCATTTGTCTTTTTTTGACATGCAGTAATCTCTACATTTTGACCGCTTTATATAGTTAAGTAACAGAGGTTTTGTTCATAAGTGTGCAGGGATACTAAAATTAAATGACAAAAAATATCTTTCGGTTTACAATTTTCAATTGGGTCCCACCTGCTACTAAACTCGATGCTTAATCAATTTAAACTTTCAGCTCATAATATAGTCTGTTAAACATTCATTGGCAGTCAGGTAAAAATATCTTCTTGGGGAAGGTTTTCCAGAGTCAATCTTCAAGAGAACAAACGGAACATGAGTTGGCATAATTTGTATTCTGTAAGAACATTTTATTCTAGTATTCAAATATTTGCACAAACAAAGCAAACATTAAGACTAATGATTTCATTAATTTAATCATGTTGCACACAACATCTTTAAGAGACAACTGTTTGACTACCTAAAGACTACTTTTAATAATCTTACTTGTAGTATCAATTATAACAATTGATGATTTTATTTATTTTTTTAAAACAGCCACACTCGCACAAAATATATCATATCAATCAATAGAAAAAACATATTTTAGAACCTCTTTTGTCTGTAATTTTATGTAAGTATTTATTTATAATATAAACTTAATTGAGTAATTATATATCTCTCAAAGTGTCTGTCTTGTAATTTATATCGCTCAAAGATCGAAAACGTTCATTGGGTGAAAAAAGCAACTCACAACGCGTTTTTGTCACCTCTCAACCTCGTGATTGAGCAACTATGCTGAGACATTGATATAAAGTTTCACTAGTTTTGTTATGATTCTGCAGGTGATTCAACGTAAATCTAATGTAAATCTGTGTTCGATTTTCAAGCTTCGCATTATTGGTCACATTACGAGTACCAAACATACCAGCGAACTGCGGGTGTTAGAACACCCGCAGTTATCCCCGCGGTATCTCTGGGAAATATCTTTTTGGAGAATTTTAATATTTTGGTAAACTAAAGCAAAGAGGCAAAAAAACAAACGCTAGTTTCCCGCCAATACAAGGCGAAGAAAGCATCTACACGAAGTGTTTCATCGAATTTCCAACGTTAATAGCTTCCGTCTGGATAATATAAAAATATATAATACCGCGGGTGACGATGAATATGACAAAACTATTTTTAATCTTTAAAAATATGAGATAAGTTACTTATCATTACCAAACGTCCAATCAAAAGAAACGATTTGAAACAACAAAGAAGTATTATTATACACTTACGCACATTTACATAGTTATATTTCAAATGAAAAATAAAACCAAAAGCTGATACATCTACTGTTAGTGTTATTTGACTTGAAAATACTGTCAAAAATTTCACTGGCCCATTTATTAAATTAATTTCTTTCTAAAATGTTGTCAATGTAAGCACAATAAATAGTATATATCTGTTATTTGTTTTTCATACTTACTGAATAAAAATATTTCAGCAGATAAAGCGATAATTACGTCAACAGGACAATCCAACTTATAACACAATCTAATTTACGCCTACGACTGACGTCTTTATCTAGACAAAGTGCGAAATACTATTGATCGGCGCATTGGAGACACCTTACGTACTATGAACTCTGAATCTTTAAAAAAATGTGCTGTATTTTGTTTAAGCATGAATAAATTACGAAAAATTAAGGTGGTACTGATGTCCTATAGTAATTTCACATCTAACAACTATTGTTGAATTTAAATATTCAACAATAGTCACAATATTCCCAACTATTGAGCATTAGTGCTTTGTACTCAGTTCTTATAACATTTTATTGAGTCAATTAGGTCCGCTCTCGGCCAAATTGACCCATAAAATGTGCCCGGCGACTGTTTGCAGCGAGGGTTATTCAGCTTTCCTGCAGAGGAGGCATCTGTCGAGGTCCCCCCCTATCATGTATAATTTAAGCGTAAAAAGGTTATAAATACTTGATAGTAGTTTCGCAATGGAAACTTAAATTATTGGAATAGAGTTTAGTTTTCTACGAATAAATACATAGGTCTTGTGTGTTGAGCTTCATATGCGCAGAAGGGAATAGGTAGGCTCTGTTTGGCTATAAGACGTAAGGGGCGGCAGATTTCGATTGTTATTGGTTATCACGCAACACGTTAAAGCCGACAGTCCTGATTGGTTATAGTTTTTTACGCGTCTCATAACAATGACTGCACAATTTCACTGACATCAGATTTTAGTTCATTTTTAAATTTTATAATTTTTTTTTAATTAGGCAGATACTATACCGGCCGGTATTGCGATGTTTCGTCCCAGCGTCGTCGCTTGGCCCGTCGCAGTTGGGTGGTTTTTTGTTGTTTGCCATTAGTATTTATGTTATTAATTATGACTGTACTTTTACCTCATGTAGCTCAGCTTGTTATTATTCTTAGCAGAATATACAGTATTCCAGACAAACCTTAGTGGTTTTTGGTCTACTGTTTGTCATGTAAATTTTATATGAGAAAATAAAGTAAAATAAAGGAAAGAAAAAAAATAAACTTAAATACACTCTACTTCTATGTACTTTCGTTTCGTACACGTCATGTCCTTTCTAATTTTTTTATTTTGGAAAAATAATTAATTATTGACTAGTACGAGTAAGTAACGGGCAGTTCAAAAGTTGTACCAATTATGGAAAAGCTGTGCCGTAATGGTTTAATTGAAATATAATGTTTGACTTTGATATCCCAATTCCAAATACTTTTCCATATTATGAATGAACATGTTTAAGAAATTATGAATCCGACTATAAATAATTCATTTTAACGATAATGCCAACAACAAATTTCAATAAATAAATAATATTCCATTTATTTGATCGTAAGTGTACCAATTTTATTGCAAGCGGATTCCTACCCTTCCGATGAGCGCTCAAGGTCTTTGCATGCGTCTGTAGTAAAATATTTTATCAGACAACTTCATTATTTGCCGGTTTTTGTAAAAGAACGCTGCTTGCGACTAGTCCACCCCTTGTACGCGTATGTATTATTAGAAGACCGTATAAAAAATAATTAGTTAATCTTAATTTCATTACATTTAAGTAGGTAGGTTTGTTTTAAAATTAGCTATCATATAATATTGAAAAAAGTTAAAGTTGATTCTACCATTTACGTACAAAAAATTAAAATAAGTATTATCATGGCGAACATGAACCCTGAGATGGGCCTGGTCCCTAATCACCTTCCATTTGTAAAAGTTGATGAACCGATAAAAAAGAGCTATCTCTTTTTAATTAATATTGTACTAGGTACTAATACTACTTCGTAGCGCACACACTTGCTACGACGACGTATTTGAGAGCTACGTGCGCTACATTTCTGTAGAATGTTTATAGTTTTTATTTCCTTGTATGTATAAGTTACTTGTAAGAATCAATTACCATAAAAGCAGAGTAACCAGATGAAAATTGATACATCCTTGTATACATCCACATATATTAATATGAGGGTGAATAGCCTCATCACCGGGTATTAAAAATAACGACTTATTCTCAGACCTACCAAATATACAAAAAACGAAACTATACTCCGAAACGTTTAATTTTTTAAACGTTTCGGAGGAGTTCCATACAAAAACTATGAGATACCGAGACTTTTTTATATTAGAAGATAAATCAATCGTCATATTTATGTGGCAATTGTGGGATAATATATCCTGAGAATAAACTGGTTCTCAGGCTTTTTGGATTTCTGACTGCCTACCACGCACGATTGTCTATGACAATCGTGTTCAATTCGCATAACCGGGACCGACAACTTTACGTGCTCTCCAAGGCACGGAGGGGTCTGGTCTGTTAAGAATGGTCACCGATCCACAGACTGACTGTGGCTAACGAAGCTTACATACAAATTAGCTACATGTTATGTTAATATAAGTAACTTACTAAGTTAATTTACTCTAAATTACCTACCTAGTAAAGTCTTGACAGAAGTAATAAGCATATGCAAAGAGAAGTTGTTTCATGTTTTGACTCTAAGATACCAGTTGTCGTAGAAGCTAGAAGGAAATCTCCATTTATGATATTATACTACAAATACTCTATAATTATGCCAAAATGCATTAAGTGGGGAATTTGTCGCGGCAATTTCAAACCACCTGGTTTCTTTGTCTGAGTCTATTTACCTTGGTAAAAAGCAACAACTAAATCAAAGGAACTCTTAAATCAAAGTCCTCCTTAAATCAAATGAAAAATGAAATGTAAAATGTAAAGTCATTGCCATGGATATACCTACAGCGGGACTAGGAGAACATGACTATAGGAGAAGTTACGATTTTGAGTTGACAAGTTATACCTACAAAACGATATGATGGAAAGGGAATAATGGGCTGAAAGAGCCACAGCATCGGTTTCCATGGGAACGCCGCATGTTATTGTTACCAGAGCATAAATCAAAAAGAGTTCGCAGTAGTAATATCTAATGGTGGTGTATACTTCAATGAGTAAATTATATGTGTTTGTGATAGTAATGATGCATTAATTAACAACGTGAACATAATCAAACAAAGTGGCAGAGATGCGTTTAAAGAAATAATTATTTGAAAATAGTTTTACAAAAAGCCTTATAATCAGTTTCCATGTCAATACATTGAATTACAAAAGATTTCAGAAAAAAGTTTGGTTTAACATGTATGACAGCAGAAAAAAAAATTATCTATCACTTGACGCTATACAAAAATACCTAAACCAACGTACACGTGTGTGGCAATTCAGTAGCCCTGGTGTAACACTCTCCTCATGCAGAAGTAGTTTTGCTGTGAAGTTTTCTAGTAGATAAGTAGTTACTTGAAAACTACTTACAATATTCAGAAGACGAATACTTTTCAAGATCTTTGTTTATGTACATAGTGTACTGTCCTGGATGCAAGAGTTAAGTTCACAGCTGCGGACATAGCTAAAACCATCGGGTATATGACCAGGGGTAAGTCTCCGGGACATGATGGACTTAGCATTGAGCACCTACAGCATGCAGGTCCCCACCTGCCACGTGTTTTGGCCATGCTGTTCACGTTCTGCCTTCGCCATTCGTACTTGCCAGACGAGCTTATGAGAACGGTCGTAGTACCAATTGTTAAAAATGAAACTGGGGGATATATCAGATAAAAACAATTACAGACCGATCTCATTAGCGACAGTCATCGCGAAGGTTTTTGACAGCATGCTTAATGCTCAGTTAAGCAATACAATAACTTTGCACGATAACCAGTTTGGGTTCAGGCCCAAACTGTCCACAGATAGTGCTATACTGAGTTTAAAGCATGCTGTCAGATATTACACGGATCGGAGCACGCCTGTTTACGCCTGCTTCCTAGATCTGTCCAAATCACATATGTTGTGAACCTAATGACACAATAAATGCAGGACTCGCTATGGTAAAGAAAAAGCATTGAGAACATAAATTGGAATCGCAGATTTGAAACGCCCCAGCCTTAATAATCTAAAATAATTATATGTAACGTATACTTCGCAATGTGTTAAATTTATACCCACCTAATTGATAATAAGACAGCATCTGGAAAATAATCATAAAATCAAACAACATCGACTCGTAATTGACAATGCATCAGAAACAGACGTAAACAATAGTTGACAATCTTATGAGAACTTTGCGTTTTGTACCAACACTATTATATAAGTATGCGGAACCATATTAAAGAAAATGTTTGTCTGTCCATTTAATAACAACTAAAATATAACAAATAAAATAATATTAACACATCAGAAAAGAGCAATCTAACCAATCCCTATCTGCACTGTAATTTCGTGACGTAGGTAAGTAAATAGTTATGCAGTTCATTTATTCCAATAAATAATATTTTTTGCAATACGGTTATGAAGGTGGCAGCTGAGTGCATAGAACACAAGATATCTAAATTAGAATTGAGTATTTGAAGCAGCTTTCTTGTAATTAAATTAAATATGAAAGAAGTACAAAATACACCCGCAAAATAATTTACTAGTTTCGGTACACATCACAAAATTCACCTCTCTTTCAATTTACTTCTAATCGTACGTATTATATCTAACTATTGAAAATAATCTGTTTCATGGGAAGTAGCAGCTTTGTATCTCATGCACGTTTTCAGTGTGAGACCGAAAGCTACTGCATTAGTTTTATCTGAAGGGACCAGTAATTTCCTCTGCCATGCGCGCGCAGTTCGATCGGTAAAGCGAGCAAACAGTACCAAGAGTAACGAGTAACTGGGAGCACGGCAGTGCACCCGCCAAGTTGAGCACAAAGCCTGAATTTTCAGTGACCAAGAGCCAAACGTAAGAAAGGGTTAGTAGAGTTTGTTGTCGTGCATCAAGCGCACCATGTAAAAAAGCTACAAGTTTCGTTACGCAGTCATTCTACTGCAAAAAATTACTACTACCTAGTGTGAAATCAAGTTCTCGGTCCTAGATTTTATAGTGACCGTTTCAATATTAGACATATTTATTTCTTTAATAAGTGACTTGGAATTCACTTTATTTATTAAATTGATTTAACGTTAGATTTCACAACTTTATGCGGTTGAAGGACTGCGTTAGAGACCTTTTTTGTATGGATCTCATTTCTTGGTGTTGGTAGTCCTCCTATTTTACTTTTCGAGTGCTATTTAATGAAGAATTTTACGAATTGTTTTCTTTATGAAAATTAAATACCTAAATCAATTTTACCTGCAAAAAGAACGATAAGATCTCAATCTCATCGATTGAGCCGACTTATAAATGTAGTAAAAGCATATTAAAAAATTCATCTGTGACTTACCTGTACCTACCTATATCCACTATTATTTAATACACTGTTTATATACCTATCAATTTAGGTAGTGTATATTTGTGACGTAATATTGTTGAATTGCAATAGTGATCTTTTATTTTTTATTTCATTACAAATAGCTTATGCAGTTAATTCGTATATTATTAACTACATTATGTTTTTGTGTCCTTATTTTATAGGCTAAACACTAAGTTCAAAATTTGAAGCTTGTGTGTCTGCTAGAAGTATCTTAGAATGTTCAAATTCAATATAATTTGGGAATTTGGCTCTTGGTCACTGAAAATTCAAGCTTTGTGCTCAACTTGGCGGGTGCACTGCCGTGCTCCCAGTTACTCGTTACTCTTGGTACTGTTTGCTCGCTTTACCGATCGAACTGCGCGCGCATGGCAGAGGAAACTACTGGTCCCTTCAGATAAAACTAATGCAGTAGCTTTCGGTCTCACACTGAAAACGTGCATGAGATACAAAGCTGCTACTTCCCATGAAACAGATTATTTTCAATAGTTAGATATACGATTAGAAGTAAATTGAAAGAGAGGTGAATTTTGTGATGTGTACCGAAACTAGTAAATTATTTTGCGGGTGTATTTTGTACTTCTTTCATATTTAATTTAATTACAAGAAAGCTGCTTCAAATACTCAATTCTAATTTAGATATCTTGTGTTCTATGCACTCAGCTGCCACCTTCATAACCGTATTGCAAAAAATATTATTTATTGGAATAAATGAACTGCATAACTATTTACTTACCTACGTCACGAAATTACAGTGCAGATAGGGATTGGTTAGATTGCTCTTTTCTGATGTGTTAATATTATTTTATTTGTTATATTTTAGTTGTTATTAAATGGACAGACAAACATTTTCTTTAATATGGTTCCGCATACTTATATAATAGTGTTGGTACAAAACGCAAAGTTCTCATAAGATTGTCAACTATTGTTTACGTCTGTTTCTGATGCATTGTCAATTACGAGTCGATGTTGTTTGATTTTATGATTATATTCCAGATGCTGTCTTATTATCAATTAGGTGGGTATAAATTTAACACATTGCGAAGTATACGTTACATATAATTATTTTAGATTATTAAGGCTGGGGCGTTTCAAATCTGCGATTCCAATTTATGTTCTCAATGCTTTTTCTTTACCATAGCGAGTCCTGCATTTATTGTGTCATTAGGTTCACAACATATGTGATAATCTTCTCACATTAGGCGTTTCTTGTGTGTGTCTGTATCATATGAATTTCGTGATATTCTGGACCAAAAAGGTCAAAGAGATGTATGGATAGTCCGTTTTTAACTTGTGCCCAGAAGTACCGAAATATTTTTATTATTAAAATTAAAACATAATTTATTTCAATCCCTTTTTAGATCATATATTATTATTCATATCCAATTTAATTAAAATATGTATTATTGAAATGAAACTACGTATTTTATTGTGATATTTTGATATTATTACTCCCGACGTTTCTGATCTTTAAAAGTGTCCATGGTGACGTCACGTCAAATTTCAATATGGCTGGGTCTTACCTCTTGCTTGGAATCCTGTTAAGTATAGATTGTATTTAATCAAAATCCAGACCTACAATTGCAAGACCAAAGGATACGAAGAGTTCGTTCTTCGTGAATCAGATTGCCAATTATAATTTATACATAACAATAATAAACAAAACAAAATTAAGGCTCAGTAATTATAAAATCAAGACGCCTGTCCGATGATAGGCATTTTGATTCTCGTCTAGGCTGGGGGTCAGCCTACACGTGATCATAGACGCTATATTATATTATATTATTAATATGGTCTTAAATATCGGGATTAATAATACCAATATCATCATCATCAACCCATATACCGTCCCACTGCTAGGGTCTCCTCTCATATTGAGAGGAATTAGGCTATAGTCCACCACGCTGGCCTAGTGTGGGTTGGCAGACTTCACAAACCGTTGAGAAAAATCTCTAAGACATGCAGGTTTCCTCACGATGTTTTCCTTCACCGTTTAAGCGAGTGATAATTAATTATAAATACGCACATGAATTCGAAAAGTCAGAGGTGCGTGCCTTGGGTTTGAACTCGACACCTTCGACTTGGCAGTCCAATGGTCATACCACTAGGCTTTCACTGCTTTTTAATAATAGCAATATAGCGTGATAAATTTTGTAGAAAGTGGATTTATTTCAATGTCTAATAATAATCATTTGTCGAACTTGAAATCTCCAGGTCCGTTTGGACTGCATCGTTTTTGGATAAAATGTCAACGTAGTTCTCATGATCACAGTGCGTCTCAATACCAGTCATATTTAAAAAAATTGACGCTCGCTCATTTTTTGACTACTTACTGGAACCAAAAATTATAGGCCGATAACTTGTTTACCGACGGTCTATACACTTCTTACATACATTTCGAAGGCAAAAATTTGTAATCATATTGATGAAAACTCAACTAAGTATGTTTACGTCTCAAAATGGATGTAGAACAGATCCCCTGCTAATTCTCATAGGCATGACCTCTAACCAACAGTTCCGCCATCTCGAAAGAATCTGTCAACATGTTGGATAAATTTTATTACAAGAAGGCCTATGCCTTGTTGCCCCATTGATTTGATGTGAAATCTGTTTTGATGGAATCAGGGCAGTATTCCATAATTTAATTAGGCATAATATAATCTGAACAGTTATCATTTTTCTGTGAATATTTTTAAGAAATCTGCTAATTAAGGCAGAAACCCATTTCGCGCGAAGTACTTAAGATTAAAAATAATTATTACCGTTATTTATTATGAACCTTCAATGAATCTTCAAAAGCTAAAAGTATATTCCTATTCCTAGTCTAGACAAGGATAAGGAGAGTGCAACAAACATATTTTGTTATTGCTACCCTGTAGCATGACCACTCCCACTAACGACACTGTACTATGAAGTCGGGTGAAAATCACTGTGAAAGGCTTACCTGTACCACGTTCAGATGCAACTCTCGTCTGACTACTAGCACTTCATAAATAAGTAGAACCTATTTTTTAAGTCATACTTAAACCTGGTACCAGCTTCGGTTGCAACGCATTTGAAAAGTTTTTAGTCTATATCACCGTACCACGGAAAGGGTACCCTGCACCACGTTCAGATGTAGCTCTCGTCTAACTACTAGCGCTTCATAAATAAGAAGAATGTCCTGACTGCCGCTAACGCCTGTCATAGATGTTGGTAAGACAACGTGTTAACCTTTACGTGCTACCCGAGGCATGGAGGTCATGAAGTGTCACCCATCCACAGAATAATCGCGACTAGCGCAGTTTAATCTTGCAGAACGGTTGATCCGTAGTTATTAGTTAGCCACGAGCCCCTCAGTAATTATATTTGTGCTGATATTGAGTATTCAAGAAGTTCTATTATGCTGAAACGAAAACCTGATTTACTGATGTTTATATTCTCCATCTTATTTTTGATGGTTGAAGATGTTGGTTTTTCTATGTAAGTAAATAAATAAAATGTGGATCCGTATAAAAACCTATTAAATAGAAGCAAATTTATAATAATATTCCAAATGAGAAATATGTAAATATTTTTGAGAAGCTGCTTAGGTCCATAATTATGAAGTTTCACCATATTTCTTTTGAGCTTACGTTAATACTCAATATTTCAAGATTATAATTACAGTTTGTTGAGTATTTCATAAATTCTCATTAAACAAACATAGGTATTATTTTTCTGGCAATGTTATTAAGAAATCTATTATTTAAAATGCTAAAACCCATTTTATATGAAAGCAGACTAAACAAGCAAGAGCTTTAGTAATAAAAGTGGAACACCATTTACTTACTTAGAATTGTCTTACAGTTTAAGATTTTTTTTACTTCCAGAACGATCAGTTTAGCTAGAATAACGCTACAAATGTGTTGATCACTTTTTGACTGTGGAAAAAATCGTGGATTTCGTTGTAATATTAATACAAAGAAGTCCGAGTTGTTGTGAATTATTTTATTTATTTATTTATTTAAATTAAGGCACTCCAACGACTTACTCACTAATACTAAAACTTATAATCTAGAGTGAGTTTGTCACTTACAGGTGTGCACAGCACTTACATATTTTTTTATCGTAATTATATTATGGCATTGTAATTGAATGGCAACATTAAGACAAGAATGAAGTGGTTTAAGCAAAGGAATCATAGTTTAAATAATAAAATTATTACAATGATTGGAGGGATTGCAATTGTTTACGAAATTGTAACAACGTGTTAGCGTAGATGTCAATGCTGTTGGAATGGGTTAGCACTCATTATACGTCCTCATGAACCGATTCATTGGCGCCGAGCGGCCGAGATTTGTTCTTGCGGTGCAGGGAGCGAACACGTTTAGTTTGCGTTCAGTTCTGGGTAAAGAATGATATTTTTATATATCGAGATTACTGTCATTACAAAATCAAATATTGGACAAAATATTAGATTTCTTCTTGTTGGCATGTCGATAGTAAATAAAAAATATAATAATAATATACCTATTATTGGCTCATATTCGTGCGACCCAGAATTCAGCAACGCGGATTGCGTTTGCTGATGCGGCCACCAAATCCTCGCGTGTGCAGATTTCTTCTGAGAACCTAATATATCTTAGCGTACATGGTGCATATCTTAGCATGCATTTTATTTTAATAAACTAGTTAATTTTAAATTCATAATGAATAAAGTTTAATATTTATTTAAATCGAGCCTTATAAAGCTTTACGTTCAGTTTAACTAACTATATAATTAACGGACACAAAATACCACCCAGACTCGAAACAAATATCTTTAGATCACACAAAGAATTTTCTCGGGTGGAAATCAAACCTACAATACCTAATTGAATCGATTAGATAAAAATATATATATTCAAAATCCTTGTTGAGATTATCGAAACATTTGTTTTCTGCTTATTTGGCATCTTTGAAGCACCCAGGAATTTACATTATTATAAAAAATTACCCACATTTGCCAATTCTTAGACAGCAATCGTTATTTCATTAAAATGGAGTAGCAAAAAGATATAAGATCATCTAGATTAAAAAATATAACAATTTAAATAAACTAATAATAATGTATTTATAAACAAAAACGATATGATTTAAGTGTACCAGGAATTCATAGACATGGTAGAGTTTTGATGTGACGTGTAAATGGTGTACCGGAACGTGACGTCATATATCGATCCTAGTTCTACACACACATACAGCTGAAAGAAATGAATGGAAGTAAAAGGCGCTGACCCCAAATAACTTGAGTTGAGGAGAGTAGGAGGATGATGAGTTCTACACACACAAGGGCGAATTTTGCACATAAAATTTTCAGTTTATGATAAATTATTCATAAAATTTATCATAAACTGAAACTTCTTTGTTGTATACATATTGAATATTAGAAAACTATGCACATGTTTTATAATCTTACACATCATACCATCAGGCTTTTATTCCACTGGGGTGGACCTAAACATTCCAAACAAACTGTGGGTCTCATTTAGTACACCCACGGTTTTAAAATCCCAACTTAAATCAAAATGACACTGCTCGACTTTGGAATCAAACCCAGAGCCTCTAGCGTAGCATTTTTTGACATTCTCAGTAGCAGATCGGAATTTGGATTTGTGCCCATTTCATGTCAATAGGCTCTCCCCCTACATCACCTACGTGGGACAACATACTACGTGGATAAACAGACCGGTGAATTGTGCCTAATCCAGGAGAGGTGTACTAAATAGATAACACCCACACGTCACTGGTATGATTCGGAGAATACATAATTATTATGTTATAATAATTAACTTGACAGTGACTACGACTAAATTGTTTCCAGCAAAATCTTGGAAAACTGATTCACGTTTTCGTGACAAATGTTTCTTACCTGCCATGTGGAAAGTTTGCTTCAAGTACGTCATTGGGTCGGACAAAAGATAAAAATTGTTGGCTTCAGCCACAAACGCAGAACTTGACTGTTTCACGTTGTAAATTTGCTATTTGTGTTTCTTTACAGCAAACACGCAACGTGACCAGTTCACCGAATCTTGCGCAAAAGAAAAAATGTTTGTTTAGAATTTGAAACCCCTCAAACTAAACTTTATAAAGTTTGACAATTGTTGCGACATATATTTTTAAAAGCCAGCATTAAGGCCTGTCTAGATGATCGATAAAAAGAGCCATTTACTAACTGCCTATCTGATAGGGCCAATGTACAGTTTTAGTGTACACATAGCCAGTATGGGCTCATCAAATCTTACGATTAAAGGGTCATGTCCATAATTAGTGAAGAATATGTAAAATTATTTTACTAAATATCAGCTCGTGATGAAGTTGCACTCCACGTCATCGATAGATTTATTATTACCTAGCTGTATCCTCTAAGAACTCTGCTCTCAGATTGCCAAAACTAACACGACTTTTCAGTGAGGGACTGATAAGATCCGAATCTATGAATTCACGCCATTTTCATCTCTTTACATTCTATTCCCAAGATTGTATGGTATTGTATTGTATCGGTCTCCTTTTGATCCTTAAAATGTATGTAACAGCTGATTTTAATTTTGCAATTACAGGGTTGGACCAAAGTTGTACAGAATGTTAAGTAATGGCCCTTTAAATGTATGAGATTTCTGTACCTGCTGGTATAGTATTATGTATATATTTAGAACATATGTATGTATTTTGAATCAGGCTTATCATAACTAACTTACTTAGTCTTAGAGAGACATCTCTAATTATTACTCAGATACATACAAAAACAATAGCGTTCTAGTACTCATGTTCCGAACAATCCTATTGTGTGATCACTGACGCCTGTATGTTGTATGTAGAAACAAACAAATAATGTTTTTTCAAAGAATGGACCTTTCAGCGAAAACTTTTTTACTTTTAATTGCTAAGCTATTGCATACTTTTCTAAATCGCCTTAGATGTGTCTGTAACGAACATAATTTTTTCGATTCAATTTTGATTGAGGGACCACTTGAAAAAAGCTGAAGCAAATTTCAGAAAAAAATTCTAGAAAATTGGCGACCGTTATTCTTACATTACTTTAAATATTTACCTGAAGTAAAAATATTGATGTCTA
This sequence comes from Acronicta alni, assembly GCA_964056405.1. NCBI lineage: Eukaryota > Metazoa > Arthropoda > Insecta > Lepidoptera > Noctuidae > Acronicta > Acronicta alni. The sequence goes on from OZ043913.1 coordinate 19,874,577, forward strand.
GCTTTGTAGATTACGGTTATCCCAAATTCACGATTGAGGGACCTGTAATTCCTATCCTATTCCTGTAGAGCCTATTCACGTTGTAGACTGGCTGATTAATATACACCTGCGTGAAGTCGCTTTCACGTACGATTTTCTACACCAGGAGGCCATGAAGCAATAGAATCTTCGAACGGGAAAAACAGCAATATCAAAAACGTAATAACTGCCGATGAAGGTTTAATGTAAACTTAGCCATGATATAACAGATCTAACGTCTACACTTGCATTGATAATATTTTATCGTTGATTGTATACTTTTTAGCTGAATATTAGCTTCCACAAATTTTACTCCGGTCTTATAAGGTTTATGGCAAAATTCTCTAGAATAATAACATAAATGTGCTAAAAAAATATCTGAAAATGTAACGTTCTTAAATAATCAACCAATATCCATGAATTTCATATAAGGAACCCGCTTTATTGCTTCAGAATTTAACATTTTATCAGAGGGCCTCAGAGCTCCAGAACAAAGTCAACCAACCTTATGTAACCTACGTAGGTTCTCAGCTGAATCTCGAACGTTATATATAGAGTTAGTTACTGGGATACCATGAACTAAAAGCTGTGGAATAGTTTGAAATAGTATTCACAGTACTTTCACTTTCTATCAGCTGCCGTGTAGAAAGGAAAATGTTACTAATCAATAACGATAAATACAAATTCATGGGATTTTGAGTTGAAATTTATTTAATTTCGGTATGATAAATATATTGAGGAGGAAAAGGAGGAGGGGAAGCCTACGTCCAGCAGTGGACTAATATATAATATATCATGATGATGATGAAATATATTGAAATTTTCTTTATTTAACACTAACACCAACTTTTTGCACCGGGTAAATTATAGCCGGTAGGGTAATATACCGGCTATAATTTGGCAGCAGGACACGAGTACAAACAAGATGGGATTTCCGGATTCCCCTTAAATTTTATTGAAGGGGAATATCTACTAGACCATAATGGATGCATAGTAGGACATATTTTTTGAGTGTCTGCGTTATTGTGAGCGAGATGTATGATAGTGATTAATTTAATTTGATTTCATTGTATTGTTTTTATTATATTGTAGTTATTGTAATTGGTTTGTACCGTTTTAATTAAAGTAAAATAAATAAATAATAAGGTCTGCCGTCTTGTATGGATCTGATGGCCTACAAAATACACATGAAAGGCAACTGCGTACAGCTGGTATAGGAATAAAAAAAAGTGAAGCATAAATAAAGTAGGTATCAAATGTTAAATCGATTAAAACTTCTTCATAAAGTCGATTGTTATTAGAAATTGAATTGTTAGCCCATTATGACATCAGTAATTGACTAGACTTCGAGCTGCCAAACGTTCAATAAATGGTTGGAAGGAGGTATAGTTTGTTTTTGTTCCAACATAACTCTTAACCGTTTCCTATGCGTGTATTCCTAGTATTCGGGCGTATTGTGCCAACTGCGAATATTAAACGAGTCGAGTTGTTTTCCATTGCAGTTTTTGATCTCATGAAACCAAACAAGTTTATTATTTTTATTTTAGATCTGTATCTATCTGCTGTCTTAATATTATGTTGGACAATTAAGATAAAAACAATTTCAGATTTAAGTAACGAAAAATATTCGTTTGATCAATATGAGGCCTATAAAAAATCAATAGGTATGATATTATAGATTATATTATTTATTATAATTAACCATTAAAATGTAATCATAATATTATGTCATAATTTACTATTATGACATAATTTATTATATCATCATTACATTATCTACGTACACCAGGTGCTTACGTGGTATAAGTATTAATCATAAAAAAAAAAAAAAAATATCTAATTCGTCTGGTAATCCCATCTGTTTTGTAATTTTGCATACACTACTTAAATAATTAAATATACCTACCTAATAAATTATTTTATACAAAATCGATAGGAATACACGCAGCGAACGATATCAACATTTTTTAAAATTACCATTAAGGTGGCAAACAAGCATACGGCCCACCTGATAATAATAATAACTAAAGAGAACTGGCGCAAACCTCAAGTACTAAGCAGTAATGATCGCATGGTGGTATGGCAGAGTAAGGAACTCCACGGGCCTTTCATGGGCCTGATGTTGATCTGTTAGCGTCCGTGGCCTGGTTACGCTTCGGTGACCTCTTCGGGGGGACCGAAGGATTTGTTTGTGCAATTATGGATGAAGTTATGTTGACGAATAACTATCGGAAGTATATCGTGAAGGACGGCACAGTTGACATTTGTCGGGCATGCCACTGTCCTGGTGAATCTATCCGTCACATTATCTCTGGTTGTTCTCGTCTAGCTAACACAGAGTACTTGCACCGACACAATCTAGTGGCCAGGATTATCCATCAACAACTTGCCCTGAAATACAGCCTTGTGGACTCAGAGGTAGCGTACTACAGGTATGTGCCCGACCCAGTTCTCGAAAATGGCCATGTCACCTTATACTGGGATCGAGCTATTATCACTGACAGGACTATTATGGCCAATAAGCCTGATGTAGTGGTGATAGATCGATCAGAACGTCGCGCAATGATTATTGATTTCACCATCCCGCATGACGAGAATCTCGTGAAAGCTGAGAAAGATAAACAAAGTAAATATCTTGATTTGGCGCGCGAGGTTGTCGACATGTGGGACGTGGATTCAGCAGTCATTGTGCCGATAGTCGTTTCAGCCAATGGTCTAATAGCCAAGAGCCTCGACTTACATCTGAGGAGGCTTTCGTTAGGCGGCTGGGTCAAGGGTCTGATGCAGAAGGCGGTACTCCTGGACACGGCGCGCATCGTCAGGAGGTTCCTCTCGCTAGGGCCCTGACCACTGGTAGCTTGGATACTGTTCCCGATACCGGTGGGCTACTATTTTTTATATTTTTAAATGTTTTACAATCTTTTTATACTATTTGTTAAATATTTAAAAATATCAATAATATGTATATATAAATGAATAAAGAGAATAATAATAAATATTTTATTCGCAACCCTTATTACAATTGGTCTTATTCTAAGGTTTACATGCGTATTCACTTAAAACAAGAGTTTTGACATTGGGTTACTTTCATAGGGTACTGTAGCTTGGGCTTATATTTGGCAGATAAAGTATAGGTATCCCTGGCACCGAAACTAGGCACAGCCTGTATCTTCAGAGCCAGTGGTTCCTTCTTGGGGGTCTTCTCAGCCGTTACAATGCCAAGCAATTGATGGTAAGTGGTTATCATAGTCTATAGATGCTTGCAACATCAGGGGTATCTCTTGCGCGTTGCGGACCCTGATCGACGTTCAACGACGTTCGAGTGGTTCGCGTGTCGGACTGCTGATCACGAGGTCGTGGGTTCGATTCCCACAGGACACAAAATATATATGTGATGATATGAACAATAAGTGTTTGTGTTTGTCAGGGTGTTTTTTTATACATATATAATATTATAAGTATTTTTTTACAAAAAAAGTATATCAGTATTATATCCAATGTCTAGTACCCATACCATACATAGTATAAGCTCTGGTTAGTTTGGGACTAGATGGTGCTGTGTGGTAAGTTTAATAGTAAGGCTGTATAATACTTTATATCCAGGCATCTTAACATAAAATATTATAGTATCTTCGCCGTGTATGACGCCCTTAACATCTTATGCATTATGCATCCGGTATCACGACCAAAAACTGCATTTGAACTAAAATGCACGGGCTGCATACAATGTACTAGGAAACCATTTACGCTAAGAAGTCTGTATAACACCAACACAGGCACGTCAAACGTATCGCGATGCACACATTTGCATTCAAAATTAACCCTTAACTTTTGTTGGTGGACAATGTATGAAAGACAGCCATTTTTTTTTAAATAATATTATGACGTTAATTATACTAATATTATTAAATGATTACTATTTTCTTTTTGAAAAATAGTTGTAAAATATGACTATGGATAAAATAATATCATATAGGTCATTAACATTATTGAAAGCGGGCTCCTAGTCTTTGCCAATTAAAAAGTACCTCTCACAATTCTATATTTTGAAATCAATTATTTTGTGTTTGACAGAAACATGCGTGACAAATCTGCATCCTGGCCTAAATTATAAAACCAATTAAATCTTACTTACACCTGCAATAATCTAGCTAGCCTAAAGAATGACGGCAAATAATTTCTCAGTATCATGTAGTAGATTCAAAAGTTACAGTTACACCGAAGCAACATCATAATGAATAAGCAATTACGATCACGCATTAAATCAAAATCCAGTCCTGGATTTCTTACTTTAAAATTGTCCCGATTTTGTTGACAATTTGATTAACATTCTCATGGGGCATCTGTTCAATATTATGTTATTATTATGATTAAGGATTGATTGCTCATGATCGTGCAGTCCCTGTTCTAACGCAATGTTAATTCTTTCCATATAGTTATATTATTTATGGCTTCTACCGTCTTTTCAAGACGAATTGTATCTTTCGACTTTTCGTGTTTGTGTGTGTGTTTATACTTTTCTGAGAGTAGGCTCATACATTGTTTTATACCTTCTAGTTGTTTTATTAGACCGGAGATAGCCCGAACATTTTTTGAACATCCTTTAGGATCTTATCTCTTGTGTCTTATGTCTTCTTGTTCCTCACTCTTCGACACGTCTTCCTCGCAATAGGTATATGCGGTTTTGCCAGAAAGCAGTCAATACCTTCACACAGCTTCTGCACACAGCACCTTGACAAAGGAACTGAGAGCCTTTCTTTGAGAGTATTTTTTACACTTTTGGTAGTCCATTTCACAAATCAAATAGATACAATTTATTATTCACATCGTGAGCGGTCGACACGTAAGAATAACACAGAACTCGTGCAATGCGTACGGAGATCGTCGAGGAAAAAAGTTAAGCTCACTACGGTGCGCTGTTTCAAAATAAATGGCATACATTGCACTATGTACACTGCAAAATATCTTTTGATTTTAATACTAAGGTAATCTTCATTTTACTCGAATAAATTAAAACTTACTTAACTATTAAGCATTATATTATACAAAGATACCAGATTATTTACTGTATTCAGTTAAAACTGACTGATGTTGAAAGTAGTAATATACTTATTGATTTCTGACATTTACGCGAATATTATACATTGAAATAAAACTATTTTTTACGGATTTTATCGCGTATATTGATATTATTATACCTTTACAGCGTCCATGGTCACGGGTAGTCTACCCGTGACCATGGACGCTGTAAAGGGTCCGAAACGTCGGGATTAATAATATTTTTAATTTCAATAGTAATTATACTAATATTATCAATGTGTAGATTATTGTGTGTTTGTTACTGCATCACTAAATTTATACATTTCCAGTATGAAATGGCCTCACGTTATATTTAAAGGCTTTGTACACATTTCCCAAAACGTAAAGGTTCTTCTGTTTATGATTTCAGTTACGACAATCAGCAGCCCCCGACGATATACAACACAATATGTCTAAAAGTTTGGTCATGTATGTATAAGTAAATAAATAAGTAATATCAATATAGCAAAAATATGGATGGTTGATTTGCTATCTGGTTTATTTTTCGGCCCATGATTACGCAGATGTGTCAACTGTCAGTGTAAAAAATAGCATATGTACATAACATATTAACTAATAAACCTACAAAACAGTAAATATTTTAAGAAGAAGAAGTGCCTGTCGATTACTAAAATTAACGCAAGAGCCTGGATGGGACGGGACGCATTCATTGCTCGCAAGCAACGTCAACGTTCAAACAATCGTTGTACTGAAAATGCATTGGATGAACCGAGTGCTACCAGGAAAATATGAACACTAGGTAGTCTATAGTGTACTCGTATTGACATAATGGGTCCGACTGTTAAATGCGCTATGTCCCTGTCTTACTTTTTTTCAGTGGGGTTTTTTTTATTCGTCCTTTTTTATTTTACACTTTTTGATAATTATTTTTCTCCCATTATATAACTTCATCTCGGTTTTATTATATGTATAATGAGTTATATTATGTTGAAATAAAGGCCCAATCGTGTTGCTCTGAAATTAGAGGAATTTATTTAACACTGTTTCTATGGTCACAATAAATATAAATACCTACCTGAAATTAGAGAAACAACATTTAAGATTTAAAGCTATTATTACACAATTTACATAATTAATTTATTTTAATAAATTTTCCGTCTTGTCAGTCAAACACGGCAAAGACAAATTGAACGAAGTAGGACGACCTTCGTTTACATATGTAATTTTTGAAAATATCAACTCGTTTAAATCTGCTTTCAACTAACTTTAAATCGTTATAGATCCTGAATGGTCATCTGAAATGAAATATAATATGATAAACCTATTCAATGATACCCTAGTTCATCAACTTTTATTTTTTTCTATTTCACTAGGCATCTGGTTGTCGCCAAATTGAATTTGGTTACTGTCATGCTAGGACGATTAAACCACAATCGTCCTAGCTGTCATGTCTTTGGTGTTATCTAGTCCTAAAATAAGCAGAGCTTGTACTTATGGGATAATGGATACAATAATCTAACTTATTATAAATACATACTTAAAATACATAAGAAACACCCAGACAAACACAAACACTTATTCATCACATAAATATTTGAGTCCTATGGGAATCGAACCCACGACAACTCATTAAAATAATAACGGAATTTGTGGCATTCACTACGACTGACACGTCACGACCTTACTGGACACCGAGTATCGCGGACCCTAAGTACCCAAATACAATTCGCTATTGGCTGGTTTTGAAAGGCATTGGTAGCCATTTGCAAAAAAACATTATTTGCAACACAATTTGCACAATCTCCATTTATATAAGTTTGATGGACACTTCTGATAGTGTTAAAAAGGGTCAATTACGGAGGCCCATTCAGTTTGCCAATAAAGGAGTGTTGAATTATATAGGATTCAAGTTCTTTTAACAATGGTGCTTTATGCTAAATACCGTCATTTCATTCAGAACAGTTACCGGTCAAGCGGTACAATTCATGCTTGTATAATTTGAGAATATTATTCAAGAATTATAAGAAGAGCAGATGTTGTTTTCATTGAAAATCGTTCGTTGTTACACAGCTGCATACAATCTGTATTCAGTGCTCAAGCTTTGCAGCTTTATAAAACAAAGCCGAGGTGCATACATAAAACCTATTCTAACTTTAATCTGAGTGAGAACTTAAGTAACCTTATGCTTAATCTTTCTCTGTCTAAATACTAGAAGAAATAAGAGTCATAATTCTCCTAGCCGCAACCCATTTTCGGGGCAATACCTATATATTGAGGATAAATGACTGGTTGTCAGGCTTTTTGGGCTACTATCGATTGTCATAGGTGTGTGACAAGACAACCAGTGCCGACAGCATTTCGTGGCCCGGAGTCTCCAGAATGGTCAGTCATCCAAAGACTGACCATGGCTAGCTTTACCTCGCAGATCGGTCGATCAGACTAATTAAGTTAGAATTCGATACCACTGAACATTGTCATCGGAGAGCACGTAAAGCGTCTTCCCTGATAAGCCCCGGTAATTAGAAGCCTAAAGCCTGCCAGTCTAACCTCAGCATATGGCAGTCGCTTCGTGTAAAATACTGATATTCAGCCGCATCTAGGTTAGACTGGATGCCGACCCCAACATATTAGGAAAGGGCTTGGAAGTTGAGGAACATCTTCAATACTCTTGCGATGTTTGTTAGAAACAGATATTATGTGTAAGAAACATTTATTATTTTGTAAAAAACAATATCCATACATAATTAGTATCCTTGGTGGACACGTGTAAGGCAACATGACACCTTTTGTTTCCACCCTTCGAGATACATTTCTATAAAAGCACTCAGGTATAACAGCCCCTCCCGGGGCCCCCAACAAAAACCTCGTTGCTATGCGACGACCCGGTAAGTCATCAATTAAAGATGTTTAGGGTGGGTGGAGGGTGAAAATCTTACACGTGTAATGATTTATAAATATTACTTATTTATTATTTTCTTGTCGGGAAATGGTATTGGTAATGGAATTTTGTATTTTTGGCACTTATTAGAAGTTATTAAAGATCAAAGCAAACAAAATAGAAAAACAATGTTTTCCTTGAGTGGATTCAATTCCACATATTTGAATCGAGTTTTGGTTATTTTTTGTCCGATAATAAAATATTTATAAGAACCCCCCATAACAAAGGGTTTTTTCCCTAATGTTGAAGATGTAAATGACAACCATACTTTTAAAAACGAGGGAGATTCGCTAGAAAGCGTATTAAGATTTCTCTTTGAAATAATATCGTTTGTATAGTAATAGTTAAAAACACTGCCTTGTACATTGTTGTTATCTTGGTACATCACTAACTGGTCGTTCGCAGTAATCATATTTGTACTGTTATTCATTATTCAAGAATAATTTATATTAAGATGCAGTATACCGGACGTATAATTATTTCGTTTATTACTGACACTTACTTTCTCTGTATATCTTATTTATATTGGATTACCCTTGTTTGGTATACTAAGTTTTAGTCGAAAATCGCTTCGGCTAATTTTAGTTACAATAAAGTCATTCCGCATAATTATTCATTTGACCTTATAATTAATTGGTAGAATTTTATTTAGCATATTTATTTCTTTGAAACAATGTCTTGAACTTCAAAATGCAAAGAATTTACTTAGGCTAGGTTAGGTTGTTAGGTTTTTTTTTTGGCCTTATAAGTACGTATATAATAATAGCGCAAATGTTGTTATCGCTAATAAATATTCGATGAAATGAAAATTATGTTAATCGATATTATACAAAGTGATTATTTTCTTAAACGTTGTTCGAATTAGTAACATTACATCAAACGTTTTTATACCAAACAAGGGTGAACCATTTATATTAGTATGCTGTAAATTTTTCCTATGTAACTAAATGGATCGCTGTCTGTACATGGAAGATACGTGAGAAAAAATATTATTGAGACCTATATCAACGCAAATAGCACCCAAAACAACTATTGTTAGAATGTTATTGTCTGTGCGTTTGTGCACGCTAATCTCAGACACTGCTTATCCGATTTAGATGTGGTTTTGCACTAATATATTATGGTAAGCTTCACTTAACATTTGTTTCATGTTAATCGGTTCATAAATAAAAAAGTTATACCAATTTAAAGAATTACGTCGAACATTTGTTAATATATTAAAATGGCAGGCAACCTTCAAGAAGCGAGCCTATTCTTTTTTCAAAGGCCGGCCGGCCGGCCTCTGGTGTTGTGGGTGTCAATGGGCGGCGGTGATCACTTACCATCAGGTGACCTGCTTGCTCGTTTGCCTCCCTCTTCCATAAAAAAATATATATACCTATCTATCTATCTATTCTTTGTCTGTTCATCTGTTTCTCTGCATTGACTGAAACTTTACTAAACTTCAGAATAATGGTTTCTAAATAGAAGTTAAACAGTTTCGGTTTTTTTTTAACCAATATAAGTTGACCTCAGATCTATATCATCAATCATATGAAAAAGGGTATTGGGACAATAAATAAAGCCCAAGATCAGTCGCTAAAATTTCTAGGTGTGGATGTATTAGTTGTTTTTCGCACGGTCAGCTTTATGTGCCTCTGTCACGTGTCAGCAATCCTACCAACCTGTATATGCTTTGATCCCCGATGGCTATACTCTAATATCGTGTATAGAGAAGCATTACTTACTGTAAAGTAGATTTTTTTAAATACCCAAAGACGGTGTTTATAATTCAAAATAAACCAAAATATATATCTAAAAAATGCTCTCGCTCGCTGTGCACATGGACGAACGAAGTAGTCGCGGGCACAGCTAGTATTTTAATAAAAATAAAGGATTTATTTTTAATTTAAAATAACATGTAACTAGAATGATAACTATTTAGGTATAGATCTTGGTGACAAAACCTGAATTTGAACTCTATTCGTGTCTATCGCAAAAAAAACCGTTAGAGTACCCCCATCCAACTGTTCGGAATAGCCTTAGTTAGCCGTGTGAATTGCGAAGTCAGCTTTATGTACGTTTTTCTATACCAGGAACCCATGAATCAGTAGAATCTTCCAACGGGACAAACTGTTATAGCAAAAACGTAATAACTGCCGATAAAGGTTTAACCTCAACTTAGCTATGTGAGGACACATTTAACGTCTAGACTTGCATTCATTCTATTTGAACGTTGATCATATACTTTTTAACTGAATCAGGGCTTCCTCAGATTTTACTCCGGTTTAATAAAGTTTGGCAAAATTCTTTAGGAACATAACATTAATGTGTTACAAATGTATTGATAATGAAACGTCCTTAAATAATGAACCAATATACATTAATTAAAAGTAAGAAACCGGCTTTTCGCGTCATAATTTAGCATTTTATCAGAGCTTCACAACGAAGTTCATTTGCAATTTATGAGTTAGGATTTAGTTCATGTCGACGTGAAAATTTTACTGAAAGATTTCTTTATTAAACATTAACAACGCTCACCAACTTTTCGCACGGGTAAATTATAGTCACTATAACTTTAACTAGGTTTCCTTTCGGTATCCCGATTTAGTTTTGCCATTGCATGTAGCTGAGATGGAAATGTTTACATGAATGTGTAGCGTAACAAGAATTAACAGGATAAGGAATGAGTATATATTTTTATTTACTATTATTTATGTGCGTCACAGAGATGCAGCCTCTGACTTTTCAGACTTTGCAGACTTTTCTTGTGTTTGTAATTATGTTTAGTCTTGTAGTCGGGGTCAAATATTTTATTTTATCTTTCGATTTCATACGCCGTAAAATTTATAATACTTATTTATTTTCACAATTTTTTTTAGTTTTGCTTTTTGTTAACTTAGAAAAAGGAGTTAAAAAAATGTCAGATTTGATTAAAAATATTCATTTTAACTTACAAGAATATAAAAATATGTTTGATGAATTTTATGATAAAATTAAAGACCAAAAAGGTACTCGTGCGTAAATGAAGTAAGCCAAACCTAAGATTTCATATTTACATTTAGTATGTAGAAAGTGTACCTACCTACATCATTATCTTGTTCATGAAATACTTATTTCTAAAACATATCATCTGTATAAAGTACAGTTTGATTACCTCCTACTTCTAAGGTGATTAAATAGTTATATATTAACATGGACTCTTTGATCATAGAGCTAACCTAACAGTGAGCACTGAACACCTAACTTTACATTATGATGCTACCTTGAACTCCATGTAATTTATGCTGTTCTGATAAAAATATCGTACGGCGTTCCCATGGGAACGGTTTCTCTATGACCCCTACCTACCTTTAAAGAAAAGTTCTATGTAACAACTGCCGGTGATTTGACATCTCTCTCTCTCTCGCTTATTATTGTACGGTACGAGAAAGATGGCATGAGATTTGCAGCCATTTCATAAAAGTTTTCTTTATTGGTATACGTTAACCTACCTGTGAGTATAAGCGAGTGTTTTAATATTTCAATAATTTACAGTCATAGTAAAAACAATAAGGTGTAGGTAAAGAACGAGTTAGAAAAATGTGCCAACTGTTTAATTATTTAAAAAATCATGTCAAACAAAAAAATTGTTTACGCTAACAACCTGTCGCAATGCACTAAAATTGCAGTCTATACTGACCAAACAATTAAAATATAGCATAGTAATATAAAATCCAGATATAGCATTAAATGAAATAAGTAGAATCGGAAATCTAATTGGACAGTTCCGTACCAATAGAACATAACATACCGACATTCTGCGTCCGAGCTGATACTGAGAATTTCATAGACAAACGTAATGAAACTGCTGGACATAGAAGAATCCAATCCAGTACCTTGCGTTCAGCAGTTGCACATAACTATTGGATAAAAAAGGCCATTATTTTATTTTTTGTACCTGGGTTCTTTGTGGCTGGGTTGACGTGACATTTAAATGAAATATTTCTAAAGAAGTCTTGTATTTATTACTTAATAAGTCTTTATTATTAAATCTTTTCACGATTTCGTTGACTAATTTGGTTCAACACAACTGTTACCATTTTCTATTCATGCTATCCTAGTATTCGGGTGAATTGTGCCAACTCCGGATATTAAACGGGATGAGTTGTTTCCAGTTTTTGATATCATGCAACCAAACAAGTTTTTATATTTAGATCTATTGAACTGCCGAAATTATCTTGGACAATTAAGATAACAACAATTACAGATTTAATTAACGAAAGATATTCGTTTAATCAAAATGATGATCTTTAAAAAAATAATAGATGAGTAATCAGTATAATATGCAGAGAATATATTAATTAACACTAGCTTTTACCCGCGACTTCGTACGCGTAGACTTAGTAACTGACACAATTGTTGTCGGATTGATTTCATGGGATTCTTCTGAGTACTCTCAATGTTAGGGAAATTCTCGCTTTTTTCCTATATTGAAAATATTCAGTATATGCCAGCGCTAGTCACAAACCAAATTTCATTCAAATTAATAAAAAAAAAGAACTGCTTACAGAGTAGTTCTCTTATATCAGTGTTTCGGGACTTCCGGGATGTTTCCACATTTCTCTGAGATAAATTATGTTATTCCAGGTCATATAATTTATGTGAAAAATCCCGTAAGTAGTTCTACTTATTCGTTTTTCGGGATTGCCGGGATATTCACACATTTTTCTGGAGTAAAAAGTAGCCTATTTATCACACACACACACTATTAGTGTACCAATTTTTATGCGAATCGGTTCAGTCGTTTTTGCGTGATTGAGTAACAAACATTCAAACTTTCACATTTATAATATGCAACATTATATTATCTCCTTTACTAAAAGGTATACAGTAAACATCTCACACCACCACGCCAGAGCGTCCATTGCCATGGTAACATACCAATACAGCTTTAGTAATATACTAAGGCGACCTGAATCGTAAGCAGTTTAAAGAACATTTTTGTATCCCTTGACTTGTCTGGTGTAGTTTACGTGTAAGTAAAAGTAATAATATTACAGGTTACCGACCTCACCCTAACTAATCGTATTGTTGTAGTTTAATAGAAGAAGTCCATGAAGCAGCAACGCAAAATTCAACAAATAAATTTTAAAATTGAAGCTCCGGTCAAATTACCGCACAAGACGATATTTGCGGCCGGGACAGTTTGTCTGTTTTTTACTCTTTTTGTTATAGTCTGGAAAATCCTCATGGATTGTAAGTTGGCCACTCGGACTCATACCGGCCTTGCCCTGTATCTGGAGGCACGCGTGCTATTATTGATACAAGTAAACAGAAAAATAGAAGTATACTATAGAAAGTGCTACTATAGAAGAAGAACATTCACAATATTGCAGTTCCATGTTCCTATCATCATTTCGTAATGCCTCTTACAGATACGTGAAAACCTAGTGCATAAAATTGTACCATTTCGTTTCAAATCAATACTGGGGAACCAACTTAAGAACACGTTGACGCATGCTGGTATTATTTTTTTTTAATTATACAACATAGAACAATTTTGAGACATCAGTTTAGAATAACACAATACATCAGTGATTAGCACATTTTGGCTGTTTCGATCTGATACATATCGACTACACTGAATAAATATCGGTTTTAGTCTGTTATTTTCTGTTTTTTTTAAGCCATGTATGAGTTATTCGTAATAACTTGGAAACTCAAAACATGTCCGCAAACTTCTTCTGAAGTCCTGTTTTCCTGGTCCTGTTGTGGGTATATCCATGGCAACCAGACTGGGATTCCTGAAAGATGAAGCGGCAGATCAATAGCAACGAACGCTTAGTCATGGGGATCCTTGATTGAAGGGTATCAACCAACAATCTAGTTGTTGCTTTATTCATATGCAAGTAGATTGAGTGCAGACAAGGATAGTGAGCTGTGTCGCGGAATGTGAAAATGCTATGGTAAACGCCCCTAATACAAACGTAGTTATTCGCGCAGATTTCCATCTAGATAGACCTTCTGTGAGTCCTTTTATCCTAATATCAAAACATAAAAATAACTACCGGTGCGAGTAGAAGAAAAAAAATTGTTGGATTTAAAAGCTACGTAAAATCTTAACAAGTTATATAAAAAGCATTATTAATTAATTAATTAACGTAACATACCAACCAACAATGTTTGTGACAAAAAAAAAATTACTTTCATTGTTTTAATAAATCTAAATCTAATCGTTGTTACAGATGGGGACGGGGAGGGGAAAGCATGCCTTAGGGCTCACTGACGTTATCTATGAAAATACAATGCAAAACATGAATGGATCCGTCGTCTCTCTTTACCCAAGTGTATACAAGTGAAAGGGAATGATGGTCCACTACTTCTCCCATAGGCGTCAGCTTCATATTCTCCTAGTGACTAGCTTCATGAATAACTATCGGAAAAACCAAGCTGCATAATAGGTACAGTTAATATAGCGATTGAACCTTCAATTTTCTGTTGCACTGGAGCGTAATTAGTTGAAAGATCGTAGTAGTCAATATAATCTGGTTTTGGTGTTTAACTAACACTAACAAATACATGCATATATAAACAATAAATTATTGAGTAACAATTTATTATAGGCTAACTACCACATGTTCAAATTATTGAGTACAAAATTAAAATAAAATGGTGATGCAATATAAAAGGCCTGACAAACTGAAACTAAGAATATCTTAAAAGTCCCAACGTATTTTTAATGTATTTGCACGCCGCTTATTGTACAATAGACCTATAAAATAAAATATATTATATTTTCAGTTTCGAGTGAATGGTCACTGAGAAATCGACTCCGCTACGGACGATCTTCTGCAAGATGCGAGTGCTTATGAAGCACTGAAAGCAGGGTTGTAGTCAAAGGTAAAGGTATAAAATTATAAGTATAATTTTAAAGATTTCATTATTTGGTTTATTACGGGAACACCATTTACCAGTATATAAATACTTAAATATTGTTTCGTCTGTATGAGTGCTATCTAGTCTAAATCAGAACGTAGCTTTGCTTAAAACAAAAAATAATATAATTGTATTATTCAGCTGCGCGTTAGCTTAGCGGCTCCTGTTGCCAAGGTCAACTTTGAGTTCAAAAAGCCTCACAAGTAAGTAACATTTAAAACTCTTTTATTCTGCACCCTCTAATCCCAAACTAAAGATAGTTATAGACAATGGGAGGCAATATAAGTACCCATATACTTTTTCTTTAATCCATACATAAGAAATACTAGATAAACACAAACACGTATTTATAACAAAGATATTTGAGTCGTTATAATATGTAGATACATAAATGATTTCGAAATTCACGGACATAAGAGAGCCCTTCATTCTATATACAATCGAACTGATCAAAAGAGGTAATAATAATATAATATGTAGTTTTAAAATAAATCCTACTCATTGATTTCTGACATTTACGCGAATATTATGTATATATTGAAACAAACTGTTTACGGATTTTATCGCGTTATATTGATATTATTATTCCGGACGTTTCGGACCCTTTACAGCGTCCATGGTCACGGGTATACTGACCTGACGTAAAAAGTAGTTTTTACGTCACGTTTAAATCCTACTTAGTTAAAATAAATAAATCTAATTGTAATACCTTTTTATAGTACGGAAAATCCTCATGGATCGTCCGCCACCTGGGGAGGAGGCAAGGTATGTCGGACTCATGCCGACTAGCCGCACTTGCCTTCACCTGCCCTATAGTCATGGGCCATGGGATCCGTGAAATTCGCCACGGTAGTGGGCAGCAGTCGCTGGACCTACTACCTAAATTATGTTGATATAGTAAAGGAATATAATAAACGAATGATGTCATAAGTTACTTAACTAATCAATTATGAAAGATATTTTATATTATGTTTATCTTTAAAAGCATACATCTTATATGGTTACATCTTTATTTTATTATGTTATGACCGACGAAAAATATAACAATATAAATTAAGACACGACTTTTATTATAAATAATTATAAACCTTAAAAAAAACTAAAAAGAAAAATAAACTTAATGAAACATTCAATTCACAGGATAGAAAAATGTGTAACAATTCTCGTTTACAGATTTTCAATTTCATTTAAAATAACTTACCTACGTAAATACTAAATTATACCTGCTAAGTATCTACGGATCTGTTTGAAGTCGGTGCCAATAAAGAATTTTGAGAATCTGTCCACAAATGGAGAAAATTTGTGTACAAATAAAAATAATAATTTGTGTATAAATAAAAAAATACATTCAGTGGAATATAGAACCTCCTTTTTGAAGTCGTTTAAAAATAATATTTACATGTGCATTAATAGCAAGTTACAGTACACTTGAGCACCACCACCCATACTGACCACTAAAGATGGCATTAGTTTCGTAGTGCAGACAGTACTGTACTTACCTATGTCCGTCATGTTTTAGCTACGAGGGTACTGTATACTAGCTGCAATCAAGGTCGCTGTCATCAATAAGGATGAGAAAAGGATGAGAAGGACTATATTTTGTGTCTGCATTATTTAAAATAATTTTATGTTATTCTAAAACTAGAATTAATTTTATCCTGGACTGGAATGGAAGAAATATTATGCATCCGGTGCAACCTCACGACTAATAACTGCATTGGAACTGAAAATGCAGGGGCTGCATACAATGTACTAGGAAATCATTTACGCTAGGAAGTCTGTATAACACCAACACAGGCACGTCAAACGTATCGCGATGCACACATTTGCATTCGAAGTTAAGGGTAGTTTGTAGACTGTGTATGAAAGACAGCATTTTTTTTATTAATAATATGGCATTAATTATAAACATATTATTAAAATTACTTTATTTCTATAAAAAAAAATTAGTATTTATTCTGTTTGTTTGTTACTGAATCAATAAATATATCTATATTATATTTCCGGTATACTCAGTGATACAGGAAATATATATAAAGATAAATTTATACCCCACGTTGTACATACATATAGCTTTTGTCCATTTCCCAAAACGTAAAGGTTTTTCTATTTGTGCTTTCAAAAAGTCAGAGATGCGTGCCTTGGATTCGAACTAGAGACCTTTGACTTGCCAGTCCAGTGGTCATGTCACTAGGCCATCACTATTATGTCTTACGGGCCTTTGGGATGGCTCAGCTAAATACCAAATTGCCACACTTGACTCGATTGAGTGCCGAGCCAAGAGGCTAACAGGTGGTGAAAAGCTGGTGAAGACTGGGCTTCACAGCTTGCATCACCGCCGTAAGGTTTCCTGCTTATCGGCCTTTTACAGATAATACTTCAGAGAGAGTAAACAAAAGGCCCATGAGCTCATCCTGCCTTCCCCCTTCTACCATTGGAGATCCAGACGCACCGAAGGATATCATCCCTACCTGGTTGATATTCCATAATTATATTCGCACACAGTATTACATCATCTTTTGTAATGCGCATAGCCAAGAAGTGGTACTCCCTGCGTCTGTATTTCCGAGTACGTACCTATAACCCGAATCTATTCAAAAGGAGGATGAATCTGGGTGTGCTCGCTCCAACATCGACCTAATTTTTAGCAAGGACACCGGATGCAAGATTTAAGTCAAGAGCAAGCCCATTTTAATTTTTTTTAATCAGCAGCCCCATGATCTACAAGATACTGGTCGGGGCGACATTATTGCACAGCGACAAAGCCCTTAAATAAATGTCATTCATAATGTATTAATTTATTATTCTTGTACGCCGCCTATTTTACAAAAGATCTATAAAATAAAATGTAATCTTTTCAGTTTCGAACTGGGAAACCGACTCCGCAAAGGAACATCTACTTCAAGGAAGATACTGATAACAACTTCTACATTTTTTTTTTTTAATCAGCAGCCCCATGATATACGAGATACTGGTCGGGGCGACATTATTGCACAGCGACAAAGCCCTTAAATAAAGAGAAAAAAAAAACTGGTCATGTAAAATTAAAGCAATATTACCTACACAAATATGGACAGTTGATTTACTGTCTGGTTTATTTTTTTATTTAGAGGTGTCAGTGAACGAAATAGCTAGCATAAGTACTTAACTAATGATATACATACCTACACATCAATAAAAGTTTTAAGAAGATAATTATATGCTCGTCAATAAATAAAATTAACGCAAGCATTACATCCACCTAAAACGCATTCATTGCTCGCAAGCAAGCGCAACGTTCAAACAATCGTTGCACTGAAAATGCATTGGATGAACCGAGGGCTACCAGGAAAATATGAACACTAGGTAGTCTATAGTAAACGTACTCGTATCGCATATAAACACCTTTATATGAATACAATATATCCATACTGAGGCCATATAGCAACACGAGTTAGAACGGGCTCTAAAGTGCTTTATAAACATCCGCATCGAAGGGCATTTCATGCTCAGTATTTTTATCCTAAAAAATTTACCTAAGGAACCCACAATTTGCCACTCCGATCGAGATTTGGTTCCCGACATCAATAACATATAGTCTTGCCACGTATTTTATGACTTTTTCTGACACGATGAGACAAGTATTAATACTATATTTCTGTAATTATGAACGCTTAATTTCCATTTTAGTGAAATGCGATCTCTCTAAACACATCGGAGGCAGATTCAAACCCTGTTTGAGATCAAATGTTTATCTCGTTAAAATTTGTTTGCTTTCCTTTGCTTTATCATAATTCAATATTATATAATAATTAATTAATTATATATTATAATTATTATAAATAATAATAATAGTTTAAAGCAAAATAGGATATTCGAAGTTCTGATGTTTACGTTACGCATTCCACTGCAATGTAAAATCTATTTAACAAAAAATTAAACCGCCGAAAAACTGAAAAGCAAAAAATAATAAACGTTTCTTATTTAATCTTAATAACTAAGTACTTAAAGTAATGTAAGAATACTAAGTAATTTTGAGTCGGCGCCAAACAATCGATGAACAAAGAACATTAACTTTAAAGAAATAGTCAAATCAAATTAACAATGAAACGTGAAATCTCCAACGATAAACATTAACATTCCAAAAAAATTGGCGACGACCCAAAATTACTTAGTAGGTTTTTTTTCCAAATTTTTAAGGGACCAAGTTCGAGGAAGTAGTACCCTTTCCAATAAAAAAAGAATTATCA
Organism: Acronicta alni; assembly: GCA_964056405.1. Lineage (NCBI taxonomy): Eukaryota > Metazoa > Arthropoda > Insecta > Lepidoptera > Noctuidae > Acronicta > Acronicta alni. Next base: position 19,893,699 of record OZ043913.1, read on the forward strand.
AAATCGGACTACACTGTAAAAAGTTATGCGTGGTCATACATTAAAAAAAATATATACACGTCGACTTGAGAACCTCCTCCGTTTTTTGTTTTACGTCGGTTGAAAATATCAATTGATGTCTGCCTTAAGCAAATCATGTTATTCATACTTAACTTGGAAACGCAAAACTGACGTCTGCAAACTTCTGAAGTCCTGTTGTCCTAGTCCTTTTGCGGGTATATCCATGGCAACGAGACGTCGGGTTTCCTGAAAAACGTAGCCGCGGTTCCATAGCAGCTTCAGCTTAGTTATTTCCACAGTCCTTGATTAAAGAGTTTCAGCTAACAATCTCGTTGTTGCTTTTTTCATATGTTAGGAGACTCAGTGTAGACAAGGATAGTGAGTCGCGTTGAATGTTGTTGAAAATGCTAACGATAAACGCCCCGCCCAATGCATTTTGCCATACGTAGTTTAGTACATACACTGTAACTAGACTCAGTAAAAGCTACATTCGTGAAAATTTCCGTCTAGATAGACCTTCTGTGGGTCTTTGTATCCTAGTATCGAAGCGTAAAAACAGCTTCTAGTCATACGACCCGTGTGTGATCTTCTCGAGCGGCTTCCAGTCTAACCAGATACGGCTAAATATCATTATCTTACACGAAGCGACTGCCATCAAACCTCAGCAACCTAATTTCTGGGTTTCCAGGAGATATTATTAAATATAGACATTTATTCGATTATGTATATTATATAATATTGTATAAGTTAACCACGCTTAACATGAAGAAATAGTGTAGTTTTATTGCCATGGCGCCAATTTTATTTGAATATACCCAGCTAGACTAGCAGCTGTACCCACGGTGTACCCCACGATGATCTTGTTTTTCCGAATCCTGTGATAATTTCCTAAATTTACGCTTTAGTGTCTACTTACGTAAGGAAATTTTCATGAATGAATCCGCTGTCTCACTCTTTACGCAAGTGCATAGAAAGTGAAAGAGATTCGATGATCCGCTACTACTCCCAAGTTCCTCAGCTTCATACTCTCCTAGTGTCTAGCTCTATTAAAAACTATCAGGAAAACCAAGCTCGGAAATACATAGATAGGTAGTTACTACATAGACCTTCTAATTTCTGTTGCTCTGGAGTCTGAGTCGTAGTAGTCAATGTTATTGTCTGGTTTTGACGTTAAACAATAAAAGGCACAAGAAACTAAGAAAAAATTCCAATGTCATTCATAATGTATTCATTTATTATTCTTGTAAAGCCGCCTATTTTACAAAAGATCTATAAAATAAAATGTAATCTTTTCAGTTTCGACTGAACGGTCACTGGGAAACCGACTCCGCAAAGGAACATCTACTTCAAGGAAGATACTGATAACAACTTCTACCTTCATAGTTATAAGAAGGGTACTTAAGAAACACTTAAAACAGGCTTGAAAACGGCTTAGTAACAGGTAAAGTTACACTTTACATAGCTATAAATATAATGTTGAAGATCATATTTTCATGAGTTTAGGATAACCAATTATGAATACTTAATAGTCCGGTCAAATTAACCAAAAAATTAGAGTGAAGCTACATAAATTTACAACCTGCTGAAAATCGTTAAAACTATAATTATAAATAAAATTTAACAGTTCATCTTTCCCCTGTATGGAAAAAAAATATTAAAGGTCAAAGATAAAAAAATGAGTTTTTCGCGATTTTCAGCATACCGGTAACTTTTATCATAAAATGATCTATAAAAAATGTATAGATACTTTTTTCCTACGAGCCACCGTTTCTAAGAGATAACGATTCAAAAATTTGTAAAAGTTGTAATCTGTTACAGATACATATTATATACATTAGAAACCCACCATAATAATATACATAAGTACATCATGTTTTGGTTACGAGGGTACATACAATGACATGTGCTAGCTGTAATCAGGTTGCCGTGAGCAAAAAGGATGAGGGAGGGCTATATTTTGTGCAGTAAGTACCTAAGTCATTCAAAAGTAAAACAAAGGGAGGGGGATGGTCTATATGAATCATTTAAAAAAAATTATGTACTTAGGTCCAAAATTGGAATAAACTTAGTCTAGGACAAAACCTAACAAACTTAAATATGTGAATGGAATGAATATTTTTGGTGATGAGATAAGCTCACAATCCAAAACTGCATTGGAACTTAAATGCCCCGGACATTTACAAAGTACTAGGAAACTATGAGCGCTAGGATATCTTTATAACACCACCACAGTCACGTCAAACTTATCACAATGCACACATTTGCATTCGAAGTTAGGGGAGCTAGCAACAGTAGCTATTCCTAGTCTAGACAAGGATAAGGAGAGTGCAACAAACATATTTTGTTATTGCTACCCTGTAGCATGACCACTCCCACTAACGACACTGTACTATGAAGTCGGGCGAAACTGTGAAAGGCCTACCTGTACTACGTTCAGATGCAACTCTCGTCTAACTACTAGGACTTCATAAATAAGTAGTACCTGTTTTGAAGACAAACTTAAACTTTGGACATCCGTCAGGTCATTATTTCTTATAGTAGCTTATTTAAATAGTAGGTACACCTTCGGTAGCAACGCATTGGAATAGGTTTTTTTTGTATTTTATATATCAATACTATTTGTTACGAAATAAGGATACTTTAATAGATAACAGTAATTTTATCTACGGGCAAGATCACGTAATATTTATTAACTTCGTACCTGCTCTACTAGTCGCGCCTCAAGTAGTTGCTACGATTTGTGTGTGATTTACATCACGCTACGACCCATAGCGCCTACACTGTCGAAGTGATGATTTGGTAAAATAATTTAAAAAACTGCGTGAAGGTAGTAAATAGAACAACGTGCCTGTATTGCTAGAAGGTTTAGGTAGGGGTGTTCTTCTGTTGTTAAGTTGTGATGTTTATATAAACTGGACACCGATCCGAACTATCAAGCTGCTACTGAAACAAACCCAGGCCCATGCAAGGAAATTCAGCCGTCGCGCTTGCAACAACCAGTCTAATGAGGCAGTTAAACATAAGGTACAAGAAGCATAAATTAGCATTTAATCCAGCAGGGGTTGTCTCAGCGTAGCGGTCCCATCCAGTGATTCTTTTCAACTTTTTGTAACTACATATCCCTATCAAAATTTCAAATATGGCACGTACTCTTGACAAGGCAACGCATTGCTAGAACCCTTCAAGCCATGTATTGCTATTAATTACTGCATACATTTTCTAATAAATAGGCATGTTCAGATAAAGGTGAGTGACTGTAGATGTCTGACATTCATGTCATGGACCCCTAAGGAACCTATAAACCCGACTTGAAAAATACCTGGTACAATATTTATAATGCTAGGCCGTTTCGGCTTGTCTCGTAACAATGTACTTCTAGTAGACACTTAAGATAAACATTTCTGCAAAGGCTCTCACAGAATCATGGAAACCTGGTGAATAAAATTGTACAAGTCAGTTTTGGATCAATACTGGACCAACACGTGGCATGGAGTGGGTTTTAGGTTAATAATGTGAGCGATGAGATATGTACTTGTAATTTTTAAGTGGATACGATACTATAATTTCATAAAATGCCGCTTTACATTAAAACACATGAGAAATCTTTTGTTTTCTAATATATTGCTGTTGCTTAATGCTAATTCAAACTTGTGAGGTTTATTATAGTCAAGCAAGCGCGGTAAGCACTAGTCTACCACGTGCACGCGAAGTATATATTTTTCATGCTCAGTAAAAAAAATATATTAAACTATGTATTTTCATGATTGTATTAGAAACTTCAAAAGAATAGAATTTTCAAAACAGCTTCATTTTATACGCAAATAAATTTTAAAAATATATGCATGCATAATTCTACTTTGTGACTTTATGTACACTATTAGATCTATTATTACAATACAGTGGGTGTGCAGTCGTTTTCTCTACACACTGCACCGGCTGCTTTTATTGGGAATAAAATGATAGGAAATGAAACATTAACTTCACCAAAACCGCGACCAAAGCGCAATTTTCAAATCTGCAGTTAACATCAAAAACATTGATCAATATCAAAACGTCTTGATTTTGTTATTATATTAAATTATATTATATTTCTGGTTCATGCAAAAAGAGCTTACCGTTATCCTTTGCTCTTGCAGATCTTTTGATTTAATAGAATCTATAACAGTACCATTCCAAGCAGGTGGTAAGACCCAGCCATCTTATCTTATCTAATATTTTTAAATTTTTGTTCCAGATTGCACTGCAGAGCTTCGACAAGTCTAGCAAGTCCTGCACGACAATAAGCTCCGAATAAAGCCGTCCTATCGCAGAATCCACATAAAACGTGTAATTGTTGAGCACTTACCTGCCGTACCTACTACCATTGCAAAAAGAGTCCTTTAATTAAAACTCAAGCCACCGAAGAAAATTAGTCAGTTCTTAGCACCTATCAAGTGTCTTTTTAAGACAAACTAAAAGAAGCATAAAGACCTGCGTAAAAGAACACATCACTCATGTCAAACACTGCTGTTCGAAGAAGTCCTGAGTTTGTGAGCAAACGCTTGACAAAGCCCAGCATTACATCACATTTGATAAACCACAAACCCTCGCACAAAAGAACCGATTCCTACCCAGTATTATTCGTGGAGTAGAAGAAGAATTATAATAGAAATAGTAGCTGGGTCTTACTCTTACTTGGAATCATGTTATAGATTCTGCTAAATCAAAATCCGCACCAAAGGACGGTCACCTCGTTTTGCGTGAATTGGATAGCTAATAATTAACAAAAATCTAAGGTAGCTGACAGTAATTACTATCTAAAGCTTTCCTTCACCTCAGTCTAATTCAGATTAATAATATCATTATAAAATCCGTAAAAAGTAGTTTTATTGCAATTACCCATATATTTTAAAGAGTGCTAACATCCCATTATGATTAACTTGTTAATATAAACTTGTTAATATAAAAAAGACATATCTGTAAATGATCGCCAAAACAGTAAAAAGAAAAATTGTAACATCATCGAAGGGTAACCCATATAATTAAGTCTGCTTTCCCCCACTAGCCTTGTGCATACATACCTATACGAAGTAGAAATGGCGGCAGGGAAATGATTTCAGACGGCCCGGCGAGCTCGGCTGGGGCGCCGCGCTAAGCTCACTGTGCTGTTTCAAAATAAATTGCTATACTTGCTGCACTGCATATCTTTTGATTTTAACACTAAGGCTTAATTGTAATCTTTATTCTACTCGAACAAACTAACTAATATAAAAAAATATCAGTAAAAAAGGGAGTACGTATGAGACAAAAAACAGTGTTTTAGTTTATTCGAGTAAATAAAGATTACAATTAAGCCTTAGTGTTACTAGCCTTACTGTTAATTTACTGATATTGTTATATTAGTTTATTATTAAATAAACTAAATAATATACAAAAATATCAGTAAAAAGGGGACTACGTATTAAACAAAAAAAAAACAGTGATTGCTTAGTGATATGACCATTAGTTTGCTAGGTTGAATTCGAATGGTATTGAGTTCAAATACAGGCATGCACCTCTGATTGTTCGAGTTCATATACTTATTAAACGGTAAAGGAAAACAACATCGTAAGGAAACCTGCATGACTTAGAGTTTTTCTCGAAAGCGTGGAAAGTCTGTCAACCTGCATTAGGCCAGCGTGGCCTAATCCCTCTCATTCTGAGAGGAGACTCGTGCCCAGCAGTGGACCAGTATATGGGTTGATGGTGATGATAAGACTAATAATACCAACGTATTCAGCAATAATTATTATTTAACTCATTAATTTTTATTTACTTTTTTGAATTTGGTACACAAGGCATATAATAGGGGTTAAAGTATGAAGAAGGAATATTGGATCGAATTGTGACATGTGATGAAAAGAGTATTCTTTACTATAACCGTAAGCGAAAAATGCAATGGCTGACCCCAGGTCAAACGCCGCACCAGTGTCCTAAAGCAAAGCTTACCAATAAAAAGGTAATGGTAACTGTTTGGTGGTCTCAGCATGGTGTTATTCACTATAGCTTTCTCCGGTCTGGTGAAGCAATAACGGCAGATGTTTACTGTGGTGAACTCCGAAAAATGATAGCAAAACTAGCAGTGAAACAGCCCCGACTCATGAATCGATCTTCACCATTATTGCTCCATGATAACGCGAGACCTCATACAGCACGAGAAACCATTTTGACTCTACAGGAAATGCAATTAGAAACCATTCGTCGCCCTCCGTATTCACCAGACCTTGCTCCAACGGACTACCATTTTTTTATGATTCAATATTCTACGTGATAAAAAGTTTTCTTCCCAGGAAGCAGTACAAAATGCTTGCACACAGTTCGTCGAATCTAGATCATCAGAGTTCTATCGTAAAGGCATAAAATGACCTTCCTATTAATTAGATTGATTAAATAAATAAGTTAAATTTAAAAAAAAAAACGAATGTTTCAGTACAAATCGGCAATTTCATACTTTAACCCATATTACTTAGTAGGCAAGCAGATTATAAAAAAAAAATTTCATTTATGCTTTCAGCTCTATATCTCAGCAGCCCCTAACGATGTAGACACACAAGACAACTAAAAGTATGGTCATCAATACTTTTAGTCGTCTTGATAGATTTGCGGTCTCATTTATCTTTATTAGGCGCATAACTAATATAGATGTCGATGTACAAAATAGAATAGGTAGACATATACAAAAATAAAAGATTTAATGAAACCGCATTTATTCATTGCTCGCCAGCAACCTCAACTTTCAAGCAGATCTTGCACTGAAAATGCATTGGATATACCAGAACTACCAGGAAACAATGAACACTAGATAGTCGATCTTAAGCGTACTCGATATTGACACACGTAGGTAGCATCCTTCTTATGAACACAATATATCCATACTGAAGACTTATTATAGTAAAGTAAAACGAGTAAGTACGGACTGTAAAATTATTTAACAACATAGAGCACACGAACAACAACCGCATCGGAGGGAATTTCGTTCTAAGTAAGTATTTTAATTTTATTTCTATTTAATTAGAACACAATTACTTAAGTATAAAAACTCCACCGCTCAGATTCAGCTTGAATCTCTAAAAATCTCTAATCTAATCTCTCAAACTGGGGGTAGGTTTCAAACCCTGCTTGACATCGGATGTTACTCGCGCTAAAAATAATTTGTCTATTAAAAATTTTTGGCAGTTAAATAAAAACTAACTTATACGCTATTAACTCCGTACGCTAATAAATTATTATTATTATATGATAAAACACACTAGCAACTAATTAGCGCGATGCGTGTGTATCAAATAACTTTGAGATGTTATCAAATGAAAGCTCAAACTATATACATACAAAGTAAGTACCTACTACCAATAAAAAAAAATCATATCAAAAATATTTTCTCTAATACATACCAGACGAGGAAATAACTTTTTAAAATCTTAGGGCAGTGTAGTGGTTTGAAATTTTTTGTCTCAAGTGTACTCAATTGTTAATCAATGACTTTAAAAATTTTAAGATTTATCAGTTATGGTGATCCAAGTCTATCAGACCTAGAATCGTTAAGTGCCAATGATGATGATGAATGAACGAATGAATGAATGATGCCAAGGATGACCATATTCAGGATTTAAATAGAATAATAAAATGTAATAGTTTGCTTTACCTCTTCCACTTCATGCCTTTAGAATTAAATATCTTCCCGCATGAAATTCTGATTCTTATCACTCGTAGTTCTAAGTATCCAAGAAGAAGAATATTTATTGAGAAACTATACATACTCGTTTATATTTTAATGCGTTTCTTTATTGGAATGACGCATTAAAAGTCATAACAACTGTATAAACAGTTGTAAAGTTGTAAAGTTTTGTCACCAAACTATATAAACAGTTGTAAAGTTTTGTCACCAAAATTTTTATAAATTTTTTATAAAAATGTTGGTGACAAAACTTGTATTTTGTACAGTATTCGCACCTAACTTAAAATTTTACCATATTGATTTCTGACATTCAATTTATATCAAAATAATTTTTATATCAAATTTATATAACAATTTATATCGAAATAATATTAATAATATCAATATTATTTCGATTAATAATACCAATATAACGCGATAAAATCCGTAAACAGTAATTTTATTTCAATTTACTTAAAAGTTTACCGTCAGAGTCCCCATCCAAGTAGGTAATGTAACTAACTAAAATGGCCTTATAATGTGCCGGCTGCGTGAAAGTGCGAGTCAGCTTTATGTACGTTTCTTTATACCAGGAGCCCATGAAGCAATAGTATCTTCGAACGGGAAAAACAGCTATAACAAAAACGTATTAACTGCCGATAAAGGTTTAACCTAAAGTTAGCCATGTGACAACAGCTCTAACGTCTTCAGTTGCATTCACTCTATTTGAACGTTGATCATATACTTTTATAGCTGAATCATGGCTTCTACACTTTTACTCCGGTTAGATAAGGTTTATGGCAAAATTCTCTAAGATAATAACATAAATGTGCTAAAAATATAAATGAAAATGAAACGTTCTTAAATAATCAACCAATATCTATGAATTAAAAGTAAGGAACCGGCTTTATTCCGTCAAAATTTAGCATTTTATCTCAGGGGTTCAGGAGCTTCACAGCGAAGTCCATTTGCAATATGACAATTATATAGTTTGTATGTACCCTAAATTATATTAGACTTCATTACTGGGATACTATGAATTTTTACTTCTTACTTCAGAATAGTTCTAAATAATTACTTTCGCAGTACTTTATTTTACTTACTACAGCAGGACCTACTTTACAAATTTAATTTAATTAACAAACATTAATTTTATCAATACAAGATATTTTTTTATATTATTGTTATAAAATAATGTATAATACGTGGCTTGTCTAATCTTTTATAGTTTATGATGTTATGAAAGACGAAATAAGTACATAACAATAAAGTAAGCCAAGCCAAGATTTCATATAAATTTACGTTTAGTATATAATAAGTGTACCTACATCTACACCAGGTGTCTAGTGAGCTGTCCAGACACGTGTACAATTAGGTATGTTTGTTTTGCGAGCGACAGTCGTAACAAAATAAAATATGGAACTTTCTGCAATAGTTACTACATACTTAAACAAAACTTTCTTCTAAAATCAGCTTTCAGATCTCATGCTTTCACAAATCAGATTCCATAAGAGTAAGTAAGTAAGTGTGTACCTACTAATAAGGAATCTGTTTTTTTTAATAAGTAGGTATTTCCATGAAATTATTTTCTCTAAAACGTATCGTCATCGATTACCTCTTTCTTTTTGTGGATTAAAAACTTACTCATTATCATGGGCTCTGGTATAGAGCACCTAACTGTGAGCACTGAACACCTAACCTAACATTTTGGTACTACCGCGAACTCCATTTGATTTATGCTATTCTGGTAACATTACCAAGTGGCGTTCCCATGGATACTGTCTGTCTCTTGCAGCAGGCAGTATAATAATGGTAGGTGACCATTATTATATATAGCCTAAAGAAAAAAAAATATATTGGTAAGTACTACCTAAAATATTTTGTAATAACGGTTACAAAATATTTTAGTAAGTACCTACCTATATTTATAATTTTATTAAAGAGGCAAACGTTGTGAAATATTCTTCATCAGAAATAACGTACCATGACGTTTTAAAAAAAAAACTAAAAATTAACATAAATAAACCCAACTTAACCAGTTAACCTAGCTTTTGAAAAACTACGTATATTACTTCTTGTGTCGTTGAACTTATAATACCTACCTTTCTAGTTTTAGTTTTATTTATTTATTTATTTTTAATTGTAATTTTATTTAGTTAAATTCGATATCTACTTACATCTAATATATAAAATTCTCGTGTCACAGTTTTCGTTGCCATACTCCTCCGAAACGGCTTGACCGATTTTGATGAAATTTTTTGTGCTTATCGGGGAGGTCTGAGAATAGGCCAACATCTATTTTTCATACCCTAAATTTTTTTTTTATGGCAAAACAACGTTTGCTGGGCAGCTAGTTAAATATAAAATTAAAATTCACACCGATCATACATCCCTCTCGCACAACTTCATGCACACCGTCAATAGCTATTGATCTAATACGGTTGATTTAACATTTATCATTTTGCGTACCGTGGTAACTTAGTATGAATGTCTATATAATGCCAAAATAACTATTGTAACGGGACTGTCTATGATATGGTGTAAAATTATGACAGGAACAGGCGAACCATTTATTAAACCATATCCTACGAATTTAATATAATAACCTAATGACACTGCTCAATATGGGAATCCTTGCGTTCAGAAATGTGTTATGTACAGACGCCAGCAGGTCAACCTATCCAAAATTGTCAAATTTTCCTAATTGAATGTAATATAATAATAATAATAATATTTTTGGGACATTCTACACAACACCATCTAGTCCCAAACTAAGCAGAGCTTGTACTATGGGTACTAGACAATGGATATAATACATAAATACTTTTTTTTTGTAAATACATACTTATAATACATAAAAAACACCCAGACAAACACAAATACCCATGTCTTACCCACACAAATATTTGTGTCCTGTGGGAATCGAACCCACCACCTATACGAATATGAACCTTTACTTTACATTAGAGTTGAAAATGAATCAAAGAAATTTGACAGATTGTGGTAGCTTGACGTGCTGGCGTCTGTACTGCTCTTACCACAAATATTTTTGGAATTCCTTACATTAATTATTTCGTATAAAAAAACTGGATTGACATGAAACTTTTAACAAAAACTTTGAAAAAAAAGTAGTTAACGATTAATTCGTTCTCTACGCGCACTACCGGACACTTGTTCTACAGCACTCGCGACCGTTGGTAAGGATGATGGTAGTAGTAAAACCACTCGACACTGTATTAATACTATATTTTTTCTGCTAAAACATTTCTATATTTTTCGTTATTTTTACCAGAATTGTTGCCTAGCAACCATTTCAAAAATGACATATTCGGCCAGCACTATGCCGTCACTTTATTACAAACTTTGTAGACAAAACTTCTTAATTAGCTTGAACAAGTAGGTACCTACTTCAGTCAAAATAAATAAATCTTAATGAAAAAATGCATAGTTGTAATAAAGTCTCATATTAATTTATTACCTACCTAAAAAAATCTTATTAGGTAATAAATATGAGAACACTTATTATTAAACCCTTTCACCATTTTGTTAACAGGTTTGCACAAATTTTAAACGTTTCCTATTCATGTTATCCTAGTATTCGAGTGGATTGTGCCAACAGCGGATATTAAACGAGATGTTTCCATTAAGTTTTTGATATCAATCAGCAACCGAACAAGAAAAGTTACATCGTTTTTTTATTCAATCTTTATTTATCTACTGCCTAAATAAGAAAAAGAAATTTCACAATATTGACGTTTCATGTCGAACATTTCGAATTTGCAATGTTGCTAAAACATCAATTAGGTACACTATCATTAAATTTTTATAATCATAGGTCGTCAGAGGCCGAAGTACATTATCATGAAATTTGAACATCTCATCATTCTGTAAAGCCTCTTACAGGTTCATGAAAATCTAGTACATCCATAAAATTGTACCAGTTCGTTCCAAATCAATACTGAACAGTCATGGTCATGGCATGTTGAATTTTAAGTTTTTTTAATTGCCTGCGAATGTTTTTACTTTTTTTTTCTTAACTATTGCTGTCTTATACTTCGCCCAGTGAAAAAGCATTGCCATTCAACGTGCCAATGATACCAGCCCTTTGAATATACTTCCAGACGATAGCGATGCGGAGAAGGTTTTTGATGCCCTTTTCTAGTTTAGTTTTATTTTACTCTGATTTTTTTTAAGTTTAGTTTGTTTATTACATAAACTAAATTTAAAGAAAGTGTAAACAAGTTTATAGTAGACTAATGGGACTTAAGTATTAAAAAATTTGACGCTATCAGTTTTTATACATCAGTGGTTATAATTACGTATTTTCGGTACCTTAAAAAATTGTAGAATTTCAGAAGTGAAATTCTGGTCTGTGTATTCGATTGCACTTAATATACGGTTTTTGTTTGCCTTTATGCGAAGCATAGAAGTTATTCGTAATATCTTGGAAACTCAAAACTTACGTCCGCAAACTTCTTTTGAAGTTCTGTTGTCCTGGTCCTGTTGTGGATATATCCATGGAAACGAGACTGGCTTTCCTGAAAAACACAACACACGGACAAACGAATATTTATTATAGTCATGGCGGTCTTTGATTGAAGAGTTAACTACCAATCTAGTTGTTGCTTTTTTCATAGGCAAATAGACTGAGTGTAACAAGGATAGTGAGTTGTGTCTCGGAATGTGGTTGAAAAGGCTACGATAAACGCCTCCCGCCCAATGCATTTTGCCATACGTTGTCGTGTACATCCTGTACATTATTATACTGTCGGTAACTAGACTCAGTAAAGGCTGTATCCGTGAATATTACCGTCTAGATAAACCTCCTATGAGTCCTTGTGACCTAGTATCGAAGCGAAAAACAAATTCTACCTGTGCTCTTTTTTCTGTATTATGAGAGGAAATCTTAATAATTATTATGTTATGTTCAAACATTATTACATTAATGGACGTAACAAAAAAAACATAGTTTCATCCTTTATTAAAATTACGATGTAACAGAGGGAGCGATTAAAATGATATACAACAGATTGATGATCAACAAAGTTTATTCATCTTTATTCCTTGCCGTTTCCTCGCTGCGCGTCTACACAGTTGCTACACGTGTAGCTGTCATAGCCCACACCTCATAGCCATTAAAATTATTAAATGTAATAATTATATTATATAAAACCTGTAGTAAAAGGTTTGGTGTGAATGAGATTAAGGACACAACCAAAATTACGTAATCATTACTCTCACATTTTTTTTTATACTTTATTTCATCATATCGGATATCTTATCGAATGACAATTGCACCAGCGGATTTATAGTATTAATACCGAAATGGATGGATTGTCTACGAGGGAACATTTTAATAAACCATGTTTAAAAAATATAGGTAAATAATTAATTAATTTCAAATAAGCTGCTCAAATCATCACGATATTGCCCTTTAAAATTAAAAATTAAGGAGATTTGATAAAATTAGTTTAAATTAACCACAAGAACACCACTAATCAGTCCCAATTAGACAACAATCTCTTTCTAAAAAAACACGTTAACTTATCAGTAGTAAAGCTTTTTTGCCTTTTTCCTATCAATAATGTAATAACAGATTCCATAAACCGTACATTGGAATAAAACTCAGGCTTGTATTAACTACCACAGAAAGTTTCCACATTTAAATAAATGATATCTCAACTACATAATATAATAATTATGTACGAGTATGATACAGTTCCCGTACGCGTGGTTAGATAGTTGGAACATACCACTAATTAAAACAACAAAATGATAAAAAGGTTACTTTAGAATTTAATGCCTGGTGTAAAGAACTGGACAAAAAATCTGTCAAAATACGTGTACCTATTTAGGTTATTGTAATTGCGCTTATTTATATAGTATTTTATACATATATAATATACTAGCTCTATCCGCGGTGTTACCCACGATGAAATCGTTTATCCCTATCCTGTGTAAATATCTCGAGAGCACGCTTATGTTCACTTACGTTATTTATGAAACTACTATGCAACATTTAATGAATCTCTCTCTTTACATAAAGTGCATACAAAGTGAAAGAGATGCGATGTTTCACTACTACTCCCAGGTCTCTTAGATTCATACTCTCCTGGTGACTAGCTCTATAAATAACTATCGGGAAAACCAAGCTGCAAAATACTGGACAGGTAGTTAATTACATAGCGAGTGAACCTTCAATTTTCCGTTGCTCTGGACCTTTATAGGTGTAAGATCGTAGTAGTAAATAAGTAAATTTACGGAATTTGACTTTTAAAAACAAACAATATTATCTTTTCAGTTTCGAGTGAACGGTCACTGGGAAAACGACTCCGCTACGGATGATCTATACTGCAAGGAAGAAACTCATAAAAACTATGCCCTACATAATATGAAAAAGCTAAACGCAAGCTTATAGTCACAATTAAAGGAAAAAAAAAATTATAAAGATAGAATATAATTTTATAGTTCATTCGTTGATTTCAGGATCACCATTTACCAAATATGAATATTTAAATATTTTTTCGTCTGTGCGAGTGCTATATATAATCTCAATCAGAACTTAGCTTTGTTTAAAATAGAAAATCTACTCGACAATATTTATTTTTCAGCTGTACATTACTTAACGGATCTTGTTACAACGGACTCATCATGTTGAGATCGAAAAACCTCACAAGTAAGTATCATTCAAACCAATTTTATTCTGCGCCGTATAACTAAACCCAAACTAAGCACAGGTTGTACTATAGGCATTATATTCCTTTTTTATATACATACTTCTAATAAATAAGAATCACCTAGATAAACACACAGAATTAGCGTAGAATAAGAAGAATAGCTTTTAAATATATACTCAGTCAAAACAAATAAACCTAACTGTGACGGTACCTAATTAAAATACTTCCGTAGAAGTCCTATAAAATGAAATTAAAGTATGAAACTAAAGTGTTAATACATTTTATCGCGTTTATTGATTTCATAAAATCCAGATATTTCGGCCTTTACAGCGTTCATGGTTCACGGGCAAGTTAAACTTCGAGATTAATTATTTAATCAAATCAATCACTATATTATTATAATATTTTTATCTGCTGCTTAAATAAAATTATCCTGGACAATTATTGATATAGTAAAACTGTTGTCCAGATTTAATTAACAAATGTTTTTTTACTTACGTAATATCTAATCAATATGATAAAGGTATTTGGATTTTGTATATAAACTTTAAAAGCAACTATTATTACATTGAGATCCCTCATCAATCAAATCACAAAATCCTTTATAGTTTACAATGATATAAACATCACAAGAGATTATTAAATATAGCCACGGCTTTAAAAAAAAATGTTTACAAGTAGAGAGTTTAATACAAGTTACTGAGCACTAGGTGTATTAAATTGACACACACTGACCACTAAAGATGGCATTAGTTTCGTAGTGCATACAGTACTTGCATACATACCTAATATATATACACAGGCCAGCACAGCAAGCTACCCCAATTTGTCAATGACAGTTTTGGATAGCTTGACCTGCTGTTGCGTCATGTTTTGTCTACAAAAACGATAAGGAGTAATTTTTATGTCTGAATCATTTTAGTTGGAATTAATTTTAATTTTTTAACGAGGACGACAATCAATGGAATTTAATATTATGCATCGTTCACGACCAAAAACTGCATTGGAACTAAAATGATCAATACCTGCATACGATGTACTAGGAAACCATGTACGCTAGGAAGTCTGTATAACACCAACACAGGCACGTCGAACGTATCGCAATGCACACATTTGCATTCGAAGTTAAGGGTAGTTGGTGCACAGCGGGAGCGAGAGGCAGCAACATTTTATTTTGTTAAATTCTGATGTCGTGAATCTCATCGGATACGGATGTGCTCGTTAGAAATAATATTTTAATAGTGACCTCCTTTACTATATTACTTTAATGCATTTTTAACTATACTCAGTGTTTAGTTTAGTACCTACTTACAAAATGAACACAAATTAACTAAAGTCAATAAGATATCATGGAGTACAGCCCCTCTCATCCGAGGGAGCTAGTGCAACCCTCCACCTCACCACCTAAGATGTCAACTCAGCAAAACCCAGCCCTCCAGCCCGACATTTCCGTTGAAGTTATATCCACCCCCAAGCTACAAAAATGGATGTCAACCATGGAACTGCATTTGAATGAAGTTTGTTCTATTGCCAGTGATGGCAAGCTTAACTCAGAGCAGAAAATGAAAATTTCGAACCTGTGCCGTAAAATAGGATCTAACACCTCACAGATGGCAGTTGTATACCAGTCGCTCAAGGGCATATCCCAATGACAAATTAAAATCTAGTGACGAAACGAAAGATGTCGTGAAAAAAATTATACACCCGGAACAAATGAAATTTCAAGTGCGTGGAGTCCGCAAAACAAAAAATGGAAGAGTGGAATGGGCATATCTCAAGGGCATATCCCAATGACAAATTAAAATCTAGTGACGAAACGAAAGATGTCGTGAAAAAAATTATACACCCGGAACAAATGAAATTTCAAGTGCGTGGAGTCCGCAAAACAAAAAATGGAAGAGTGGAATGATGGCTTTGTGACGAAAATAACGAGAAAATAAGAGAGGAAAAATGACGCTGAAAAGCTTATGCACGCAGTCCAAGTCAGTACATCCGGACTTACTGGCGACGAGCCCAGCAAGCGCAAACCCCGGATTGGGATTGTAGGTGTGCCCACTTATATGGCGGATAATGAGGTACTTAGGTGCATATTTGAACAGAACGTAGTAGACAAGTTTCCAGATATGACCCTGGAATCCTTCATGACCTTTGTTAAATTAAGCCACAAATCTGGGAAAAAAGACGCTCCGACCTGTAACTACGTCATAGAAGTATCTGCCCATATACGTAAAGCCCTAATAATTCAAAGTAGACTGTTCATAAATCGGACGTCTTGTCCTGTCAGGGACTTTACCCTAGTTACGAGATGTTACAAATATCAACAATATGGACATGCAGACTGAAATACCGAAAAGTGCAACATGCTCATGATTTAAAAACCCTAACAATCACAAAACGGGAGACGCTGAGTGCCCCTTCTAGGAAAATAGCAGAACATAGGTATATTAACTCTGTCGATTATGACGGCACCTAATACATTTGAATTATATCATGTTAGATTTCCGTGTTTAGTAACTAACATAAAACAATAACAGTACACTACGCTGTCCTACTAACCCTCGTCTTTGTCGCTATGTAAGCAAATTACTCGTCAACAAAAAAATATACACGAGTAGTGCGTAGAGAGTCGAACGTAATTTTGCAACATTGACAGTAACCTAGATTATGATAATTCTAACTTCAATAATATTTGATAACATTGCCTGGTATACGAGTATAATATATAAAAATTAATTAATATCTTTGTTTTATCTCTAATTTGTTTTTAAGTATATTAAAATATATATATATACTAATAGTATAATTGAAATAAAATATTTGTCTTTGATTGAAACATGTGTGATAAAAAATCTGCATCCAGACCAACATTTTAAAACCAATGAAATCTTACTTACACCTGCAATAAGCTAGCCAGCATAAATAATGAAGATAAGTTACAGTTGTATCGAAGCAACATCATAATGACTAATGCAATTGTGGTCATGTATTTAATCAAAATCTAGACCCACAACTGCAAGACCAAAGGACGGTGAGCTCTTACTGCATGAAATTAACAAATATTAACAAATAACCATATTATTAACAAAAATGTATGATAGCTGTCAGTAATTATAACACCAAGACGTCATCACCTCAGTCTACCCGTGAACATGGACACCGTAGAGGCCGAAACGTTGAGATCAATAATATGAATATGACGCCTTAACATACGTAAATAGTAGTTTTATTATTATTACCTGTATATTTTAATAAGAGCATTAATATCCCATTAAGAATTTAAGATTCAATAATAAACTTGTGAATATAATATACCTTTAAAAATATAATATCGATAAATGATCGCCAAAACACTAGAAAAAATATAATATGTAATTTCTATAAGAAGTAGATGAAATTATATGGCAATAGGCAATGATTTCAGACGTCCCAGCGAGCTCGGCAGGGCGCCGCGCTAAGCTCACCGTTTCAAAATAAATTACATATTATATTGCAGTACACTGCATATCTCTTGATTTATATACGAAGACTTAATTAATATCTTTATTTTACTCAAATAAACTAAGACATACTTAACTGACTATTAAGAAAAAAGAGTACCTGCTTAACCGTAAAACAACAATAATTATTATATAATTCTTTTTTTAACCGTCTGTATTCAATAAAAACTGACGTTGAAAGTAATAATAATACTAAAATTAAAAATTAATAATTATTAAAAATAATTATTATTGTCTTAGTTTATTCGAGTAAAATAAAGATATTAATTTTACTAATATTAAAATGTAAATGATAATTATATCCAGTATCAAGTGACCTCGTTGTTAATTTCCTAAAAGTAAAGGTTATTAAGTTAAGGTTAAGGTTAAAGGATGAAATGGCGCACATTAGGGTAGGGCCTACGTCCAGCAGTGGACTAATATAGGCTGATGATGATGATGATGATGATGAAAGGTTAGTCTATTGATGCTTTCAGTTACATCAGTTAGCAGCTCCCAACGACATACAAGACACACACTAAAAGTATGGTCATCAGATAGCATCGTTGATGAGAGTGGTTGGGTACATTTACTGTTCAATGTAATTTTGTCTGGTTTATTTTTTGGCGCATGATTACGTAGAGGTGTCAGTGTACAAAATACTTTACTAATGTTATTCCTACAAAACAATAAATGTATTAAAAAGGACAGAAGCTGGTCGATTAAAAAAAATTACGCAAGACATACATCGTCCTGCATGACGACACATTCATTGATCGCAAGTATCGTCAGCGTTCAAACAATCGTTGCACTGAAAATGCATTGGATGAAACGAGGGCTACCAGGAAAATATGAACACTAGGTAGTCTATAGTAAACGTACTCGTATTCACACATGCGCTCAGCAACCTTCGTAAATAAAATATATGCATAGTAACTGACGTCATATAGCAACACGAAATAGGGCGAGCTGTAAAGTGCTATAAAAACAATAGAAAGCACACGAAGAACAATCGCATCGTAGGGTATTCGGTGCTAAGAATTTAAATTTTACTTCTGTTTCATTAGAACATAATTACTTAACTTTACTACTGTAAACATTTACCCAACCCAACCTAAACTTCGCCACTCTGATCGAATAAAAAGGTCTGGTTCCCGACATCAATAACATGTAACATAGATACATTGACGACCTCTGTGGTCTAGCGGTTCGAGTGATCATGGGGTCGTGGGTTCGATTCCCACAGGACACAAATATTTTTGTGGATAAAACATGAGTATTTGTGTTTTTCTGGGTGTTTCTTATGTATTATAAGTATGTATTTACAAAAAAAAGTATATATGTATTATATCCATTGTCTAGTACCCATAGTACAAGCTCTGCTTAGTTTGGGACTAGATGGTGCTGTGTAAAATGTCCCAAAAATATTATTATATTATATTATTGTCGTATTTCACATTGGGCAACCACTTAAACGGCACCTGAGGTATTCCAAATATCCTACCTATCGATATTTTTAGCAGATATCATTAGTGTAATAACTTAATATTTAAAATTTTATTCCACACATTGCACCTACGGATCAGTAGATACTAGTGTTGGGACGTGTATTTTTTTCGAACGTCAAGATTAAAAAAGCCAAAGAAATCAGTAGAGTTTAGTAACATGATAATAAAGATATAGTATGATAAACTAAGCTAATCACACTCTATTATATGGTAACACAATGGATTGACCACAGATTCTGACCAAACAAATGGGTGTTGTTACGGGCAGGCTCACAAAATCAACAATTATACTGAGACTGTTAAAGTTGCGATATATTTGCCATGTATTTTAGGAATTACGTTACTAAAGCTATAAAATCCGTACGCTAATAAGAGCTCAAACTATGAACTTACAAAGTAGGTACCTACCTAAAACAAATTAACAAAATCATATTTAAATATTTTTGTACTTCACCAAACCAGAAAATGACCCAATACTACTTTAATACCAGGTGAGGAAATATCTTTAAGCAGCCTTGCAGGCTATAAAAAGGTTTGAAAGTTTCTGTCTCAAGTCTCCTTAATTGTCATTCAACTTCGTAAGTATTGAAAGTTCTGTGTACCAAGTCTATCAGATCTAGTATCATTAAGTACAATTGGACGACCATATTTTTATAGGATTTAAATAGCAGACTCACTCAGTTATTAATGCCTAAGTAACAATTATACTTATCTACAAAGATATGGAAGGCTCTGATAACCTCACTAAACCAAACCAGCAAAAAGTTTGTTACTGTATATCTATACGTATGTAGTCGCGGGTTTAAGCTAGGTAACAACAGCGGTCAAGCGTAGGCCTATCGTGAATGAATTTTTTTTTTAATAAGTTGTATACTTTTCTAATACAAGAGTAAATTTGACCACCTTATTTATTTTTCTCTAGAAAAATACGATTACCTTTTTTTTTTGTCATGGCCATGGGATCCGCGAAATTCGCCACGACCATGACAGGATACATAGATTACCTACCTAGTTAGTATCCCTTCGAATCGTAACAATAAGTATGTACCTATATATCTAAAACTAGTAACGAACTACTCCTCACCAATTATGCATTCCTGGTATCCACACAGTACGCAAGGAAACGCACATGTGCGTAGCACGGAAAACACAAACTAGTAAGTAGCACTCTAGATCATTTATTGGTATAATTAATAACTAACTCAGGTAACTAAGATTAATAAGAATTATATTATCTGACTTAAGTTGAATTTAATTCAATATTATTATGAAACTTTTAGTCACTTCCACTCTTGGTTCTTCTGCTCACGTTTATGAACTGATTAAAAAATTACATGTGCCTTCAATATGCTTATATATGTACGTCTGTGTAATTCGTCATCAGAGATCAGTTACCAAACAACAATACACTAAACAGGACATCTACAACTTTATTATTAGCCACAAGTAATAATGTAGTTGTAGATGTACACGCTGCAAGTGATATAAGAAAATAACAAATAATAATATGAATAAATTAAATGTTGCTTTACTTTTTAAACCGCACGAGAAATCTGTTGTTTTCCAATACACAGCTTGATATCAGTTCAGTATTTCATAGATTATTTCTTTAATATCTAAACATTTTCTTCTGTGAATATGTTTAAGAAAATCTGATAATCTAATCCGCTTTGCGGATAAGAACCTAAGACATAATAGAAAGAGTAGAATAAATTAATAACTGTTACCGTTTTATGAACCTTCAATTAATCTTCAAAAGCTAAAACAGTTCCAGCTATTCCTGGTCTAGACAAGGATAAGAAGAGTGCAACCATATTTTGTTTTTACTACTCGCACTCTCACTAAGGACACCCGTACTACGAAATCGGGTGAACTTCCCTATAATGCAGCACCTGTACCACGTTCAGATGCAACTCACGTCCAGTTACTAGCGCTTCATAAATAAGAAGAACCTGTTTTTAAAGTCAAACTTTTAGTTTGTTCGCAACGCATTTGAATCGTTTTCGTACGTTTATAACATTATTCACCACCGTGGATGCTCGTCTCCTTTTCTACAGGAACACCGCTGCTGTTACCACGGCAAATTCCAAAAAACTATGGCTTATTTCGTACTGATTAACGTCATGGGCGGATAGTTGATCCCCTGCTGAATCAGTGCTCGCTGTTTTCAATTGCTCTATTTGCTTCCCCAAATTGACAATACTCGTTAATAGTCTCATCTGCCGACGCCATGAAGTGACTAAGGGAGATATTAACCATATGATTGATTTATGTTATTCTCGGTGTGACTACTCCAGAATCGAAATGGGATAGTATTCCCTGAATTGGAACTCGAGTATATAGCAGTCTTTTCCTTTTATTATGCACTTTGATTCAAGACTGATTATGCCTGCTCCAGTCAGTGTTCGAACGTAACTTTTTGGAACCGTGCAACTAGTTTGACTTTTCAAAAGTGCTATTTTAATGGTCTAATTGAAATAAAATATTTGACTTTGACTTTGACTTTGACTTTGACTAACGTGAACTGGACATATGATTCGTAAAGAATACGAATTGCAACAAAAATAAAAATACTTGGACGGGTCATTTAACTCAATCCACATGTTCTTGCAAATTGCTTTGCTAACTACGCATTTATTTGTGTTGGTATATAGATACCAACACAAATAAAAGCGTAAAAATAAACACGCAGAAGAAAGGTTTTATCATATAGATGATAAAACCTTTCTTCTGCGTGTAAATAATTGATAGGAGTACTAATATGACACAAGTAGGTATCATATTACTTAGTACTCCTATCAATCATATTAGTACTCTGCAAGGATGTTTTAAAAATTTGTTTGTATAGTATCTAGTGGGATTGTAATGTCCTTTGTTAATTGACTTGATATAAACTGTAGCTCACTTCAAAGTTGATCAGGTGTTAACAAATGTGGATTTAATTGTCCATGATAAATGTCTGTGATAGTATCTAAAAGAGTATCCTGAATCCTTTTTAAGTTTTGAATTAGATTACTAGTGGTCATTGCTGATTTGAGTGAAATTTGAAATTGAGTGAAATCTTGAACCTCACTGATGCTTGTGACTTCGCTGTCCAAGTCATTATGATGTTTATTAATTGTTTTATGCTTAAATGCGAATTAGCGTTTTCCGTTCTTTTTAATAAGTTATACACCGCTTCGACCATTGAGGTTTGATTTTTCAATAAATATGCAAGATGATGTTCGTTTTTTCTCACGAGTTCGATATCCTTCCTGTACTGTTCTGCGAAACGCTCGTCTAATACGCCGAACAGGCTATTAGCGACGTATCCAATTCCATTGATGAGTCCACGACGCTGTCTGGAGCGCGTGTGAAACTGCTGATTCAGTAACAAGCGATTATAATGTTGTAATTCTTTGAACTCGTGCTGTAATTGAACTAATATGATACTGCATTGAACTTTGTTTGATAGCGATGAACATATTGTTTCCAAATAATTTAAAAACTTTGTGGCTGCTGTAGTTTCTTCCCACTACGGATTCATATCATAGTAAACAACAAGAGTCCATTTATCCCGAATTATTTTGAAATTATCAACTGAATCAAAATACAGTGACATGTTTTTAGGTAACTCTGATATAATATCGGATGAAATCAATATAGACATAAAAACGATAAGTGATATTGCCATGGAAATGAACCTTGGCGGTATGCCTCTGGCCTTTCCTAAACCGCGTTTTTTGATTTTTTGATCCACTTTAGACTTTAGTCTTTCGGCTCTTTGCTGTTGCTTTTTTCCTCAGGATATACCGGTAAAATTGATAATTTAATGACTGGTCTCTTGATTATGCCATTTTTTGTTTTTAATGAGACAACTCTAACTAATTTATCCCGACCTGCATGAAGGCACAATACTCTTGCCATCATCCAATTTCCTGGCGGTAAGTTTTCTTGTACGGTAACTAGATCTCTAATTTTTATGTTTTCTTGAGTATTTAGCCACTTGGGTCGTACTGTGGTAAGTACTCAGATTTCCATCGTTTCCACAAGTCTTCAAATAGCTTTGATATAAGATGCCACCTTGTTCAGGCATCTTGTGCAGTTTCTATTATTGTTAATCTAGGTCTCGCTGACAAAAAGAAAAACTCTAATTTAGATAGTAAAGTAGCGTTCTCTTCGTAGGTCAATTTCTGCTCCCCTACGACTCGTTTTAAATGATGCTTCAGGCTTCAAACGGCTCTTTCCCATAGACCTCCAGCGTTCGGCCAGGAAGGAGCATTAAAATGGCACTCGATACCCATCTCTGATATATTTGATAAACAGTTAACATCAAATATTTGCTGAAAATTATCAAATTGTTCTTGTATCAGCCGGTTCGCTCCAACAAAGTTCGTCCCGTTGTCACTAAATATGTGTCGCGGGGCTCCTTGCCGTTCGATGCCATTCTGCTAAGTGCTGTTAGCAGATCTACCCTACCCTAACAAGCTCAGCTTTCTTAGGAAAGCTGACCTTGTTAGGTCTGACACGAGCTCTAGATGAACGGCCTTCGTCACCATGCAGACAAATACGGCTATGTAACCTTTGTTAGTTTTTATCCCTCTGCCCTTGTTTTCTTTAACATCTACGTATCCGATATAGTCAACGCCCGTGTAATAAAAAGCACTCTCAGGATTAATTCTAGAGGGTAAGTCACCCATGAGCTGACACTGTAGGATCGGGTTTTGCTTTCGGCACGTTACGCACTTCCGTATATGCTTTTTAGTTGCTCTATTGCCACCTATTATCCAATATTTTAGTCTAAGGTTTGATAGGGTAAGTCGTGCTCCGCCATGAAAGGTGAGTCCATGCGCTTGTTGAATCAGTAAGCTAGTGAGAAGACTGTCGTGCGGGATAATGATGGGATGCTTCATTTCCATACCGATTCTAGCATTTTCTAGTCTTGCAATATTCCGTCTTGATCTAAACTTGGATTTAGGTTATGCAATTTACTTTTAGATGACAGTTCATTATATTTTTCCAAATAATTTAATGTCATCCGCAAATACTTGCAATTGTATGTTTTTAATTATAAGCAGTGTCGCGCGACGCAATTCTTGTAAAGTAAGATAAGGTTGATGACCTCGCTGTTTGTAGGTAGGCAATCGTAATATCCATGCAAATATACGTGTAATTCGTGAAAAGGAACTATATTTATTTAATATATGATGTATGATATTTATTATTACGTCCGAGTCCTGCAGCCTTTGTTTATAAGTAATTGCGGTCGGTTGCTTCGCTGATGCTCGGACTTCTAGACTTGTTGTATATGTTATTTGACCTTGCTTTGTGAATGATGGTAACCAGGATGATCCATTCCACCAAAGATTATGCTCTCGGAGTGCTGCTATTGATAGTCCTCGATTTGCGCAATCTGCAGGATTTTCTGTAGATTTAATATAGCTCATAACAGACGCTATGACCACTAAGCCACCGCGATACCTACCCGTCATGTCGAATTTTTCCTTCACATACTGAATTTACGTCTTTATGGTGACGTCAGTAACACCTATTGAAATGCAAGTTTTTGCTTTTCAACCGACACAACTTACTTTACAGTTAGTTCAATGTCGAACGATGCCACCTTACCTTCTAACTATCTTTTTGTATATTTTTGGCATCTTCCATGCTAAGATTTTAAAGTTATTTAGAAAAGGAAAAAATCCTGCCCGCGGTCGAATTTTTCCTTTTCTAAATAACTTTAAAATCTTAGCATGGAAAATGCCAAAAACATACAAAAAGATAGCTCATAACATTTTGAAGGCATTATTTCCGTTATACTTTTCACTCGGTTCGCTATAAATGGCTTCCAACGAGTTATATCCCCTTGCAGCCAACCTAAGTTGTGTTGAGTCAGCCCAGCCGTATATCTCTATTTTGTATTGAGGTAAACATTGCTGTACTTTACTCATTCATTTTGAAAGAAGTTCTGCCCCCATCAATTCCAGCCTAGGCATTGAGGTAACCTTGTTCATAGGGCATTGATATAACCTCTTGCTTTTGCAGCGACCAAGGACACAATTGTTTGGCCGGTCCTGCTAACTTTACAATAAATGACAGCTGAATATGCTTTCTGGGAAGCGTTACTAAACCTGTGAAGCTCTATTTTGTCATTCTCTTTGATACCTAACCATCTTGATCTCAAAACTGTTAATATCTTGTAATCTTGACTTAGCTGGACCCATTTGGTTTGAATATCTGCTGGCAGTTTATCATCCCATTCCAACTTTGATGACCATAACTGATTGTAACAAAATTTTCATGGTTGTGCATATTGATGCACAACCATGAAAATTTTGTGGGAATGTGAAATCATTGAGTCAAAAAGTTTGGATATGTCAGTCTATAAGTGCCCTTTTAGTATGAATTTTATTGAATGCTTTGATATTACATTGAAAAATAAATTTGTCTCCGTGAATATCCCAACCAAGACCGAGTGTTTTTGTTGACTCCATCGGTTTAAATTCAAATGTGTTTGGATTACATTGCTCTTTGCTTAGACCTTGCAATAACGAGGGTTCATTAGAAGTCCACTTTCTCAAATTAAATCCACCTGATTGCAAAATATTTATTAAGTCATTTCTCAACTGCTTAGCTTGGTTAAGAGAATGACTGCCTCCACAATAATTGTCCATATTTTTTTTTTTTATGTGATAAGGTGGGCAAACGAGCAGACGGATCACCTGATGGTAAGCGATTACCGCCGCCCATGGACACCCGCAACACCAGAGGAGTTTCAGGTGCGTTGCCGCCCTTTTAAGGGGTTTGGGCGTCCGGTATCCTCACTCACTCGACGAAACACAACGAAAACGTTATTTCACGCCGGTTTTCTGTGAGGCCGTGGTATCAAGTCCGGTCGAGCCGGCCCATTCGTGCCGAAGCATGGCTCTCCCACGGTAAAAATCATTGCTAAGAATGGGGCAGGTTTTGTCCCGTACGTCACTGTGGTAAGCTGATAAGCTTTTACTGGTTGATGGTATGATGCTCGCCACAGTATTTTTTATATGCCTGGTCATCTTCGTGTACCATGATTTGGCGGTACATTTTTTCTATGTCCGCGGTATAGACGAATTGATATTGTCTCCAATTTAGTATGAGTTGCTGGAGGTCCTTTTAAAGATTAGGCCCTTTAAACATCACATCATTAAGGCTGTAGCCGGTCGATGACCTGGACGAAGCGTTAAACACTACTCGTAACTTAGTAGTTGTCAAGTCAGCTCGAGTGACCGCGTGATGCGGTAAATAACATTCCTTTGTTGTATAATTCTCAGTCGATACTTTCATATGACGTAATTGAATATATTCATGCATAAATGCTTAGCCTGTCTTTGATAGCCTAGCGGTATGACCATTGGACTGCCAAGTCGAAGGTCTCCAGTTCGAACCCAAGGCACGCACCTCTGACTTTTCGAATTCATGTGCATATTAATAATTAATTATCACTCGCTTAAACGGTGAAGGAAAACATCGTGAGGAAACCTGCTTACCTTAGAGATTTTTCTCGACGGTTTGTGAAGTCTGCCAACCCGCACTAGGCCAGCGTGGTGGACTATAGCCTAACCCCTCTCAATATGAGAGGAGACCCGTGCCCAGCAGTGGGACAGTATATGGGTTGATGATGATGCATAAATGCTTTATATTGTTGTTCAATACTTATGTTTTTAGAAAACCTACGTTCTAATTGACGAAACTGTGCCATAGCTATTGATTTTGATGATCTTAAGTTTTTAGCGTGATCTTGCTTAAAAGGAAGGCTCGAACTCATCATCATAACGTCGTCATATCCAATATATTTATTTCTGCAGAAGTCGTTGATTTGCGATTAGGTATTCGCTAACTTAACTTTGGCAATGCATGATTATAAGCAATTTAAGGAAAGAGCGGTTTTTAGTCTGTACGAATCCGACATACCCCACCGCTTTCCTGGATGGTGGAGGATCCATGAGGATTTTCCGTACTATAAAAGGTGTTCGCTAACTTGAATTTTGAATGCATGGAATGAATTTACATTTCTTGTGCGTGACGGTATATTTTATGAGGTCCACTGCTGAACACAAAGGCATAACCCACAGACTTCTTTAAGGATCGGCTTTATACCGCCTGCAGAACGATATTAGGATAATTATATATAAAATAGATGGTTACAGGTTATGTTTTAAGTAATGGTTAATTTATCAAAATACTTAAGGTTTAAAATTTTTCTTGTTACATAGCTTTGAAAAATGGATCAAAGGTGAACTCTTTGCATAACTAATTGAGACGATATAATTATGAGATTTGCTTATAGTTTGAGGAATAGTGCGGCATAGAAATAGGGGGTTATATCTAGTGGACCTTTTTGGTATGTACGATAAAATCAGAGCCCCGAGTTACGGTGAAACTTAATTTGGCAATTAAAACTCAATTTCATTCGAAATTAACAGTAATAAATTTTTTAATTGATTTGATTATATCAATATACGCGATACAATCCGTAAAAAGTAGTTTTATTTCAATGTATAATATTCGCGTAAATGTCAGAAATCAATAAAATAATTATGTCACAATATTGTCGACCATATTTATGTATACAAATGGCAAATTAAACTCAATTTCCTTCGAAATTAACTTAAGAAAGAAACTTCAGGTAATTGACGACGATTAGTAAGAGGCAGATTATGAAACTTTTTGCATATACTTGGATAGGTTTTGGAGTATAAATGGAGTTTTTAGCAGATAACATAAATACGTAATAAAGCGTCTCTGATTTTTTTTATCTTCAAGATAAATATTAAAGAATCTTCACCGTATATGATTTATTAATTTCATGAGCATTCAGGTGCTTTTATGCGTTTGATGTAAAAATTTGAAATAGTTTTTAATAAATAGTTCCACTGGTTTTACTGTTTGAGCCTTGGTACAGAATAGTATTACGAGCCCTCTTACAGATTTATGAAAGCCTGGTGAATAAAATTGAACAAGTTTTTTTGGATCAATACTGGTCGGCGTGTCTTTCTTATGGATTATATTAATTTGAGCATGACTATCACAAAAAATATTATGCTTTTATTTTTTAAGTGAAGAATACGATACTAAATCTCGCTTTTTGTCGCTATACATTTAAAATACACGAGAAATATTTTGTTTTTATACATGGCTATAGCAAAATTTGCAATACAAACTTGTATCACGGGGTTTTTTTATAGTCAGAGAAGCGAGTTGAGCACTATACCTACCATGTGAGATATGTACCACGTGGGACACGCACTACGTGCACGTAAAGTCTAACTTTTAATTCATAGTACGTTTCTGACTGCTGAGAAACTATATTACTTTAATTTATCAATTAGAAATTCAAAAGACTAGAATTTTCAAAACAGCTTCATTACTTATTTTATGCGTAAATGACGCCTTATATGCATGCATAATTTTAATTACCCATGTGACTTTATATACACTATTATATTACTATTATTATAATGCCGTCTTTGTGCTAGCTGCTGTCGTTAGCTCTACACACCAACCTTACATTGTACATTTTTTGGATGATAAAATGATATGACTTGAAACATTAACTTCACTGCACCGAGTCCATACTGCAAAGTAGCTACTACTTTGCAATCCGAAAAGCAGCTAGCAGTTTGTCTGAAAAGACCCAAAGTTAACATCAAAAACATTACACTGATTTATGATAATAAGGTGGAGGGCGGCTCGATTTTGTAATTATTGGCAAACTAATACAGACAGAAAGAGCACACCGTATCCTTTGATTCCAAGTAGGTGGAATATTATAACGAGCCATATCTTATCTAACGTCGATAAATCTTTGTTCCAGAGAGCAATGACTACAGAATTTCGACATATCAAGCAAGTCCTGCACGACAATAAGCTCTGAATACCACCCCTCTTATCGCAGAACCCACATAAAACGTGAAACGTGTTGAGCACTTACCTGCCGTACCTACTACCATTGTAAAAGAGTCACCGATAAATTGGCTACATCTTGAAGCGTGCTTCAATTAAAACTTACTTCAAGCCGCTGCAGAAGATCAGTCAGTCTAGTTATTAACTAGAAGTTGTCGAAAAGGCTAAGCTCTTCAGCTTACGCCGTCAAAAAAACGTAGCTTAACGAATACAGACACATCATCTCGCTTAGTATAATTTAGTTATTTTCAGTGTGATTTCGTACGGTATTCTATTGTGAGGGAATGCGAAGAGCAAGGAAGAGATTATAAAGATAAAAGAGCTTGGGATTGAGCCACTCTAATGAACTAGCCTCATTCATTAGAGTGACTCAATCCCAAGCATTTTTAAATGAATTTTATTTATATATTCTGATATTATTCAATTTACTTAAACTAACATTATAATAGTAATTTTATACCAAAATGAAGAACGAACATGGCGAGAATATATCTAATACTTGTCTGACAAGTTGCAAACGTTCAATAAATTAATATCGAAAGATTATAAACTGCGAATAGTTTATACATCAAATGAATATTTATTTGGCAAATTAGTTTTCACTGCACTTATAAGTCCAATGAACTTGTTAAACTGATGTTAAATTTTATAATAATTTGGTAAATTATTGATGATGGTAGTATTAATTGTAATGTATATCATCGTTACGTATTGTGTTATTTCGTAACTTTTAGTTGGCAACAGCACCTTTTAATCTTAGCTAATGTAAGCCGCAACTTTCGAGAATTAATATTTTCGTTTAGTATAAAGTAACTAACATTACATGTACCTACGTACACCCAATGTACTACACTACTGATTGCACTACTGATTGGGTGTAGGTACGTGTACTATGTACACCCAATGTACTGACACACACAAATAAACAAAAAGAAAGTATAGTAAAAACGCCAAGGTTAGTCAAAAGGACTTATATAAAATAAAATGGATTAATTATTAATAAAATATCATTGAATAATTAAAAAATTCAACGTTGGAATTAATGTAGTCATTGACACTTTAATACCATAGAATGAATTATGCATCCGGTGCAACCACCTCACGATCAAAAACTACATTGGAACTGAAATGCATAGGCCTGCATACAATGTACTAGGAAACCATTTCCGCTAGGAAGTCTACTTAACACCAACAGTCACGTTGAACCTGTCACGATGCACACATTTGCATTCGAAGGTAATGCAAATGTGTGCATCAACTATGGATAGAAACAGCAACATACTGAAACTTCGTGAAACATGCGGGATATAATATCATAGTTTAAAAAAAACATTACTACACGTGCGATAATCTGGCTAGCGTAGAGAAGAATGAAGACAAGGTAGTCGTCAATATCTCATTGATTCAAAATGCCCTAATAGGCCAAAGGGTCTCGTCGTCACAACATTGCTAGCAAACACTACTAAGATCACGTAGAAGATGATAATACAAGGTGAGTTTACAAGTGGGCGCGGATGGCCTAATGCGAAACTATGTTTATTTAATAGAATAGTGAAAAATAGTAAAATAAAGGTCATTTTAATGCAAAATCCAAAAAACTGAATCATCGGATTTTGACAAATCTATCTTGCAGAAAATCGAAGTGAAATAACACTGCGCTGCGCTTTGAGCTGTGTTGTGTTTCTTACGGTGAGCAAGTTTGCCAGTGTTCCACGAGGAAACTTTATATTGACACTGGGGGGATTTTGACCCTTAAACTAGAATTACATTCGGGCAGCAAGCACAAGTAATGCCTATCACATTCTCCCTATCCTTGTACAAGATGATATTAATAGTCTTGTAAAAAAACGAGAGCCTCCATTTATGAAACATTACAATATGCCGTTTATCGTTTCCTCTACTAAAAGGTAAATAAGAACACGCCACGCCAGAGCGTCCGTTGCGATGCTTACATAAATAACTTAACAGCGCCTTGCCATGAGGTTTTAAGGTACTAAGGCGACAGGAATCATAAGCAGTTAATTTATTTTTACCCTTGAGTGCATTTTATATGATTTTACAGTAATTGATGATTGTGATGCAGTTCTACTACAAATTTAACTGTATATCTAGAGACCCTGCTTTGTGGACCTTAACGAGCGAGCAAAATTCAATACAATTTGAGATGACGATATTTTTGTGGCCGAAACATTAGGGTTTGTAAAGGAAAACATTTATTACACGACACCAACAGATTATTGTTTGATTATATTCCGTATTACAATTTGGTTTGGTACTGTTCTTGTGAAGTGATCGAAGAGGGATGAATAGAAATGTATTTTTTTCTAGTGTACAGCCATCGATGCCGCATGTAGGCAATAGGAACTCGTATTGCCTACATGCGGCATCAGTGCCTGTCTTTAGGTCTTTAGTGTTTAGGTGAAAATATATAATTTATTTAGATTCACGTACGTGATCACCTAAATAAATTATATATTTTCATAAATTTTAAATTATATTTACCATTGATACGAAAAGAAATATGTACTTTTCTCAATATAGCCAACACCCGGTTATCACCATTGCGTGGACCGCCCCGAAGACACAGCGCCGCACACGCTGGAGGTTTGCTGGAGCTTGAATGGAACAGCGCCGTGATCTAGTCACAGCACTAGGTGGAAACTCTATTGTATTATTTGTTCAGGAGTAGGAAATAAAGGTTTTGTCATAGTGTAATTTAAGGAAGCCTGAAGAGTCTCTTCAGTCCGCAGTCCAGAGTAGTGCTCGATTAATGGTAATAGGCTCGGCCCCTATTATATGGGACTTAAATATACCGTCAAACTGAGGTGAGGTGCACACCTTTTCCTTCTGGAAACACAGGATGGTATGTAATTAATTATTTAACATTTTTGCAATCAGTTAAAATATTTAGTTAAAAGCGGAGACGAAAAATATCAGTTTCTACTACAAGTCATTTATTTGGTATAGACACACAGTTACACAATATTAAATCTTAAAAACTAACTTACAAAAAAAAACTAACTCACACCGTCACACCGTTATCCACAATACTAAATTAATAGCAGTAAAAATATATAAACATTTCCCCAATAAAAAAATTATAGATAAAGTATTCTTTATTGTACGTACGCCATATTGTACACCAAAGGACAGAAAAAAAAACTTCACATAAGTTAAATTTACGCTCTTATCGCAAAAAGCAATTTCTTAATTTTATACAACAGGTTATAAGGTCTCGATAGTTTTCATGAGGCAAGTACGAAATTTATTAGCCGACAGGAGAATATATCTAGTACTGTTAACATTTTATTATAAGTAAGTATACACGTCGCTGTGCATTAAATTATGAAAAAATATAAGGTTCACTTTCCAGGTTTTTATCACTAACTACTTCTTTTTTTTACGTTTATGAACTGATTAATTAATTTCATGAGCATATATAATATGCATTTACCTACTATGTAAGTATTTGAAAGTACGTAGAAATTATAAATAGTGTTGTTAATAGTTCCACCTGGTTTTACAGTTTTTTACAATATTACCACATTACTTTCAGATGTAAGAATGCCTAGTGTACACAAATATACAAGTACGTTTGAGATCAATACCAGAGATACAAAACACATTCATAATGTTATGTAAACGCGAAGTTCACAAAGTTACTTTATGTTATAAAATGTTAAACAAATGGTTTGTTCGAATATGATAGATACTATAACGTCGTATTCGCTTATAACTGGAATATAATCTATCAGAGATCGGTAATCGAATCACACACTGCAAGTGATCATGCATATTATACATTATACAAAAATACTTATTATAAAATGGAAAATTACGCATTGGTCGTTATGACAATTCATGTTAACGAACGGTTAAGTAAGTAATGTTAATAGACACACACACACACCTGTGCGCATTTTTTTTTTGCGCGTCACAGTATAATTAAATATAATGTAAGACGTATAGTAATTTATCGTAACCTAATCTGAAACTTGTAAACTTCTATTTTATAGGATGAGCATCTAGGTATCTACAGGGCTTTCCCTACATACGACACTAGCTCCTCAGGATAAAGACTCAGGTAGATTAAATTATGGTTACCACTGTCACGTCATGTTATTTAAGAATATGTTATGTTATTTTAAGAAAATGTAGTAGGTACTGTAAGTTATATCCTGACATAACAATCTAGATAATGTAGACACAATATATTTTCATTATTTCTTCTCAGAAATAAGTGATTATTAATACACATTTACACATTAAAGTATACATCTATTCATTAAAGAAGTACCATTAAATACGGAATAGGAATGGTTGTATTGAAAGCATAATAACTCACGTTTCACGGCCAATAATAGAAAGATTCAGTTGATTTGTATACAGTAAATTTAATATTATGCGCGCCACACACCTTCGATTTTAACTGTGCGATTTAATTGTACAATCGGGTTGTGCAAACAAATTGCACACCTGTACACGTTCAAGTAAAAAGCTTTCAATTTTCATCATGACGCCCTCCAATGACTTTACTATAATAGTTATTTGAGAATAAATGAGAATACCTATTTGTACTGTCTTCAGTGACACCATTAATAAAAAGGCAAGACACAACAATGAGGAATGCTATATCATTTCCTCATGAAACGGCAACTTTAATTTTTAGCTACGAGGAGGTCTTATGAAATACTAAATTTTTCTGCAATGATATCAACACAACCACATTCCGCCAGCATACTAAAAACTTGAGTAATATTATATATTATACGTTGTCACAAAAGGAATGTTAAAGTGACGTATTTTTTTTAATATATATTTAGCATTAACGCATGCTAAATATATATTTATCTAAATCCCGCCGGGCCACGTACTTTTCGATCCAAAAGATTTATATCTCCTAAGTGACTATAATTACCCATATCAACGTTGACTAAAATTTGGTGGATTACTTTTCGAACGAGCGCCTGCACATTTTTATCTTTAATTTCTTCAAGTTTCATGAGTACTATTCTTCCAAAAACATCGCAATCGTCTTCTTCGTCATTTTCGTCTTCATCATACCTCAACCGCTTCCAATCCTCATGAAGGAGCAAAACGTCTTCATCATATTGTCGTTTAAGTCCCAACCCGAGACTTGAGGTAGAAGCTGTAGAGCTCGACGCAGAAAGATTTTTAGAAATTTCTACCTCTGAACTAGCTGCTACATTTTCTGTTGCTGCATCAGATGATTCCATCGCGTTAATCTGTAAAATTTTCTTTGTATTAGATGCAATAAATGGAAGGCAATAAGTACGTTATTCGAAGAAAGTTGGAACTTTCCACATCTACTTGGCGCAATAGATTTTTTTATGGAAGAGGAAGGCAAGCGAGCAAGCAAGTCACCTGATGATAAGTGACCACTGCCACCCATTGACACCCACAACACCAGAGGAGTGTAAGTGCGTTGCCGGCCTTTGAGAAAAGTATAGTCTCGCTTCTTGATAGATGGCAAAAATTGATATTATTCTAGGTATATGAACACGCTCAAGAATGGCTATAATATTGTATCTAACTGACTACATAACAACCTCCTAATATTCAATCTAGATAAAATACATTTTATTTACAATGAGAAACACTAATATGCCGCTTAGTAACCTAAACAATTACGCACATAACTGTAGAACATACGCTGACAATGCATGTACTTGTTCTACTTTACCTAAAGCCGACCATCTGAAATATCTAGCTGTCACGATTGAGTTTCGTAAACATATTGGTTTACTATGCACCCGTGTGCAAAAATTTATATTATTATCTATTTATAAGTATTTACGTAACACAGCTGCCTTTAAATTAATAAAATAGGTTTACTTGGTGTGATGTCAATCTATTCTTACCATTAATTCTTGGGGTGGTGCTGTTAGATTCAGCGGATGAAAACCAAATTTCGCAGAAGTTAAACAAGTAGTTTGAACTATTGACGCTGTGTGTATGGGGCTCCCATTCGCATTAATATTTTCCAACGTAATAAATACTTTCTTTATTTGATACGAATAACCTTAATTTAAAATTTTCGTAATGGGGTCTGATTTTTTTCCAAAATTTAAATTTATTACGAATATTCAAGGTAGTTTTTCATGTACACAAATTATATTTTTCCGCCATTTTTCATCGCGCTGATGACAGATGATATCGACAAGAAACACACTGATGGTAAATAACCTTCACGTCCTGGTCCTGCGCTATCTAAGATTTTTTTCTATTTCAAGCCAAATTTGAGCGCTCTGTGTTAAAATAATAGTCTCTGTACAATGTCATTATAATTCGACTAAAAACGTAAAATGTCATATTTTTAATGGTAATAATTTCTATACCACTGAGAATAACCCAATCATATAAATTATATATACCTATTCTATTCACAGCTTCCAGAATAAAAATTTAAAAACAGAACTTAAATAAATAAAAACATATTTATTTTCTCCGGGGCCCATTAATAATTATAAGTATATAATAATTTTAATATAAATTAATGTAACTCGCTGAAGTTAAAATAAATAAAATTGAATCAAAAATGGCATGTTGTGCATTAATACAAAACTATTAATTATAAAAATGCCAAATTCTTGTACTAATCTACATTGTTTTGATGGAGAACAAATAGATAACGGAAACATCAGTATTTGCAATAGACATTTCGAATATGGAACCTTTAGAAAAAAGATATACGGGAAACAGGTCGGACACTCAAAATAATTTATGTATTATTTTAACAATAAAGGTCAGGCCCCAATAAAACTATAAAATAAAGCTACAAATAAGTATCATTTACTTACTTCATCCTCTTTATGATCCATATGTGCCCAGCTAGGTGTTGGTATGTTTTCAGCCATACTACTTAGGTAGGTAAACGTTAAAACACAAACAGTATTTGTAAACGCGGAGAGCAAAAAATATATGTGTTAGCTTGGCACTCGCTGCGGCAAAACTGACGGAACTGCGCAGTTTTCTGCTACGCATTTTCTGATCAGTATCGAACTGACGTCCAGATATTATATCGGCAATTCAAAAGAGAAAGAGCATAGTTCTATCTATGTTAGAGGGAGATGGGTAGTAAAACCACAGACACGACGTTAGCCTGCTTCACAGTACCGCATTTAGGGCAGGGCAACGGGGGCTCTAGCCGCGGGGTCTCCGGGAAGGGGCCTAATGGGAGTTAATGAAGTTGTTTTCATTATTTATTTTATTTATGGTATTTTATGAAGTACATAGTAAGACATAAATTAACACAATGTACCACAAAACTGTAAACAGTTTGACTGTGGGATCAATATAATGTACATGTAATTGTTGAAACATTTAGAAGGAGTGCACAGTAATTATTGCATTGTAATAAAAAATATAATAATATAAATAAAAAGTATAATAATAATAATTCACTCAGAGCTCGTTTAAAGCTCTTACGAACAAATGTTTAAATAAAAATGTCTGACTGAGCGTGATTTTAATAACAGTGCCTCATTTAATATAAATACACACTGACCTGCAAAACTAAGTATCACACTTCAAAATGGCAATAACTTTTTAAGTACACAAGTCAAGATAAACTTTCAAAATAAAAAGGACTTGAAAAAGAGTTTTATTGTGTATTATAAAAACCTCATAGTCGGTAAACTACTTTTTAGAAATGGCTGAAAAAAAAAATTCCTTTTCGAATTACAATTTTACTATTCATTTTTTTTTGTTTTCAATTTATTCTTGATCGATGAGTCTTGTTACAAAAGCTAAGTTATACAACAGCACTTATACTTTATATATCATGCCTCCTTCACCTGAAGAATTTGCTAGGATTATGAGTTTTGTAGAACTAGGCATCAGTATTGGTAATACTGCAAAAATGGTGGGTGTAACGTTATGAACGGTCTAGATAGTAAAGCGAATGTACGAAGAGACTGGAAACCGTCGGAGGAGTCCTTGTAATGGCAGACCCAGGTGCACTAGTGCCCGAGAAGACCCTTATATTGTTTCCACTGTATTGATAAACCGCCACCTAAATGCAGTTGAAGTCCAGCAACAGCTTCTTCAGGCCCGAAGGGACTACAATAGTGACAGTACAGTGAGAAGACTTGCGAAGCAAACCTGAAACCCCGAAGACCAGCTAGTGGCCCAAAATTCGAGAGAGATCATCGAGTAGCGAGGCTACGATACGCCCATGAACACTTACAGTGGGATAAATAAGAATGGTCGAGAAATTTGTTCACAGATGAGTCCCTCTTTACACTTTACAGGTGAAGTGTCTACAGGCGACCTGGTGAGCGATACCTTCAGGCCTGCTTCTCAGAAAGAGTCCAGTAGGTGGAGTCAGTAAATAAAATCATACTATTATGATTTTATATTATTATTATTATAGACATGATTTCTGTTGGTATTGGTCGTCGCACACAAAACTCTAACAGTTTACGCGGCGAATAAGTAAAACCGCAGAAGAACGATTAGCGACAAATACAACTGTAAGAGACCAGCTTGCAAGCACACGTGCAAATGAACCACATGAGCATCGCAACGAACCTTTTACTTTAATATAATAAAAAAATAACTAAACACAACATCTGGTATTAATTCTGGCGGTACGAAGTTCGCCGGGTCCGCGAGTATATTAATATTTTTAATAGATTCACAATAATCGATGTTTTATTGGTAAATGTTTATGGTTTTACGGCCTCATTTGTCGTGTAATAAACTACTGGATATATTGTTTTGTTAAATCAATTTATACAATTATTAGGTATATGAGTATATCCTTTTTTTGTATATGTTTAGTGTTTTATTGCCTTTATTTATACTAATACATATTTTTTTTATTTTTAAATATTTCATCGTAAGTAACATATAAAAAAAACATTTAAAAATATAAAAAATACAAACCCACCGGCATCGGGAGCAGGGTCCAAGCTACCGGTGGTCAGGGCC
Organism: Acronicta alni; assembly: GCA_964056405.1. Taxonomy (NCBI): domain Eukaryota; kingdom Metazoa; phylum Arthropoda; class Insecta; order Lepidoptera; family Noctuidae; genus Acronicta; species Acronicta alni. The sequence continues at coordinate 19,931,908 of OZ043913.1, forward strand.
CCCCAGTGAAAGAAACCTCCTTACGATACGGGCCGTGTCCAAGAGTACTGCTTTCTGTATCAAGCCCTTGATCCAGCCATCCAACGAGAGCCTCCTTAGATGTTGGTCGAGGCTCTTGGCTATTAGGCCATTGGCTGACACAACGATTGGTACAATGATTGCTGAATTCACCTCCCACATGTCGACAACCTCGTGTGCCAAGTCCAGATACTTTATTTTAGTGTTTTTATTATTAGTAGGTAGTATAGTTGAGGGGCTCGTGGCTAATTAACAACTACGCTGATCAACCGATCTGTAAGGTTAATTTGCCCTTGTTGAGGTTAGTCTGAGGATGGGTGACCATTTTTAATATACCCATACCACTCCGTGCCTCGGAGAGTACGTAAATCCGTTGGTCCTAGTTGTATTACGATCACCTATGAGAATCGTTACTGGTAGAAGCCTAAAAAACCTGACAACTAGTCTACCTATGTATAAATTGCGACGGGTGGTTGAACTCCCTTTAATATGGTCGAGCTACACAATAACTGATGCATGCGTGCTGCCGGCTGCGATTGGTTTACTCAAAGCCGCTGCAGCTGATCATCTTCAAAAACGAAGGCTTTGAGGACGCAGCCATGTCAGGAATGGCCGTGATAGGAGATTGATATTCGAAAATAATTGATAAATCTAAGCAACTAATAAACATCCAACGCCGCCATCTTTGCAAAACATCAATGGTTAATGCTATTTTATTAAAATGGTTTTGTTTCATTCCAACATCAACGCTAAAAATTTAGATATATGGAGTTTTTTGGAATATGGATACCTATCGGATACCTATACAATCTTTATAAACACTAATGAAAAATCATGACATTCACGATACAATTTAACCTCAACATCTGAGATTATTTTATAATATAGTATTATTCTCAAGCTATTCCGCTATAAAATGATGATTGTATGGGAATTCACTAATGATTTTAAATACTATACATAATTTTCCGTTGCTCTTGATTTCGGGGTGAACGATATTATAGACGCAGAACAATGTGTCCTGTGGTAAATTAATCTGTACGCTGACCAGTCGAAACCATAATTAACCTTCTCAGGACTAACGTAAATCTTTGCAATTTAGGTGACAAAAGTCTGAGCCCCTGTAAATTGAATGCAGTGTTAATTGTACAATGCTAAAATTCAATCAATTGAAACTACAGACATCTTAGAATCTATCAACATATAAACTGCATTAATTCTAAGTACCTAACTAAATAATTTGTGTTGATTAATACAGTGAAACAAAAACTGTCCGCATATGTAACCATAAGGGTATGATACAGTATCGAATCGAATATATTACAATATAATACAAACACATTCAACATTTAGTAGATTTTTATTTCTCCAACATCAATAAATACTATAAAAAGACACCTTTTTACATAATATTATCAACAGATTTCCCGACAAAGTTGATTCCGATCTAGTAATTATAAATAACACCTATTATGTTGTACTCATTCCCCGATAGATGTCACTGCCTACGCCTCAATGTGTTTTTCTGGTTGGCTGATAGATGTCGCTGCCAACGCCTCAATGTGTTTTACTTATTTTCCGATAGATGTCGCTGCCTACGCCTCAATGTGTTTTACTGATTGGCCGATAGATGTCGCTGCCTACGCCTCAATGTGTTTTACTGATTGGCCGATAGATGTCAGTGTCTACGCTTCATTGTATTTTACTCAGTAGGCCGATAGATGTCGCTGCCTATGCCTCAATGTGTTTTACTGATTGGCTGATAGATGTCGCTGTCTACGCTTCAATGTGTTTTACTGATTGGCCGATAGATGTCGCTGTCTACGCTTCAATGTGTTTTACTGATTGGTCGATAGATGTCGCTGTCTACGCTTCATTTTATTTTACTGATTGGCCGATAGATGTCGCTGTCTACGCCTCAATGTATTTTACTGATTGGCCGATAGATGTCACTGTCTACGCCTTAATGTGTTTTACTCAGTAGACCAATAGATGTCGCTGTCTACACCTAATATGTTTTACTTATTTTCCGATAGATGTCGCTGCCTACACCTAATATGTTTTTCTGAATGGCCGATAGATGTCGCTGTCAATGCCCAATGCTTTTTACTCAGTAGGCTGATAGATGTCGCTGTCTACACCTAATGTTTTACTTATTTTCTGATAGATGTCGCTATCAATACCCAATGCATTTTACTCAGTAGACCGATAGATGTCGCGGTCTACACCTAATATGTTTTACTTATTATCCGATAGATGTCGCTGCCTACACCTAATATGTTTTTCTGAATGGCCGATAGATGTCACTGTCTACGCCTTAATGTGTTTTACTCAGTAGACCAATAGATGTCGCTGTCTACACCTAATATGTTTTACTTATTTTCCGATAGATGTCGCTGCCTACACCTAATATGTTTTTCTGAATGGCCGATAGATGTCGCTGTCAATGCCCAATGCTTTTTACTCAGTAGGCTGATAGATGTCGCTGTCTACACCTAATGTTTTACTTATTTTCTGATAGATGTCGCTATCAATACCCAATGCATTTTACTCAGTAGACCGATAGATGTCGCGGTCTACACCTAATATGTTTTACTTATTATCCGATAGATGTCGCTGCCTACACCTAATATGTTTTACTGATTGGCCGATAGATGTCGCTGTCTACGCCTCAATGTATTTTACTGATTGGCCGATAGATGTCACTGTCTACGCCTTAATGTGTTTTACTCAGTAGACCAATAGATGTCGCTGCCTACACCTAATATGTTTTACTGAATGGCCGATAGATGTCGCTGTCTACACCTGATATGTTATACTTACTTATTTTCCAATAGATGTCGCTGTCAATACCCAATGCGTTTTACTCAGTAGGCCGATAGATGTCGCTGCCTACGCCTCAATGTGTTTTACTGGTTGGCCGATAGATGTCGCTACCTACGCCTCAATGTGTTTTACTCAGTAGACTGATAGATGTCGCTGTCTACACCTAATATGTTATACTTATTTTCCGATAGATGTCCCTGTCAATACCCAATGCGTTTTACACAGTAGACCGATAGATGTCGCTGCCTACACCTCAATGTGTTTTACTCAGTAGGCGGACAGATGTCGCTATCTACAACTAATATGTTATACTTATTGGCCGATAGATGTCGCTGCCTATTCTTAATGCATTTTACTCAGTAGGCCGATAGATGTCGCTGCTTTCGTCTCAATGTATTTTACTCAGTAGGCTGATAGATGTCGCTGTCTACACCTCAATGTTTTTCTTATTTTCTGGTAGATGTCGCTACCTACCACTAATACGTTTTATTTTATTTGTGGATAGATGTCGCTGCGTACACCTGATGTGTGTTACTCAGTGGGCCGATAGGTATCAATGCCTTCGCCTTATGTGTTTTTCTCATTGGTCAATGTTGGAATGTTTATAACCTAAATGTTTTGTTTAGTAAACCGAAATATGTTGCTGCCTACACCTAATATGTTTTACTCAATGGTTAATAGAAGTCGCTGCCTACACCTAATGTTTTTACTCATTCCACGATGTTAGAATATTTTACTCACCAGGCCGATAGATATCGACACCTTATATGTTTTGTTTCTCAGTAGCCGATAGTTGTCGCTGCCTACATCTAATGTGTTTTACTCATTAGACCTAAAGGTTTTTCTCAGTAGGTACATAGTACATAGTAATTTAGTGACCTACGCATCGACGGGTTTTACTTAGAAGGTGGATAGATTTCGCTATACTTTAATGTGTGTTTTACTCAGTAGCGGATTAGCTACATGTTGAAAGATTTTTACACAGTAGCGCAGAAGATGTTGCTAGATTTTGATATCTGATTTACTGCAACAAGTGTTAATAATATGTTTTTTGATCAGTAGTGGAATAGATGTCACTTCATTTTAATTTCGTTTTTAATCAGTATCAACATAGATATCGCTACGTGTTATAGGGTTTTTTACTAACTAGTGCAAAGAATTACCCTACATGTTAATGTGTACTTTGCTCAGTGGTGGAATAAATGTCGTTGCACTTTAATGTGTATTTTAAGTAGCTATATAAATGTCACTGTAACTGCTGTTTCTGTGTCACTGCTGCCTATATGTCGGTAGTACGGTTAATACTCTATAAAAACATGATAATAAGCCACCGAGTTATTTGTAAACATACAAAAAGAATTACAATTTTGAATTAAACTTATTGATAACTTCGTTCATTTAAGTCGATTAAAAGGTAAAATTATATATTTTGGCTAGGCCAAATAGTAGGTAAGAACTTGCGAAGACCATAATAATATGCATTTATCAAAATGGCAATTTCAGTATATCGAAACGATTCGTTCTTGAATGCATCTTCTCCTGAAACACAGTTGGCATGCCTGTCAAAATAAAAATCCGGGAAAAAAAATTTACATAAAAAATGTACCTACCTCTTCCAGGGTACCCTTGTCAGACATCTTAGGCACAACTGATGAATCGCTCTGAATATTGTTGGAGCAAACAAATTTGAAAAAAGAACACTATCATTAAAAAACCCTGAAACGCACCAAAGTTGTTAAAGTTTCTTGGTATTCTCACAAGAGTCATTGTTCAGGAGTCAGTAATTCTTATAGACTCAAGTCGAAGTGGCAAAATGTCCTCTGCAAAAAAGACATCTTCTGAAAAACGCAAATTAACCTGATTATAGAAGACTGAAGACTCTGATAAATTGTCGAAACTAGAAAAAGTTTTGAAACTGAACACAAGACGGGTGACAACTAGTTATCCATTCGACTTAAGTATACACCCTTCTAACCTTCCAGATATCCTTCCAACCTTCCGATATCCTTCGAGATATGCTTCCTACCTTCCGATATCCTACGAGATATCCTTCCAACCTTCCGATATCCTACGAGACAACCTTCAACCTTCTGATATCTTACGAGATATCATTCCAACCTTCCGATATCCTTCGAGATATCCTTCCAACCTTCCGATATCCTTCCAACCTTCCGATATCCTCTAAAATATCCGTACGAAAAAACTCTCTGACACCCGAAATATCCCTTCGATATATCTATCCGACAAAGTCCTTTGAGATTCATTTCGAATATCCAATCAAAATACACATTTAACTAGACCCGACATGATATGTCTATTCATCCAACATATCCCACGGCATCCCATAAAAAGATCCTTTATATACCATCCACTGAAATAATTGCCCGTCCTACATAGGTACTATCACTCCAAGAGGTCCGGGTACCACATTTCTTCAATATATACGTCCTATAGATCCCCACAATATTTCCAAGATATTAATCCGATTTCCCCGATCAAAAACGATGAATCCTGCTGTAAATAACGTACCTTTTCAGGGCTTATATGACTTTGTTGCACTTACCCTGAAAATACTAAAGATATATAGACTCTTCACAAGTTCTTGCATTTGTTTTTTATATCCGATCTTTAAAAAAACCGAGAGCTGGCTGTGTACTTATTTCATTTACATCATAATTTCGATAAGTTTGCCTAGTTACCAATAAGGTCAAAAAAATAAAATTGATTATTATTGTCGAAATATAAGTCATTCGCGTTGTCAATAACTTTTATAACAATCACAAATTACAGTTGAGGGGTAAACTAATTGTGGACATTCGCAGATTATGTTTTGTTTCTAGACGTTTTAGGCGTATATTAAATTGTGAAAAAATATATTTTTGTGATAAAGATAATATACTGAGTAAAACACATTTGTATAAAAGCTCGAAGTAATCGTGGACTTTCGCAGACCTAGAATTTATTTATTTTCTTACGGACGGTAATGTTTAGGCATAGCTTGAATTATTATTTATTAAAGTGGCATTGTGAATAATTATATTATTATTCTTGGGACAACGATGTACTGAGTAAAACACATTTATATAATAACCCGTAACTCATCGTGGGCTTTCACGGACATTAGAATAACACAATGTTTAGATTACTATTTCTTACCGGGCTGCAATTTTAGGCTGGTATAACCTAAATCATTATCCTTGTATCGGTGTAGACAAGGATGTACTGAGTAAAACACATTTGATCATATATACTGGGTTAAAAAGGCCGCGTTTGATGTATTATTTTTATTTATTTCTTATTTATGTATTATAAAATTCATTTAGTCATAATGAAAAATTGCTTAAGTATTATACCTATTATTAATTATTTCAGTATAATTTCTTGATGCGGCCTCTTTAACCCTCTATTCAAAAAATCTGTTTATACGGGTTTTAGAGGAAATTAAAAATCGTGTTTTTGCAAATCTTATTCTCATTGTAAGTATGTAGGAAGACAAACATAAATTGATACTTGATATTTTATGACATTTAAACATTTTTTGAGAACATGTTATCGGTATTTTTATGCAAGAATACACTATCATATAATAACGAAGAATTATTGTAAGATGAAAAAACTGTTCAGTAAGTCAGTTTATATGAATAAATAATAGTGTGGGTATATGTATTCAAACATACTTTGCTTTAACTAACACTATTAATGTAATATGGCCGATACGTTAATAGGTTTATTCCTTCGAATAAATAAATCGTTCTACGGTAACATTAGGACATTAAGTCAATACAGATTATAAAAAAAAATATTATTTTTAATGCTCATCTATTTAACGTATAAACCATAACATAACAAAATATAATGGTGTTATCTCAAGTCCAAAATTGTAAATTTAACTTCTTTATGTTAACTATCAAGATTTTATTATCAATGTATACATTTTAATTTCCTTCATAAATTACCCATGTAAACAGACTTATTGAACAAAGCTTACAGCCAGCATTAATAACCATCTTTCGATTGTTGTCCCCACTGAAAATCTAAATCTGACATTTGACACACACACACAGACAGAGTCATAAAAATAAATGTCAAATTTCTATCTCCAGTATTCAAAACATTCGATAGATTGGTTATCGATGCCAGCAGTTAGTAATGAAAGACAGATAATTATTTGTTTATTAACACAGCAAAGACCATCAAACAGGACACAATTATATAAGTCAGGGCACTGCCCAACATCAGTATTAAAAAATGTACAGATAATAACTATTTAAAAGTACAAAAGTGGATAGATACAGTTAATATAGTTTGTGTAATACTAATATTTAATTAACATACATTATTGAATAGTCCATAGGTATTAGGGTGTCGCCTCTTTCAAACTATATCTTCATCTAAAATGTTATTGCAAACCTTTTTCGCAAAGATCAACTGCACGTATTTCTTTGTATTGTAATCTCCATAAAAAAATTAAGGTAACGATGCTGTTTTTTTTATTATTAACATTTATTTTGGGTTAGATTTGTTCGTGTCTACAATTTCATGGTGACGAGCTTTCAAGATGTAATTACTGAAGATAATTCGTGATAGCATACGCTATCTACTCTTTTTATAGTCCAGACAGTTTAAAAAAATTGTATAATTTTTAACTAGGCTATTCATGCACAGACGCATGCAGGTCAAGCTATCCAACACTATCAAATTTTCCCAATTGAAAATGAACCTTATTTTATTGTGATAAAGTTGAAAATCTATTAAAGAAATTTGACAGTTTGGGGTTGCTTGATGTGCTGGCCTCTTTACCTAATATATACAGCTGTCTTCATTTTTGATAATTAAACGGATACGGAACTATCCCTATTTAATAGATTTTTTTAAACAATTTTTGCCCCATACTAGTAATATCTCATGAGATATTACTAGTATGGTACTAGTAATATCTCAAATCAACAATTTTGATTTTACAAACATAAATATCACACGCAAAAATACCAGTTCATAAAAAGGTAAGGTCATAAAAATATTTTTTTCGTCCTGGGATCGATTCCACAACCCGCTTTAAGGTAAAGTTCAATTAACTAATTTTGTAAACCTAACCTTGGAATTTGTAATATCTAAAAGTGACAACTCATGATATAAGAACTACTTAGAACTGGAAGAAATAGTTTAGGGATATTTATTTAAAGTAATTTTAGGTACCTATGTATCTTTTTAAACGTTGTCCAACCCTAGAATTTTCTCAGTTAAATTTATTAATTAATTAAGTGTACCCACAACAAATATATGTATGTATTTCCTGTTGGTATGCTGTACCTTTTTTGTATACTGTACCTAGTGTCGCATCACTAAAAAGATAGAAAAACTATTAGTTTCAAAAATTAAAAAGAGGACCAATACTAGTACATACGGCAGAATGGAGGACGAAGTGATTATAAACACAAGTACGCACTATGCACTAACACTCAGCCCTGATACACCTAGGCCATAGAAACTGTTCGTTCTGGATCGAATCGTGCAACAGCCGATTGCTTGACTACTGCGTCATTTAATCCATCACGGGGATTTAGTATTATGTACAGACGCCAGCAGGTCAAGCTATCCAAAACTGTCAAATTTTCCCAATTGAATATGAACCTTTGAGCACTTTGTATTAAAGTTCAAAATCAATGAAAGAAATTTGACAGATTGTGGTAGCTTAATGTGCTGGCCTTTGTACTTGTAATCTTTACAAACAAATTTTATTTAAAAAGGTTTTATTAGGCATTTAAATATTTTATATTGCCAACAAAATTTTGGTCCCCCTGAAAAAACGGGACCATCTATTACTGAGAATTTCGTAGTAAATTCCAATAACACTCTGCTTGCCCTGGAAATCAACTAAACGACACATGAAATATTTGAAAATCTGCCAAAAAAGGTGGTTCCAAAATTTATTATCTTGTACTAAATGTCCCCTGGTTTCACTATCGACCAAATACACTTTTTTTTTATTAGTTATTAGGTAGCCTATTTATCTTTCCTAAGAATGCAATCTCCTAGCTAAAACCTACAGAAATCGATTATTAAATACTAGCTTCCTCCCGCGACTTCGTTCATGTTGTATGCGGACAATCTGGTCTTTTAACTAAGTATATAAGTATCTAACAAATGCATGATTTCGATATTTACCAATTCGATATATTAACTGTGACAAATCAAAAGTCGGACAAATTTAATTTTGGAATTAAAATATTTAAAATTTTCTTCGCGGTTTATCTCCAGTGGATGTCGACTATTGCATGAAATTCTTAAACCTACTAAATTGTTTACTGATTAAAGCACAAAGGCGAGTCAAACAAATAAACCTAAACTTTTAGAATAATATACATTAAGTAGTTTTGCCCCGCGGTGCTACTCCATTAAATTCGTATTTCTCAATACCGTTGGCAGCCTATCTTAGCTGATGTATTTAGACTTAATGAAATCTGCTCGCAAAATTTTAAGTTTGTGAGCTAGGTACTTATATAAATTCTGAGATTTTTTGATTAATTATCAGTGAATGAGTGGTATTTCACTTTAATGAGTATCCCACCGTGCTACTCGCGTTGATGAAATTTTTCTTAATTCATTGGGAAATTCCCAAAATTTGTCCAATCTAATGTCTATACCGTAAGTTTGTGGGCTATAATTCTTAGATAATGCTAGTAATTAATTGTGATTAATCAGTGTATGAGTGATTGATTGAGTACCTAATTGGCATTTCGTTATATAGAATACGAGTTTGTGATTATGATTATTAAAGATTATCATCCGAAAATAAATAACTGACAAGTTATATCTAGTTTGTTATGAAGTACCTCCTGCGCGACCTCTTAGAATGTCTATTTATTCATGGTAATTATCTAGTAATCTACTAATTATAGTACAAATTAGTGTAATTATTAACGTGTAGGTGGAATATTTATGTCAAAATTATTATTAATTACAAAATCCAGTTATCATGACCGCTTTGTTATATGAGCCTGCACACAATAGAGATGTCAAGTTAATTAATGATATTTTGTAAGCTATTGGGAATACGGAAAACAGGCAACTCGTGAACGTTAATATTGCTAGTCTACAATGTACTCACATTCATAATACTAGTTTTACGTCCAAGATCCAAGTTCAGAGCAATTTAAATTTAGAAAAAATATATTTATTTATAAATTGAATGATATCCAACCTCTTTAAAAGAACACGTGTACTAAATTTATTGAAACCAACCGAACAAAGATAAATTAGTAGATGCAATAAAAAAACCATTGCTTCAACCCTCTGGATGGTCACAATTTCTTTCATTAATTAATGTATGTAATGTCAAACTTCAGATATTCAATGAAAATATTTTCAGGTGTTTTCCTGTTTGATTTATTTTATTTAATCTTCAAATAGTCTTCAATATTATAAAAACCTCAGTTATAATTTTTGCTTATCAAAGTATTTTATTGTATAGTAGCTGTGAGGACGCGTGTTCTATCTATGATCTTATTTTTGCTTAATTTAGGATTAAAAAGTTCATTTCTTATAAAAACTATACAGTTTGCTTACAATAAGATTTGGAATAACAATTTGTTAAAGTATCTTTGGCATGTTGTGTTGCTTCAATTATTAGGATTAGTCAATAATTAAAAAACAAATAAAAATTTTACTGATGTAATATAATAATTTAGGTAAAATATTTGAAAAAGTGAAGACCTACATAAAAAAATATATTATATAATATTATAGTGTTCTAACATGTTTTTTTAATTTAGTTTTAAATACTGTCACATTCTTTTATGTCATTTGGTAGCTTGTTATACAGCTGTGTTCCCACAAATAAGATCGTTTTCATTCCATAGTTAGTGTATGCCATAATTCATTTTGTCTTAAAGCCTCTCTCTGTAAACTTTCAGTGAATTTTGAGTGGTAGCTGAGGCTATCTAGCTAGGTAGGAGGTGACACGATAGACGTTTTCCCATTCAAATTATAATAAATTTCACCCACTTCTTTTTTCTTTTTGCACGGCTCCTAAAGGTCGTAGACTGATGTTAAATATCCTATAACTTTGCTCAAAAATTGGGCCTTGAAATGTTAAATTACAAAATCGACTGGTACTTTCAGAGATTAGCGCATTCAAACATAAAAAAACTTATAAAAATTGTAGAACATACAATTTGCGACCAATTTTGTTTGATATTTTTTTTCAACCGTTTTAGAGATAGGCGGTGAGCTCACAGCGCTCAGCCATACGTATTGTAATGCAAGGTCAACCGTGAATATCTTTGAAAACTACCTTGAATTTTGAATAATTTGTATTATTTATTCACTTCCTACATTTCTACTATCTTATTTTTACATGCATTATATATCATGGAAGATATAACCTTTGCGCTGTTTAAAAAAAGGAAAAGAACTCAAATCACAAGAAAAACTTGCCAGTTTCGACGAACTAGCTCAAGTTTTTCTACAACGACGTCTGGTTGCCTAACCAACAATTATATGAAAATGGAATTGGATCGTAATAGATATATACAATGCTCCAAAATATGCGGTTAATATCGATCATCTTCGATATACTCAGTTCATTAAATCTACAAAACTTCATAAACCTGTCCAGTTATCTAATCTTTCACCGAGAAGTACAGCAGCCCATCAGCATATGAACTGTGTCTATTACTAAGTTCAAACCCAGGAATGGAGTTGGGTCCTCTAAAATGAATTCTTCAATTCACAAAAAAAATACCACCAGCTTCCCATAAATTAGTTAATACACTATTTTGTCATTAAGAATAGATCTGGTCCACAGTGCGGTGCGTAACCTTAAGATAAATATAATAATAAAATAAGTTTAATATTAAATCATCTTATATCTAAAAACTTACAAATTTTAAAGATAAAATACTTAATAATTTTCTACTTAAATTCTACTTACTATAAATTAAGATATACTTTAATTATTTCATTTAATGAATTTTTACATTGTTGAATCTTTATTCAACAAACATCAAATATATTAACTACCTAGGTATACTTTTACGTAAAATTATCTTTATATAAGATATACAAAAATATAATAAGTATTATAAATTGTCTATTAAATAACAAACTTACAAATTTTAAAGATAAACGTCAAAATTTTAAACGTCTAACTATTACCTGTCAAATATTTTATTTACACGATTATATAAAAATAAATATATTATATTCATAGTGTAGACTACAAACATAATTCTTACTTAATTATTTTTCTACTTAAAATTTTCTTTCAATAAATTAAGATATATTGTACAATACGTATTTCATTTAAAGAGTATTTACACAAAGTAGAAGTAGCTAAGCATCATTAAATGTATAAGTATGTCTACTAATTAAAAATATTATTATATACAATGTAAGTATTAACTGATAAATAATACAAATTATTCAAAATTCAAGGTAATATTCACAGATATTCACGGTTGACTTCACCTGACAGTACCTATAGGTGCGCACTGCGCGCTCACTCTCTATCTCAAAAGCGGTTGAGCGCATGAAAAAATATTTCAATTAATTTGTTGCAAATTTTATGCTCTACAATTTTTACAATACGTAGATTTCAACATTATTGTAGTAATAGAAACCATCAACCAACCAACATAATTGCTGAAAGCTGTTTTTTTTTTACTTTTGACGTTGAATAACTTACGTCGCAGATACGAAATACGAATTTCTCTATACTCTTTTCTGCAGTACCTACAAATATAGTTTGGATAACTGCAGCATTGTCTCAAAACAAAATACCAGGCATGAATATTACATAAATAAAATATCTTGCTGTGTCTACATCAGTAAATTGGCGAATTTTAAGGCATCACGAGTCATATGATTAATTAGTCAAAATATTTAAATGTGGGCCCCGCCGTAGTTATCTGATTTTATACTGAAGGAAGTTGTGGTGGTGTGGTGGTGGTGTCCACTAGATCCAACTCTTCCCTGTTAAGAACATTCCTTTTCATCTACTTAATATTGGGTGATCAGAATGTGATGTTATTAGTTTTTTTATGATTGACAAAGAATTTATTAAACCCGTTCTCTACTTTAAGAGTGGAGAGAAAGTGCGTTATTAATGTAAATCATCTGTCAATAAAGTAAACTAACTGACTCTGTAAATCTTGATATAGTTTAAAAAACTTTGTCCCGCCTCGATCCGGTATCGTGGGTGCGTTTACAAACACACAATTACATATACTCCCAGACCCAAAACCAATAACCAAACCACAGCCCGTGGCGCAGAAGCCGAGCTCAGCTCGCTCAGCCATTACGCCAAATATACTTACCGTCATGTCAATAAAGCTCCAAAATAACTTAACCGATTAAAATGAAACATATAAAAAAACCTGTGCATTATTACGATTCGTTCAGCCGTTCTCATGTGATCCTAATAACAGACAGGCAGTCATTAATACGTCAAAAGGTAAATTTGTGTTACTTCTGGCTAGTTTTCGCAAAAAATATATCTACTACAATTTTATAGAATCGAAAAGTTTAAATTACCTAGTGTTATGGGAGTTCTCAACGATAACATTTCACAAGGATGACTGGTGTCAAAAATTAAATTATATTGTAAACAGTTAACTTTTATATTTATATTTAAATTACGTCTTTACAAATTTTAGAGGTAACTTTTACCTAATCTGGAACAATTACGTCAAAAAGTCAAGAAATGAATGTTCTAATCAAGTCGCCTGACTATACTGTTATAATACTGATATTGCCCTGGACTATAACATATATCTAAAACAAAGTCAATTCTTCAAAAAATTAATAAACGTCACACTATAATTTTGCCATAACCAATCAAAATGTCGCGCTGAGGCCATGTCCGTTTTATACGTAGTCTATGGTGTGCACCGTCGACCACATCTTTGCTCCGTATTAGGCGGTATAGTGGTCAATCGCAAGCCTTTCACCAATATACATCTATGTATTTGTATGTATATAAAAATGAATCCCAGATTCCCTTGGTCACGAAATAATTCGAGAACGACTTTACCGAATTCATTTATTTTTTTTCAAGTTTTCTAATACTTCATAGAAGGTTCTTACGGAAAGAAAAAATAAGAAAATTGTGCAGTTCACTGGAAATTTTCATAAAATTTTACGAATAGATACATTTTATCCATGTAAAGTCGACGCAGAAGTAGTCGCAGGCAGAAGCTAGCTAAAAATAGGTAGCTAGTATAAAAATATGGGATATTACAATTTTACGTTTTTCTAGATTTCTATTTGTCGTTTTCTACAGTTACAAAATTTGTGTTTTGTATGTAAGTGGTTGGTAATCCTTTTATTAAATACATAAATAAAATATCAAAACTTCAGTAATAAACCGAAAACTGTTTATTATGTTTTTCTTTTATAAAAACGATCATAAGTAGGTATATCAAATAGTTCTTCCTCCGAGCCTTTTCCCAAATATGTTGGGGTTGACTTCCAGTCTAACCAGATGCGGCTGAAAATCAGTATTTTATAGGAAGCGACTGCCATCAGACCTCCGCTACCCAATTCCTGGGTAATACCAATACCCTGTGGATAAACTGGTTGTCAGGCTTTTTGGACATTTGACTATCACTAACGCTTGTCATGGATGTTCATATGACAACCGGACCGACGAATTTACGTGCCCTCCGAGGCACGGAGAGGTCTCGATGTGTTGGAATGATAAGGAATTTATAAGCTGATCGAGGCAAGTACAGCTTGACCTTGCAGATAAGTTGATAAGCGTAGTTACCATTAGCCACGAGCCCTCATAAAAAATCGTCATATCGTTGACTATAAACCATCCACAGATTGACCACGACTAGGGCAGCATAACCTTGCAGATAGGTTGATCAGCGAACCCAATATACGAAATAGTTGTTTTTATTACACTTTTGTGGTAAAATTTTCACATGAAGCAATGTTTTTTCTATTAGATGACTAAACCGGTAGAAACTTTACTCACCCCTACTTATGACGCAACGGTTTGCCAAACCAACCTATACTTATATTAACGATAAATATTCTATACGATGTACAAAAAAAATCAAGCGAATTGATTTTTTATTTTATCCTTTCAATTGAATAATATTAGTCTGGTGGATTTAACTTGACCAAATTACTCGACAAATCAAAGGGAAGGAATCAGGAGGCAAAATCAACCTAACCATTGAAGCGTCGATCAGAAAACAAAAAGTATGTGTTCTAGTATAAATGTACATTTATCACTGTGAAATTCAATAATTAACCCCCGAGCTGTAGTTATAAAAAGATAAATTATGAGAAAATTGAAATTTATGAAAATAACAATACATACATACACATACATACATCCACACCTACGTATGTGTGGATGTATGTATGATGGGAAGAACGTGTGAGTGTACGTGCACTCACATGTTTTTTTCCATCTAAGATACACAACATCACGCTGTCCTGCTTCCTTCTTGTATTTCTTCCACATTCTTAAATCTCGTCATACATGCTCATTATGACCAAACCAATACTTTAACGCTTCAATACATGTTGGACTTCAGTAAAGCATTTTGAAATCTAATAAGAATGACGTGAGGGATAGGTGTACAGCGCCTGTAGACAAGTGGCAATCTGACCATCGAATCGACGAACGAATAGAAACAAAAAGTATGGAAATGACATAAACTTTCGACAAATCGGGCGATCATAGATGTCATTCCCATACATTTTGTTTCTATTCGTTAGTCGATTCGATTGTCAGATTGCCACTTGTCTAAGCCCCCAGTAGATTATAAATAAAGAAAATATACATTAAAATAACAGAAGTATATCAAGGCATAACTGCAAATAATATTATTGTTTGTAAAAAGAAAACTGAATGAGGGTTGAGCACCGACCAATTTAAATATCTTGTAATATCTTATGTATCAAACATAAGACTGATATACATATTATAAAAATAATTGAATTATCAGTATTGAAGTAATAAGTCGGCTTAAAAGAGATTGGGCTATATACGTATGAAGTAAAATAGTATTTGACTTGTAGCCAAATAAGAGGCAAAAGCTAGTGAAGGACCTACAAATCAATAGCTTTACTACTTCAGGGTAACGAAACGAAAGCTTCCTTCAGCGGCAGTTTTACCTGTTAACAAAACAGAACATCAGGATCTTTTGACCTGAAAAAATATCCTGCGACTTACCTCTTCAAAACAATACCAAATCAGTATCGTAATTCTTGATTAGCAATTGAATAAACTCGTCACACTCATTTCAAACAAGATGCAAGGTGAAGCACTCTAGAAACGAAATTGTACAACTGCTGAAAACTCCCTTTATCAAAATTTACCCCGACATGAAAAAATGAAGATGAAAAATTGCCGAAACAGAATATGAAGACCATTTTTGAAACGAAACACAGAACCGATCCTCTTCACGACATTGTTAACCATTCGAATACCCTTTCGATATATTCCTTCGAAGTAATCATAACAACCCAAATATATCCGCCTGACCAAGCCAAAATAACCCAACAACAAAACCAACATCAAAATAATACGAAACGCCTTCGAAATATCCACCCGACCAAGCCCCCCGTGATATCCCAATTTATCTGACATATCCCGCAATACTTTCCTCTGATATCCGAAAAGCTAAAGACATAACACTTAATTAAACCCCCGGCATATCCCTCATATGTATCTATTAAACATAATTATCCCACCGAAAATACCTCCAAATTTCCCTTCGACATCCCTGATCGAGAATATGTAGATTCAAACTGCACTCTGTGGAGACCTACCTTTATTTGTGTTTTTTGTGTATAAGTCTCGTTACCCTGAAGATCATAAACTGATTGATACTAAGACTCTTCACGAGCCATTTAAAATTCACCCAATATTTTTTTTCCGAGAGTTGGCCTGTGCCCAACACTGAGACAATAATTATCGTTATTATTTATTTTTTAAGTTCGCTTATGCCAGCCATACCTTGATATAGAAATTTAAATATAATACTTAATAAATGAGGTAAAGCAGTAGTTAAGAACTTTAGAGAACAGGAGAGGAAAGATGATTGGCCACTTGATACGATGCGACTTCTTAATGCGAATTCTTAAGAACAATTCTAATAAGCAAAATTTAAAGAAACCGAGGAAGGCTATTTAGACGAGGTTTTATATAACAAGTGGAGGAAAAAGTGGTTTTCGAGTCGTATCAAGCGGTGAAACAAAGACAGAGGAAAGGGAACGTTCAGTAGCTATTGCTCCGCCGACAGGAGCCCTGATGCACGTGAGTTCAAGTCCTTACACGCGTTAATGTAGTAGTCTGGTCATTACTCACTGTTAGAGATCGAAATAGGTACAGAATATTTACCTAGCTTTCGGGAAGTAAGTAAAAAAGAGTGACATAGATTTAACAAGAAACGAATTACTTATATTATTACTCTACGTATTTCGATCTCTGCTCATTGTACACAACAATGTCTTTTTCATAGATTTCAATTTAAGTTTTAAAGAAATACTATACCTATTCATTACTAAATTAAAAAATAACTCATGTTTGGGCTACAGCTACGTCGGTTAATAGTTGACTTTCGCAAATGATTAGAATGCTATTTTGCCATACTAACATTTCTTTTTGTTTTCAGGATGACACTTTTTAGGTAGGGATTTGTTCGAACCTGAATCCATATTTGATTTAACGAGCGCTTTGGTAAGTTGGTCCTACCATACTAATTTTATTCAAAAGTGGAATAAAATCCAAAAACAACGCGCTGTATTTTTCTCATACTGTGTATAAAAAACTATCGTTGCAATAAGCATTACGCTAGTTTAGCAAACAGTTGCGGCAAAAGTTGGGGTAAGTAATTTTTTTACAGATTTAGCCCAACCTAATAAAATAACTTTGTTCAGTGTTAAGATTTTACCACAAAAAAGGTTTATTTTACAACATATCGTATGTATCGTGGGTGCATTTAGAAACACAAATGTCATACATAAAAACTTAAACACAGGACCAACTTCCTGTGTACCTATATAAAAATATCAACTTATTCCATGCGGGAATCCACGAACGACAAATGGGCAACAGCTGATGGCTCAACTATTACGCCAATTATCTCGTCTTTGGACAAGTAACAGAAACCACAACGTAACAAATGTTCACATTATTGTAAAATAATTATAAAACGAGAGCCTAAATCCAAAAAGGATTTTAGGTGATATAATTTCTCGAAAAGTCATTGTGATTTATGATGTAAAGGATTTAAATATTATGAATGATATGTTCTATATTTTTGAATTAACAATGATATAAAATAATTTTAATAAATTAAAGATAAATGTAAACTTATTTCACAATATCTCCTTCGTTCATCATAGTCCAGCATTTCCCAACCATGTTGGGGCTGACTTCCAGACTAACCAGATGCGGCTGAATATCAGTATTTTACACGAAGCGATCTGCCATCCGACCTCCGCAACCCTACTATGGGGCAATACCAATTTCCTTAGAATAGACTGGTCGTCAAGACTTCTGACTACAACTAACGATTGTCATAGGTGTTCAATGACAACCGGGACAGACGGCTTTACGTGCTCTCCGAGGCACGGAGAAGTCTCGATGTGTTAGAATGATAAGGAATTTATAGGCTGACCGAGGCAAGTACAGCTTGACCTTGCAGATAAATTGATAAGCGTAGTTAACAATTAGCCACGAGCCCTTCTCACAAAAAATCATCATATTGTTGACTGTGAACGAAGAATCCTTGCGAAATATTTTTGGATGGTTATAAAAAAAATAGAACACTGTAAACAGGAAAACTACCTTTAAAATCTAAGAACCAAATGCAACACCAACACTATTGTAGCAACCGCGGAAGATTTTTTGTTATTCTTTAAGAAATAGGTTCCGTTCTAGGAACCTTTACTTGCCATATAAAAACACTTTTTATTCATTTATTTACTAAGGATTACCAACGAATTAACATAGAAAACGTTGATATGTTATAGCTAATAAGCCTTGTATTTCACGCAATTATATGTAAGTAACTGACACGTATAATCCAGTATACAGATAATCAAATACTTTTAACTAGAAGGATCTAGTTAAAAGTATTTGATTATCTGTATACTATATACGATTATACGTGTCGGGCAGGAGCCCGTGGTCGAATTTTTGCTTTGCTAAATAATTAAAATCAAATACTTGTTTATTGTGTTCTTAAAACTCGTGAATTTGTGAATTTGTACATATTATATGTACCTATATCCAAGTCGACTACCCTAAACAAGCTTTGTAGCTAATTTTGTAACACTCACAAAAATGTGTTATGATTTGCTGTCATTCGTTGAGAAAAAAGTTCTATTCTAGGTACTTATAATGCTGAAAAATTAAAATAAAAAATTGGTTAAAATATATTTTGATTTTATTGAATGGATTTAAGGATTTTATAATTATTATGTATGAGAAGTTTGTCCAGAAAATTTCATTTTGTACAATATACGTAGAATCGAAGTGTTATTTAGGTAATCAGTGGTGGTATTCTTGTGAAATCTTAACACACAGAACAGACACGCTATTAAAATTGAAAACCACCTTCGCGAACAAAAGAAATCGCGTAAATTTTTAGACTCCATCCACATTTTTTAGAAAACATTGGTAAAAACTTTGGATACTACGTTAAAACCTTTTTCACAAAAACTTCTACGTTCATCATCCTCCAGCTTTTTCCCACCGATGTTGGGGTCGGCTTCTTGTCTAACTAAATACGGCTAAATGTCAATATTTTATACAAAATGACTGCCATGAGATCTCGACAACCTAGATTTAGAGCATTGAGGTTTGAGTCAGGCTTTTCGGGCTTCTATCTATACCTAACGATTGTAATAGATGTTCGTAATTTTCTTAATCCGATTTTTCGTCATAGCTTTTGATCTGTACGATCGGTGATTATTCGGTCCATCTATAACGTTACACAGGCTATTATCCCTCTTGAAGAATTCTTCTTCAATATTCATTATAATTATACTAAAATGTATTATTTACATTAGTATGTAAAAACATGAGATAACTCTTGTATACCTTGTTGTATGTAACAACAAGGTATACCTATACAAGTGTATATGATCTTATGTCAAGTTGCTGACGATCAGCTATGACCCAAAAAAAGACTGTATTAATTTCATTTCTCAAGTATCAAGAGAATTGTTGTACGAGCGAATTGTTAAACTACAAAATATAAACACAATTACAATTACTATGTAAACAATACAAAGTACTCATTGTATGTAAAAAAACAATACGACATAATTAATTATTAGAATTTATATTAAATAGATAAATACCTGTCATATCGGCTGTTTTTTGGGAAACAATGTCACACAATTTGTCTTACTTGAAATCCGGCTAAAAATCGCAAGAAAACTTAATAAGTCACTGATCCATCACTCCCACCACTAGTCACATTCATTATCACAGCCCGACAATAAAATTTTGCAGAGGAATCTTAAGAACTTCGTGAAAAAAAGCCCGGAATAAACTAAGATGACATAATTATGAGGTAGGTATATATTAGCATCTGCCAAAGAAGCCAAGATGCCACAAGAGTTTTAGTTTCTGATGTCACCGTGTCAGGCTCTTCTTTGCCATAATATACCTACAATAAAATATATTTCTCTGCCTAAATAAAAATTAAAGCTATTCGTTGCTAAGCGTATCATTTGAGAACGGCTGAACCGATTTGGCATTTTTTTTTAATCTGTGGTTATACGAAACAGGTTTTATTTGTAAACGGTGCCCGGAAAATTGCGAAATACAGGAAAAACTAAAATTATTTATTCCTGTGGTATTTTTGTATGATTTATGTATTAAAATTTGGACAGGAGAACGTCTGTTGGATCAGTTATCTTAGTATAATATTAATATTAATATTTATTAATAATAATAATAGAATAGAAAAAAAATATTATAAAAGAATATTTTTGGGACATTTTACACAACACCATCTAGTCCCAAACTAAGCAGAGCTTGTACTATGGGGCTAGACAATGGATATAATACATATATATATTTTTGTAAATACATACTTATAATAAATAAGAAACACCCAGACAAACACAAATACTCATGTTTTTTATCCACACAAATATTTGTGTCCTGTGGGAATCGAACCCACGACCCCATGATCAGCAGTCCAGCACTCGAACCGCTTGACCACAGAGGTCGTCATAATAAAACATCATAGTGAAAAAACAAAAAATGCTTTGAATTTAGTGACGTCATTTTATTTTTCGTATTCTTCTCAGCAATAAATGTAAGTCAATGGTTAGACTCTTCAAAAAAAAAACACAAAAATGATCAATTAAATCTACTTAATAAAACTTTGATAGGCAATGCAGCTTAAACTGGTTGGTCTAGTTCTAGAAGCATGAAATTTAAATTTAGCGTATTTATTTGATTGATCTAATGTAAATCTCGTCTAGTCTCCAAGACGGGATTTTAAGATATTCGCGGGACGCAAAAAAAATAATGTGCTATAAACTATTTATTGCCAAGAAAACATTTGTTCGGAGTATTTTATCTATAATTTATGTAAAATTTAAAATTTTATTTGATTAAAATTGAATTGAAAGCTTTTGTTTTATCTAAGTATACTAATATTATAAACAGAGAGAGAGCGGATTTTATAAGTTTGTTTATTACATTCCACCGGAACCATTGCACATTGAACCATTGCACCTATTATAAAAACTCTTTCTACAATTTTGCAACGTACGTTATTCCACATTGACATATTAACTTGCATCACAAGCGAAGGTGCGGTGACCAGTTTGTTTTGAATAAACAAATATGGAAATGGTGCAAGAAAACTGAGTTCATTTCACTAGATTATCACCGTACTACATTAAAATTATTTATTGTAGTCGATGCGCGGCGTATGCGTTTACTCGTTATTGATAATTTTGTCACACTTTTTTATTTTGAAATAACTTATTTTAAATCTTTTTAGATAATAATGTTCTATTACAGTTACCGTTTATGGTCTTATATTTTTATCGTGATGTATACTTCCAAGTAACCTTATAATATGAATAAACGTAGGAGTATTTAGTGATCGTGATCGTCAGCAAAACGAGTAGGTACGCAAATCAATATCATAAAAATTAAATACGTGACCAAACAAAAATAAATAATTATGTATAATTAGCATGATGAGGTTTTAGTCCGTATTGATAACTATATAATGATAATAATTAGCATAGGTATCGTGAATGTGATGTATATGTATATGTAGCTTTAATGACTATGTATAATCTAGGTTAGATTCAAATTCCATGCTGGATTCTTCTCCATGGGGTTGCGACTTGCGTTTCAAATACAGTGCTCATCTAATACAATTATGAAAGAGGAGACTCGGTGTTAACTTTTGATTTTATTTAGTTTGTTGTCATGATAACTGGTATTTATTAGATTGGTTAAAAATAAAGACATAAACTTATCAGAATTTTCTAAAAAATAAACAAACATTCCTTTGTGTACGAACTTCGGTTCCTATTGACTTTACATTTCAAAACTTAATGTAACTGGTTTTGATAAATTTACTAAAAACTGTTGCTGACAAGTACAGTCAAGCATTATTATTATGAAAGTGAGTTTGTGTTTCTTATTGTTTTGATTTGTTTGTCCTACATACCGAACATATTTTCTCATATTTTCTTGTTAATTGTGGATTTCGAAATTATGTATTATTTGAAAAATAAGAACTCTTAAATAACAAACAGTTTTGGGGTGTAATTGATCTAGTTGATATTAGGCTTGAAAAGGTTTTCCCATCATACATAGACCACAATGGCAATAATCGACATCCACTTTAGATCGGGAAGCTTGTTTAAAAAGAAAACATCCATGTATTATGGTAAGGTGATACTCTACCCGTTAGTAACTACTATTAGGTATCATGCTCTTGCGCAATGACATTGAGCCAATGATATACAACGAAATATTTGAATTATGGAATTTAGATATCTCATCATTATTTTGAAGTCCTAAGGCGACGATAGCTACCAGAGCGACATTGAGCGAAAAAATCCTGCAGAGCGCTCTGTTAAACCACGCACGAGTATAAAAATAAAGCTAAATTTTATTTTTTCTCTCTGTAAAAAAAATACGTAGTTTAAATAAAAGATAAATAAGTTCTTTTAAAAAATTGAACTGAATTAAATCATTAAGTTTCATTTCTTTCATTAAATTCCGCCTAATAGTTTTTGTGTGAGTATCGTATATTAGTCCCGTTGTACAATTACTTCACAAATTAATTAAATCATGTAATATGAACATAATCTAAAATATCCACATATCAAATTATTAAGGAAATGCTGTAGTTTAACATGTATAATATATATATACATATTTTAATCATGAACACTACTTGGAACAGTATATTTTTCGCTTACGTTTGTGAACAGCATATTTTAGACATAAGTAGAAATTGTGAGAAAGTTTTATTTGTCCCCCATTTATTCAATTAACATTTAGAGTAAATGGTCCATAGTTCTATTAAGGGATCTCTTAGCTGATTTGACGCATACCATACACGTAGAATCATTGTGAAATCTTAATAGCTGGCCATTTATCAGAATTACACTCTGAAAACGAAATGTTGCATTATATGGTTCCGAAGTACCGTAATTATCCGATTATGATAAAAATTTAATGAAGTAGCGATATTTGAGTCTTCAAGATACGCAGGAATAGGTTCGCCGACCATCGCATTATGTTATAACTTAAAACGTAGTCTGTGAGTGTGTATCGAGTGCAAAGAGTGGTACTGTGAGACACTATATTTTATGAGTACACTATACTTTTGAGAATTCATATGCTTATAAAAAATCAGCTCCGTATTATGTCCGCAAAAGTTAAAAGTAATCAATGGATTGACTTGAAATTATTACACAACGTTACATTTGAATACGCGCGTATTTTTATAGAAAAGTATACCTGCAGATAGAGTAAGCCACAGTGAAGCATGACCGGTTTTAACTAGTTCTATGTATATAAAAAATGGTCGTTGAGAGAACTCTGGATACTGGCCAAGTTAGCCTACTTATCAACCTCACGTTTTATGACGACAAAAATATGATTGTGCAGATTACAAATAGAGATAGTTCCGTATTGATTAAACATTATCAATGATTAATCCTTGACCTGCATGCTCTTTTACCCATACCCACGTCTCACATCAAGCAATAAATTTCCAGTATAATTTGATCTTTCATTATACGGAAAACCAGCTTAACCTGGAAATCTATAGATTGATTTAAAGCCACGCGTAGATCTAATAGCTGCATTAGTAAACACGGTAAATTCCGGGGTAATCAAATATTACCCTATATAATCATTAATTTTAAACTTTCGAAATTATTTACCTCGACACGCTAAGAAGAAGAAGGACCATTGAAATCTATTCAGAAACTACGTAATATGTATAGTATAGAAAAAATTGAGATGTAGGTACTAAAATATATTTTTTGAAAGAGTCGACTATCCAGTTTACCTTGGTACTTATCTCTTTACTTCTCAAAATAAATGGCACCTAAATTTCCTAGGAAATTTTCACGGGCGATAACAACAAGTAACTTCAATGTTTCGATTAAATTTCTGTTCGTCTACTACTTCCATTTACTAACGATACTAAAAATAAGAAGTTACTTCTTTGAGTGTCGTAACTTGTTTTGAAAAGAAGTAAAGATAACTTAACTATTATGTACAGACGCCAGCAGGTCAACCTATCCAAAAATGTCAAATTTTCCCAATTGAATATGAACCTTATAATGTTGTATCAAAGTTGAAAATCTATCAAATAATTTTGACAGATTGTGGTAGCTTGATGTGCTGGCCTCTGTACATAGGTGTGTCTGTGACATTCCCGAACAATCTCCAAATCTAACAACGTTAGATGCCACTTTATCATATTCACTGTCACAAAAATATTAAAATTTATAAAACAGACATTAGATTAAGGGAAAGAGTACATTTACCAACATGTGGCAATAGCCAAATTGTATTGTATTGTTCCATATTTAAATCTTTGTTTAGTTACATTATACAACATTTTATAAAAATGTCTCCCCCTCTCTTTCACACGAGTTTTCAGTCTCTTTCACATTTTTAACAATACCTAATTACCCTTACTTACAACCCTGCCAAGATTAATCAGTTATGTATTTGGCACCACCAATTCTTCTTCGCTTTTTTGCCAGACAGTTGCCAAGTAACTTACAGGCAAATAAAGTCGATAAAGGAACACCGATTTAACCATTATAGTGATAATGTTTAAATTGATGTTTAACGTAAAAAACAATATAATTTTGATATATTTCAATTTAACGAAAATATTACCTACATAATTCAACAATTGAGAAACATAGATTTTTAATTTGTTAATTATTTACAAATAAATTATCAAAGGATCTGATTTAAGTCTTTCCGCAATGCGTAATTTTACTCATTACACTTTATTTATATTGATTGATTGATTTAGAATTAATTTTATTGATATTTGTAATTATTAATGTAATTCATTAATAATAATAAATCATTGTGGAAATTGACTGAAATCATGCTGTAGACTGTATTTTAACGGCCATTACCGATTTTTGGGAAAAGTTGTTTTTCTCACTTTGTAAATTAACCACGTGCCTAAAAAATTTCTTTTTTAAGTTTTAGAATACAAATTGAACTTCAAAATGTTTACTCGGTAAGACCCCGTAGTCATGTAAAAATCAGGTTTAAATAATATTTAAACCTGATTTTGTTATAGATTATATAATTTTGTTTATGATTGTATTTCTGTAAAATTTCAAACAAACTTCAAGCTTAGTCGGAAAGGATGTTAATTAAAAGATCAAAATATAAATATAACCAATTCCGACTAACCTTCTCTGATTTGAGAGTGGGCATATTAATCAAGGGTCTTTGTTTTAAATGCAATATCTTAAATGTAGGTACTCATATGTCTTATATTATGTGGCCCCAGTGTAGTTAATCTTCATAATTTATAATTTGAATGAAACCTTTACGTTCAGGTTTCAAAATTTAAAAAAATCGTTTTATACAAAAGTATAAAAGTTTCAATAGAACTTACGACATTATTCTTCTGGTTGATAGTAGTTTTCTGCGTTGGCGGTGATGAAACCTCGGTAGATCGCTGCATTGCAGTCCCGCGCAGGCGCAGTACAAAATAATGACGGATGTTCCTTACTTGAAACAGATGCAAGAGCCCAGGACAAATGTGTCTTTATGATAATACCTATTATTGGCGCTTATGATGCTTTTCTTCTAACGAGCGCTAGCCGTTTTGACCGTAGTGTAGTCCATGGTACCTAAGTAGATCCAGTAGGTATTCATATCATTTTCCATAGCAGCTGTACAGTCAAGTCAGTACAAATTAATGGCCAACGTTATAATTCGTCGTCGATATGTTAATAAATTAAAAAAGTTTTTTGTAGCAGTTCATTTTGGAAAACTCCACACCTCTAAATAAATAACTGACCGACTGAATGACTATGTCAATATAAGAGATTGATTATCATTTGCAATGTTTTTCGTCCGATTGGTTATAAACGTTCCATAGTATTTTCACTGCGAACACGGACTGTTCTACTAGCGTTGACTAGTCCACGGTATATCCAGTAGGTGTACTTCATATTTATAAAATACGGGTCAACAAATTGGACAGGTTTTTCATAGCAACAGTATTTGACGCAGACATAGCAGTTACAAGCTGTGGTCGCCTGGTCACTGTGGTCTCTGCTGAAAATAGGTTCCTTCAGGACATCTGAATTGTTCATGTATTTCACAGCGTATTCTCTGGTGCGCATCCTTACGACAAAATTGTTGACCAGTTCTCACACTTCTGGAATTGAAAACAACATTTATGTTAAAGAAGTCAAACTCAGTTTTAGGCACATTTGAAACATCATTACTAGGATTCGATCCCCAGGTCGAGCAGTGTTATTAGGTTTTTCTGAAACTGAAATTCGCAGTAGCAGCTCGGAGTTTGGATTTGTGCCCGGTTAATGGCAATAGGCTCGCCCCGTATTACATGGGACCTATACATACCGGCGAAATGTAGGTGTACATTCGTACACCTCTGCCTAACCCTTCGGAGAATACAGGCGTGATGGTATGTATGTATGCATTACTAGGAATACTGTTTCAAAGAGACCTGTTGTTAAGATTAACAGCTGAAATGTACACTTTTTAATATCTCTAAATATTGTAGTCATGGTTTTCCTAGATCGAGTGGTCCAAAGAGAAATATGGGATAACAGGGCTTATTACCTATTTAAGTTGGAACATCCTCAATAGTATAGAAATTATGACTGTTTTTAAAAAATATATGATATTTTTAGATTTTTTTTTATTTTATGACTTGAAGACACTGTTCAACAGAGAGCGTTCAAAGGATATTGTAATTTTTTGCCCTGTACGCTAAAATCAACGGACATTCACGTAATTTTTTTTATGTAGTTGCAATAATTATGTTTAACACGGATTAGCTGCATGCCGTAATGAAGAATGCACAATAGTTGTGCTATTACTATCTTTAAAACCACTCAAACTAATAAAAAATTACGACATACACGATTATAACCTCAAAATCTGAGATCTTTTTTGTAATAGTACGTTTGTCGAGCTAGTCTGCTATAAAATGATGAAACATAATTTTATTTACCTTTGCAGCTATTGGTTACAGGGCGGACGATGTATGGAAGGTGTATGTTTTCGGAACCGTGCAACTACATAGTTTTCAATTTTTTTTAAGTTTTTAAGTGCTATATTCATTAATAATTAATTTGACGACGTCTGTGGTCTAGTAGTTCGAGTGTCAGACTGCTGATCATGGGTTCGATTCCCACAGGACACAATATTTGTGTGGATAAAACATGAGTATTTGTGTTTGTCTGGGTGTTTCTATGTATTATAAGTGTGTATTTACAACAAAAAAAAGTATATAAGTATTATATCCATTATCTAGTACCCATAGTACAAGCTCTGCTTAGTTTGGGACTAGATGTTGCTGTGTAAAATTGTCCAAGAATATTATATTAATGGTCTAATATTTGCTTTGTCTATGACTTTGGGATCATCGTGGGTTACACCGCGGATAATCAATAATTAGAATGTAAGTTTCGCGTATCTGTACATTTTATTAATATTATAAATCTGAAAGTTTGGATATGTGTTTGTTTGTTGCTCAATCACAAAAACGAATTCTTCTATCTAGATACTTCGTATGTTTTTCAAATATATGATTTGCCAACTGAAAATAAGACTTGGAAACAAAAACTACCTATGCATCAAAAAACTGCTGGCACGGGTCTTCTCTCAGATTGAGAGGGATTAGTCCACCACGCTATTGCGTGTCTGCAGACTTCACACGCTCTCGGGAAAACTCTAAGACTTGTTTTTTATTCCCACGATGTATTCCTTCACCTTCATTACC
This sequence comes from Acronicta alni, assembly GCA_964056405.1. Lineage (NCBI taxonomy): Eukaryota > Metazoa > Arthropoda > Insecta > Lepidoptera > Noctuidae > Acronicta > Acronicta alni. Next base: position 19,960,248 of record OZ043913.1, read on the forward strand.
TTACAGCAACTGATAATAATCTATACAGGGCTTCCCCGACCGAGTCCAAAGGAAATGGGGTAGTAATGCACGGTAGATCAATATTTTAATAAAATATGAATTTATACGTTTTTAGTTAAGTTTTATGACATTGTGAGTGTTGAAACAAGATAAAAAGGTTATTTACCAGTAGTGTGCTAAGACTCCTTATGTATGACTTAGTGTTTAAGTTATTTCAAAAATATTTTTCTTATGTCTGTTTTCTCAAGAGCGCGGTATAAAAAAATACTAGCACCCCACAAACTATTGATAATTATACCTTGACTATTCATAATTAAATCGAAAAACAATCAGACTCCTGGCTTTAGGAATCATTTTAAAATTAAGATTGTTCGAATCAACATCGAAAATTCAGCAAAAATAAAATATGTACCTATTCATTTTGTTTAAAAAAATGTATGCTAATTCGTTTTCTGAATGAAATCTACTTGATTTGTTGAAATAGTATTTTTATATCATAAATTACTTTTTTTGTGTGCAAATCTCAAACAGAAAAACTAAGAAAAACTACTTATAACTTTTGTGATTTGTTTTGGTGTAAAATGGCTCAAAATCGTTATCGATATCCCCAAAACGCAATAATTGTTTGAACCATTTTCAAATAGTGATTATTTCTATTTCGAAGATAGCCCAATAATATACCTATTATTGAATAATAGTAGATATGTGTAACACAGAAGTGATTGATACAAAAGATGTACCTATAATCTTTCAAAATACGTAATCACTCTTTAAATCATTGATTTTGAAAATACATCTTTAACTCACTACGTTAAGATTGATTTTAGTCAGATGGAATAATGGAAACTAACATAACAAATACGTACACAGGTTATTGTGAATTAAAATGAGATAAAATGAGTTGTCTCATGTTCATGCTGAATGAATTTATGTCCTTCGAAACCAAAGAGTAAAATATTTAAAAGAGTGATTTAGCTTTTTCGAAGAATAATATTTAGAAATCACTGATCTCAAGGTGATTTAGTTTCGCATCGCTATTGAATTGGTAATAGGATCTACTGCCCCACATTTTCCTCCTAGATCACTCGGTCTGGGACACCTGTATATTAATGCGAAAAAAAAATCTTTGTAACAATTTTTAAGCATATTGCGCGCACGGAGGAATATGAGATTTGGCGTACGTAGTTTAAGTTCAATAAAGCTAAAGTGAATACATAATTTGTGTTACAAATACATTAAAAAAAAAATCACAAAAAAATTCACTGTTTACGTTAATGCTGTTATATAATATCATTGTCTACTGACAAGACATAATTATGTGAAGTTTTTTTTAATTAACTTTGACAGAAAAGCCCGAATTTCGATCCCGGCGGGACCTCTAGTTCATTTTATTATAATAAATTAATACGCGCATTATTTCTCTAAGTTAGAGGCCTTCGATTCCAACTCGAGACCTTTGACTTGGCAGTTCAATGGTCATATTACTAGGCAATCACTGCTATAACTACAGAATATATTTAGAGGAGTTGAAAATAAATTCATAGGAAAATAGCCTCTGAATTTATTTAATTTATGTCATTAAAATTGGTCCACTATTATCAAATATTATTACAATATTGTGCTTTATAGTATTACAAAGTCAGTGGCGCTAAAAGTATTTTAAATCAAGGAATGGTGATAATATAAAATAAACATTAATAATAGAGTTTAAAAACACCACAATAATTTTAAAAGTGTACACTCCACCACTCCACCAAAACCACAAATCACAGGTATCAAAAAGTTATAAAATAAAAAGATAAGTAAACAAATAAATAATAACACGCCTATATTTCCCGAATGGTTAGGCAGGGGTATACCAGGGCTGTACACCCACAGTTTGTCAGTATGTTTAGGTCCTATCTAACAGAGGACGACCTATTGCCATTAACCGGGCAAAAATCCAAACTCCGAGCTGCTACTGAGTTTCATAGTAAAACCCAATATCACTTTGCTTAACCTGGGAATTAATTTCAGAGCTCTAGCATAGCATTCGCGTTTAGAACCACTAGGGTAAAGAAGCAGTTGCAGAATAAAATAGATAATTAAATAAACAGGGATAGAATTAAGAATTGAAAAGTAATGTTTATATAATTACCATCGCTCAGCACCAGATCCATCACCAGTATTCAACCCACGGGCGAGATCTAGAAAGACACGCATTTCCATTACAATATAAGTCGGACGTCCATTACAGAACAAAGGCATTCTCCATACATTCCATTAAAGATTTTCACATATTTACAAAATGGTCTTTGTTTCTCTAGAAAAATCTAACTTAAATAATTTTCTGTAAATATTTAAGGTGAGACTTAAAAATAAAAAACTAGGCGCGCTGTCCGAAATATTAGTTTCGAAAGTGACAAGCGAACACGCCCAAAGAAAAACTATAGGTATAAGACATGTAACACTAGAAAGGCTCTTTGTTCTAGACACAAAACAAAAATGTCACTAGATGTACGATGTACGAAAGATGATAATAACATTTTATTAGATCATATTATCGACCTGATTTACACGTAGCAATAAAATGATAGTAAAATCACTCAACTTCAGCACAACATCAAAATGGCGGACAAAGGCCTACAACCAATTTGGGCTATCACAGAGGGCATTGCGTCATAATTACAAAAAAAGTTGTACTTACATAGCGTTTTCAGTTACACAAAGATTCGACAAGTAGACTTTTGATAAACATTGAGGAATATTTCACGTAATTCTTTAATAATCTTTTTTTATTAACAGGAAAACGGGAGCGACGACACAACGCAGCGTCCGCGGCCGCCCAAGTGATGGCGTCGCAAAATAATTTATTGATCAACGCACGAACGTTTTGTGCGCATGTGCGAATTTCTTTCCCCTTACACAAGCTGGTTTCAGACAACCCCAGACCAAAAATATATCCAGTGCTTTCAAATTTCATACCACGAAAAGAGACAAAGCTATTTTAAAAGCTGGTTCTTTTTAATGTAAGCAGATGTCTGGGGGAATATGTTTTCATTAAGCCCCTGTTTGATAACTGTCGAATAAGTTGTTTATAGCCTTTTACAATGTTTTCTATCGCTTGGTATAAATACTAATTTTCATTTGAACTTAATGAAATAATACAGTGTCTATTTAACTATGAGTATAATTATTAGGTTAAGTAAGGAGGATAGAATATAGAGTATCTACAATTATAGGGATTTTGAGTTACGAGTAGTATTGAGATAGCCTTGGATTGTAATACAACATGTCTAGGAAACATGTCCCGAAGGGCTAGGCAGAGGTGTACCAATGTATACCCACAGTTCGCCAGTATGTTTAGATCCCATGTAATAGGCGCTGAGTCTATTGCCATTCATCATCAACCCATATACTGTCCTACTACTGGGCACGGGTCTCCTCTCATATTGAGAGGGATTAGGCTATAGTCCACCACGCTGGCCTAGTGCGGGTTGGCAGACTTCACAAACCGTCGAGAAAAATCTCTAAGGTATGCAGGTTTCCTCACGATGTTTTCCTTCACCGTTTAAGCGAGTGATAATTAATTATTAATACGCACATGAATTCGAAAAGTCAGAGGTGCGTGCCTTGGGTTCGAACTCGAGACCTTCGACTTGGCAGTCCAATGGTCATACCGCTAGGCTATCACTGCTAACTAACTATTGCCATTAACCGGGCACAAATCCAAACTCCGAGCTTCTACGCAGAATTTCATAGAAAAAGCCAATAACACTTTTCTCGACCTGGGAAGCACACCCAGGACCACGTAGCAGTCGCGTTTATAACGACTAGACTAAAGAGGCAGTTCAGAGGCAGTCTTGGGCTGTAATTGTATTGTAATACTTAATAATAATATTGTTTTGTTGTATTGTAAATTTATTAATACTTTGGTGAATGACACATTCGCCTTGTCCCCAACAAGCGAGGATTAATCAGCCAATGAGACTGCAACACATTAAATAATAAAACATTTATTAAAAAATACAAAACGTTGTATTATAATATTACGAATGGATACATTTTTCATTTAGGCAATTTCTTAAACAAAGAAGATTTATAATTTCTATAAAAACATTACATTGTTTATAAAATATTATTTAGTTAAATAAGCTAGCATTCTTAGTTTCTTAAAATATTAAGGTTTATGTTAGTGACACGTTTTCATTGCTCTCCAGTGTTATAATATACGAATAGATACCAATTATACTCCCGAGTGTAGAATTGTAATGAGGTTTACATTTACATAAATAAAAATCAATTGCCGCATGTATGTAAAATCAGTTGAGAACGCGTCTTTTTCGTTGAGTTCATAATTATCAGGGCAAGGTTTGTACATACATGCATAAATACACTCACGCCTTTTTCCCATGGGGGTAGGCTGAAACTCAAGAACGCCACTTGCTACCATTCCTGCATAGGTACTTCTTTCGCTTCATCCACATTCATACATTTTACACAGTACTACGCATCTAACTTTTTTGAAGAACCCCTCCATCAATAAGGCAAGGTTCTTCCATACTATCATTTGGGAATTTCCCTCGGGATCGGGAAATACGAAATCAATGCGGGTAGCAGCGCAAGGTACTGAGTAATTAATAATAATTTGATTTTAAAACATACCAAAGTTAATTTATAAACATGATTAATTCTGGAATTAAAAATATTTATGTAAACTTAATTAGGTAACCTGCTATAACCATATAAACAGAAACTCATTTACACATAATAATATTGTGTTTTAACTGCTCGTTACTTACTTAGCGGCTCCAACTGACACGGAATTATAAGGTTGAGATCATTGGAAGAGCATTCGAAGAATAACCTCATTCAACAAAAATCCCTACAAATAAGTAACATTCGTTTGTATTAGGCAAATCGGTAGCACCTACTTAACTATATATTATACAGATACTTTCTTAAATGATACTGAAATTCATGAGCATAAGAAAACCCTTCATTATATTATACACAATCGAACTGAACAAAAGAATATAATTAATAGCTATACTCTTCATCCACAAATACAGAACATATTACTAAATACTACGAATTGTCTAATTCATTATCTTATTAAAAGCCTAACAAGCAGGATCCTCGGGATATCGGCATTATCCAGAAATTGGGTTGCAGTGGTCTGATGACAGTTGCTTCATGTAAAATACTGACGTTCAGCCGCATCTGGGGGCTTAGACAAGTGGCAATCTGACAATCGAATCGACGAACGAATAGAAACAAAATATATGGGAATGACATCTATGATCGCCCGATTTGTCGAAAGCTTATGTCATTTCTATACTTTTTGTTTCTATTCGTTCGTCGATTCGATTGTCAGATTGCCACTTGTCTACAGGCGCTGGTTAGACTGGAAGCTGACCCAACATAGTTGGGAAATGGCTCGGAAGAAGTAAGTAATAATAATATGACACACAAGGTACATGCTAGGAATTAAACTATGTCGTGAATTGTTGTTAGCAAAGCCCTAGAAACATAATAAGTTTCTGATTTTGTTTAAGTTTTGGTTTTTGTTTTTTTTTTATAACTTCTAATTCGAAAAAAATCTCTACTCAACGAAATTAAGTAGTACCATCGTCACATTTCGGGAAGACCAGCATTTAATACTTATTTTATGGTAATTTTATTAGAAGTATACTTGATACAAGAAAAAAATCGAGTTTTTAATAGAAAATGTGATGAATTTATAAGCCACTGAGTGATAACTCAAAAACGGTTTGACAATCCAGTAAAAATGCACTAGACCGGAAGCTTTTCGAAGGATTCCCCTACTAAACAAATAAAAAAGTTAAAAAAATATAAAATACTTAAATTCCCAAGATCATAAAATGAAAGTAATTCTATTTTCCATGAGCTTCGATTTCATACTCTCCTAGTGACTAGCTCTATAAATAACTATTCATAGATAGTTATGCACTTTTCATGTTTCTGTTGCACAGATGTTTATTTTGGTCGGTAATTTTAGTTAACATACATAATTAATTCAATAAATATAACCTAAATTAATAAATTGTAGTAGTAACTGTAGGCAATATAATATAGGCATACAATATCCAAAACGCATGATAATAATTATGATGATAGACAAGATTTTTACTTCATTATCGAACTACAAAAAATATTTGAAACTGCAGGACTAGTTTCAAATATTTTTTGTAATGTATACAGTAATATACCTACTTAATTTTTATGCTTAATTAATTCACAATATTCTGCTCAATTTAGTGAAACAATAATTATATATTTTTTTAATTTGATTTAGCTTATTACTAATATTTTATGCTCTTTTGTTAAGCATTATAGGTACGTGCACTTGATTGGGTATGTATAATACTATAAATATTGTCCATGATGTCGCCTCCTATAATTGAAGGAGTACACGTACCAAATAATATGTAACTGTTATCAATACGATGATGTGCTGTGTATATTATTTGCTGTAAGGTCCAAATTAACAAATAAATATTAGAAGAGAGCGGGCGCCTGAAATTTACATTATCAGGCCTAATGTAAATCTTCTTCAGTAAAAATATTTTTAAAACATTTACTTATTAGGAAATTGTTTCTATATTTTGTTCACTACATTGTTTAATCACAACCTGTTTCCTATTTATGTGACCCTAATATTTGTGGGGCTTGAGCCAGCTGCGGATACAAAACAATGCACCCTAGTACTTATTTGTGCAGATTGAGCCAGCTGCGGATACGAAACAAGAGGAGTTTTGCATTTTAAAAGTTATCCTAAAATTAGACTTTATTTAGGTTATCTAGTCATCTTGGATCATTGAGGTAATAGCAATATATCACGTATCATTTTATAAACTTAACTTTTTAACTTACTCAATGTGAAGAAGGCAACGTTGCGGTTTAAAAGACGATGTAGTGACAAGAATTGAGAAAGATATGCTAAAATAATTTAGGCAAGTCGAGAAAATGGATGAATGGCGAATAACCAAAGCGATGTATAATATGATGAATATCAGTGAAAGCGCTGGGAGGAGACACCCTAGAAACACGTAAACCGATTTTATTGGTGAGGTTCTTCAAATAGATCAGGTGCGTAGTACTTGAAACCAGCTGTAAAAAAATATGGACGAGGTGAAAGAACGCCACTTGCTACGATCCTGGCATACAGGATCGTAGCAAGTGGCGTTCTTTAGTTTTTAGTTTACCTTGCCCCTTGGGCAAAAAGGCGTGTGTATTAATGTATTTATATAATAAGCTTATGTATAGTTAGTAGTAAGTATATTGTTTGGTTTTTATAATGTTATCAAAGACAGAATAAAATATAGCTGGTACTTACATACCTACCTAACAATTAAAATAAGCCAAGACTTCTAAGAATATTAATATTTGCGTTTAGTATGGAGTAATTCAGAGTAGGTAAGTACGAGAGATTCCTGAGGAGACCTGTCCAACAGTATATTGGTGATGGTAATGATGAAGAGTATTTCTACACCAGGTGTACCTTTGTTTAGGTATTTTTGTATGTCATCTAGTGTGTCGTAACAAATAAAAAATCCAAATTTTGTTATTTGTAGTAACTACTAGAAATACCAAAATTTGGATTATTTATTTATTTTAAATTAATAGTCGAGTAACTACTTGACTCATACTAAAAACTTCCTTCTCAAATCGGTATTGTTATTCAATATGCTGTCATGGAACTATGATCATACAGTTGTTAGAAAAGCTATTTAAAAAAATGTTATCACACATCTCTACCACATAATCAAACAAAAAGTCAATATTGACTCTTAAAACACAGTTTTTGTTACAGTTTTTGTTACTTTTTGAAGTGGATTAAAGTTACTTGTTACTTATTAGATTGTACACCGAACATTAGGATGCTACTGCGAACTCTTTTGATTTATGCTGCTCTGGTAACACTAACGTGTAGCGTTCCCAAACGGATGCTCTGGCTCTTTCACCAGGCAAATTAGTATAACGCGTACCACCTATAAAGAAAAGTCGTATGCAATAACTGTCGATCTCGTGTCATCTCTCTCTCGCTAAGTACTGTACTGTTTACAGTGCGAGGGAGACTGCATGAGATTGCGAGGTATTTCCTAAAACCTTTTGTTACTGGCTTGTATTAAACTCACACCAATGAAGAATAATATTATGTATGTACCTACCTACACCTATGTATCTATTTATTAATATTCTGTTTCTCACTAAGGTGTATAGAGAAGGACAGTGAACTCAATAGACCCTCTACCAAATGTAGACAAAACTAACCGGTACTGCGTTTCACGATTCTAATGTAAACTTACCCTTCCATGTGATTCCAACACGAATTTAACGCATGGAAACTACGTTTACACTTAGTTTGGTTTCTAATTCTGAGGCGACGCAATATAACTTTGGCAAGAACGTATGCATTTCATGTTTCAATAATGTACACAGCATATTGTTTCAATTTTGTGTAGGACGCTGTAAAAAAACACCAACCGTAGACAAAAAATAAACCAAGTAGGTATATGAAGCTTATATCTGAACAATTTATATTCGAATGAATATAGTCGTGTCATACTAGAAAATCAATGGAATTGTGTGTGAAAATGCATCCGGTGCAATCTCTCATTGCAATGGAACTAAAATTCTCAGGCCTGCATACAATGTACTAGGAAACCATTTACGTTAGGAAGTCTATAAAACACAAACACAATCACTCCCGAACGAGTCGCGATGCACACATCTGCATTTTGCATTCACAAGGGGTAGTTGCTGCACTGCGAATGAGAGACAGAAAATTTAAACTACATCTAGGTTAAAGTTTAGATACCAATCAGATCCTTAAATTTGCTTTAATTTAGCTAGCGTAATGAATCAAGAGAAGGAACTCGTAGATTAATGATGCCCAAACAATTATTTCCTACGGCTGCTATTATGGAGGCTGTCGTAAACTTGGCAGCAAACACCTGCCAAGCCTACCTTCTACGATGACGGGATATGTGTGGGAGCCGTGAATTTGTCGATCGAGTAGGAACTGTAGCGGAACCGTAGCCGAAGCGTGATATCAGTTACATCGTAGCAACATCATGATGACTACGCTATTCTTCTAATAAAATGACAAATATAGCCGTTATTACGCAATATTTCAAGATAATAATTATTGAAATTTATTAAGCATTTCATAAAGCTTCTTTTCAATAAACAAACGCTTCATTTTTCTAACAATATTGTTAAGAAATCTGCTATTTAAATATTTAAACCCATTTCATGTAAGCAAATTAATTTATTTAAATCTGAGCTTCAATAACGAGATGTGCCTGCAATTTAATACTATGATATTAAGTCGAAGAGTAGACTTTAGAATAATGCTATTGTAGTGACGGGTGTTCGTAGAACGAGTAAAACACAACTCTCTCTTGTGACAGTCTATATTATAATAATGAATTACACGCTAATGGCTACAATATATCGGGTGGATTTTTTTTTTGTTTTTGTTTTAAAATACAAATAGATATTTTAATTAAAGTAAGAACATAATGTTACGTGCTGTTCTTTTTTGAGCAATGAAAACAAATGAATAAAAATTTTGGTAAATTAATAAGTGACTCAATAATCGTACAAAATATTTAAATTTCTAGAATAAATTGTATCTCTGTGTGAAACATTAAGAATACAAAAGTTTATTTATATCACTAAACCATTACAAATTAGATTATTATAACAAAAAAAAACCTTTTAATTAACAGTTATTTAAAAATAAATAATTATGCTTTTATCACTATTTTAATTAATATAACATTTAACCTAAATTATTTTTCTTTCATAATATTGTTGACAATATCTCCCTATTGATATTTAAAATAATTTATTTTGATTTCACAAAAATTTAAATTATTAATATTAACTAAAAATTTGATTCATGACAAAGAACACACTGTCTGTAGTTTCCAATTTCCTTCCTTAGATTATTTTCATATAAACTCATCATCCTAAAATCTCATTTCATTTAAAATTGCAACTTGAAATATACTGCTTTTATATATAGTATATCTATAATTATTCTTTTCCTTCTCCTTCACAAAAAAAACGCCGTTTCATATTCCCATGATTCATTAATCAATTAATCACTGCATTCATTTTATTCATCATCCTTTCGGTGGCACGTAAACAACACATATTTTATCATTTTGGACCTTTTTGGATTTTTTTCACATTGAGGTACTTTTATTTATATGTCGACTTATTTTTCACTTCATTTATATTATATTAAGGACAAATATTTTGCATAAGTAAGTCTCCAACTATTTTCACGGAGGAAAGCCATGATCAAATTGAAGGACCTTGACCTTAGTACCTCTTTATTGTGTGCCACATTTTAATCTCCCGTACCAATCACAAGCTTAAATAAACAACTAATCCAATTGAATAATTTGGTAGAAAAGTTCTCCGTCGCCTTCCAGGTGATCAGTCCGGGTGCATGCCAGAGGAATATATACCAAATGATTCCTTGCTACTAAGTATACAAATACTGTCCTTTCATATAAACCTAACTATTACAAAATGTCACCTATCGTAATCCAACAACCTATATAAAACGCGTAAGTACCCATCTATAATTCTTGAAACATGATTTCATATCATTCCCATTACCTTGAATCTAAATGCAACAATCATAATAACAAACAGTAAAAATTACAGTCTTTCTAAGTATGTAGTCATATTTCAGTCATCTAAGACCATGCGATGATTTCATTATTAAATAAGTTATGTTATTTTAAAACAATGAATGTTATTTGAGTCCGATTCTAACAACCAAAGAATGCAGCGTATGCAACTATGCATCAGTATAAGAAATTGTGCACAACCTAATTATGTATCTGTCTAACAATCGTAATGAAACTTAAATTTAATTAATTATACAAAGCAAATTTTGACCTCGTGTCCTTCAAACTTGAGAGAAGAATTGCATAAGTATACTGAGCATAATGTTTCAGTTGTCGACACAATTTAATTTATACTAAACAGAGAAATTTTTGATGTCTCAGCTAGCTTTAACACATACATGATTATACTGTTTTGAAACAAATAAGACTGATTTATACATACAAACTAATTAAATTTTTATGAATGAAAAATATTTAACAGGCAAAGTCTCAGGCAAAAACATAGTTACCTACACTATGAAATTTGAACTTCTAAGTATACCTACATCGAACGATAGAGTAAATACAATGCAATTTGGAATGCTTAAGTATTAATTTTACTGTAAAATAATCGAAAAAAACAAAGCAATGAAATTTCTATTATGAACCTTTATTTGTACTTATTTGTTTTTAGCCAACATTATAAAAATACATTTAATTGTTAATTTTGTTTCACTTATCATCGTGAAATTAATTTGAGATTTAGTAAAATTTAGGAGTTATTGTCAACACGCATAATTATTATTAGGTACCCTAATTATCTACCTCATAATAAGTATCTCCTATTTATCTAAACTATCATAGTAATAATTTTAATGTTCGCGACATTACACTTGAAACACAACAAATAAATCACACCTTGACCCAGTTAATAACCACACACACAACACCACTACACTCTTCCTGGTACGATAAGGTGGACCTCAGGCCGCTCCACATCATTGACTCCCGGCGCCTGACCTCAAAAGATTGCTGGTTCTAGGTTCTCCATATTGCGCGGAAACCAGCACATTCCATCAGTATTGTCCTCTAAAAGTCACTTTCAGTCATCTCCAGCACAGTCTTATTAACGATAATAATTAGACATCGTAGTTCAAATTCCAAAAGCTGCTCAATTTTCGAGATCGATAATTAACTTTACGAGTCAAGTTCAATAATCATTTTAATTTTGATACCACATCATGATATGGCCCATCAGCGTTGCTTTTGAGGCAGCACTGGCAGGGTCGCCATGTAGTGACGGGTGTTCGGAGAACGAGTAAAACACAACTCTCTGTTATGATACATGGGTACAATATATCGGGTGGAGGCACGACACACACTACACTATAACGGGGCTTATTACGTTTTGGCTGTTATAAAATTGACAATATGAACTTCTTGTACCTATGGGTTCCTGGTATCACGGTACGAATTACGTATTCGATCCGGTAGATAGTCGTGCAAACGTGTTGAACACGAACGACCACGTGGAATGAATGAGCACCACCATAAATCGCGGTGAAAGCTGAATCTATACACATAATTTACCCAATATTTTTCAAACTTCTATTTAAAAAATAAATGAATTAATTTTGCAAAATAACGCGTTAGATTTTAATGTAACAAGTGATCACAATAAAATTATTTTATTGTAAGTACACCTACGAGTATCAAGGTGACAAACATTGTACGGGCCGCCTGATGGTAAACAACAGATTCCGCAAATACGAGTGGTACCTATCACTCGCATTATCTTGGGATATTATTAATTGTTATTATATCAATTTTTTACTGACGTTATGAAAGATTCCGATCTATGGATATTCGTTCTAGAAGTAACTTTATCAGTAAGTTAATTAAACCAAACTTGCACTTTGTAAGTGTTGCAATATGCTGAACTACAATCACAAATCTACTTACTTTTATAACTTGTCAGGCATTCATTACTTACTTTAAAATATCTTCATTTTTTACAAGGCTGTATACCTATTGTGTTTGGTTATTTTAACAGTACCTATATTTTCCAAAGTTTTGTGATGCAGCCCAATAAAAATTAAAGCAATACACTTATTCTATGATTGAAAATTGCAATAAGTAAATAATATTACTTATCAACGTGAGTTATGGAGCATTTTATAGTGAATAAAATAAACCTCAATCCAAGTCAACTCTATAGATTTCATTCTATATAGTGGAAAGATTCTTTCCTTCTTTGCCGAGTTTTCTTTTTTTTTGCATGACTCGTTTATCCTCTCACAAAATTTCAACAGAGTCGCAATACTCTAAATACAGTAAGTAGTTTATGATTCTTTTGTAATGTTTACCGTTATATAAATGATCATCATCAACCCATATACTGTCAAACTGCTGGGCACGGGTCTCCTCTCACAGAATGAGCGGGATCAGGCTATAGTCCATCGCGCTGGCCTAGTGCGGGTTGGCAGACTTCACACGCCGTCGAGAAAATCTCTAAAGCATGCAGGTTTCCTCAAGATATTTTTTCCTTCACCGTTTAAGCGATTGATAATTAATTATTAATACGCACATGAATTCGAAAAGTTAGAGGTGCGTGCCTTGGGTTCGAACTCGAGACCTTCGACTTGGCAGTCCAATGGTCATACCACTAGGCTATAACTGCTTTTATAACTATATTTGGCTACTGTTATAACCCTTTAAATGCAACTTGCTCTTAGTATATAAACAATAAGACCTCATTCAATATGTTCCGATCCATTTTACGAGGTTACTAGTTCCAAAATATGCTTAAAAAGAAACGGAACGGTGATACGAATATTCTGTGTAATAAAATTTCCGTGAAGAGATCAACCTGATAAGTAACCGACACCTTGGTAAAATATCCTCTTTTGTTAAGAAATCAATAGTTTGTATGTACACTATGGCATTTTTTTTTTTGAGAAAATATACTGTTTTGTTCAGAACACCCTTTTATAAGTCCATTTTTCTAAGTAGCTTATCCTGATTTGCATTCGATCAAGGTGTAAAATTATTTATTTTAGCATAGGTAAGAAGACCTCATACTCAGTTTAAAAAAAATACATTTTAGACATATCCCGTTTTGAACAGATCCTCCTCATAATGTATGACTTGCCAACTCAAAATCAAAACTTCTCCTGGAGTCCTGTTTTCCTAGTCCCACTGTGGAGTACATCCATGGCAACGACGTCGACGTTGTTTCCTGAGCAATGACGTCGACCGCAGTGTTGCCATCGTTACGGGCGGGCATCCCTTGAATGAAGAGTTCTAACCGAAAATATAGTTGTTACTTTTTACCAAGCTAAATAGATTTAGTGCAGACAAGGATAGTGAGATAGTCGTCAATTGCTCGACAGCAAATGCCCCGCCTAATGAATTTTGACATAATAATATGTAGATATCAACAGATTTCCTATCCTTTTCTCTTAACTGTGATGTCCTTCCACGTGGTTTCTGTGAAACCTGTGATCCTGGTATCAAAACGTGAAACAACGTCTATCGGCCGCTCCGTGCTTTTTTAATAACGGGAATAACAATAGGCTACATTTTATCCCAAAATGATGTGGAAATTTCCCAGAAAACTGATATCAGAGATCTACTTACGGGATTTGAATGAAATTTTGTATATATATTTCATATATATATACATAGTAAGTGACCGGGAATAACAAATAGGATACATTTTATCCCAAAATTATGTGGGAATTTCCCAGAGAACTTATGTTGGAGACCTACTTACGATTTGAATGAAATGTCATACACATTGCGACCTGAAATAACATATAAGCTAATTTTCATACCAGAGAAATGTGGGAACATCCCGGAAATCTAGAAAAACTGATATAGGAGAACTACTTGTAAGTAGTAGGAGAACTACTTGTAAGTAGTCACAAACTATTAGTGTACCAAAGTTTCATTCAAATCCTACAGCATTTGGTACACTAATAGTTTGTGACTAGCGCTGGCATATTGAATACTTCAACTCTCGGAAAAAAGCGGGAATTTCCGTAACATTGAGTACTTCTTATCTCATGAAATCAATCCGACAACAATTCTGTTACCAAGTGTACGAGTACGAAGTCCCCGATAAACGCTAGTAATAATATAATATAGTACAATACTGGTCTGGTCTAGGTGATTTATTTACATTCGGGGTTAGGTTTATTATTTATACAACTCAATACTGCCCTTGGGTGTCTATCCAATCCATGTTAATATAAACAACATACCATCACTCCTGTACCCCGAAGGGTTAGGCAGAGATGTACTAATGTACATCCACAATTCGCCGGAATTAGGTCCCATGTAATAACTACAACGCGATGTTGTATTTATACTTCTTAACTTTTCAAAATAGAATACAAAATAAAAAATTTAAATACTTACTAAATAAACACAACCTTTGATTATATACACGTCTATATAATCAAACATCACAACTTATTCATTCCCCACTGCCTACTACGTCCATATGCCTAAGTGAGTAACATTTCTGTTTTAAGGAATATTTCAACGTGTTACTCTCTAATAAAATGATAATTATAGCCGTTATTACACAATATTTTAAGATATATTTTATTGAAATTTGTTAAGTATTTCATAATGCTTCTTTTCAATAAACAAACGTTTCATTTTTCTGTCAATATTGTTAAGAAATCTGCTATTTAATTAAATCTTTAAACCCATTTCATGTAAACAAACTTTTATTTAAATCTAAGCTTCAATAACGAATTGTGCCTGCAATTTAAGACTTCGATATTAAGTCAAAGAGACGACTTTAGAATAACGCTATAACGGGGCTTATCACGTTTTGGCTGTTATAAAATTGAGAATTGGAACTTCTTGTGCCTATGGGTTCCTGGTATCACGGTACGAATTACGTATTCGATCCGGTCGAAGTCGCGCAAACTTGTCCACGATCGTCCACGTGGAATAGAGAAAATACATGAGCTGGCTATATAATAGAGATAGTCAGTCAGCTCTCACTGAAAATACACACACATACATAATTTACCCAATACTTTTCAAAGTTCTATTTAAAAAATAAATTAATGAAATTTTTTAAATAACACTATTGATTATAATGTAGAGTAAGTGATCAGAATACATTTATTTTATTGTAGGTACCTAAAAAGTGAGAAAGTACGGGCCGCCTGATGGTAAACAACGGATTTCGCACCGCAAATACCATTCGTATAGTCTCTCGCACGTTATTATCTTGGGATATCAGTACTTGTTATGTATATGTATCTTTACTGACGCTAGGAAATATTCCGATTCATGGCAAAACAAAACATATTCGTTTAGTAACCTAGAAGTAACATCGGATTTAAGGTTACTAACCAGTAAGTTAGTTAAACCAATCTAAATGCACTTTGTAAGTGTTGCTATAATTATACTGAAGAACAATCACAAATCTACTTGCTTTTATAACTAGGCTATTATTATTTTGTATTCTTTCATTTTTCATCACTATTGCAATTTTAATGGAAGATACCAACCGAGTTGTTAACAGTTTTGTGAAGCAGCCCAATAAAAATTAAAGCAATACACTTACTTATTCTATGATTGAAAATTGCAATAAGTAAATAATATTACTTAGCAACGTGTGTTAAGGAGCATTTTATAATGAATCAAATAAACATACCTCAATCCAACTCAATTCTATAGATGTCATGCTGTGTAGTGGAAAGTTTCTGGCCAAGTTTTAGTTACACAGTTTTCCTTTTTTTTGCATTAGTCGTTCATTCTCTCACATAATCTCAACTGAGTCTTAATATTCTAAATATAGTAGTTTATGATTCTTTTCTAATGTTTAGATACCGTAATATACATAGTTATGTTATTTTTACCTCTTTCTATCTACCCGACTGCCAAGAAAGGGTTATGTTCTTAGCGCGGATCTTGTATTACTTAGGTAGTTTCAGGTCTCTACGATCAACGGTTTAGGCTGAGTGTTGATCCGTCAGTCAGTCATTCAGGATAAAGCATTTTATATGTAGGTACAGAAGAATATATAATATAAAGAAAAATTTCATGGTCTTTCGTCTTATTCCAACCGCGACCTTTCTTCCCTCTTTGGTCCTGCAAGCTATTTCCGCTGCGGTTTTTTTTCAAAATTATGTCAACATTTTTAGTCTCGTCTCGATGAATCTCTATGCCATTTATAGAGTAAATACGTTTATACTCTCTTGGTTTTCTTATACCACTCTTGTTATCCTTTATAATAGTGTAAGACCTAGCTTTTGTGTTTTCTTTTACCGTTTATGAAACATAT
Source organism: Acronicta alni (assembly GCA_964056405.1). Lineage (NCBI taxonomy): Eukaryota > Metazoa > Arthropoda > Insecta > Lepidoptera > Noctuidae > Acronicta > Acronicta alni. The sequence continues at coordinate 19,977,198 of OZ043913.1, forward strand.
AATACTTGAGCTTCTTAAGACCCTAGAGTGACGAATTTTTGAAACACGTGCTGTCTTTTTTCTGTGGAAACCAGTTTATGGCACTGCCTACGATATGAGCAAGAGTAGTCGATGAACACATGAGCTTCTTAATAAGGTCACATTTGTTGAGGTACTTTCTTGTCTTGGCCTGAGCGGTAAAATCAGGATGTTACCTTTTCGACCCTTTTTTGAAAGTCGAAGTGAAGTCATAATCTAATCTGGATTAGAATCATTATTGGAAATGTCTATATTTTCAGTTGAGCCTTCAAATGTGTATGTCACATTTGTATCTTTTTGATGTGTGTATTAATAATTAATTATCATTCACTTAAATGGTGAAGGAAAACATTGTGAGGAAACCTGCATGCCTAGAGATTTGTCGACAGTTTGTGAAGTCTACCAACCCGCACTAGGCCAGCGTGGTTAACAGCACAGCGGCACAGCCTAATCCCTCTCATTCTGAGAGGATACCCGTGCCCAGTAATGGGACAGTTTATGGGTTGATGATGAGCCATTCGTAGATTTCTTATATAATTTTTTCATTTACTTTTACTTATCTTATCTTATCTGTTAAAGTTAGCTTATGATGGTATATACCATCTCAAAATACATAAATACATTGATAAATTGTTGTTTTTGTTATAATGACCTTTACCTTATGACTGATGTTTATTCAAAAGTTATCTAAGAATATACATTACAAGTTTTAGCAATACCATTTTAATCTGATAATATAAACATAACTCATGTGACTTTTAATCATCGCTTCTGTTTGCTGTTTTTAGGGTTCCGTACCTCAAAAGGAAAAAACGGAACAATTGTAGGATCACTTTGTTGTACGTCTGTCTGTCTGTCTGTCTGTCAAGACCCTTTTTCTCAGGGACGCGTGGAGGTATCAAGCTTAAATTCATATCAAATACTCAGGTCTACTGTCCCTTGGAGCTGTGAAAAAATCAAACTTCTAAGCCCACGCAATCAAAAGATACAGACGCATATTTTATATGCCGTAAATTTTCGACACTCGCAAGGGAATCAAAACCTACAGGGTACTTACTACTCCCGTGAACTACTACTCAGAATCTTGAAATTTGGTACGAAGCAACGTCATAAAGCACAGATAAAGGAAACATTGCGAAAAGCATTCAATTTTTAGTTACATAATATATTTATAATAAAAATACTTATAATTTCAATTTAGTCTATAATTTTAATAATTGCGCTCAGGTTTGTACGGAAATCTCGGTGCACGAGTCCGACTCGCACTTGGCCCGATTTTTTTTTTCTTCAAGAATGATGAACTGCTTAAGAGAATATATTTTTTTTAGTGGAAATACTACCTTATTTATAATATGTAATTTATTGCTGAATAGACCCGTTAATTGTGAAAATTTTCAAAAGATAGAATTTAGTGTTTTAACCATTTCAACCAGAATGTGGTTTTGAACAATTTTGAAAAACAACTAAGAATTTTCACCGACCAACACTTGCTTCTTTATGATAAAAAAATTACTAGCCAAGAAATTGCCATTCTAAATTGAACACTTACTTTTTCTTTACATTTATTTAATTAATTTAATATTGTTTCCATTCATTAAAACAATAAAATATAATTTTAAACTAAACTGTATAGATTTGCAGATAAAATGCTCCACTGTAAGATATGGCCTAGGAGTGACAAGGGAAGTGGGCCAAGACTTGGTGAACATGAACTCAAAGAATGTGTGTGTGATGACAGATCCTAATCTTGTCAACTTAAACCCCGTGAAGACCACGCTGGACTCACTCACAAGGAACGGAGTTAATTATAAAGTTTTTGATAAAGTCAGAATGGAACCAACTGACACAAGGTTAGTAAAGTAGGTACAGTTTGACAAAGTTCCAGAGGCCGTGATCGGGACTTACATGGAATTAGCCATTTCGAATAAGCTGGTAACAAATTACAGACACACTGTAAAATCTTTTTTAAATTTGTTCTTGGGCTCTGGGCCCCTTACACGAATTGCTGAATTAAAGCTCAACAATTTTAAATTGATTTTAGCACATAGAATATGCTGTACTATTTATTTGCTGCAATACATTTACTTGTGTCTAGTTATGTCACCTTGTGAACAGTATAAATTATGCGACAATAAAGATTATTATTAAATAGCTTGGTATTTCTTGGGAATTTCGGTAAATTGCGACATGGTAACACTAACTCGACGGTGGAGTCACTGGGTCTGATAAGTTAGTCGCACTATATCAGTTTTCTATAGTTTGACTTATGTCCATCTATAATTTCTATACCTAACAGTCGATCAACTCGGCCTACTGCAGTTTAATGATAAGCCAATTCTGAGATACGTCACAAAATGTATCCCTTGTTGAATCTCCAGATAATGTCACTTACTGATCATAAACTATTTTTTCTTTTTAAGTTTCAAAGAAGCGATAGCATTCGCGAAGGATCACGATTTCGACAGTTTTGTGGCGGTTGGTGGTGGCTCCGTTATGGATACTTGTAAAGCAGCTAATTTATATGCTTCCGATCCTGCTGCTGACTTTTTGGACTATGTTAATGCACCCGTTAATGTTCACTTAAAGCCTATGATTGCTAGTAAGTACCGATTTTGTTTACAAACTTAGGCGTTTCAATTATTCTGGAAACATATTTGCTTATAGTCCTTGGAATTATTCCATGATGAGACACAGAAAAATATAATTCTTATAGCTTTTTTATTTATTCTAAATACAGAGCATAGTCTTTTTCAATTTTCTCAGTACCAACAACAAGTGGTACGGGCAGCGAGACGACAGGAGTCAGTATCTTCGACTATGCGTCGATACACGCGAAAACAGGAATTTCTCACGGAGCTCTACGACCTATGCTCGCCATGATCGATCCTCTACACACTCTTACAATGCCGGAAAAGGTAGCTATAAAAAGGCTTAATAGTTTTTATATAAAAGCTTTTGTGAGGCACTTCTATTTATTTATTAAAACTATGCACAGTTGGTATACAGGCGGTCTTACTACCATGCCTGTTTGTCTTACTACCAGTCAAGCAATTTCGAACCAATCAGAATAAAGCAAGGCAGTCTACATTTATACCTTAAAGAAAAAAATATTAACGTGTTTTTATTTAATATCATTAAATTAAAAACAATATAAAAATATGACACCTCATCCGATGTCTTAATTATTTATTTATTTATATATACTTTATTGTACACCATAATAATAAATACAATTAAAGTACTAAGTAGTCTTATTATCTAACTTCCATAACGAGAAGCAGAATTTGTTTGGAACGAAAATAGGACATGCAACGAAAATATGATTGATGAAATAGCTGATGTGAAAAACTGGCCAAATACAATATAGACCACTATAATACAGTGTTCATGTTCTATATGTTGTAGGTATCCAACTACTCTGGCTTCGATATATTTTGCCATGCGCTGGAAAGTTTTACCGCCGTGCCGTACAATGAGCGAGGGCCCGCACCACCAAACCCGGCGCTGAGGCCGACGTATCAAGGTAGCAACCCCATATCTGACGTCTGGGCGAGATTCTGCTTACAGGTTAGTCAAGAATTAGACTGATATGAAATAACCAGTCTTAAGACTATATCTGTAGGGTTTAGTTTTTGTTGTCCTGCAAGGGAAAGGAACGAGAGGCGAAATTTTGAGATGAAATAACTCACTTGATATTAAACTTTGTTGTAATTATGTTAGTCCGCGAAGAAACGTTGTGTTGGCAGTGGAACTTTGACCCTTATACTGCCAACCCAACTATTCCTCTTTCGTTTTACAGGGTCGGCAACGCGCAAGTGATACCCCTGGTGTTACAAGCTTTTTTAGGGTACGGTAATTGGTTACCATCAGGTGGGCCGTATACTTGTTGACCACCGTAATGGTATAAAAAAAAGTCGCAGTAGACTTGTTGAAAATTTGAGAAATTTCGATAGTGACCACTATCAAATCAAATCAGATAGAATGTTGTGAAGACGCGCTTGATCGGGCGTCACACGTTATATAAAAATGAATTTTTAAAAAAGTTCGCAATGTCAATTGACCCCAGCTTACCTATTACGTAATGTATTAGTAATAATGTGTTTAACCGCAAACGCATTGTCATTTCATTACACAGTTCCCAACATACTTCTTTACTATGCATATGTATTAACGTAGGAGTAGGTATACATACGTTTATGAATAAATAAACATATCCTTTAAAGAATTACCAACAGTATATCTACTCACGCGAATGATTGTCCCAAGTTTTTTTACCTAGATCAAATTAATAATAAACAATTACCTAATTTAAAAAAACCCCAAATCCAAACTTCGGAGTTTTGATGTGTGTTTTTTTTTTATTTCATAGAAAAACCCATTAACTTTTGTCCGACCTCTAGCCTAGCGGTCCCGCCTACGACCACTAGACAAATAAAGTAGTTGTCAAGTTTGTATGCAATAAAACTGTCTTTGGTATTTAAAGATTATTAACATAGTTCTTGTCGTGTAAACATCAACAGAAATTCCGATAGAATGATAGACAGTGGTATAATATAACTCTAAGGAACGCCCGGTTCTTTTTCCTTCCTTAAACTCTAAGGATCGCCCGATTTTTTTCCTTCCTTAAACCAATTGCAGAAGTTATATGACTCACAATACTATACATACGTCAGAAAACTTACTGAAGCATTTGTCATCGAGAAAAAATGAATAATAACAAGAACGATTTGGTCGGCAATGTCTGTAATTAGTGAGACCGGTTTGAATGGAATTACCGAATTTATTGACGTAACATACCGTCTTGTATCTACTATTCGTTCTCTGTAACCAATAGAACATATAATTCATTACAGATTTGTAACGTCAAACAGTATTTATAGCTTAATTCAATGCCACTACTTATTTGAATAAGACTTTAAATTTTCTGGGACACGGTGAAGCGTGCCATTGGCATGTAGGCAATAAATTTTGTATACAAGATCTGCTTATTTATTACTATTGGCAACTGATTATGGTTTGCTGGACTGACCAAACAGGGAGACAGTTGCAAATTATCTATTACTTGGAACTGTTGAACATTATCCCGGTGTGACCGAGGTTTCGTCTACGAAAATTTGGGTCCAACTTTGCCGTGTACCGTATTTTTACAGTATTTCGCTTCTTCAGCTTCGTGAAGATCAATAAACCATACTACTGCAACCGTGTGATTCCTTTGAAAAGGAATTGGCCCCCTACCGATTATATTAAGTGGATGAGTAGTTTACTACTAATTAATACCAAACAATAAAATAATTTATACCAAACATGATATTCAGGGTCGTAGCGAAGATCATGAGTCTCATGGCTGTAGGTAAGCGAAAGCAAGTGCGAGTTTTAACTGCAACTCAAAAGAGTTAGAAATGAAAACTAATCTTTTCCTGGAAAAAAGGATTTTTTTTCTAGCGGGTAATATTGTTGTGTAGTTTTTCCGTGATATCAATTATATCTGCATGTCTAAACGACTTTCCAGTTGCCAGTGTTTCTGCATGTGCATTTTGTTTTTGTACAGGTAATACCAGGGTGGTAGCGGAGCAACATCCCCCCTTTTCAAAATATTGAGAAGAACTAATCAGAATAAATTATTTTGAATTAATGTTGACTTTCTCAGACGCTTCAAAAGTACTTCGTGCGTTCGGTTTTCAACCCTGAAGATTTGGAAGCACGCTCTTGCATGCACTTGGCTGCTACCATGGCCGGTGTTGGGATTGGAAACGCTGGAGTGCACTTGTGCCACGGACTCGCGTACCCTATCGCTGGAAATGTCAAGTCATTTGTACCTAAGGATTATAGGTAAGTAAACATAACATAATTACCCATACAGCTGTAATTTCCAAGGGTAAGGCTAGGTTCTTTTTTTGTTTTTATTGTTGATGGATTTGCTTTTGACCTCAGTCTCACCTGATGGTAAGCGACGACAAAGTCGAAGATGGAACACGCTTACCCAGAAAATGTTTGGTTGGTAGATTGAGGCCACATGCATTATGCTTGCGAGCCTATTGTCAATAATGGCACAAATGCAAGAGGGAATAGAGTAAGAGGAAATCCAGGATGTTTTGAAGTTTTGTTTATACCTATTGTTTTCTTCTAGGATTTTTTTTTGTATATTTACCTTGTCTCTTTCTTCTCTGTTCTCTTTCTGAAAACCATTCATTATTCAAACTGTCACTTGTCAAAAGGTACCTACAGTAATAAAATAAATACTTACACGTTTGGTAAGTAAGAATACCTAATAATACGTTTGCGAATCTGATAATTTTGGTCCTTTTATTCATAAAACTACCCATGACCTATACAATGCAGCAAGAAAACACGTTATCAGCTGTTTACTGTTGTAAGTTTTGTGAAATGCGTTGTTACGGTGTACTGAGACAATAGTCCGGCGACCCGTTTCCGCACAATTGAAATGGTTGAACTAACATTGAAGCGACGATAACGCGTAAAATACAGAATTTACTTACATATAAAATAATTTTTAAGCTAGTGGAAACTGTCCCACTAAAATCTATTTACTAGGGTAGATTTCACTGCAAACTGAAGTATTCACTTTGCCCTACTAGGGCGATTTGGTGGGGCAAAGTGGAATAATACAACCTTAAACTTGTGACACGCGAACCTGCCGGCGTTGTGAGGAGAGTGATCTAACGCTACTTCTCTCCTGTAGGAGTGTGAGTCCCTAATATATAAGCGCAGTGCTCATCCTTAAATAAAGAACTGTAGGATTTGCTCACCGCTAAGAAAATCCCACAGTTTAAAGTAGCCGCAGGGTTTAGTAGTGAACTCTAATGCAACGAGTGGCGATCATAATAGACCGACTATGATATTATCATCATCAACCCATATACTGTCCCACTGCTGGGCACGGGTCTCGTGTCACTACTTTCACAATACACTATGATCGCTGCGATACTATAGACGCAATAAATTAAAAAAAAGTTTCTGTTTGCTACGTTTTGAAAGGGCAGAACAATGACTGCCGAATTAGTTAATAATCAACATTGGACATCAGTTTGTTTCCTTATCTTTCAAATATCAGTCTTGTTACATACATACAGTGATCTATAATCATGACAAACTCCTCAGCTTGGATCCGATCATCCCTCACGGTCTATCCGTCGTGATGACGGCGCCCGCGGTGTTCCGTTTCACTGGTCCCAGTGACCCAGCCAAGCACTTGGAAGCTGCCAGCATCCTAGGCACTGATGTCACGAACGCGAAGCAAGCAGACGCCGGCGCTGTGTTAGCCGATACCATCCTCAAGTATATGGACACTATGAAGATCGAAAATGGACTGAGTACGCTTGGATACACTAGTGATGATATCCCTAAATTAGTCAAGGGGGCGTTGCCACAGGTAATTGCATTTTTTTCTTAATAGGAAAAACTTTTATTTCATGCGCAAAGACTCGTATAGAATTGTAACAATTTGCTTATACTTAAGTATTACGCCCTGGCAACCCCATCAGTCTCCTGAAAGCATTATTATACAGAGTCTACAGGTCTACTCCCTATCTCCGTCAACGAAGTTACGAGCCGTTCGAAAGTTCTCCTAAACTTCGGAGTCGGATAAAACAAGTGTCAAATTCAATTTTTCGAACGGGTAAAAAGACATCGAGAGTAGGGACAACTGTCAATTGTGTTGTCATTCATTCTTAGTTCGGGCCCCGAACGAATCATCCATCCGTAGGTGATACGGAGTACGAAACGCCCGTAACTAAGGGCGAAACTACGGACTTCGTGCTTAGGGAGTAGACTCCCTGGACACGAAGCGTTTGCGAATATTTCTCCCACAGACTGCAATGTGTAAAAAGTTGAACAAAATGCTCTAGAAAGAGTCACCTGTACCTTAAACCACCTTTACATTTAACATTTTTCAAAGGTAGATGGCGCCGAAATTTTCTAACTGAGGACCCCTGAAGAATCATGAGAACCCAGAGAATCATGGTCTCTTTTAAAGTCCAGACATACCTACTCTTTAGTTGTACTAACATTCATATCTTATAGAATAGAATAAATATTTTAATTATTTCTAATAAATATTGTATGTAAATTGCATATAAATAATTGTTAATTTTACTGCATTATTTCCTCAATTATCGAATTGATTATTACTATGGTGTTAAGTAGCCATTTCTGCTTAGGTTTTCCTGTTATTAACGTGGAGTAGAGACTTCCGTAAAACATACATTGTCTTAATCGCCTGAAAAATACGTTATCGACAATCGTAGCTGTTGACTACTTTTGATACTGAGTCAAAGTCAAAATAATTTATTCAAGATAGACTACTAGGTTTTTTTACCGTGGGAGAGCCATGCTTCGGCACGAATGGGCCGGCTCGACCGGACTTGATACCACGGCCTCACAGAAAACCGGCGTGAAATAACGTTTTCGTTGTGTTTCGTCGAGTGAGCAAGGATACCGGAGGCCCAAACCCCTTAAAAGGGCGGCAACGCACCTGAAACTCCTCTGGTGTTGCGGGTGTCCATGGGCGGCTGTAATCGCTTACCATCAGGCGATCCGTCTGCTCGTTTGCCCACCCTATCACATAAAAAAAAAAGGTACTACTTTTTTAACGTAATTTTTATATTTAAGACAGCCCCCAAAACGCCTGCCCTTCTACTGATTACGAAGTATCATCATCATGCTGTATCCTCGAATGGTTAGCCAGAGGTGTACTGATGTACACCCACAGTGGTATCCCATGTTATAGGGGGTAAAACTATTGCATTAACCATCCAGACTCGAATCGCTACTGATAATTTCAGAAAAAAATGCAATATATGCAGTTATTAAGAGCATAAGGTAGTAATATCGTCCACCACGATCGTTAATTATAGTTCTTACTTGCACGCTTGCGAAGAATCACCGGTCTTTACCTCGAAATCTAATTACAATTAAAAATCATCACTAAAATTACTCTCGTTTTAAGCTCTGCCACAGTCTGGTATAAAACATTAAAAGTCGACTACTTCAGGCAGTCTCATCGTGTGGACCCTTGCCTAAACTTTACACAATATAAAAACGTATTGTGAATTTGCTCCTTTTTATAAGTTGTTTAATATGATGTTTGTTTCAGAAACGTCTACTGAGTATGACACCGTTGCCACAGTCGGAAGAAGATTTGACTCAACTATTAGACGATTCACTTACTATTTATTGATAACAGTGTTTAATTTTTAACTTACTTCGGTCATTCGGTTTGTAAAGATAATGTTCGTGAAATAATCATTTCAAAGCATTATAGAAATTATTATATTTGCATCATAAATTATCTATTATGTAACTATTTATATATTGCGGGTTCTAATTATATGTTATGGGTTCGGATGTATGTAAAATACTTAATCGGTTATGTGATAAATACTTGTTATTATTACAGGCATACCTAGTCCGTATTGTTGAGACGTAATTTTTATCTACCAGTTGAGTTGACGGGAATTTTAGATATAAGTAGGTAAATGGATTGTTACAAAGTGGTTTTTAATAAATATTTTGAATATTATGTGTAATGACTTTTATATTACTTACTTTACTTACTTACTTTTATATTATTCTTTATTCCTTTCTAATTAGCATTTAAATATTATCTAAAAAATACGATTATTATGAATAGCTAGACTGGTTTAACACAAACAACAATGATTAGTGTTTAATTTTTAATAATTTTAAGTACATAAAATAAACCTATCAACTAATTTGTATAATATATATAATCTTAAATTAATTTGTTGTAATTTGACTTCATTTGTTACTTTAATATTCAGAAAGCGCTAGATTGAAAACATTGTCGCGATTGTTCGAGAGTGATCATAAAGGCACTGTACTAAGAAATGTTTGTTAGATATGTATTCGGCTGTGACTAGCGCTTACAACTATCACTTACTGCTTATGTAAGAGTTAACGCAGTTGTTAGTATAGAGTTTTAACTCTGACATAATTATGTACGTTTGTTGTTCTGTGTGCCTCACACGGCTTCTGGCACAATGTTGCTGTGGTGGAATGGACTGCTCTCATACGACATGTTGGACGCGTTCACTGTAACGCTGTGCAGCGGTGTGTAGCGGCTCAACTTCGGCGTGGCTGGGCTGGCCAGGTCCTCCGTGAGCTGCTGGTACACCAGCCCACAGTCCTTCTTCGTGCGCCCGGGCTGGCTCATGGCAGCAATTATGGCACTGTTGTATCTGATTTCCTTGGTCCTCTTAGTGCACATCTTCGCTACAACCCTAGCAATGATACTGAGCAACAGGATTGCGCCCATGACGGCGATGGAGACCGGCCACAGGTACCCGGATCTATAGCGGCTGTACTCCTTTTCAGTTTCAGCCGACGCTTGCATGTACATATTACCTACTTGTAGATTCCTCATCACTAATTTCATTTTCCAGTAATTGGATATCAATCTTAACGTCATCGACCGGGACGGGTGAAGTGTTATTGACCACAGGTAAGGGGGCGGGTTTGGTGGTGTTTTTCTCAATAAGTTTGACTTTGAGGTCGACATCATCATCATCGCCATCGTAGTCCTCGCCGGCGTCATCTTCGTCCTCATCCTCGTCCTCGTCGTCAGCAGAGTCGTCATCGTCATTGTCTTCTTTGTCATCATCATCAATCATGTCACCGTCCAGGAAAATATCTTTGGGAGCAGCAACCTTACCGTCATCTAGTGTGTTCTTCAAGTCGAAGTTGCCTTCATCATCTGTATCGATTCTCTCCCAAATCTCCTCGTCGGATACGGCCGGAAGAGGCTCCACCGGATGTACCATTGCAGTTCCGCATGTCTTGCGAGTGAGGAACTCCCAACTGTAAGTTCCGACATCGTCTTCCTTTGTGTCCCTCGCTAGGTTAGCGATACTGCTGCTTCCGCCCGCATTTGGTGACACTTTACGATTGCTCAACCAAGTTATAAGATTCTCAAAGTCGCGACTGCATGCCAGTGGATTGTTACTGATATCAAGTGCGATTAATTTGTTTAAGTGATCGAGTTCAGTCTGTTTAATCTCTGTAATACGGTTGTATGAAACATTCAGGAACGTCAAATTACTAAGTAGCGTTGGTGAGCGATTTTTGTCTGCTTTCCATAGCGAGGCTAATTCAGCGTGGCTCATGTCCAGATATGTAATCATTGGAGTGTGGACAAACACCTCGGCGGAAAGTACTTTCAGTGGATTGCCTTGCAGGTATAATTTACCAAGTTCATTATTTTTCTCAAAAACTTTGGGTTCCAATGTTGTCAGTTGGTTATACGAAAGGTTGATTTCAACAAGTTTGGGGCACATTGTGAACACCTTCGTGCCAATGGTCTTAATTTCGTTATTTGACAAATTAACCACAGACAAGGCGGAGAAAGTTCTCAAAGAATTGTCGTAGATCTCCTGCAGGCCACAGTGAGAAGCATCGAACAAGGAAATGTTAAATTGGTCGACGGAGCACTCGAATCCTTCAGCGGGTAAGTGTTTCAATTTTGGATTGTTTGAAATTTTGAAGATATCCAGTACAATATTTTCTTTGATGAGGATGTTTGAAATGAAGTCCAGATCATTATATGAGAGATCGAGATAGTTAAGTTCTACTAGTTTGTGGAATGCTTGGTTGTGGATCTTTTCAATGCTGTTGCCACTGAGGTTTAGATTAGCAATGTAAGTCATGCCGTTGAACATGGAGGGACCAACGAATCTGATTTCAGTTTGTCCAGCGTTAAGAGTGAGCAAGTCGGAGATTTGTAGTCCATAAACAGTATCCACAGGATTTTTTGAAATATGTAGAGTCGCAAGCTCGTTATTCTCCGAGAAAATATCATCGGGTAAAGATTTAATGTTATTTTCACTTAGGTCAAGCTCCTCCAAGTCCACTAATTTCTTGAACGTATTAGGATCCATGTTGGACAGGTTGTTGCCAGCGAGATTTAAATACATTACACCAGGCATGTTCGTGAATGTATTGCCCGCGATGTATTTCATATTACAGTACGAAATATCAAGCTCTTGAATTGATGACGTATTTAAGAAATAATCTTGAGAATCCGCTGCGGGGAATTTAAGAGGATTATTCGAGAGCGTTATAACCAATAACTTTTTGTTATACGCGAATGTTTCCGAGTGCAGCAGCTTCAGTTTATCGTTAGACAAGTTCACTGCATACAAATTAGGAAGGCCGTGGAATGCATTAGGACCAACAAAATCGATCGAGCTGTTGACAATCTTCACTGTTGTAATCTGGTGAAGTCCGAGTTTCTTGAAGATAAAGTCTGTCAACTGAATGGGGAATTTCGGGTCGGCGTTTTCAATGACAAGGTCTGTGATGTCATCGCCGAATTTCTGCGTACCGATTTCAAGACGATCGCACTTGGCTGACTGCATATGCACTGTATATCCTTGAGATACAGTGCATATGCAGTCCCTTGGGCACGGTCGGTTCTTATTGTACAGTACTTCCTGGTCATCAGCTGTATCAAAGTCGTCGTACTGGTCTAGGAAGTTATCAGTGTCTTCCTTCTTGTTGTCGGCGACCTTGCTGACGGGCTCGCTGAGTGCCAGCGCGCACACAGCCAGGAGCAGAATTAACTCCCGGGACCTCGCCCCCATCTCATAGCGAACTCTGAAATCACAAAATACGTCATATTAACTTCTACGCAAAGTCGAGTATTACATCAATTATGAAATTTTCACTAAACACGAGGCGGGTCACGTTTACAAATAACAGTAGTGGGAAACAATGGTGTGCACAATTTCTTTTTATAAATGCGTTTTTGGCAACCTAACAATACTGTAACATAACGTTGTTTCGCCCAGAACAATGAAAAACAACATTCGCAAATAGTCCTTTTGACCGTCATTTGTGCTAACAGATAACACGTGTGATTACACATCAAAATAAAATTTACAGTTATAGCGCCCGCTCGGAAGTTCAAAAAAGTTTTTTTTTGTTTGTTTTTTATACGCAAACACATAAATGCTTTCCATCTAAACTTCATGGTCAGAGAGAAACTTCATGATCTGTTGCCAATTAAAAAATAACACTAACAGTATAGATTAAATTAATCTAATCAAAGTGGTCCTACGTGTTGTGCTCGTTGTGATGTAAGTACCTAATTAATACACAAACGGACGGTACACAGATGTTGAAGCATTGTTCGGGTGAAATCTTATCTGCGCTTTGTCCATCTGTCGGGCTGTGTCGTGACTTCACTCAACATGTGCTATAAAATGGATCTAAGTCGGATATACTTAGTAATAAATGGAACTTGTAGGGTATTCACTTTCCTTTGCGTCATTGATAGAGTGACAGCAAAAGATGGTTCAATAACTATTATAAAAACATGTCGGTTTTGCTGGATTTTCCATTTTTTATGTATATTTGGCGATACCCGCCATTCTTATTTGCTTGATAATTATTTGTGTCAATTGTGTGGTGACTGGTAGTGTTATCATTCGTACCTATCTACTTCTCCAAAGTAAAGGTAAGTTTATAAAGTTTCATATGTTCTATGAACTAGGTATACACGACTTTGTACGTATGGACTACTAACATGAAACTTTATGTTCGAAGTGGATTGCGTTTCGCTTATATCAATACTTAATAAATTTATCTAGACAAGTTTCGCACTAGTTTATTGTAGAAAGTCGTAGCACTTTCACATCAACCACAACACAATAAGTCACAGCACAATAACGTACGAATGTATACAGTGTCTCGTTGTCGCACTGTAGGGATATACTATATATTTGTTGTGAGATAATTACGCGAACACGAAAGGTAACGGCGAATGTTTGCGGAGACGTGTTACGCGGTGCCCGATCTCACACAGACTAACTTCATTTTATATATTAATTCCGTCACCACAATTCGGAATTTTGGGGCGATGACGATGATTCACGAGTTGCTAAAACATTAATTTGATGTTGTTTACAAAGCGGAGGTCACGGCAATCGTAAGCCATTGTGTCGCGTCGGTAGTCTAGCTAGAAAAGAAATTGGCTGTATCTAAGTAATGTAGTATCTTATCGTTTGATTCTTGTTATTATAAGCCACATTCCGTGGGTTCGTAGATAATGGGTAGGTCATTGATTTTTATCGGTATTGTGGAGAGGTGAACGGAAACTACATCTCGGTATCGCTGATAAGATAAGTGAACGAGCGCCACAGTACACAACAACGACATCAACATACCTAGCTGCCTATTAAATAAGTAAACAGATAGACACGTTCTTTGTTTTTCTAGCCTCTCTGTAATGATATTTATGAGATGCTCAATATTGTAAAATTATTTTGAGGTTATATGAAAAACAAAATCATAAATTAGCATTTGATGACGTCTTATCGTGATTTTCGAGTAATATAAGGCCACATAAATAGCGTTAGGCGTGATTTGATGACGTAGAAGCAACAAGAAGAACATGTTTTTTAAATACCTATCATCAATTTGAATCGACTCGTTCGTAGTCATCTAATTTTGAAAGGTGCATGTAAAACCCAATTAATTTATAGATGCTAAAACTAAAAAAATAACAGTCCTAGCTATTCGTAGTTAAGTAGTGTTTTTAAGACAGAGAGAACAAGGACGGTAAAGCACACATTCTTATAGGTATTGAATAGAAGATAACTCATAGTTTCAACGAAGTAGGTATCTAGTAAGATGTAAGATCTATAAGTGTATTATCTTTTGAAACAATATAGGTATGTAATTATTAAATACCTATAATGCATTATAATTATAAAGTTTAAAAGATAATAATTAAGTCTCATTGGAATACAACTGATACAAGAGAATAAAACCTTTAAATAAGTAGAGATTATCGATCTCTACTTATTTAAAGGTTTTATTAAATTATATTTAAAATTATTATTATATAAATTTACTTTTCGTCTCGTCTTTTCTCTTTTAACTTTCTTAGATTCCGCGTTAGTGAGATAGTAATAATAATTAACTAAGCAAAGCTGTCCTCGTTATTGTCTAGCCAGGTGTGACAAAGGTGGGTATCAAAACAATGGCGCTAAACGCCAATCAAGTGTGGCGTTATGTGATTGCGATAGTTTGTCGTATAGATATTTACGACCTAGCGTTTGGATTCAACAGTTTTTATTGTTTTTCCTGCAAACTTTTAGAGGCTAGCTGCAATTTAGAACGCTCTTTGCTACGATCCTCTTGGATTTTTAGTGGATTACAGGTATAGCCTTATAAGATAATTATAATACTTCGATCAAGATGTTGTTAGATGTATTATGAATTTATGACTTTCGCCCTAGTTTTTATTTATAATGACTGACATTTTAGAGAAGTTGACTGAGTAGGTAACTCATTTCGAACTCTACTGGAGACTGAAAACTTGTGGACTATTCATCATAGATGTGCAGTTTTTTTGGGATTATTATTAAAATGAATCTTTCTAGACTAACATTCTTATAACTCTTTACGTTTAGGTATGTCTACCACTATCTGTTTATCATTACCTATTACTATTTAAATGTGTTACTTGTAGATAAGATTATTTCATATTCATTTCGTTGTATTAAGTAACGCAATAGTGTCTGTCTTGTCTGTTACCTACTTCATAATTTCAAACCAAGATATGATTTGCTAATTGTTTATTTGTCACTCGTTATCAAATTTAATTCTAGTATCATTACAATTATACCCAATAATATGTAACTTGGAAATTGTTTGTCACCTGTTAAGGAACAGCATTTGACCGGTTGTATCTGGAAAAGGGCTTTGCTAGCGGCGCTACAGTCTTTTGCAGCTAGCAACGTTTAACTACTGTTTTTTGTTCCTAAATAAACTTTTTATTATTTATTAGGTAGGTAGTTCATAGCAGCACTAAGTACAATATACACCGGTATCTCTCCTTTAGTGATTAGGTAGTATTATTTATTATGGCAGTGTCAAGTAACCAGAAATGTTTACATTTTGACATGAATCGGTGTGGTTTTTGTTTTTAAAGCAAACAATCGCGAATTTGTTTCTAGTTTTTCTTTCATCGATTAAGCATTGCCACGGTCTATCAACAGCAGTTCATGTAGTGATAAAGAATGCAAGGCTGCGCGAACTGCCAAGGGTGCGCGTGTGCCAGACGTTCATCAGTAGATAGTGGAGACTGTTTTCATGCGACATTACCTGTCACATTTTTTAACAGAATTGCCAAATCCTGTGACTCATGTCGATATGCTGTTATGAGTGTTACATCTCTAAGAATTACGTATTATTGAGTAAGTGCAAGCGATAATTTATTTATTATCTTAAACAACGTATCTGTTTAAGGTGCAATGTTATCTAATTGGTCAAAATTTGTTTTCACATTATTGATAATTGACTGATTACTTGTTCTAATTTGTTGTGTTTCTGTTGGCCTGCAGTGTCACCAACTTTTCCACTTAGAATGATGAATAATAATTATGACAGTTACTCATTAGATCTGTTATAGCTAGAACAATTATTGAGGAAAGTAGTACTTAATTAAAATTTGTTTTTCATTTTATAGGCGAGTGTTCTTAATTCAAATTTGAATTACGGTGTATATTTGACCAATTTATAACGTTATTCCTGATTCAAACGTTCGTTGATTTCAGGCATGAAGATTATTGTCTACATGAATGTGATCACAATCATACTTAACTGTCATTAAGGAGTAACGTAGCTTTCTATTAGTGCAAGAATTATTAGAATCGGATTATTAGTTCCGGAGATTACCCCATACATCAGGGTAGTTATAGTGGAGTCCATATTTAGACACTTAAAATATTTATTAGGAAAATTATGTAGTAATTCATAAACCGTTTGCTTGAAGCACGGGGGACTGAACCGTGGAATTCTGAAACTGTGCTGTGGCTAAAAAAGTTTTTAAGAACCACTGAACTCACAAATTTTATTTTCTTTGTATTATTAGTGGCAACAAAATGTTTTTAAAAATCACTGAATCAAAAAAAATATTATTTTCTTTATAATATTAGTACAGAGGCCAGCACATCAAGCTACCACAATCTGTCAAATTTCTTCGATAGATTTTCAACTTTAATGCAACACGATAAGGTTCATTTTCAAATGGGAAAGTTTGACAGTTTTGGATAGCTTGACCTGCTGGCGTCTGTACCTAAAGAAGTATAGCTAGTGTAAGTAAAAAAATTTGTGGTTTATGAAATAACGACATCGCTTATGTAATCTCAGTACTGGTTCAACATACCTACGTCATATTCTTTAGTCATTCTGTTTTTCCTTGTAATATCACTGTAGGTCATTCATGGTTGGACTCATTTAATGGATCGCGGATGTGGGCACGGATATCTACTCCATAAGCCCTAGTATTAATGAGCATTTGCACGGCCCAAGCTGGCTTTTCGAACAATGTCGAATAACGATACCGAAAGCGACTTGGAAGCGACACTGCATATTAAACGTTCGTAGTAGATAAATGATTTAGTTTGCATACAATCGCCGCCGGGGGCCGCCCTGGCGTAGTGACGTCATGACGATCAACGTAGACGGTTGACGGACTGACATATTTTAATAATCCTGACCTAAATCAACTGATCTTGACGTCACAAATCAAGAATTGAATAAAAACTGCAACAAGTTTTGACTCATGGGGTTTTCCTTACTGGCCCTAATTTCCCAAGCGAGTGTCTATTTTTTTTAATGACGTCAAATTCAGTTAAATCAAAGCGTATGCGGTCCTATTTCTACTGTTATAGATGTTAATATACTACATACGTACACTCACGCCTTTTTCCCATGGGGGTAGGCAGAAACTAAAGAACGCCACTTGCTACGATTCTTCCATACTTTTTTTGCTTCGACCACATTCATACATCTTGTCATACATACACGCCGATTGCGAATACTGCGCACCTGACCTTTTTGAAGAACCCCACCAATAAGGTCGGCGTAAGTTTTTCTATGGCGTCCCCTCTCGGCGGTTCCACTGACATTCGCCATATCCAATCCCTTTTGTTAGTCGCCTTTCTTCCATTCTCTCGACATGCCCAAACCATCTCGGCATATTCTTCTCAATCCTCGTCACTACATCGTCTTTTAAGCCCCAACGTTCTCTTATCACACTATTTCTCAATCTGTCATTCCGAGTTACACCGCACATACTTCGCAAGTTAATATACTAGTTATTATTTAGTTAGCTACTCTTGTTCTGGTGAAAGTTTGGCTCAAATACCTCAGTACCCAATCCACGTTCAGTTTATTCTGTATAATTTCAATTCATCTGTTGCTTGGGTCAGACGTGATTTAGAACCTAACGAACAAACACAGACCTAGGACAAGATTACAAGCTTGGATATTTCTAAATTGTATCGTTGAGATTTAGTAGAGTTACCTACTAGTGGTATTGGGATGTCGGTTGGTTTCATAATATATGAAATCGTGTGTGTATAAATCAGTCTGATATCCACGAATGTTTAATAAGTACAACGTGAGTCGTGCAATTATATTTAATAGTAGTATGGAGGTCTATTTAGGTATACTACCGCATTAGTACGTGGAGTAAGTATTTATAATACATTCATATTATCATCAAACTAAAGTAGGGCCCATTTTAATAAATCACATTTGACATTTCATCAAAATTCAACAACGTAACCTTGTAACGGCGGGCATAAAATATTAATTACTTTTTCAAACTGCACAATTGCGTTACTTTTTTCAATTACGATAATACATTACTTATGTATTGTAATAATGACAAAAGCAGGTAATTTAACGATTTGCTGTGTATGAAGCTGATGCAAAATGATCTATTATATTGGGTCTACTTTAATATTGATGCACTTTACGTACTCTAGTGGAATATTTATGAAAACATATTTATAAAAACAATTAAAATTTAAAGTAACCACACCATAAAACATATCTTCTATAGCTTTACTTATTAATATAATAAAGTTGAAGAGATTGTTTGTTTTTGTTTGAACGCCTCTGGAACTAACAGTCTAATTAAAAAAATAAACTTTTTGCATTTGATAGCCCAGTTCTTGAGGAGTCTATTACGCTACTATCTCTTGGGGCAAAGAGGAAATTAAACGGTAGGACACATCTAGTGTAATACAGTAGAATATTTTTTAACAAAAAATGCCGAATACTATCTTTTCAACTAGGTATTGGATAAACATAATTTTAATCAACATAAACGGCATTAAATTAAATGAGTTCGGGATAATACCTATATGGCAATTATAAATAATTTAATACCTACATATAATAATGTTTAAATATCAGCAGATAATTTTCCTCTCAGAATATCTGTGGTATGTACTGTGTATTGCAGACGCTATCCTATTACAGTATCGTGCGCAATGTATTCCTGCGCAATGGTAAACATGATTGTTTAACATTTTCCGCTTACTTCCATGTATTGAAATTGATCGTACTACTAGGGTCAACTTGTTTTTTAAAATCCGCATGGATTCCGGTGTACCCTGGAAACGCGGAAGGTAAGCTTTTTTTCTTAGGTGGAAATCGCACAATATAACCTTACCGTTTTTTAATTAGGTGTTTAAAAATTAATTATCCTATCCGTCGGTCTTAGTTAATATCAAGTATCTAGTATGTATATATACCTAGTATAAATTTAACGGCAATAATTTCCATGTTAAGTTTTCCATGTAAGAAGTATTTACTCTATAATCCACAAAGTTAGGTAAAGATAAAAATAAAAAAAAAGCGGAAGAGATAGTAGGTATTTATTGGCTCTTAATAAGGAAAACAAACATGATAAGTAGGAATATTAGCGATAAGACCGCCAATTGTACTCTTGTAATGTTGGATAGTTTTTTTCTGATTTGTTCTATGGTGTACAATAAAGAATATCCTATCTATCTCTATATTACAAATATAATAAGATTTTCTAATCTTGGGAAAAAAATCTAAATCTATTTTATCCCATCCTATTTCAATGTCGCGCTATATAAGTTTTATTTATAAACTTAACAAATTTAGCTATTTATTATTGTGTTTTCCCCTCTTAATATTGTCCAGTAGTTTCCAGTCTTGGCCAAAAATACTTACCAAGTTTATTTATATAGATGATCTACCTACATATTGGTCTGAGTAGTACTTACTAATTGTTATTTTCTGAGGTATAATGTTACTTCCAAGAACCAACCGTAACCGTTCTAACCGTATTGGTTACGTAGATCAAAGAATAAAATGTAGATAACATGTTATGCAAATGTAACATAACTATACAATATGAGATGTTAGTTAATTATGTTTAACTAAGTATGTTATAACTAAGAAGTTATAAGCGAGTCGTATCTTGAATACTTAATAAGTATGCGGTTTTAGTTGGTTTATTCATTGTTATAATGACAAATTACGGCTTCGTTTACAATTATTATTCACATAAACGCAATAGGTACTCTTATAGGTACCTAATTATTATGCATATAATATGGCATTAGGAAATCGGCATGCCTTACAGATGGCGTGTGAAGTCTGCCAACCCCCATTAGGTCAGCGTGATAGACTATAGTCAAATCGCTCTCAATCTGACAGGAGACTCGAGCAATGGGACAGTTGGTATATGACATGATGGAAACTACCCAAAGCTAAGTACGGGTCCTCCATAACATGTGCTACATTCCTCAGACGGCGGCGATGTTATGAAAATAACTACCAAATAAATAGAGAAATACATACCTATGGCCTCGTTCAGCTATCCAAGCACTCGTTAGTTAAAATCTGTAACAAAAACAAATAAAAATTAGTTCAATGTCGCGCTATATAAGTTTTATTTATAAACTTAACAATTCATGAAGCTAGGTCTTGAAGTGAATATAAATAGGATGTGAGTGAGGTCTGTGCAATGTATAGATTAGCGGAGGCCAAAATACAATAAAACCTTCGACATCAACCTCCATGTAGGACAAATGATAAATACAAAAAAAATGCCCCTAATTTCAACAAAAACACAGTACATAAGTCATGAATATATATTTAATTTAATTATAATATTTTTTTATATCTACCCTAAAGGTAGAGGAAAATAATTGATAGTTCTATAAGCTATGCAGGTCATCAGTTGCCAGATACAAAAATAAAATGCAAACTAAATCTCAAGTAGGTACGGAACAGAAGTAACAGTTTCAATCAAACAGATGGTACGGGTCACTGGCCAAATGAAGAACACCGCCCAGCATTTATTAAATCGATTCATATATCGATAATCGAGCTAACCTACTCGTAAATTATAACGATGCATCGATATGCAAGCACAGGATGGGCGTGGCGAGTCGAGTCGCAAGTACTAAGACTAGTTCTAGCCTGGTTCCACTGCGTCGTGTTCTTAGTTTAAGGAAGGAATATGAAACTAAATTTCATTACATACTCAATACATGCATAATAATATGAAGTAGGTATGGGTTTTACAATTATTAAATACATATAAACCTTATTTCATAGAAAGTAAGGGAACGTTTGCACATATTATTGTACAAATACGCGCATTTATAAACTCACATAATTATAAAGTTTTCGAATTACTTAAGTTTTAAGCGTTTTTACTGGATAGTATATTTTTGGTAGAGAACTTTCATTCCAAAAATGTACTGCATGACGCTCGTATCTCGGTAGCATTTCGTCAACTTTTACCAGGAGATGAAACTCATTCACAGTCTGTTACATCGATTAATTAATTATATTTTCCCTTTCACTAAAATAATGGCGCATGTCCTTTTCTTCTATTCACCCCTGACAGCCATAAACTCGTCAAGTTCGGACATCATATTGAACTTGCCAACTCAAAATCAAAACTACTTCTGAAGTCCTGTTGTCCTAGTCCCGCTGTGGAGTATATCCATGGCAACGACGCCGACGTTGCGTTTCCTGAGCAACGACGACCGCAGATTACGGGCGGGAGCGGCCTTTGATTGAAGAATTCATACCGGAAATCGAGTTGTTGCTTTTAACCAAGGTAATTAGATTTAGTGCAGACAAGGATAGTGAGATAGTCGTCAATTGCTCGACGACAAATGCCCCCCGCCTAATGAATTTTGGCGTATATGTATTATATTTGTAAGATATCAACAGATTTCCTATCCCTTTCTCTCTTATCTGTGATTTCCTTCTACGTAAAGTTTCTGTGAGTCCTGTTTCCCTGGTATCAAAGCGTGAAACAACGTCTATTGGCCGCTCCGTGCTTTTTATATTCTACTTAATATGTCAAGAATAATATAATACCTACCCGTAATAGTAGATGAAGGCTACTAATTAAATATAATAAAGCTGAAACTATTTATTAGTCCAGATTTCAAAAAATCTATAAAATAACTACATCACGGTACGACTTAGTAGCCGAGCAGAAAGGAAAGAAAAGGGCGAGTGAAATTTATTAAAACTTGTCATCAAAAACAAAACGTCTGTCGGATATGCTATTTTTTTTATAAAATAATTAGCTAAACTCTGCAAAGCGCCGCTGCGGCTTTGCCTAATTTAACCTAATCTTAATCTATTTTTTTTTATAAAACATCACTTGTATTCGAATGGAACGTGTTTGGGCTGATCTCAAATAAAAAGGTAATGGCCGTTGAACTAATAAACTTTAAAATAAAACTACTTTTTACGGATTTTATCGCGTATATTGATATTATTAATCCCGACGTTTCGGACCCTTTACAGCGTCCATGGTCACGGGTAGACTGAGGTGGTGGGCGTCTTGATGATATAATTACTGACAGCTACCCTACATTTTTTTTTTTTTATTGTTACATGATCAATGACATATAATACTAATTATTAATTAAAACTAGATGGAGCCGGCATTTCCTAGCTGACGACCTCTGAGAAGAAACGCCGAAACAAACTCAGAGAATCATGGTCTCTTTTAAAGTAAAAATATTCAATGATCATGTTTTAGTTGTTAATTATTGGCAATCCGATTCACGCAGAACGAGCTCACAGTATCCTTTGGTCTTGCAGTTGTAGGCCTGGATTTTGGTTTAATAGAATCTATAACAGGATTCCAAGCAGGTGGTAAGACCCAGCCATCTTCTCTATTGAAATTTGGATGTTTTTTAATTTCAATAGCCTCACGAATCTCTCTCGAAATTTTTACCGTGGGAGAGCCATGCTTCGGCACGAATGGGCCGGCTCGACCGGACTTGATAAACTCACAGAAAACCGGCGTGAAATAACGTTTTCGTTGTGTTTCGTCGAGTGAGTGAGGATACCGGAGGCCCAAACCCCTTAAAAGGGCGGCAACGCACTTGAAACTCCTCTGGTGTTGCGTGTCCATGGGTGGCTGTAATCGCTTACCATCAGGCGATCCGTCTGCTCGTTTGCCCACCCTATCACATAAAAAAAAAAAAAAAAACATCCTGGGTAGGTATCGACTTTCCTTCGCAAGTATTTGTGGTTTATCAAATCTGATATAATGCTGGGCCTTGTCAAGAGTATGTTCACAAACTGCTGACTTCTTGGAACGGCGGTGTTTGACATCGGCGATGTGTTCTTTTACGCGGGTCCCTATGCTTCTTTTAAAGGTAAAGGGTCCGAAACGTCGGGATTAATAATATCAATATACGCGATAAAATCCGTAAAAAGTAGTTTTATTTCAATGTATAATATTCGCGTAAATGTCAGAAATCAATATAATAAACTTTAATTTATTTGGCCTTTTGAACAGTATTTAAATTTTTCTCTTAAAAGCCAGCAATGTGCCGAGTCTAACATTAAAAACTTCATGGACCAAACTTAATTTAGCTTAGAACACAACGTTCTAAAAAAAATCTACTCAATCCTTCGACTTTGTTTCGAGATTTGGGGACACAAACATACAGCGTGATGGTATGTCATGTTATGTATTAAGAGATGACAGGCTGAAACTTACATCGAAACGCTCTGTACCAGTTAGTTTTGACAACTTTTAGTACCGGTTAATTTACTCAGTTTATGGTACAGGGTCTGTTGAGTACACTATCCTTGTTTGTTAGCCTTGGTGTGAACGAAACCAAAAATAATCCACATACATAATTATATTGAATTGATAGGGGTACTCTTTGGTGCCGAGCGAGAGCATCCGATGGTATGGGAACGCTACGCATTCGAGTTACCAGTACATCATGAATCAGAAAGAGCTGGCATGAACTTTTACAAATGTTACGTTATGAGGGAAAGCGCCCTCGGGGTTCATGATCATCTGTGTTTTGTTTTCTTTTTATAATGTTAGAACCAGCTTTAAGGATTCTCTTGTTGTTTGATAAATAATTTTAAATGAAATATAAGTTTGATTTAATTAACATGGACGCTACTTAAAAGCGGTTATTCTTCCTAAAAGTAATAAATTCTTCTTCCTTCGAACCTTTTCCCAACTATGTTGGGGTCGGCTTCCAGTCTAACCAGATGCGGATGAATATCGTTATTTTTTCAGACCTTCGCAACCCAATTTCAGGGTAATACCGACTTCAACAGCAGTACTTAGCATCATCTCAAAACAAAATATAATGATTATAATTTTGTAGTAAAGAGGATAAACTCCAGAAGTACCTACATACTTTGTATGTTTTTACTTTCAATGGAGTCGCGGAACTGCAAGTACAAATAAATTCGTTGTACTAGGACATCATAAATATTAGGATATAGAGGTTGTTGCTTCTGGTTGTGCTTGCACACCAATACACCGCAATATTCCTATGTGAACGAACGAGGAATCACATGCTATAATTATGTATCATAATCGTTCACTTAAATTTGTTATCATAAACTCCATATAAGTACATAACTATGTATAATACCTACATAATATGTATAGGTTTTACTAGAAAACTAGTGTGCATATTATGCATAGTTATTTTAGGTATGTTATTATATGTTAACTATAATAATAATAGCGAAAAAGATAAAGAAATTACATATCTTGATCTAGCCCGTGAGGTTGTCGACGTGTGGGATGTGGACTCGGCAATGATTGTGCCGATAGTTGTTACATAGTTAATTATGCATAGATATTGTACAAGGGGAGATCTTGTCGTAAGCAGCGAACTCTAGCAAAAACCGGAAAGTATTTCAAAGCGAAAATAAGAGCTAAATTCGAGCTAGTGCACGAGGGTGGGGATTGGTTTTTCGCATGGTACACTTACGGTAAAATAAATGCATCACTATTTATATTTTGGACCTTTTTATATAATTATATTTCTTAAACGAATTCATAATTCCTTAAACATGTTCATTCATAAAAAGAAAAGGCTTCGCCACCAAACTTTGTTAAGTTATTAAAGTTCCTCCTATACATATACCCGACCTAAAAAACCATCACTTGGCACCTCTTCGTCGCTAGTCATTGTGATAGTAACGGTGAATCTTTGTCCGATCATTGCATATTTATTTATTGTTATGTTATCCCAATATAATCCTGTCTCTGTATATTGTTACTTTGGCCAAGGACCATATTGTTTTTATAAGTAATACAAGGTAATTTATTACAATAGTATAATTAGATACAAAAACAAATTGATAAAATTTAATAATGAACTAAATTCTGATGTCAGTAAAATTGAAAGGAAGTGCACTCGATGTGAGACACGTAAAGAAAACTCCTAACCAATCACAACTAGCGCCCATAACGCGTCGTATGATGATCCAATCATATAATCGAAATGTGTCGCTCCTCTCTCGCACTTCACGTCATACCGCCAAAATGATCCAATAGTTCTCGTTTGCGCATATGAAGCTCAGCTTCATCGCTCAGGACCCGTGTACTTTTTCGTTTAGAAATATACTCTGTGCCGATATTTTTTAGGTTGCTATTGCGAAGTTATTATGAAGTATTTCCAACCTTTTTAGGCTTTAAGGCATGACGGCTGCTCCCCCGATGCGTTCTGCAGGAAACTGAATGACCCTCGCTGCAAACAGTCGCCGGGCACATTTTACGGGTCAATTTGGCCGAGAGCGGACCTAATTGACTCAGTAAAATGATATAAGAACTGAGTACAAAGCACTAATGCTCAATAGCGTTATGTTGGGAATGTTACATGTGACTACTGCAGAATGCAAATGTTTTGAAATCTGTGTCGCCTCGTTGTATGGTAATTTATTAATTCTTAAACAAAATATTGCGTTCTTTTTTGTGATTTTAAAGTTTCATATCTAGAACCTACCTAGTGGTATAACCATTGGACTGCCAAGTCATAGGTCTCGAGTTCGAATCCAAGGCACGCACCTCTGACTTTTCTAATTCATGTGCGTATTAATAATTATTTTATCACTCGCTTAAACAGTGAAGGAAAACATCGTGAGGAAACCTGCACAACTTAGAGATTTTTCTCGACGGTTTGTGAAGTCTGCCAACCCGCAGTAGGCCAGCGTGGTTAACTTTAGTCTACTCCCTCTCAATATGAGAGGAGATCCGTGCCCAGCAGTGGGAGAGTATATGGGTTGATAATGATATTTAGGACATCACAGAATTAAGTTAATTTACATCCTACACAACATTTTTTTACAGGGTTTTGTCGATTTTGACTATTTAGAGTCCTAACTCTATATAGTCAAAATCGGAGAGCTACGAATTAGTTACCTATAACTAATTCGTAGCTCTCCGAGGCGCCGATCAATATTATTTCGCATTTCGTCTAAATAGAGACGTCAGACGTAGGCGTATAGAATAGAAGAAAATGTTATAAGTTGGATTGTCCTGTTGACGTCATTATCGGTTTATATCCTGCTGAGAAAGTGTGAAAAATTAATAGACGCATGCTTTAAACAAAAAAACACTTATTAAGTTTTATTAAATAGTACTATTAAAATAAAACTATCAACAGATAGATTATATTTTTTATTGTACTAAAAGGACAACATTTTAAATATAAATTAAAAGGGCCCGTGATTCATAGTTATAAATACTTACATAGAATATTACTATTAGCGTCGGCTAATTGTAAAATTCTAGGACACGATTCAGCTATCGAAAATAGGTAAAACAGTCTTGGTCTTATTTTCTGTTCTTTTGCATTTGATTCTTACGGACATCTTTGTCGCATTCGTAAATGTAGCATTGAACTGGCGAATACTACATTTATGGTCACATTATATGTAGGTAAGTACCTATATAAAATGACCAAGATCAATATAATCCTTCTTTGTTCTTTCAAATTGTTGCTTTTAATTGACCACTTAATAAACTAGCAGGTATTTTAAAGAAATATAAATTTTTGTGCGTCTGTTACGGATCAGTATAGAGGTTAATGTATATCTCGTTCTTTCTGCTGCCTTTTATGAATGCATAACTTGCTCGCAGTAAGAAGCGGTGGATTCCCATGCGCTCCTGCTCCCGCCCATGGTCTGAATGACGACCAGAAGCGAGAGGGATATCTCCAACATGTGCGTTGCCGTGTCCTCGGAGAGTCCAAGCAATGGCGACAACCGGATGTTGGCTCCCGGCGTACGATGACATTGGTACTTCCCGTAACACCCCTATTCTACTCTCGGGATACCCCTGTCCTGAGAGTAGGACAGGGGTGTTACTTTGCGTCAGCTGCGTCAGCTGCGTCAGCCGGAAACCGAGGGCACCAGTATCGTGGCTTGGCCTTTTAGATTTATCCTAGTAGCGTAGAATATTTTGTATTATTCTAGAACTAGGGCTACAAGGATAAAACTTAAAGCTTTCTCACGTGTGTGAAAAAGCTGGCTACTCTTATAAGTTAGGCTATCAGCAATTATTGTTTCTGTGTCATTATCACGATGAAATAGTTTTTCTAGGGCTGTCTGTTGTTTGTAAAATATGACTACGGGGATACTTACGATAGATCAACACTGAACAGATTAAAATTCAAATTTCAACAATAGTAAACCAACAGCGTGAAGTATCAAAGGTATATTATTATATTTTTTTCTATTATTCATTTGTTTAAACTGCTATGTAAAACTTTAGCACATAAGGCGGAAATAATAGGAACTCTACGGGCATTGTGTATGTCTATAGTTCTTTTGGTCAACATTAATTATCTCAGATTCTTCGAGGTGGGTCCTCGGTCTATGTGTTTTAAAAAGAAAAAATAATATAATCTACACATTAATTTTTTCAACACCTACTTTCGAAATACTATCGTTGACTTAGTCAATCAGGAGTGCATGTCGGATTCTAATAAAGCCACTTCCACAAGCAATCATAACAGATCCTGTGAAATGTTCTAATGTAAATTATATTAATGGTTGATATTAGATCAACAGTTTAAAACTTTCAAATCATTAAATTAAATGAAACATTAATTTCACCAAAACCGCGCCCAAAGCAAAGTTTTATAGCTACTTTGTAGTCCGAAAAGCAGCGAGCATTTTGTCTGAAAAGACAAAATGTAATTTTTAATTAACATCAAAAACGTTACCTACCTTTAAAGACAAAATAACGTGTTATTAAAATACTGGGGTATTAAAAAATTTTGTTAATACCCCAGTGGGATTTAATTATAAACTTGTCAATATATAAAATGGAAAATTTATAAATAATCGCTGGAACACTAGAAAACGAAATTGTAACATCATTGAAAAGTATCCATATGTAGTCGGCTTTCCCCCACTAGCCTTATGCATTACATTCATACACATACGTATACGAAGTAGATAAAATGAAATGGCAACGGGGAAATGATTTCAGACGGCCCAGCGAGCTCGGCCGGGGCGCCGCGCTAAGCTCACTGTGTTGTTTCAAAATAAACATGTGAGTGAAATTGGCAGATGTTGTTGGTGTTGCAAGCGTCTATAGGATACGGTAACCGCTTACCATCAGGTGGGCCGTATGATTGTTTTCCACCTTAGTAGATAAAAAAAAAATCAAAAACAGTTTTATTCAAGTTTTCCACCATCTAACCCTGATCTGCTGGAACTGGACCGTGAGTTCTGGAATCGGATCTAGTCCAGCAGATCCAAAATAAATGTGAGTACTTTTTGCATGCACCAAACTTCTAAATTTCCTGATACTTTTCAAGAATAGTTCTGGCGTTTTCTGTGAGTATGACATTGATTGACAAAATGATTTGCCAACTTCCCCATTAACCAGCAGATCATAAACAAATGTGATTTTCCGATGCACAGTCCCAGTAGATCATGGTTATATGGGTGAAAATTCATACATACGTAATATACATAAGTAGTACATAGGTAAGTACATAGGTAAGTACATAGGTAAGTACATAGGTAAGTACATAGGTAAGTACATAGGTAAGTACATAGGTAAGTACATAGGTAAGTACATAGGTAAGTACATAGGTAAGTACATAGGTAAGTACATAGGTAAGTACATAGGTAAGTACATAGGAAAGTACATAGGTAAGTACATAGGTAAGTACATAGGTAAGTACATAGGTAAGTACATAGGTAAGTACATAGGTAAGTACATAGGTAAGTACATAGGTAAGTACATAGGTAAGTACATAGGTAAGTACATAGGTAAGTACATAGGTAAGTACATAGGTAAGTACATAGGTAAGTACATAGGTAAGTACATAGGTAAGTACATAGGTAAGTACATAGGTAAGTACATAGGTAAGTACATAGGTAAGTACATAGGTAAGTACATAGGTAAGTACATAGGTAAGTACATAGGTAAGTACATAGGTAAGTACATAGGTAAGTACATAGGTAAGTACATAGGTAAGTACATAGGTAAGTACATAGGTAAGTACATAGGTAAGTACATAGGTAAGTACATAGGTAAGTACATAGGTAAGTACATAGGTAAGTACATAGGTAAGTACATAGGTAAGTACATAGGTAAGTACATAGGTAAGTACATAGGTAAGTACATAGGTAAGTACATAGGTAAGTACATAGGTAAGTACATAGGTAAGTACATAGGTAAGTACATAGGTAAGTACATAGGTAAGTACATAGGTAAGTACATAGGTAAGTACATAGGTAAGTACATAGGTAAGTACATAGGTATTATCGGAGTCTACACCGCGGGATGCTAAGTCAGCAGGATTCAACGCGGTGGGTACATGCCTCCAATCAGACCCTTCGGTAAGTTCTCGGATCGCTCCGACTCGGTTGGCTACAAAGGTGTCTAATTTATCATACCTAGCACCTAACCAAGTAAGTGCAATGGACGAGTCAGTCCAAAATACCTTCCGGTCGATTACACA
The DNA here is from genome assembly GCA_964056405.1 of Acronicta alni. NCBI lineage: Eukaryota > Metazoa > Arthropoda > Insecta > Lepidoptera > Noctuidae > Acronicta > Acronicta alni. The sequence goes on from OZ043913.1 coordinate 20,007,320, forward strand.
TCGCAGCGCGCGACACACGGCGGCCGCGAGCTGTGCTCCCAACAGACATGTACACAACAACCTCTAAACGAGGAATAGTAGTCGGTTTCACAGACGCAACTCGAGCCTTAGCGCATTGCAATCGAATCGTAACATTATTGTGCCTGTCTATGGATTTTAAATATACACATGAAGCGTAAACACTTTGTGAAGCATCCCAAAAACAGTGAAGTTCTATGTGGATATGTGATTTGCATAAAGTATGTCTAGGTATGTGTAATGTATACAGATGTTTCATGTTATCAATAAAGGAGTTCCATAACAAACGTATCTCACCAGGAGTTGGTTCGTCCCAGTCTATTTTGTGTACCCATAATTTTTGTATCAAGATTTTTGGTTTTATTATTAACAAGCCAACAACAAGCCAAGCTCAGCAAGCCAAGCGGGTCGAATACCTTGCGAGAAACCGAAAGAATTGAGCGCTTAGTGGGTATAAGACTACTATTTTCGTATGTATTTGGAAAATGTATGTAATCATTATTCGGATCCCAGCCTACACCTAAGGTATGTATGAACTTAACATGAGCGAACTTTGATCATTATTTGAATTGGATTATATAGATGGCAAATTACAGCGATACTTTCGCAAATGAAAACATCCTGCGGCTAATGCATTTTCTACTGACGTCTTAATATACAATAAATACTCAGGACAATCACTTCCTGTTAATAAGTCGTCTACCAAGAGATCATTTTGAATATCGTTTATATTTTTTCATCACTGCAATCTTCAAAGTGTGCCATAAACAGCGAGTACTTAAAAAACTAGAACTTGTCAGACCGTAGGTCACAGTATTAAGTTGTAAAGATTTTATGGGAACGTTGTCATTGTCACGCCACAATATTATCTGTAAGTTTCGATCACATTCTTGAACTTGTACCTGTCGATACATTTTTTCAATGTCTCCAGATAATACATAAGGGTGCTGACGAAATCGCAGCAAAATGTTAAATAACGAATTTTGAATGTGGACCTGTCATTTGAATATCATTTACTGAGTAACCTGAAGTAGTCTTAGCACTACCATTAAAAAAAACTCGTAATATTGTCGATTCACTTGTGGGTTTAAGTACTGCATGATGTGGTATAAAATATGATTGCTCGGACACTGAAGTACCTGATTCAGATAAGTGCCCTAAATCAGAATCCTCCTGTATAAATTCAGAATACGTTTGTTTTAACTTAGGATTCATGTTTAAACGCTTCTCTAGCGATAAAAATTGTCTCTTAGCCATTCTATACGAATCTCCTAAGCAATCTGGGGATGAAAGAAGAGGGAGTCTAACATATAATCTTCCTTCTTCGTTTCGAAAGATTTCTAGCCATATAGTCTTAGCGTAACAAGGTTGATTTGCTAGTTGGGTCGTAAACGTACTCGTATTCACATACGTAACAAAATTGATATGAACACAATATAGTCATACTGAAGTCATATATTTCAGCAACACGAGATAAAACGACCTGTAAAAGTACTTTTAGAACATAGGAACAACAACCGCATCGGAGGCCATTCCGTGCTTAGTATTTCAACATTACTTCTATTTCATTAGAACACAAGTACTTACCTTTATTATAATCAACCTATATTACCTAAACCTAAATACAGTTCAGCGCGCCGCTCCAAAAAAAGATGACTGTCTGATTCCAAATATCAAAAACCGTTGATAGATTGTTGATAGATTTGTCACGTATTTTAAGATTTCATCTGACACAGCGAGACAAGCATTAGTACTGTATGTGGTACACATGGTTACAATATTTCAACAAAAACGACATTATAAATAAAGAGTACTTAAATACATTTTAGCGAATTTCGACATACAATACACCGGACACACTTTCAAACTTTTACGTTGCGTTTCTCTCGTTAATTTTACCTATATCTTTAAAAATATTTAGCAAATAAAATTAAAAACGAATTAACACTAAATAGACACGCACATCAATTAAAGCTCAAACTAGGTACTTACAAACAGGTACCTAGGTACTATTAATTAACAAAAAGATATGAGTTTTACTTCAGCAACTCAGACAGTGGCCATATACTACTCTAATATTAGGCGAGGAAATGGCTTTTTACAGCTTATGGGCTAGAAAGTTGTTGAAAAATATTATTTTTTGATATGATAGCAAAGGAAAACTAAATTCAAATTTCAGACAAACAAAAGCATTAACATTTATTTTATTATAACAAAACTTCACGACAAAACAGCCGAAGCAGTAGAACATGAATAATTCTAAATCTGAATTTGTGTTGATGCGCAAGCTGCTAGGAGCGCACTTTCGCGGGGTTATTATTAAAAGTAAGTTTGACTTGGTAGGTACTACTTAGGCTTTTATACTGAAGGACCTTAACTGCACGACCCTAGGGCAACTGAAGGTAAGTACGGTATTTAGTTAGTTCCTAGTAGTGTAGATATCCTGCTGCCTCCCAGGTGGCAGATGAACCATGAGAATATTCGTACTATAAAAAATCTCTTGCATTAAAGTCTTATAGTTTAATTCTGTCTCTAATTATTTTTAGATAATTTTTATTCATTGAAATAAAACTATTTCACGTCACGGTTACTGTCTACCCGTGACCATGGACGCTGTAAAGGGTCCGAAATGTCGGGATTAATAAAAAACGCGATAAAATCCGTAAAAAGTAGTTTTATTTCAAAGTATATTATTTTCATAGGAAACTACTTATTCAGTTTATCGCAGTTTTCTACCGTACAGTTACTCTACCGGTTATTTACCTTTTCCATTCGCACCTGTACTAGAGTGTAAGGAGTTTGTAGGAGATCAATCGGTGTTGTACGTTTAAAAGTAACAAAGCAAATTTATGCCTATATCCTTTAAACATGTTACAATACTTCAGTGCTATTAAATATGTTATTTTAAAATATATTCTCTACTTTTAAGACCATTTTTAACCTATAAAAGCTTCTTTTGTTTAAACATACCTACTTTTCATTTATTTCTGATCTAATGCATAGGTCCAGCTTCGTCTGGAAACAAAGGATATTTTTGTCTGTAATTTGTTACTATAGCACCATAAAATGGTTATCGCCAAATGGAAAGTAATAGGTAATTTTGAAGATACCGTGTATGTTAGACAACCACCTATAAAATTCACTTGTTAGTAGGTACTATATGTACGGCTTGTGTCGAATATTCTTACTATACTATAGCTATAATGTAGCTTGCATATACACTAGCGCTTAAGCCATATGCCATATGCATATACAAGCCATATGCTTGTGGTGAAACACAAGCATATGGCTTGTGTTTGACCTTTTACTACCTCACCTGATGTCAAGATTATCAGCTGTTTTAGTTACAAATAAACTAGTGACGCCATCTCTCGGTGGGCTTGCGTAACACATATCTTTAGGGGACGCTATGAGGTTATTTTATTTTGATTATTTAATTAATAATGTATCTTATATAAATATGGACTATGAAATGTCTGAAATAAATGATTATTATCATTTCACGGAGATATGGAGGTTTTAGCTCCTACGAGATATATTATCCTGGTACCAAAGCGTACAAACATTCACATCCGCACGCTCTGCTGACAGCCGCAATTGCCAACCTCTCCATAAATACTTTTTGGGATGGTTTGTGTTCTACGACCCTAATTAATATAAAAAAGGCAGAGATTATTATGAAAATTCGGGAAATGTCAAAAATGTGAAATGCCTTTTATTTAAGATTAGCTTCTGCCCGCGACTTTGTCTTCGTATACTACCTGAAAGTATCTAGTTGTTAAGATTTTTATTTAAATTTTCTAAATTCCTGCACAATGTTTTTAATTTTTCTTTCATAAGAACCTTCTCCTGGTAATAATTAACACAACAAAAAAATAATTAGGGAAACTCTTCCATCCGTTCACGCGTGATGCGATGTCCAAAATATAAATAATATATTAATAAATATATAAATAATATTGAATTTTAACTTAGTTGTAATATTATAATTGGAAACAAAAATATAATACATTATTTATGTAAATTGATATTTTACGGCGCTCCTTATTGCGCAAACATTATTAATATTGAGGGTTATAATTACAAATAAAGCAAGAAGGGTCTCTTGGGTAAGGAATAGATAGGTATGCCGATCAAACGATCAGCTAGGTTTAAAGTACTCTTGATCTCGTCCGTCTACGGTTGGATGGGTGACCATCCTTAATTTGGATTCCTCTATACCTCGGAGAGCACGTAAAGCTGTCCGTCCTGGTTGTCAATGATAATCGTTAGTGGTTGCTAGAAAAACTGGTTGTCACCTAAATAGCCTAACAACCAGTCTATCCTCAGGATATCGGTATTACCTAAAAATTGAGTTGAAGAAGTCTGATGGCAGTACTTAATATTCAACCGCATCTGGTTAAAATTCAAACCCAACATATTTTCATCAACCCCATAACTTCCAACTGGAAATTATGGGGTTGATGATAATAAAATTACACAATAAGGAAAATCTTCTAAATGGGTAATACTTTCACTTTATCTTTATATATAATTATTATAATAAAGTAAAATTACTACTAAATATATAAGTATTCATTCATTTTCTCCTGATAGTGAACTCTCTTACAGTGAACCAAACATACGTCATAGTGATTGCTCCTTTGAACTTCTGTTGCTCTGGTGTTTGAATTACACCTAAGATAGGCCTATTCACTGACTTAACCCGTTTTTAAATAATGGCTCGTTTTACAAGGATTTTCACTTGAGTCGGCCTCCATATCTATCGATCACCATTTGCCACAATTTTCGACATTACCATTAGCCCTCCGAAAATTAACATTTCACAAGTATGTAAAGTAGATTTTATAACGGAATATCAACTTCTCGAGCAAAAACTATTTACATTAATTCGGCCTACTATTATGAGCACTCAAGAGATGATTTACAATTTCTGATCAATTTATATTGCTGTACAATGTATATTTTCCTTGTTCTTGTGACTTCTGTTTCGGACAAGTCCGTTGTAGACGCTACTACGAGTTCGTAGCAACCGTAGGCAGCTACAACGCTACGCCGTAGTAGTTTTGTAGAATAGTCGTAAGACTCGTCCAAATACACTTCTGATGGTACAATTGTACATAATCTGTGTATTAAATTATTGACAGATGGAACTAGTGATTGCAGTAACGGTATTGCGGTAACAAAATTTCGTTTAATGACACTAATTTGGTATGTCGGTAGTATCGATTATATTATCAATTCATGATTTTTTAAATAAAAGTAATATATTTTACATTACTATTTTATAAAACATACCATCACGCCTGTATTCCCCAAAGGGTTAGGCAGAGTTATACTAACGCACACCCACATCAGGGGGCGAGCCTATTGCCATTAACCGGGCACAAATCCAGAATCCGAGCTCCTGAGAATTTCATAGAAACCCAATAATACTTTGCTCGACCTGGGGATCGCACCCAGGACCTCTACCGTAGCAACTCGCGCTTAGGACCACTAGACTTATCAGGCATATATTATTATTTTATATATTTTACATTTATGGTATGTATGGTATGGTATACTATCTGATAGAAGTCTCATGACTTCTATCAGATAGTATACCATTATTCATATAAGACTATACTTTCCATATTTAAATACATACATTTGACGACGGATGTGGTCCAGTGTTTTGCGTGCCGGATTCCTAATCACGAGGTCGTGGGTTCGATTCCCACAGGACACAAATATTTATGTGATGAACATAATAAGTTTTTGTGTTTATCGGGGTGTTTCTTATGTATTATAAGTACGTATTTACAAAAATAAAGTATACATATAAGTATTATATCCACTGTACCCATAGTACAAACTCTGTTTATTTTGGGACAAGATAGATAGTGCTGTGTAAAATTGACCAAAAATATTTAAGTATTTCTTTCTTTCTTTTATTATACATTTTAAAGTATTGTTGATTTTTTAGATAAAATCTATACTTATGTATAGTTTACATTATTATATTTTATACATATTTTATATTTATAGTATTATAATATCTGTTAGAAGTCATGAATATGATACTTTACATATTAGGTATTTCTTTTAAAATTTTATAACAGTTACTCAAGGGCGTCGATTTCAGTTGACATGATATTATGATTTTAGACTTTATTGCCCAGTAAATATGGGCCATTGGTGTCGTCACACCCTTAGACAGAGATGGTATATTTAAGTCCCATATTACAGGGTCGAGCCTGTGGAAGAAGGCCAACAAACCCACCATTCCAGCAACAGCGGTACAACTCACAGAAATAAAAAATCCTCACGAGAAAAATTGCAGTAATGTCTTTTTAGATATTTCACATGGTTTTTTACGGCCCGCAATATTCTTTAGGCACGTAAATAAATGTACCTGTATTTTAATCTGAATATTAATATCAAGCCACATGACAACTTGTGACTATTGAGAAGTTAATTTATATTAATAGATAAGATACTTATAGTCATAGAATACTTTATTTAAAAATAACTCCAAATAGTTTGCGTTAACATGCGAGCGCCTCGCCACAGAAGTAGCGCTCCTCACTATAGATACGTTGAGTGATGACACATTTAATGATTAATTATGACGCAATGCAGCAGATAACATATATTTACATAATGGATATTGGTTAAGTATTTAATAACGTTTCAATTTCAAATATATTTTAAGTTCATTTATGTTAATACCTTAGAGAATTTTGACAATAAACATGTAAAACCGTAGTAAAATCTGCGCAAAGTAGTGAAACCTGCTTAAATTAACTAAAATTAAATTTGATTAATAATATATGATCAAAATTCTAATAGAATGAATACAAAATGTAGATATATTTTGCTAACTGCTAACACATAGGTTAGTTTAGATTAAAGCTTTATTGGATTTTTTACGTTTCAGCTGTTGCACAATTTTCCTGTTCGAAGATTCTACTGCATTATGGGCGCCTAGTATCGGGAATCGGAAATACGGTCCCACACGTCGCAACTTCACGCAGCCTCACGAGCAAGCAGTACACGTGGAGGATTCCGAGTTTCTGTTATGTTCGTAAATCAAACTTGTCATTCATAAACATGGCAATTTTAGCCCCCTGCCTGGATCTTTCGAAATAAATAAATCATGTTTTAACAAACAAACTTGACTATAAAAAAAAAAATTTGACGTTTTTGTCTTACTTACTCTTATCTTCGCGAATGAAGAATGAAGTTCTTTAAGATTTATAATAGTCGCGCAAAGTTGGCAGAATTTGCCGTAGCCGTAGCTGGCCGGCCACGCGGTTGACATCTTCGTATTGATCTGCAGCGATGCAATATATTTACAATACTAGGCTTTCATGAAGCTATAAGGGATTGAGAAATGGGAGCTTTCACTTTCTTTAAACAACACCGCTATACTTAGTACTACTGCAATGTTCATCATATTTTCTAACTCATGAATGGATGATGATGGGTCAAACTAAGTTTGCTTTTCATCGTACTAGACACTAAACAGTATAAGTTTAGTTCTATTTACTTATGTACATACTTATATTATATTTCATATACAAAAGAAAAAGTATATAAGGAACACCTAGACACAAACATATATGTTCATCACATAAATATTTGTGTCCTGTGGGAATCGAACACACGACCTCGTGGTCAGCAGTCCGACACTTGAACCACTAGGCCTGTATTTTATTTTATTAAATCAGGAAAACTTAAGCTTTTAATGTAAGTAGTAATAATAATTATGTAATTGTACTTATGCGTCGTAGATATCAGGATATGTAAGATTTTTAAAATACCTTTTATTAATTTATGTAAAACCATAGTAAAATCTGCGCAAAGCAGGTTTCAATTAATAATACACGATCAAAATTCTAATAGAATGAATACAAATAAAGACGTTAGGTTTAGGTTAAAGCTTTATCGGAACTTTTTACGTTTTAGCTATTACAATTTTCCTGTTCGAAGATTCTACTGCGTTATGGGCGCCTAGTATCTGGAATCGGAAATACGGTCCCACACGTCGCAACTTCACGCAGGCCACGCAGCCTCACGAGCAAAGTACACGTGGAGGATTCTGAGTTTCTGTTGACGTCCTTAAATCAAACTTGTCATTCATAAAACATAGCAATTTGAGTCCCCTACCTGGATCTTTCAAAATACCTAAATAAATCATGCTTTAACAAACAACCTTGCCTATTAAAATTTTTAATTTGAAGTTTTTTGTCTTACTCTCGTAATCTACGCGAATGAAGAATGAAGTTCTTTCAGATTTATATTAGTCGCGTAAAGTTGGCAGCATTTGCCGTAGAAGCCGTAGTTGGCGGGCCACGCGATTGGCAGCTTCTTCGTATCGATTCTGCAGCGATGCAATATATTTACAATACTAGGCTTTCATGAAGCTATAAGGGATTGAGAAATGGGAACTTTCACTTTCTTCAAACAACACTGCGCTATACTTAATACTACTGCAATCTTCATCCTACATCTAACTCTTCATGAGAGGATGGTAAACTAAGTTTGCTTTTCATCGTACTACATAAACTATACTGTTTAGTTATAATATACTATTTTTTATGTTTTGATAATATCTTCACTGGTCGAGAACCAAATTTTCTTTGTTTAGCCGATACAATATACTTTTTATTTGCCCGTTTCATAAAATATTGTTTTGTGTTCATAAAATTTATTGTTTCATAAAAGTTTGTTTTGTGTTCAGACACTAACCAAAACCATCGGATTTGAAGATACATAAGTATAAAAATGTTTGAGGTTTGTTTTGTTTTTCCCCAATAAGTTAAGTTTTTGTAATTATCCGAGTTCTATAGTTTATCTAACAACAGCTAGTAAGCCCCGATTTCCATGATACTGCAAACAAATAATTACAAGATAACTCAACAAAAAAAGTAAGAAGCTTTTAGTCGCTTATTATGGATGACTCCCAGACTAGTAAGTTAGTTATAAAATATAATTTTGTTCTTTATTAAATTGAACCACAATTGTAACCACGATATTCACATTAATGTAACATGTACCTGACTTCAAGAAAGACTTTTGGCTTACGATATACAATAATAAATGCAAACAAAAAATATATACAGAACAGCCGTTTCCACAATAAAAAAAAACCAATGCTGCATTTTATTAATAGGTATACGATGTAGAATCAAATTATGCAGAGCTTGCTATGGGTACCAGAATGATGACATAGTAGTTAAAAACTTTTTCTGTATATAAATTACATTTAATATACAAAATTTAATACACCCAGACACATGTTCATCACATAAATATTTGTGTCCTGTGGGAGTCGAACCTCGTGATTAGGGAGTTAGTAGTATGCTCTACCTGTTCACACCGCAGCGCAGTTACCTATACCACCATGACAATGTACCAGCCAACAGGTCAAGCTATACAAAACTGTAAAATTTTCCCAATTGAATATGAACCTTATTGTTGAAATTAAATCAAAGAAATTTGACAGATTGTGGTAGCTTGATTTGCTAACCTCTGTACACATATCTAGCAATTACAAGTACAATCTAGTCTGGAAGTCACCCTAATAAGAAACAGAAGCTTTATTTGTTATCTTGGTATTTTATCTGAATGTATACCTAATAGAAACGAGATCGGGAGTCACTTGCTGTTCTTAAATTTTAGAACTCCTTAAGTAAAGAGCTGACACATAATTAACTTTTCGGTAAAAAAGAAAAGAGACTTCAGAAATTTGAAGCGTGTATGTCTGCTAAGCAGTGATAGCCATGACCATTGGACTGCCAAGTCAAAGGTATCGAGTTCGAACCCAAGGCACGCACCTCTGACTTTTCGAGTTCATGTGCGTATTAATAATTAATTATCACTCGCTTAAACGGTGAAAGAAAACATCGTGAGGAAACCTGCATACCTTAGAGATTTTTCTCGACGGTTTGTGAAGTCTGCCAACCCGCACAAGGCCAGCGTGGTGGACTATATCCTAATCCCTCTCAATATGAGATGAGACCCGTGCCCAGCAGTGGGACAGTATATGGGTTGATGATGATGATGTCTGCTAGAAATACGTACCTTAGAATCACTTAAAATGATCGGTGAGAGAGTCTGAGTGCGTATGGGGAGTGTGTCAGTGGCAAAATTATAGTACTTTGACTTGCAATAGTTTGAAAACTACAGGTTCAAATTGAATGCAATTTGGGAATATACTTAGTTATAATATTCCCTTTTGGTAACTGAAAATAGAGTATTTTAGAAAGAAATTAGGAATAGTCGTTTGTCAACGCGACTGCTTCGCTAGGTCCTGAATCCGATTCCCAGGTCGAGCAGTGTTATTGAAGTTTTCTATTCTCAGTAGTAGCTCGGAGTATGGTATTGTACTAGGCAATAGGGTCGCTGCCTATTACATGGTACCTAAGCATACCGGCGAACTATGAACTGTAAAATTCAGGCTTCGAGAAAAGATGCTGGAGTTGGCGGGGGCACTAGCGTGCCCACAGATATTGAATATCTACTACTACTACTCGCGTCTATTATGAGCAAGCGTTGACCTCAAACTATTGTGTCAATATTGTATGTACCTATTACCTATAGGTACTTAAACCTTTATCTACGCAAGTGTCGCAATTGACCGCGCTCTTTTGGAAACTTCCTCGTGTTTCCAGAACCTGCGTATACCATCTCAGTCTTTCTATCTTGTAACCGCTGTAACATTATTATTACAAGCCTCCCTAATCATGTCATCTTCTTCCACTTCCCTCTGGGCGTTGCTATTACAGACCAGTCTTTTTCGAATACCCTAAATATTATTTAGAGGTTAAAAAAAATGCTATAACTCATAAAGATACTTTACTTAGGCCTATACCTATGTACCAAATTAACCCTTTCAGCTTTAAACAACCCCTTTTATTTATTTTTAGGGTCCTAGGGTCGCCCCCTATTACAATTTACCTTAATATACGTGCGTACAGTGGGGTTAAATTAGTAGATGTCAGTCTAACCCTTTGGAGAATACAGGCGTGATGGTATGAATCAATAAAAAACATTTTCATTAATTTATTTTATTATTACATACTGATTCATATAGTCATTCAAATTCTACGCAATGGAAATTTTACAATTAAATCGCAATGAATACAAACTAATACTATTACTCAAACTAGGTGCGAACTGAAAGCATGATGGATATAAAAATATTTTCAGTTCATAATACAGCAAAATTAATTTAATTGTGTTACATACAGAGATACTGGCTTTAGTTAACTTTTGAGCCTGAGCAAAAAATAAGGTTGCATGCTTGATTAAACTAACGGTCACAGCTGATTAGCCTTTGGCTAAAAACGTCCCTAAAAACGAAATCACACAGACACTGCCATAATTAGTGCACACTTGATAAACACCACTACAATTGCATTTTGTATAAATAAACAAAAATTGTCACATGGGTCCAAGCACACAATATGATCCGTGACAGACCATAAATTGACAATCTAGTTTAGACTGTTCCGCTGCTGCATCGGCTGTCGGAGAAGTAAAGTGAAGACGGCAGCGTAAGGTGTTGCTAGTTGTCGAAACTAGCGATCATAATTTTAAGGAATTGAAAGTCCAGTCACTGGTCGCCGATGCGTAGTGGTTCCCCGCCCATACCTACCTACTAAGGTGCGTCAAAAATACTAAACTATTTCTGGGATGTAATAAATGAAACTGCTTAGGTAACGGGTATTAAGGCTCATTTTCATTGGTCGTTAGGTACCGCATTCGGGGTGCGAGAGATTTTTGTTCACGCATTGGCATGCGTAGGCCATGTAACGTTTTTCATTAGTCGATGGGGCCCTCATGCTAATTTTCTCCACCTCACATTAATGCAGTTGTTTTGAAAGAACAGTGCTGAATACACGTGCCTACTATGGATCAACAAATAATAATGTTGTGTGGAGCAATTTAATCGGTTTGTGACTTACTGAAGAAGAAATGATTAGCTTCGTTGAATAAAAATAAATAAAGATTTTGGTCAAGAAGTTTACTGAAAAAAAGAAAGAAGAAGAAAAAAAGAAAACGAAACGATGCGTCAGAAACATTGTGTACATAAGCAGTTAAATTTAGATTTGGAGTGTGATATCGAAGATCATAATAACTTTTTCAGCTTACCCGTACAACCCCGCACCACAGTTGCTTACAACAACCAATGCGAGGAAAACCCGCATGCTGCATATTGACCGAGATATCGATGGTGCACTTTAACTAGTCGTTATCCCGTACTATTCGTGAACTCCCCGCATAACGATTGAGTAAACGACCAGTGAAAATGAGCTTTTATTGATTTATTGTATGAAAAATATAATATAACATTTTAATACCATGTAAAAAAGTAAAATATGTACACATTAAAATAAAATTATTAAAAAAAAACTTATATCGATAAGGTTTTTTATATATTTATATTGTTGTAAGCAATATAATTATATTAACTATTAAATATATTAACTTATCTTACAACACATAAGTTATATACAAAACCTAAACTGCAGTTCTACCAATAAACAATAAAAAACAAAAAATACAATATCTTAAAAACTTGATAGTTCCAAAACAGCTTATAATAAAAGTTTTTTTTTCTTTCTAAGTAATCTCCTAATGCCTGATATTAGTGGATCAGAAGTTAAGAAAAGCCTATTCAATAAGTCCCTATTATTTGTAACCCTCGCTATTTCTGGCTTCTGCCGCTTCTTCGGAAATCTCGCCAATAAGTAATAGTACATGTTCTATTATTGCAGCTCCATGCACTAAAACCTTAGGTGGCAGATAATACCATGGATAGGCTTGGACAATTTGCCGGGCAGTTTCCATGGCATACTCTCCAAAGTTAACATGGTATATTTTGTACCCCGAACTTAAAGCTTGCAATAAAGTGGCACAACACTATTAAGCTTTTATCGATGCCTGTAATTTCAGCTGAAATTTCAGGATTCTCAAAAACAACAAACCTATCTTTCATTTAGCTTGGCTTTTCTTCCAAAGTTCAGAGATTTTCTGGCAAAGGTAAGTCACGCGGCTTTGTAACTCTAAAATTAACATTTTCTTTATTGCTTTAAGCGATAGAAAGTGCGTCACGTATTTCTTGAAATAAGAGCTCAGGCCGCTCAGCGATGTGCAACTTCTTGTCTTGGCCATACTTTAACCAAATTTCGATGACATACTTGTGTGTAAATACACACTGTCGGCTTGACCCTGCAACAAAAACATTTTGAGTAATTAAATAAAAAGGCATAATGTGGTAATTAAGAAACGCTACCTGACTACATTTACGTAGCACCCATATATCTCTAAATGAGGGAAAATCGGGGAAGATATTTATGTGGAATCAATAAGTACAAGGTCTCACCTAACATATAAAAATAGTTTGAGGAAGTATGGGCAGCTATAAATTAAAACTCCATGTGTATTAGACAATAAAACAGTTACATGACGTAGCAGTCAAATTGTACCAAAAAAATAATTTTAAAATTCTAAATTACGTATTATAATAATCTACATACCATGTTTTTGCAAATCCATGTCTGAAACAAACCACATAAGAATTGCGTGAGTCACTAATAACATGTCGGAGCACCGGCGGTATTCACACTTTCGATGACGAATTATATTTTTTTAAAGCTCAGACAGTAGATGTTCTAATGAGCATTAATTTCAGCTAATTACAGAATAGCCTCAAGCGATTTTTGTCGCAACGGGGAACCACTGTGCGATGGTGAAAGAATGGTGTGTGCTTAGACCCTAAAGGATGCCGTAAACCTATCACCACAAACCTGGTATTACTGTCGATCCCATGAATATTCTCATCACCGAGAACAATAGAGGGACCACTACAAAATATTAGATTATATAATTACGGAAATATAAATAATGTAATCAAAAGCTATTTAGAAGGCACCCATGTCGCTGCCTATGTAAGCTGAAACAGTCACTATTACATCTAGTTATCATAAACAAATACATTTGGTCGCTTGTTTCGTCACACTACATTGCATTGGCACACACTGTGGACGGAGCACTATTTTGTGAAAAAGATATGTGAAAAACCTTATTATTAATATTATTTCTGTATTCATTAAATTACATAATACCCTCTCATTTTACTTTAAAAAAGTAAAGAACAACAATTTAGTCATTTTATAGTCAAATATTCATGAAACAATGTCCTAATTTCTAAGCATTTTTAATATACGACCACACGTGTTTTTATGCAATTACCGACCAACTTGAAAGCGCTATAACTATGTAACCATTCAGCGGGCGACACATACAGATGTAAGCATAATCCATAAATATTGTCCGGATTATTTGCAAGAAATATTGCAACATAATCCCGGCTACTATTCGGTTAGGTTCGAAAAATTTATCACAATATTATTTTATAATACTTACCACTAATAACCAATTTTCAATAGGCAGCTTAGGAATCACAATCCTGTAGTATCTAAATGTCGATCACATCTGGTCTAAGCACAGTCTACTTCATCTGTGACTATATGCAGCAACGTATCAGCAGATTATATTATCGGCTGCGACTAATTTACAAGTGAATACAGTCCTAACAAAGTGCAATAACGCATGTATCAAATTACGATTTAAATAGTATTACAAACATTATGCCCCAAATATAAATTTATGTTATTAAAAAACCTTACTATTTTAATTGAATGAATTAGCGCAGTCATGCATCTCAGATTAACATTGTAACTATTTCATTTGGAAGCGTACAGAGGCGAGCACATCAAGCTACCCCAATCTGTCAAATTTCTTTGATAGATTTTCAACTTTAACACAAAGTAATAAGGTTCATGTTCAATTGGAAAAATTTGACAGTCTTGAATAGCTGGTCCTGCTGGCGTTTGTACAACTTCTTGGTCGTACAGACTGATGAGTAATTTCACATTTTATGTTGTCACGTACAAATGTAACAAACACGTATGTATCTAATGAAATATTACTGGAAATGTTTTTGATTACGGCTTTTAAGTTTCCTATGATATTTATATTAGTGAAAAGCCTTTTTAGCTATATTTTGTCTAAATCTATATCTAAGCATACTGTCGTTAAATATAATAATAATTTATTAAAAAAACAAGTTATTTGTAGTACACAATTTATTACGTTGCATGGTATAAATACGTCAAATCAATGAGCTGCTGTTCTCCTAACTTGATTGAGAAATTACCTGTTTCGGAGAAACAGAGCCGGTCCCTTACTTGGGTATTTCATTATTTATACGATTCATTTGATAACTTAGTTGTATTAACTGCGTCCCTCAACCCGCTATCGTGGCATGCTTTTATACATACAAAATCAATCAATTTCCGTTGGCTACTTAGGAAATAATTCTTGAATTAATGCTATAGATACATTTCCGTTTATATTATAATTACTTGATTATCAACCACACTCTTCTGAAATAACAGACAATTATTTATAATTCCAAATGCTGTTTATATGTCCCAATGTAAATATTACAAATAATGTTTTGTCACAATAATTATTATAATCAATTGTCAAGATTAATGCTTGAATTAATGCTATAGATACTTTTCCGTTTATATTATAATTACTTGATTATCAACCACACTCTTCTGAAATAACAGACAATTAATTATAATTCCAAATGCTGTTTAGTTAATATCACACAATCATATTATGTCCCAATGTAAATATTACAAATAATGTTTTATTACAATAATTATTATAATCAATTGTCAAGGTTATTGTACTAGGGTCAAGTATTGTAGTTTCATCGTGTATCACGATAACATCGGCGTGAAACAGAATATATAACACGAATATTGTCATTTACACTGTTGTTTTACTTCATTCTCGTGTTTGAGATTTTGTCACCTGTATCTAGCAGCCTGTTTGTCAGTCGCAGATGGAGCGGATGCGTCGCGCAAAAGACAATCATAAACTAAGGGTAATAGCAAGGCATTGGACTATTTGCGGATGTTCGTCGCGTTTTCCGCGTTCTCCTTGATAATCTTGGATTTCAGGTGGTCCTTGTACTTGAGAATGCCGCCCTGCCATTTCGTGACAGTGCCGTTCTCGCATATCCAGATTTCTTCGGCAACCTGTATGGACGATTTTTTTAATAAATAACGGTTGGCGGTAGCCATGTAGTTTTAGTAGCCACGCAGGCCATTTAAGTAAACGAGAAAACACGATCGATTGATCTGGGTGTGAAGCGGATTTACAAAATAATAATAACATTAAAAAATATCCTAAGAGCATCGTACTTGGATCGTACTGGTACTTGGATGTCTATACCTGGTTGATAAGTCTGAAGTCGTGGCTAACCAACACCATTCCACCATCAAATTCGTTGATGGCGTCGCCCAGTGCGTCAATGGTCTCCATGTCCAAGTGATTGGTGGGCTCGTCCAGTAGCAGCAGGTGCGGCGTCTGCCACGCCAGCCACGCGAACACCACGCGGCAGCGCTGCCCGTCGGACAACTGCCGCATCGGGCACACCTGCCAAAAGAGAACAACATAATATAATCTAATCTATAATTATTCTTCTTGTTTTCATAAAGTAGGTATTACAGTATAATTTTAAAAAGTTTCACCTGCCAATCTGTAAAACAGTTTGTCGGCAGTCGCGGATACATTCATTTTTATGCCTCAGACATGACATGCAGTAACTTACAATAACCCTAACGAAAAAGAAATACTCATTTATAGCTATGATCAGATAGACAGGTAACGTTTCCTTCCTCATCACGCCTGTATTCCCCGAAGGTTTAGGCAGAGGTATACTAATGTATCTACACCCACAGTTCGCCGGTATGTTTAGGGCCCTTGTAATAAATAGGGGGCGAGCCTATTACCATTTAACCGGCCACAATCCAAACTTCGAGCAGCTACTGAGAATTTTATAGCAAAATACAGTAACAATACTTTTAAAGGACAATGATTAATACTAGATGGTGTTTCCTAGCTGACGATTTCTGAGAAAAAACACGGAAATAAACTCAGATAATCATGGTATCTTTTAAAGTTCAGGTAAGATAAAACACAGAAACACTAATTTGCTTTTAAAGGTCAGTAATTAATATTAGACGGCGTTTCCTAGCTGACCACCTCTGAGAAGAAACACCAAAACAAACTCAAAGAATCATGGTATCTTTTAAAGTTCAGGTAAGGTAACTGACCTGTTGTCGTCCGGTGAGTCCATATCGTCCTATGATCTTACGCATTTCCTCGCGCTCCCGCACGTCGGGGAACTCCTTCATCATGTAGTCCAATGGCGACAAGTCCAAGTCAAGTAGTTCATGCAGATGCTGGTGGTAACGTCCGATGCGTAAGTGGGAATTCTTGCGGATCATCCCCGTTGATGGGACGAGCTGGCGGCAAAAGTAAATGTATTAAATAATGTCTTTAACAAGTCAAACAGATTAAGATTTTATGTTAGCGTTCTATTTTGTTGAGGGCGAACCTGATTTCAACATAGGTATAAAGTTTGCAAAACTTATAACAAATTTTCATTACAGTTGGAATATGGTTTATGTGAATATTTCGAACCGATTGGAAAAGTATTTTTTAAACGATAAAGATTTTTCTCAAATTTGCATTAAGCTAGAGTGGTGGACTATAGTTTAGTCCTTAAATTGAGGAGAGACTTGTGCTCAGTAGTGGGACAGTGTACGTATGATGATGATGTCGATGTGAATAAAAGTATTTTCATTTTAGGGTTTGGTATCTCAAGAAGAAAAAACGGAACCCTTATAGGATCACTTTGTTGTCTGTCTGTTCATCTGTCAAGATCTTTTTTCTCAGGAACGTGTGGAGGTATCAAGCTAATATTTATATCAAATATTCAGGTCTATTGTCCTTTGGAATTAAAAAAAAAAAATCAAACTTCTAAGGCAATGTAATCAAAAGAACCAGTCGTTTATGTTGCAAATTTTTGAAATTCGTAAGGGAATTAATACCTACAGGGTACTTCCCGTGAATTCAGAATTTTGAAATTTGGTACGAAACAACGTCTTATAGCACAGATAAAGGAAAAATTGCAAAAACCGTAAATTTTTAGTTACATAATAAAATAAAAATATTTTTAATAATTTTACAATGACTATTTCATGAACGTGTAGATGTATATAAATTGAAATCATATAAAATACTCAAGTCTATAATACCTTTAAGCTGTAACAAAATCAAACTTCTATGTCAACGCAATCAAAAGTATAACTTCAGGTTTGTACGGAAACAGTATGCTAGTCCGAGTCTCACTTTGGAAGACCCGCAAATTGCTCCGGCCGATGCTCTCCTCCCGCCTGCCACTACGAGTCAAGCTGGGGGTGTACAAGACGTACATCCGCCCGCAGCTGACATACGCTGCCCCAGTTTGGCTCGCCCTCACGTGCGAGTCGCACAAAAAGAAGCTCAGATCATTTCAAAATATAACACTCCGCCAGATCACTCACGCGGCTCGCTACGTGAGGAATTCTGTGATTCACAGGGACCTTCGCATGGAGAGCATCGAGGACTTCGTCGTGGGGATGACGAAGAGGATGTTCGCGCGCGCCTCTGCCTCCGCCTGGACGCACATCAGGGGCATGGCGCCCTGGCACGCGCGCCCCCCTGACCTCAGGCGCTACCCCCGCGACCTCCTGCCCGCAGACGACAGTGCGGGCCCCCCACCACCGGACTTGACGCCTGAACGGCGAGCACCCAGGCTACACGCGACCCGCGAACAACAATGAGACTCCACAAAGCTCATAACACACGCCCGCCGCGCGAGTTGCTGTCTAAGTTAACATTTTGACCATCACGAACGTGTAAATAAATAAATAAAAAGCCTTATATTTCTTACTAATATTAAAAAACTTACAAAAATACTTTAATATTTGCACAACAGAACAGTTAAGTAAAAATTAACAAAACTATAATCATTATATTAATTTTTCTATGCTAGTAAGAACCCCTCGTTCTCAAAGGTAAAGACCTCCTCTAAAGACTTCCAATTCTCTCTATTCTTTGCTGTCTCCATCTATTGTTTGCCAGCCACTTGTATTATATAGTATCGTCTATACACTTCAAATTAAAACTTGCTCACAACGCCTACAACGGCATTACACGTCAAAAATACAACTTTTTTTTATTCAAAATAATTAAACAGAAATATTTAAAGTATTTTTTTAACCTATTGAATGATAATTAATTAAGTAAATCATAAGTACACTAAAATATAATATTACACCAATTTATGTCACTTGTATTATACAAGTACACTTCTTCTTCATCAACCCATATATTGTCCCACTGCTGGCCACAGATCTCCTCTCACATTGAGAAGGATTAAGCTATAGTCCACCACATTGACCTAGTGCAAATTCACAGACTTCACAAACCGTCAAGAAAAGTCTCTAAAATATACAAATTCCCTCACGTAGTACGCAATAAACCTTTGAATCGTTACACCACTGTCACCACTGAACAACACACACACACTCATAATGGCACTCAAAACACCACCTCTTAATTTTCGCAACATATTTAACTATCCCTGAATCTATTATAAGAATTAAGTCAGACATCAATCTCAAAATCATCAACAACTTCCAATTATATTTACAAAATATTTAATTCACAAATCCCAAAAATCATACTAAATTAAAAAATACATATTTTGGTTACCCAAGCGTAACCAAAACACTTCTTAAACAACGAATTCAACAGACAAATAAATATTCTAATTTTTTTTTCACACATCTACTTTTAATCCCAAACAAAACAAAACTTGCACTTGATAGTAAACAAAAAAAAACAATACTTATATCTTTTTGTAAATACACAAATACAATACATAAGAAACAACCTGACAAACACAAGCACTTATATTCATCACATCAATATGTGTATCTTAAAAAAATCAAACCCACAACCTCATAATCAACAATACGACACTAAAGCTCCTAAAACCCAGACACTATCAAATACAGCTAATATAGAAAGCCTCAATAAACTTACAGATGTGCTCAATTAAAATCTCATCAGCACCAAAATCAATCGAGCCTTCAACCAATGCATCCTCCCCATCATGAGTTATGCACATAGACACTTACAGCAGAACTAATACATACCTATAAAGTAACGCAAAGAACGATGGAGTCCCATACACGGTAAAAAAACACAAAACAGGGGAAAAATTAAGACATCTGACATAGATGAAAGCGTTGCACCAATGAAATAACAATGGCCATTCCATCTATCAGCCATAGAAACCATCAAAATCTGATAAGAGTGCATGCAAGAAGCATACATCCAACAATGAATGAAATTATGCTGACGAACAACTAAACTTTGTAAATATAAAATGATAAAAAAGTTGAATAACTTACAACAGCACAGATTTCGCTTTAGTAGATAAACATCATATCTAAACCTCTTTAAAAATTCACAACGATCAACCAACATCTTTAAAAATGAATAGCACAACCACCTTCCTAAATGAAATATAAAAAGGCACAACCCGATAAACTCACATCTCCATACAACAGTTTGAGGAGCGTCGACTTGCCGGCTCCGTTAGGCCCGACCAGCGCCAGTCTCGTGTCCAGATCGATACCGAACTCCAGGTTCTTGTAGATCCATGGGCTCGTATCGGTGTATCTGAATGACACGTTCTGAAACACAAATATTGCAAATAAGTCGATGATGCTAATTAATTTATGTTGCTAATTATCTTACATGTCGCTAATTATTTCCGAATAGAAACTATCGATGTAAACATTGATCACCTAAGATTTAATATGTAATTTGGGATAGAAAAATTATTTGTAATAGTAGACTTCTATTATTATTTGTAGTAACAAATCAGTTTTTTTTATAGTCCTTAGATTTTACCTTTTACATATAGGGCAACAAAACAAAAGGA
Organism: Acronicta alni; assembly: GCA_964056405.1. NCBI lineage: Eukaryota > Metazoa > Arthropoda > Insecta > Lepidoptera > Noctuidae > Acronicta > Acronicta alni. Next base: position 20,028,255 of record OZ043913.1, read on the forward strand.
TTAATAGCCTTTGGTCGATACTGTATATATGAATATATTTTTAAATCCTATCTTAGTATCGTAAACAGCATACAGACACATTTTTCCGACGGAAGTAGGCAGAACTATGATGACCAGAAAAAATAGCAACATATTGCACTGACCTGAACCATAATCACAGGGGGCGGCACCTTCCCGCATGACGGGAAATAGAAGTTCAGGATCTTGTCGTCGGTGACCTTCTCCGTGAGGCCCTGGGCCACCATCTTGGCGAGGGTCTTCTCCTTGGACTGCGCCTGTCGGGCCAGCTTGGCCGAACCGTGACCGAACCGCGCTATATAGTTCTGCGAACATACACTTTGTTGAACTAGGGTACGACAACTCTTGAAATGTTAACGATAAGATTCATAGCATCACATACCCATTATATAGCATAAAGTATCTTTATTACTGAAAAGAAATTTACATCAAAGTACAACGGGAAATATCGTCCCCACCCTACAACAGATTTCAGATATATCTAATTCGAAAGGTCTTTAATAAGTTTTGTAGATAATTTTTCATTACGTAGGGTAATGATGATCAGAAATCGCTAATTGCTACTTGAACCTTTTTATCTATAGGTTTGTCATCATAACTCATTAGCCTAGTAGGTCTAAGCGCGACTGTTACGCTAGAGGTCCTGGGGTTTGATTCCCAAACAAAATTCTAACTAGTAGCTCGAAGTTTGGATTTGTGCCCAGTTAATGCCAATTGGCTTGATAGTGTATACATTGCACAGTGCAGGTGACGCATATTTAGATTTGCTGTACATTTTAATGGTTTTAATATATTTATAACTTTGTTTGTTGTTTTATTATAAAATAAAACCCTGGTGGAGTGGGAGCCTGAAGAACAAATGGTAGAGGTACGGTTGCGGGGGAGGCTCGCGATACTGCCACGTGGCACGCGCAGTTTTATTTCAATTATGATTCGCGTAATGTCAGAAATCAAAACAATTGTCAAAGAATAAACAAAAGTGGTCAGTTGGTTGTCTGTCTGCGGTGATCACGCCCTGCGCTGTTTTGACTAAAATGTTGTGTTTTCTTCCGATTTCGTCCCGACAACACCTATGCCTATCCCTTCAAAGGATACAGGCGTGACGGTAGGTGTGTTATGTTATAATGTGGGCCAGAATGTTGTTAGTAGTGTTGTGGGTTCGATCCCCGCACGGAACAAATATTTGTATGACCTACAGGATTTGGGTATTTGTAAACACACCCACGACTAAAGGAGAAAATCTTAGTGCGGGCAACGTTTTTTTTTAAATAAGAATAGAAGGTCTATATTCACACTTTTGCCGAACAATTCAGTGTAAATAGCTACATATTTTTTCTAGAAGTAGATAATCCTACTGAACTACAGCAACACGTTATTTATTACAAACTAACTGTTGCTCGCGGTTTCACCAGCATACCAAAGGTTTTTTGAAATAAAAAGCCTTTGTCCTTCTCCAAGGTCTATCTATCTCTGTAGGTACCAAATTATATCAAATTCGGTTCAACGATTTAGGGGTGAAACCGTAACAAACAGACAGTTACTTTCGCATTTATATTAGTATTAATTACCTTCATATGAGCTATCTGGTCCTGCTCCCAGTTGTACTGCTTCATCTGGTTCTCCAGCAACTCCATACGTGTCCTGACGAACGCCTCGTAGTTACCCGTGTAGTACTTCAGCCGGCGCTTGCTCATGTGAATGATGTTTGTGCACACGCCGTTCAAGAAGTCCTGCGAGTGGGATATCAGCACGAGGATGCGCTTGTAACTGGAAAACGATAAGAACGCATAATGTTAATCATAAAGCGAGCACATGACAGGTATTTTAAACCTTAAAATAGTTATTTTTCGTCTTTACGCCTGTACTAGGGTACAAACCCTGTATCACAAGCCACTTTACAAACATACAAATAACGGACACAAAGGACACCCAGATTCGAAACAAATAACCGTAGATGACTCAAAAATATTTGTCCCTGATAAGCAACAGTGGGTATGAGGCGACCACCTTAACCACTACGTCAAACTAGCAGTAAAATAGCCAAAGTAAAGTAACACTAAAGCCTTCCCGTCGTGGTTGACTAAAATCGATTCCAGTATTATTTTAATTTTTAATTTTTCTCACTATTTTTCCAACTGACCAAGCGTTAGTCTAGTCTCTAGTGTGTGACACCATTGCAGTTGTTTTTGACCATTACTTACTACAGTGTAAATTCGTTATAATATAATAATAATAAATAAAAAATCATTGCGCACAATTCAGTCACAACAACCATACATTCTAACAAGCTGATTCTCGTATTTAAAAATGTGCAAAATATGCTAAAACAGATAGCATCGATCTAATATCAACTAATCGTCGACAGTCCATATCTTGGTTGAGAGAAAGATTGAGTAAATAAAACAACAAAAGCAACGATAGTTAACATACTGTTTGAGTTCCTCCTCCAGCCACACACAAGCGTCCAGATCCAAATGGTTGGTAGGCTCATCTAGCAGCAGCAGATGAGGCTTCACATAAAGCGCACGGGCTAACGCAATGCGCATGCGCCACCCTGAAAATAAAAGTCATTAATCGTAGAAAGATGGTACAGTGAGACGACGTAAGGAGATAATGATATACAACGTGTTACAAAATACCCCGTAAAAATATAATTAACTAGCTTTAGATGTGACTTCGATGTGACTATGTCCACGTGGAAAGGATACCTTTAATTATCGTTGTAATTTGACTAATTAACTTAATAAATAAATTATAAAATTATAGCCTATGTTATTCTGATGTATAAATAATAATACTGTAAAGTTTCATCAAAATCCATTCAGTAGTTTTAGCGTGAAGGAGTAACAAACATCCATATATCCATCCATCCATCCTCACAAACTTTCACATTTATAATATTAGTAGGATAGGACCTATCCTATCCTTTTAAACAATGACGTCAGAACTGACCTCCAGAGAAGTCCTTGGTAGCTTTCTGCTGCATCTCCCGGGTGAAGCCCAGACCGTGAAGAATGTTAGCGGCGCGTGCCTCCGCTGTGTCAGCACTCAGGTCCTCAAGACGGTCATACACGTCCATCAGCTGTTCTTGCGCATCTAAATAGAATATAATACAGGCTTATAAATCACGAACAACTCATAACCAAAGAAACTCTTATAAGTAAATAAATTTCTCATGAAAGTTCAAGCAAATCTTGCTTCATCTAGCTTCGTCAATGCAGTGCGAAAATATATGTATATTAATTCAGTACACACTACAACAGATGTACATCAACCAAGTAGGGCTGTGCGCTGACGCACTTATAATTAATATATAATTTCATGCTCTTAATAGTTACATAATTATATTATTACCATCGTCTTCGCACTGAGCCAGCTCCTCAGCAAGTTTCTCCAGCTGAACCCTTTCTTCATCGACCTCCATGACACACTCTAGCGCAGTCTTATCAGAGGCGGGCATCTCGCGCGTCAAGTGAAAGATGTCGATGTGCGCGGGAATGGTAACCTCGCGACGTCCAAGCACCGCGAGCAATGACGACTTGCCTGCAACCACAAGCAGTTATGATGTTGAATATGATGATATTATTCATACGACTATATTATTTAATTTCGTTCAAGATCCAATGGCGGCAGTGTGAATGATCAAATTTTAAATCGCAGAAAATGCGTAGCGATGGACAGAGCAGAATAAAGTAAAAGTATATTCGCAACATTGTGATAATAATTAGAACATTAGAATCCAAGCAAACATATAAATCATTCGCATTTAACAGTTATAGCACAATAGTGAAGATCACAGTCGATATCGCTGTATTCTAATACATGAGGAAAAAACAAATTTGTGTTAAGTTCTCTGAATAAAAGTCGACTTATTCAATTTGACATGTCTGTAAAGCAGTCAAGCTTCTTTTTGGGTCATTTTACAAAATGTAATTGGTCCCTTATGGTTGAGGGTAGTTACCCAATTTTTGTTTCGTCGTGGATAAATTTGCGCCAGGGCCCGTATTGTGGCCTCGTAAAACGGTATGTCTTTCCAGCTTAGCCAGCCAAAAACGCTATCAAATGATGGAGAGTTGGGTGCGCCGGACGATCTTTTAGCTATCGTCACCCACAGGGGCGAGCTCCTATGCACCCTTTAAAAGAATTGAACTGTATACTGATTTAGTTCTGTATGTGATTATTATCTTAATAGGTCTGCCCTATAAATCTTGAAAACATACATTCGCATAGGTCATAATTAGCAATTAAAATTCGCCAAGCTAGAACAGCATGCTGACTTGTCGCCAGCATAGGCATTTATTGGACTAGAGTTTGCGCGCTGTGGTATGCATTAAGCAACCTCCAGAGCAACAAATTACGTTTTGTAATTTATTGAAATAAAATTTCAATGTATAATATTCGCGTAAATATCAGAAATCAATATGTTTTGTAATTTAGTTTGTTATTTATAGATTGACAAATTATCATCGAGCCTAGTGGCAAATATACCCTTACAAATTTAAAGGTACGCCTAATGTACGAGAGAGTTTATGAAACCATCTTAGTAATATTTACAAAACATTCGCATAATACTGAGTCATTTCAATAGGAACGTTAATATTAATCATTTGCTTACGGTTAGTTTATAAAATCGATTAATAATGAACTGACGAACTGCCGGTGTACATTGGTATACCTCTGCCTAATCCTTCGGGGAATACAGGCGTGATGGTATGATGAGTAAAATAAAATCTTATTCTTTCAATATCATCATCATCATCCTCAACCTATTTGTTTCCAAGTGAGTCGGGTAGTTAGTCCTGCCAAATGCTTGCAAAAGAGGCAGAGGAAAGGGAGAGAAGCATTTTCCTCTCTCCCGATCCGTAGTAGACGCACCGTGCGTTGCTACACGCGTGCCTCTGATTAATCTGCGAGGGAAGGCTTCGATGATTGAGGGGGTCCTTCAATGGGTAAGGTGAATTTCACGGATCCCATGGCCATAGGGCCAGTGAAGACAAGTGCTGTTTTTAGTCTGACTCGTGACGGAAAGTCCTCATGGATGAATTTTCCATACTATAAAAAAACTATGTTGTTCCAAGTAAAAACTAAATAAAGATTTGAAAATAAATCAGTGTCTAATAGCCATTTCCAAGTATAGCATGAGGCTGTCAAGTTTTAAAATGATTCACCTTGGATCGTACGGTTTGTCAAAGTTGCCCTGTAATTGTCACGTCAACCCTAATTACGAACTTTGAAATGTACGCCTGTTCTACCTTCAAAGTTTCAAACTACTCAGAAATGCAAATAGTGCATGCCATCATGCACTATTTGCATTTCTGATTAGTTTTAACATATATGTAGAAGACAATGGAAATATAATAAATGTAGTAATAGGTAAGTATCGCTGCTGCGCTGCGGCCCGGCCGGCTTCAAGAAGTAAATACTGCATGTTGTGACTTTCAGCTGTTTATTAATATCAACACTCCATTTTCTTCCGCAATGGCCTTTGTATTAGTGTTAATTATGGGGGCGTTCAAATAATAAACGCGACTAGGTGTCAGTCACGCCTAGTACAGACTAATTATAAGTCCCGAATGGAGTAAATAAGTACTGACTATTATCGATCTTATTTATCGACTTGCCGGTATATTCTAAAGCGTTCGCTAGCTGAGGAACAGCCAAAATAAAATTGTTAGTAACTTCAGTACCATCTTACGATACTGGCATGAAAATGGTACAGTGTGCCACTTTTATGCCAAAATCGGTGACATATTATAATGGCACTCATAATATGTATATGTCACCGTAAAATTGTAAAAACCGTTAGAATATAATCTATCTCGGGAGATTGTAAACTGTCGACAGAATGTGAACTGTAACGACTACTTACAATTTAACTTATTATTATTCGGTAGATTTTAATCTATAGAGGTGGAAGATTGAAGAAAGGCATGTGACGGAACGCACCTCGTGTGCTGATTCACGCTGGTCTACCGAAAAATACTGAGTTAATTACGGTTCACAATCTGTCGTCATCTGGCGAGATAGATTATAATCTAACTGTATTTAAAATTTTACGCTGAGTTGGTACAAATGAGCTACTTATCTCAATAAGAGATTTCTTTAACCTTTTGGCCGCCACGTCAATAACGAAAATCCGTGTTCTCTACGCCAAGCGACAAATTCAAGTATTTAATAATAGTAAAAAAAAAAAACAAAAAAAAATTGTATAGGTATGTATAACTAAAAAAAAGTGGTATTTTTGTCGTGCCATGCCGTCGTTGGCATCGTGAGCAAGTTTTCATTTGACGTCTATACACGTCTGTGGCGGTCAAAAGGTTAATCAGACCTGCAATAGGACAGTTGGTCGAGATGTGTGCAGCTTGATAATCCTAGCCTATTACTAAATATGTTGGGGTCGGCTTCAAGTCTTCCCAGATGCGGCTGAATATCTGGGAGGACGGTAATTCCCCCCTTAAGATGAGCCGATGGAAGTAAACTTTTCCAATCCATAACTTTGTTCTGGATAATAAGACCTAATTACTTCACCCCGAAAAAATTACAAACCTAACATTTTGGTCAAAATGTATTACTTGGCTAATATTCACATTGTCATCAATTAAATATAAGTATGTCTTATGAATTTTCACTCCAGTAGGTTGAATAAGAAGTATCAGTGTATGGAAATTTGGCTTAGCTCAGTGTGAGGCCACATGTGCTTGCCAGTACGTTGCGTCGTCGCAACGCTACGATTTCAATGCATTGAGTGCTACTCGAGCATTGGGCTGTTGGAACGACAGGCGCCGATTCTACGGCGTCGCAGCGTTTCCCCCATATCAATCTTTGAATGACATGGAGTTACTGTAACAATACTACGATGTGCTACGCGTGGCGTTACATCGTTTCCATCCTCCCCACTTCGTCTCCTTAATATCTTTGTCTGTTAAAGTAAGACCACACCGGTGCGTTGTGCTGCGCTGCAATGTCGTCCAAGGAAGTAGTCAGCACCTAACAAACAAGGGAACCAGGAATACGAAGCGGGGAGAACGAAAGCGTAGTAAGGAGCGGCTACTTAAATCACCACAGTATTGTTACTTAACTTAAATCCATTGTCGTTCGAAGACTGACATGAGCGAAACGCTGTGATGCCGTAGCATCGGCGGACTTGCGTTGCGACACCACTAGAGTCTAGTAGCACTCAATGCGTTAAATTCATAGAGATGCGACGACAGAACGCATTGGCAACTATGCGCACGCTCTGTGTATCATACAATGGATATTTGTTTGTAATAGGACGGAGCGTCAACACACAGTAATCGCAACGCAGCACAACGCACCCGTGTGTCCTCACTCTAGTGGAATGTCTGTAATAAAAAATATTACTTTTCAAAACTAATAATCATGAGCTCTTCTTTGTAAGCCGTGGATATAGTGTCAAGCTTGTATTTCAGGAACCACTGTGCCAATGGATTCACAAGCATACACCGAAACACTCATTTAAAATATCTCTAAGATGTAAAATCTCTCTATCTCTTACAAAGCAGAAAGACCGTTCAAACCTCAAATCAAATTCAAAAATCGTGATGATGATGATGTAAAGTTTTATCGAACAGGAGAGAAATAATAATGCAAACAATTCACTTTAAACTTTTACTAATTTACTATTAGAACATTATTCACTTTTATAAAGTATTAATTTCATTATTTTTCAAAACAAACAGCTCCCAGTATCACCAATTCTTAGTATTTTTCAATCACACCAATATAAACTCGAATGTGCAGCGGCACTCGCAATCTTCGACGATGCACTCGCAGATGTCCACGTAAAGTTTAACATTGTAGTGGACTAGAACAGTTGTATGCGAACGCAAACGCATGTTCTTGCAACGACATGCGCTTAAAAGAATGCGCACTTTAGGAGGGCGCGTTAAATCACGGACGAGCACATAGACCCGAGCGCGCAAAATCATTTTGTTGTAAGTGAGCGAAGAATTTAAAATACGAAGCAGAAAGCTCCGTCCGTCATACAGTGCCAGTGTCGTGTGCGACTGTGTGATATTGTTCACATGGCGTTAAAATGCCCCCCTATTCGCGTAGGTATAAGGTAGCGTTGGAAATTAAAAATTCATAGTACCTGGCTTATTTTAATATATTAATAATAGTTTAGAAAAAGTACATTTAACACTGTTTTACAGTTAAAAATTGAGGCTAATTATATATATGCCCGAACTAGGTTGAACCTGTGTTTCAGGCTATATGGGTATTAATTAGATCTCGTTCGATCAGCTAATGAGTATACCAAAAGTCAGGTGGAAGGGAGAGATTGTGAGCGGTAAAATAAGGAAGAAAAAACTGTTAAAAGAAACAAAAAAATCGACTGAAGCAAAAAAAAACCGGACAAATGCGAGTCGGACTCGCGCACCGAGGGTTCCGTACAAACCTGTAGGTATACTTTTGCGTTGACATAGAAGTTTGATTTTGTTACAGCCTAAAGGTATTATAGACCTGAGTATTTGATATGAATTTCAATATAATATCTCTACGCGTTCATGAGGAAAGGGGTAGTAGCTCTAAAATTATTAAAAATATTTTTGTTATAATTATGATGTAACTAAAAATTTACGGTTTTCGCAAATTTTCCTTTATCTGTGCTATAAGACGTTGCTTCGTACCAAATTTCAAGATTCTGAGTTCACGGGAAATACCCTGTAGGTTTTGATTACCTTCCGAGTTTCTAAAATTTGCGGTAATTTGCGGCATAAACGGTTGCATCTTTTGATTGCATTGGCTTATAAGTTTGATTTTTTCACAGCTCCAAGGGACAGTAGACCTAAGTATTTGATATAAATTTTAGCTTGATACCTCCACACGTTCCTCAGAAAAAGGGTCTTGAGAGACGGACAGACAACAAAGTGATCCTTTAAGGGTTCCGTTTCTTCCTTTTGAGGTACGGAACCTTAAAAGCGAAAAGAAAGCTCTATAAAAACTCAAAAAGTTGAATGTTTGTATGTGGTAATGGAAAATGTATTGTAGACCGGTCTATTCTTTGTTTCATTTATTTATTTCACACTTTACCCATACTGATAATTTCTGAAAATCCTTTCTTAGCTGATATTTATATAGTTTCCTAGATTTCGTGAGTGAATGGTATATGACTTTTATTTAATATAGATGAGAGATGTTACGTTTTAATCAGATTTTTAAAAATTAATGCAAGGAGCTGATAGAGCTGACACTATAATTTCAATTGTTAAAGGCACAAGCAAATGTTTCAGCCGGGGTTACAATTTTTTTTTTACCACTTGCAATCTCGCCCATAGAAAAACCACCGCCAGCCAGCTGACTCTTAGATTAGTTATTACTAGTATCGCAATATATAAAAATCGATTCGGGGTAAAACACTATCCATAATTCAATGCTGCCGCCCGGACTAAGAGGTATATTTAGAAGGTTATTCAATGGGTGCATTTAATTACTAGAAGTATATAACAACAGACAATCACCGTGAAGACGTCGATTGAGAGCTGATAATTGCTAAATGATTGATTGATCTACATAAAGCCGGCCTCACACAGTGCGTGTTTTCACGGATGACACCACGGGCTGTTCCAACGGTGCGTATTGGTCCAGATTCAATCGTCGGGCAATTTTGTCAGCGGATCCGACGCATCGCTACGGACGAGCCGCAAAGACGAGCTTGCCTACGTTCGACCGCAATATAACGCACTGTTGGAACTCAGCTTATGAGGGCCATAGAATATTGTTATCTATACATAGTACAAAACAGAGGAGCTCGTTGTTAAGTAACAACTAAGTTAGTAAACCGATCTTTAAGGTTAAGCTGCGCTAGTTGAGTTCAGTCTGTTGTGAGTTTCAATGGTGACCATTATTAACACATCTTGACAGAGGAAGTAAAGCTGTCGGTCCCGGTAGTCATACGAACACCTATGACAATCGTTAGTAGAATTCAGAAGCCCAAAAATCCTGACAACCTATCCCGTCTATCCTCTGGTTAACGGCATTATCCAGAAATTGGGTCGTGGAGATACGATGGCAGTCATCATCAACCCATATACTGTCCCACTGCTGGGCACGGGTCTCCTCTCATATTGAGAGGGATTAGGCTATAGTCCACCACGCTGGCCTAGTGCGGGTTGGCAGACTTCACAAACCGTCGAGAAAAATCTCTAAGGTATGCAGGTTTCCTCACGATGTTTTTCTTCACCGTTTAAGCTAGTGATAATTAGTTATTAATACGCACATGAATTCGAAAAGTCAGAGGTGTGTGCCTTGGGTTCGAACTCGAGACCTTCGACTTGGCAGTCCAATGGTCATACCACTAGGCTATCACTGCTTACATGTATTCGATGGCACACTGTGTGGTACACTGTGTGTGCTTATATTCGATGGGAGTCACTTCGTATAAAATACTAATATTCAACCGCTTCTTGTTCGACTGGAAGCTGACCCCAACAAATGGCTCGTAGGGATACATAGTACGTACTCGTAGGTACGCTGGTTATCTTTTAACTACGCAACGAATTTTGATACAGATTTCAGTATAATTTACATAATTACTTCCCGAAGTTTTTTTATGTATAATACATGAGTGTTATTAGTACATTGCACGTGTAAAGGCGGGGCGGGTGGCTAGTATATGTATATTCCATGTACAAAACATATTTCGAAATGTATTGTTATACGTAGAAAGAAAAGCATCATTATGCTCAAAACAAAAATACATACAATTCGATATATTAAAAAAAGATCTTTAGTCACCGGTCCATTCCGTAATTATCATATTTTTATAATACTCGTGACACCTTTAAGCAGTAGATATTATAGGCAACAAGTTAATTAATGCTTCATTAACTGACATCCATAATTACAAGGGTTAAGCCTCTATTCACTCATTAGAGGCGATACAATAATATTCTATTTCAAGAAATCTATTTCCAGAAATACTGAACTGAGTCTTCTAGTGTTAACTTGATTGAGGTTTAAAACCGAGCTGTTTTACTCACGAGTTACAATAAATGTTTATTGATGTTATCGTAAATTTCCTGAAACACAGCTTTGTATAAACCTAGATCAGGCAGAACGCTTTTATAGTGTTAATTTGAAAAAGTATTTTTTCTTGTAAAGCTAATAAATGACTATGACTAGTTAATATCTACTCCTAACTACCGCAAATATAATGTATTCCATTATTGCCTTAAAGTTTTGAAAATAAATTGTATTAATATTTTATATCTTCTTCATATTGTATCTACCGAAAATGGAAAGAGTAGAAGAAATGAAATGGAAACGAAACGATAACCTAGATTGGCCCAGTATGGCATTTTCTGTAGCGGCGATTAAGTCTTGTGTGGAGGTATCGGGGCGCGTTTGGTATGACAGTAAGATAGGTTCTATCGTCCACTACATCGCACTTGAGAGTCTATAAAAATCTATACACTGAATGGTGAAATAAATTGCTGAAATTTAGTTTGATCTTTACTTGATGGACAGCCATGTTAACTTCTAAAGATTCGATCTCGGCAATACTTGTGTGCAGACCTTGACCCGAGTAACTTACTCGACAAACCACGTTCCCCTTGAATACACACACAATTGATGTAGATTTATTATTGTCAAAGTTCATATCAGTGGAATAGGCCCACATTAAGTGTATCATGTGATCGCGCCGTGATTAAATTTCTCATCAACATGTACTATAGTATACTGATTCAAATAGTACATCATATAACGTTGCAACCAGCAAAGCAACTTCTAATAGAAGAGACGAATTCAAAAATGTGTAGTGTCCCCGACGCCTTTCTTAACTATAACTGCAAAGCCAACAAACAGCATAGTAACTCGTTTCAATTAAAAACTCCTTAATAGTCAACATAGGACGATGACGTGAGATTCATACCATAATAAATCTTGGCCATGACTGTGCTTGATTATGTGTAAAACACTTATCTCGGACCTGTCGAACTGACTGACTGACTCGCATCTTTTTTTCATGTAATTAATTCGTTCACGATTGTTTATGTGGAATAATTTGAACTCGTTGATACACCTTTTTATTATGACTTGAATTGGTTTGGCCTCGTCTGATGTAAAAAAAAACATGAATGATTGAATGCAGTGTTTACAGAAAATGCTAATATCGCAGCCGTTGTTGCGTGGCCCCTGAAGATCGCTTTATTTTTCTTCGTGAATTACCTATAAAGGTCAGTCTGTATGTGTTTCCTCTCTTAGGTCCTTATTTACGCAACGTCCGTTAGCTACTACGTCTTATTTTATTTACAGAAAGGTATTTAACGTCGCGTACCTTTTTTGACCCTAAAAAACAAAATTGTTTAAGATAGACCAAATTAAGTAATTATCAAAAATCTCTTCGCTTCTTCGGCTTCGCATCCAGATGCAATTAACCCTTTGACCGCCACGGACGTCAATAGACGTCAAATAAAAAATTGCTCATGACGCCAACGACGGCATGGCACGTCAAAAATACCACTTTTTATAGTTCATAATAAATATTAAAACATGTTTATAGTGTTTTTTTTACCTATTATTGGAACGAAGTTCCTTATCGCGCGTTGTGAAAGGGGGCTAGACGGAAAAAATTCTTACGAAAAGTTGTCACGACACTTTTTGCTTGTCAACAATATTTGAATTTCGAATTATTGAGTGAATGACAATATTTGAATTTCGCGCGTTGTGAATTGTTGAGTGTATACAGGTTTTTTAATTTTTAATTATTAAATTTAAATGAAAGGAACTTCGTTCCATCCGGGTGTCCCTTGACACCTCTCAAGCTTTTTTAGATATTAGAATTTTTCGCTTGGTGTAGAGAACACAGATTTTGGTTATTGACGTGGCGGTCAAAAGGTTAAAACCGAACTTTTGCGAGCTAAGACGTTGATAAATGTGTTTTCAGTATACAAGAACCTGCTCGTAATGTTGAAATCTTCACTACCTATCGGTAATGGAATGAAACCATAACTAATGTAGCGAGCTGATGAAATTTCAGTTTACGTACCTGCTTCGCAACCTTATACAAACGGTTCTTAAATTTAGTCGCTTTGTGATTGTAACCTTATTATAGAGGTATGTTCGAAATTGTAGGTATTATGCAATTAAAGTACAAAGGAAAGTAAAATTGAAAATTGCTTAATTTCCCGACTTATTTCTTTGTTGAACAGTAGCGTTTTTTACTTACTACGTACCTATCAAGAAAAATATAAGTACAAAGCAATCGCAATCATAACTCTTAAATTGTGTACATATAACACCCAATGAGGAAGAACCTAGTTACGTCATAATATTATTTGACTCGCGTCATTTTCATAAAAAAATACAGGACAAATAAGGTGTTCTGTAATTTTTATACCTTACTAATATAGAAAATGACGTGAGTCACCCTAAGACACAGGCGATAGAGAATACATTGTGTTGTCATGGTAGCATGACAACACAAGCAAGAAATGAATGAATGAATTCTGTAAATAATCTCAACATACAAATCGTAATCAAAGTCAAATTTCGGGATGAGATATGATAGCTCTCTTGACGAACTTGAAGAACAATGACCCTCCAGAGGGTCGTAACAATTGATGTTCTATTGGACTTATGACTTTCGCTTAGCTGAAATGCTTCAACTATATTATTACTATAAGTTTACCGACAACTCGCCAGCTTTGACCTATTATACTTTGGACTAGTTATAAAAACACGTAATACATACCACATCCGTTCAATCCCACCAAGCCGTATCTTCGGCCGCAATTCAACTCGAGGAGGGTATCCTGCAGCAATTCACTTCCATAGAATGTGATAGAGAAGTTGGCAATCTTTATATCCCTTGACCTCGGGTGGACAGCCAAAGAGCCAGTACACGACCTGGCTTCCGAGTTCATCTTGGCCTCTTCTTCGAGCTTAAGGCATAGCGCCTCTGTAACAAGGTTTACTAATAAAGTAAATAAGTAGTGGTAGATGAGAGAATAACAGTAATGCTTATTAGTCAAAGATCTCCCTGTCTCTCCATCTCCCTCCAGCCCCCAACTATGGGGTAAAGTGTAAGGAAAACGCGTTCTATGCAACAACTCAGAATTTAATAAAACTGTATTCTGCGTATATATGTATGGCAACAACAAACAGTATATATTTTGTTATAAAACATTGCAACAAAACTTTGGTGAAAGCATAACTAATGCTGTGTGCCTTTTTTACTTATTTTTTAACAGAACACTGTAGATAACTGTTAGCCAGTGGCCCATGACTCAGTTGTGCCAGATAATGAGATTTCTACATAAAATATTGATTTATTTGTTAGTTATTTCCTTAAGCACAGCCACGACGATGATTATAAGCGAAATGATTTAATTACCTATTACTACTACATGAACACTAGCCCGTCCGTATACGTTTGTGTGTGTGTGCGTAAATATGAGAAGGCTAATATTCGCGTGTGTTTGAACATCGAAAGGGATAATATTATAAGTAAGCAAGATGTGCTACTCTTTCTAATAATTATTTAATGTAATGGATAATAAAAATAATATAATTTTTATTGGTATTATTGCATTAGCATCTGTACACATTGTACAATAGAGAACCATATTGTTTTATTGTCAAGAATCGGTCTTTATATAAAGAATCTTGTTATAAATTCTCTTCTGGCAGGTCTGCTGTAAGAGATTTCTGTTGAAATATCAACAGCAGGTCAAGCTATCCAAAACTGTCCAATTTTCCCAATGGAATATGAACCTTATTGCTTTGTATTAAAATTGAAAACCTTTTAAAAAATAAACTAGCTGTTTCCTGCAGTTTTACTAACATCCTAAAGGGCTTTGAGACAAAAGGTAGTCATGCCTTCTCCAAGGTCTTATCTATCTTTGTACCAAATATCATCAATTCAGTTTAGGTGTCAAAAAAAAAAAAACAGTAGATTGCACCATTCGTACAAAAATACAATCAAATGCACATCATGCGCATGAAGAGAACAATGACAGCCTTGTGCCTACTACGTGCCTCTACTTTTCGTCTGCTTTGACTCTGGTGCGGGGAGGTGAATGTCGCTTCTTTATGTAGTAATAGTAACAATTCCTGAAGTAAGATACTGTGGGCCCAAGTCTCCTATTACAATTGTATGAGAATAGTCCTTCAATGGTACAAAGATCAACAATACTGGTGTGATTGAACAACGACTTTGACACAGTAAAATAGCATAATTGAGTCGCTGATAGTGAAACAAACCAGTAAGATGGTAAAATGTTATTTTAGAAACCAATGTTGAATAAGTCATTATGGATCATTGTAGTAATTATGCTATATAAGCTTTAAGTTCAATTTATATGGCCACAGAATGGGAGGAAACTTTTAGATGATACACAACACGTTTTGGAGTTACATCTAATTCGGATGTTACACAACGGAGATAAAGTTCAAAATACTATGCAACTAACTATACAACTGTATGTAATACATGTTGTTTCGATTTCATTCCGTGGCAATTTAAATTGGCCTTTTCAATAGAGCAGCAACTATTCAAGAAAATTACATGCAAGTCATATACATTATAGTCACTTTAATGCCTACTTAGGTTCACAGATTCAGTTAGATAGGTAGTTTCCATATTGTGTATCGCTAAGCAGATGAGATTTATGATGGTTAGGTAACAAGTGGTTAGTAAACAATAGGTAGGTAGGTAGGTGGTTAGTAAACAATTCATAGTCATAATTGAAGTAACTGAACTAAATATACAAATAAAATTTAAAGTGGGATTGGGTGAAATTACCAAATTTTAATATAACCCTAATAAAATAAATAAAGCTGGCGGAGATAGTTAGTTTCCTGATCAGGAATTCAGATTTAGAATTCCTTCAGCTTTAAAAGCTGAAAAAAGCTTCAATTGAAAAATATAAGAATTAATTAATATGCAATACATGCTTTCACATGTCCAGGTTTGAATTCCTGAAGTAGCAACCTGACCTGGAACCTGTTTGCAGCCAGCTTAAAAGTTTTTATTAATATTAATAAAAAATATTAGTTTATTATTATAATCAATTATAATAAAAAATCCAATCTGTGTGACTCATCAGAATTACTATTTTAATTACTTAAGTGTATGGGACCAGAGCCCAAAACATATTTAGTTTAATTCTGTACTCCGTCTTAGACCCTGTTTGATGTTTCCATCAGGCAAGACAAGGGTCAAACATATACTACTACAAATTGACTATTAAATAGTAGCTTCAAGAATTGGATTCTTGTAAAATTTCTATAAACTTCTATTCTCTGATAGCAGAATTTAAATATAAGAACTGTTATGTTACCAAACTCAGTACTATAATTCACACATTAAAATTTCTAATCTAAATTTGTTATATAGGATCATAGGATAGACATTCTGGCAGTCATTCCAGAATGACCCTAAGTAAAGGACAATAAAATTAGAGCATACACTATGGAGTGATATACAGTTGCCAGGTCGAAACTAACTGACAAAATATGAACCCTAGATATATAATATAGACTTATCAGTAGTGGAGGCTCTTTTTATCAACTGGTAATCATGTGTTAAGTGATTATAACTTAAATCTTACCTACTCTAAATCATATTATTCATAATTTATAATTATGGGTTAAAATGTTGGTGCTATAATGTTTCATTACCTACTGCAATATCACCACCATAAATTATTGGTCTACCTACCTCAAAATATTACCTTATCAAAAATGTTATTATTAATAATTCAAAACATAACCCACATATTTTAGCAGACAATACTATGCTAATTGGTGATCCATGTGCTTTGTTTAATAAATAGATCGGATATTTTTAACTTCCGGTTATGATAACGATCTATCATTGAATACAAGATGATGGTTTCATACTTCCACAACTTTCTAGTATTTGCAAAAAATCAACTCAACGCAGAAAACTACATCTGCTAGGATATAAAAAGATCAAATTTCACGGTCGTATTTACCTTCTGCGGTAAGCTCACGTTCTTCCTTAGCGTTTCCGTTAGTAGCCGATCCATTCTCCTCATTGGTTACTCTGGCTACAGGCTTCTTATTCCTGCTGCTCGCCTGCTCTTTCTTCTTCTGTTGAGCCCTTTTCTTTGCGTCAGACGGCATACTGGCTACCTGATCAACGCCAAATTTATATTACACGAATGCAAAAAATAAAGAACGGTGCGTCTTACTTGCGTTCAACTAAACGGCCACGAGAATTTCACAAAATAAAAGAAATAAACTTTGAAACAATCTCTTTTCCCTATTCACGTGTTTATAGTGGAATAATTAGTATTACCTTTATTACTTTTATGGGATGATAAGCAAGTCGTCAGCGTCTACACGTGCTGAACTAAAAGAAAGACATTTGATTGAAAATTCACAGATGAACAAATGTCAACCAAAGACAATAATTTATGATTTTTGTGAAGTGGTTGCAATGCAATGTTTCGCAACCCGTGAATTTGCAAACTTGCAACACATTGACATTTTGGCGGGAAGTTGAAATTTAAAGCCAGGTAATGTATACTCAAGTCGTTCGCAAACATGCGAACATCTCGAGCTTAAATTACCAATTTAGTTATGGCAATAAAGATGGCTGACGCGTCTGACGCGATGATGGCAGCAGATCTTAAAACATATTACATGTGGCAGCACTACTTTTTTGATAGAATACCCTAGAAATTTTACTATTATTTAATATGACTATTCGTAGATGAGTGGAGTAGTGACGGGGTATGTTGGACTCGCGTCGATTAAGTACACAAGTTTCTGTGATTCTGATTGAAATTTTATTATAGGTATAAAAACTTACTTTAAATTATTGAAAAAAGATGATCCTTTAATTTTTCCTTCCTGATAGGCTGATAGGCATCAATTTGTATATCGGGTTGCCACACGTGCTATATAGGCACCCTCACTTTTTCCAGACAATTTTTTGCTGAACCATAGTCACGGTTAAAGTACCTACCAATCGGCTATTATGGCTATAAGTCTAGTTTAAGTTGACCTATCATTGTAAAACCCTATAATCCTATATAATGCGAAGTCAGCTTATACAGGAAATGTATAGCTTTATTTTTAGCCGACAACCGTTTAAACAAACCAAAAACGTCTGGAACGCACCTATCCATCCTGTAGATACCATAGGAGGTACAGTGTGGCAAAAAAGAGTCTGACGTGGACTAGCAGAAACTAAAACATATTATTTGGGACAGCAGGTGCAAAACCACGGAAGAGTAGTTTGTAAATACCACGTATCTTCATTATTAGAATTTTTACAGGATGAAGAATAAATGAAATTATGCGTATGTAATAGCTTTTAAATCGCATGCCGTTTCATCGAAGCAGTAACAAGTCATTCTATTGGTTCCCAGGCTGTAAATTATAAAGTTGTGGACAGCAAGTTTTGTTTTAGAATAAAGTGCACTGGCGTTGAGTGAAGGACACAAGTTGACTGCATGAAGATCTGCTATTAATGCATAACTGTATCGTCTCTTTCTGTGCTGCTTCTTTGTTTTTTTTCATACCACTAACAACCATACGATCACGTAATGGCAAGCGGTTACCGTAGCCTATAAACGCTTGCAACACCAGGGGTGTTGCAAGCGCATGCACGATGCCAACCCTGTAAAAATATTTTCCCGTCCTTCTTGAGGAACCCCATGCTGTAGGCTAGGCTCTAGTATCTCTGAAAAACCCCGGCAGGAAGCTGATTCCACAAGATAAGCGTGCGTGGGAGAAAATGCCTCTTGAATCGTAATAGTCGTCTCTCATATCCAATACCGAACTATCTTGCCTTTTAGTATGCCCAAAGGTAAGGAGTTTGCTTCCAAACAAGCAAACTCCTTACCTTTTTATCATTTACTTTTAAATATGAGCTCTTTATTTTAGTTTCCCATGTCCGTATATATAATGTACTCTGTGGTTTCCCATATCTGTTATTCACTGACGGTCGAGAAAATCTCTAATGCATGCAGGTTTCCTCACGTTTTTCTTCACCGTTTATGATATGATATGATGATATGATATATTTATTTGCGAGAAATGTGGTTAAAATAAGGTGTTACAAATATAATTTTAGCGCAGCACATTTCACCATTCCGGTATGCAAAATGCAGTAAATGATAATAAAACTAATTTTAAAGTACACATGCAGTAACTCAAATACTATGCTTAATTTAAACATGGCAAAAAAAAGAGTAATAACCAATACATGGCGTTCTAAAGGATTACAATTCAAAAAATTCTCTAATACTATAGAACGTGTGTTCTGTTAGCCATAATTTTAGTACTCTTTTCATTCTACGTATTGGTAACTCACGGATAGATTTAGGCTCTTTATTAAATACTTTATTAAACATCACATAACAATTATTTTGGAATAGTGATGACCTTTGATTATATACTTGTCTAGATGCCACATTGACACGTACAGAACGGCCCAAATAAAGTCTACTAAAATTGGTAGACTCTCTTCTCACTTACGTCAGTGTCATTTGGATCACTTCAGGGTGTGGAGTTCTCGAAAAATAATTCATTATGTCGGTATGTGCTGTCAAATTGTGTCGCAATTATGTGGGAAAACCGTATAATTACACTAAGATCACATTACATCGGTAAGTTTTGTTATTTAACCTCTATTATTTTATGAAAACATGATTTTTCAATTCGTTAATTTGTAGGTTCGACAGATTAGCCGGTGTTGTCAATTTATTACAAGGGAGATTTGGCGAAACTATGGGAGATAAAATGCAAATATCATCATCTTTCGATCAGGAGAAAATTTTATTATTTTAATAATTACCTACATAATTTATTTGATCAGTAAATGATAACTTGCCTTCACAAAATAAATGAAGTCATTCACTAAATAGTATTTTTGTTAGTTCTTTCTAATATTTTGGGTTTCAGATTTCTTAAGACTGGAGAGACATTATACAGCGGACACGAAATAAAATATAAAAAAAAAACTATTTCGAAAACAAATACAAAGAGATGGATTTTGATCTATAAATTGCTGTATATAATATTTCATTGTATTTATTGTTTTTATTAAAATAAATAAAACACTAATCTACAAAATAATTACTTTATTCAGCCTATTTCGTTTAACTGTCATCCCATTAAATAATGGAGAAAAGGTAAGTTAATAATTTGGAGCAGGCATCCCTAAACACGCACACCTTGACAGTTGGACTACAATAAGTACACAAGCGGTACTCACACATATCACGCAATTTGGCCCCAGTTTTCGCGTGTCGTTTGTTTGCATTGCTCCATCTAGACAAGTATATAATCAAAGGTGATGACTAACAGGTAGGCATGAGTAATCTAGTAGGATCTCTTTTGCCAATAATGGAATTGTCACGAGCATTTATAAACTGATATGAAAACTTTTTTACATGGACACAGATATTGAAAATATACAATTCTACTAGTGTGAGTAATCGGTTTTTTTTAAAAAGGGGTCTACATGACTCCATTGGTCCGACATCGCAGAAAGCCCGTACTCATTTTTTCTGACTGATAAAAGCCTTATTTACATCAGTCATCAGTTTAAGCAAGTGAACATTAATTAATACGGACATGATTTCCAATTCGAGGCCTTCGAAGTTCTTTCTTCTTGGCAGTACAATGGTCCAGTCATACCACTAGGCTATCAATGCTGGATGTGTACTTAATAATATGGCATAATATGGTTCAAGTCCAAAATAAACAAGATTTGTTTTATTTATTGCTTTATTCAGGTAAATATCAATTAACAGCCAATAAATATTTATTGAAATATTTCAACAAAATACTTATTCTTTTACACAGAAATATATTATAATGATTTAAAAACTTGAGAATAAGGCTTACTGCGTTTATATTGCGTTAGTACTTTATTAATTATTAACAGGCAATTTTTAATAATATAAAGGACACTGGTTTTAGTAACATGTTGCTTATATCTTACCTACCTACATCTTTATTCAACATGACTGTCGTATTCGTCTTGTTCTACACCTATGTGTTGGTAGAGTTGGTAGAACTTAAAAAGTTCCCGTCAAGTTTGAGCCCTTGCTACTCAATAAATTGTTCTCTTATTACATAATATAACACGATTGAAGCTAACTGTTACACATTGCGTAGCTATATTGTGTATATGTTACGGGTAATGCGATTGAGAAACGTAGATTGAGTAAACTTAGTTTCACCCGGGTTAACTTAGAATCACTTAAGCTACTTGAGAAAAGTCCGATTAATAATTGAAATACCTAGGTCTATCCAACACTGGCTGGGAAATGTTGTCCTACTTATTATCTTCGGTTAGAGCTAGGTTTAGTCTTCATGATACCGGTCGCCTAAGGTTAGGTAAGTTTATTATTCTAACATTACCCAGCCACTGTTGGGTAAACCTAGGTGAGTACAGGTAAATCCAGAATTAAATTTATTTTAATTATTATTCGGACATTACCCAAAACTCCTTATGGATTCAAGGTAAACCTAGGTTTACTGAATCTTTTAGCATTGCCCGTAACATAAACAATAACAGATGTATAGGAACATTATACAATACAGAATAATTAATCATTCTCTCATATAAAGGCCGTTAAATTATTGAAATTTGAACATTACATCGACGACAAAGGTCTTGGAGAGAATATATTTATTAGGTACCTACTTATACTATGGACTGAAGATTAAATGCATTAGTAAATATATTTTCTTTAAGTAATGCTTTGTTAAGGTACTTGATTCGTTCTATACCTATGAGGTGAAAAACAACTTTTTAGCCCTCCCACCTATATGCTGACCGCCTAAGCATACATTTTCATCTGTAGGAAACGCAGCCCAGCCTTACTTACTCTTTTACAAAAGATGTAAATATAGTTGTTTTTAGACAGAGAGTAGGTATTACTGAAGTCAGCAAGCCAACATATAGACAGGATATTGAATACCTATGTCTTACAATACTTAGGTACAGACGCCAGAAGGTCAAGCTATCCAAAACTGTCAAATATTCCTAGTTGAAAATGAACTTTATAGTGTTGTATTAAAGTTGAAAATCTATCAAAGAAATCTGACAGATTGTGGTAACTTAATGTGCTGGCCTCTATACAACAATATAACATTCTATAATATTATTATTATGTTACGGAAAAGGTTAACTAGCCAAACTACTTTTCAATGCACACAACAGAATTATCTATAATATTTCACTCTTATCAAATTACAAAAAATAGCAGTTATTTGTATAAATATATATCTAACCAAATATGTCCAGTAATATGGTTCCCTTGTTTATTTTACTAAGTAAATTGTGTATAAAGGTCTTTCTAATGCAATCTGCATCAGAAAGCATTGCATAACTACGTATAAATACCACCAATAATCCAGTGTTCGTTATAATAAGCGATACCGATACTGTAAGAAGGTAACCTACTCTTTCGATAGTATAGTTAGAGCATACTAGAGCATCCTAGACCAGCTGAAGGCATGCGATAGCAGTATCAATCGTGTATGTGAGTTAAGACTAGGTTAATCGATGTATTCCCGTTGTCCCCATTCAACGGGGACAAAGAATTCAATAAAAAAAATCATATCAATTTCTGTTGTCAATTGACGGTTTACCTGTTATCGGAGACAATTTAAACATTATAAAATAATTAAAGTTTGTCATTACATCAAGAGACGTTTAAGGAGTTTAGTCAGTAGGTAGGTATTGGTAATAAAAATGTTATTAAAAAAAACCTATCCAGAACGACAAAGTGTCAATGGGGACAACGGGAAGGAAATTTAATAACTCCCCGTTGTCCTCATAATGGGGACAGCGTCAATGGGGACAATGGGAATAGACCGGTTAATCCTGATAACAGAGCTCCTGTACACGATATCGTACATAGTTATGATTATATTCATATCTGCTATCTACATCTTGCGCTTTTTCAGGTGCACCAGGTAACGCAAAATAACAAACCATGCTTACATAGATATTATTTTCCACGTATTTTTTACTTAGACACATTAAATTAATGTGTCTAAGTATAGTGTATAGGCAAAATATGGCAACATTAATCCTATGTATATTCAGCTATATATAGTAATTTGAAAATTCTACCTAATACTCAACATTATAAAGAGAGGAAAATTTTACTAATATTATTCTAGTATCTAAAGGGATAAATATTAAAAAGGCTAAAGACCATTCAAAAGCCTAATTAATTAAATTATTTGTTCATCAATAATTATTTAACAAGATTTTACGATATAATTATATTGGAAGAAATTTAAATTAATGACTAACTTCGTATATAATATTTAAATGTCTTTGCGATTAAAAATAGTTTATTGCATAAAATAGGGACTTCACCTAAAACCAATTCTATGTATATCTAAAGTGCAAGCAGCATTTTGATTCATAAAACTCTATCTCCTATATTTAAAAAAAATGCTGCTCGCTAAGCGCATCATTTGAGAACGATTGGTAAAAGTTTTTATATTTAAAAAGGTTCGAATTTTCGAAAAAATTTCGAAAAAATTTTGGTTACATACGGAAAAAAAAAGGTGCATTTTTCTATGTGATTTATAAATCAATCAATCGATACGTCTATCGAGTCAGATAGTAATAAAATGGAGTACCTATTTAAATGTATAAAATACTTTACTTTTAAATAACGGAGTTCATAAGTGCTCTTGCATTGATTTTATTATTTGAAAAATAATTGATGTCATCGTGCAATAGAAGAACAGAAGCGTTGGTAGCTTAAATTGGAGCATATAGGCCTTCTATAGATTTGCATTGTGTTGTACGTACCTACTTAGTAACTGACTACTCTAGTTAAAATAAGCTCTAATGTTAGTAAGATTAGGGGGTAGGCACATTCCCCTCATAGAAGCAGTATGTAACTGACATCCAGACAGTTAAATGCTACATCTATGATTCCTATAGATACAGTCGCAAATGGAATATGCATCCACAAAAAATATTGTTCTGTTCGACATAAAACTTAGCCTAAAGCTCATTTAGACTACATCAACGAAATTATCGATCCTAAACCTAAATTTTGAATTATTTGCATTGTTTTTATTGCTGAAATCGACGCAAGCGCAGGTATAATACGTTAACATCAAGTCGCATCGAGCTTTGTATGATTTTTTTGAGATCATAGTTAATACAAATTTTACTTCACCTACTTGGAAAGTGACCCATTACTACACTAATACCGGGGGAGAAAGCTCTTTACAGCTCTAGACACTGCCCTCTTTAGTACACGCTTGTATTATAGAGGTCAGTAGCTCTGGAACTGTAGTTTTTCTTTAATACAGATGAAATATGAAGGCCGGTATTCGCGACGCGAATAAGTTTCTTTTAATATATATATTCGAAACTTCTTCGATGAGATCTTCGTAAAGATTAGATTCCTTTGCCGCGGTCTTTTCTGTTTTATCATTTTCAGCCCAAATCGATTGCGTTTTGGAATGTGTCGATGTAATTTGCATATCAAATTCAAAATCATCGTCTGAAGAGCTGTATGGTACATACAATAGTAAGTCGTAATATTCATACTGAATCACTGTCGAATTCGGACAAAAAGAGAGAAAGTATTTCGTATATCACATACCTAACTTGCCCGTCTGTGATACCTTATAATGCATATTTGAAGTTAAAATAATTATAGCATCTTCACTTCTTAGAAAGCCAAGAAATGTTTATAATAATTTTTATTTTCCTCGTAGGTGAAGTAAAAAGTACTGTTTCACTAGGGGGGAATGTACAGATTACCAATTCGTGTTCAAATATACTTGTTAGGCAATCTGTCACTTTCTCTCCTTGTTGAACAATCTACTATTATCAGCAATTATCAGTGTGTAAGCCATAGAAACATTTTATTTGCAATTTTATTAATATCTGTTTCCTTCACAGATGTAGTGTTGGACTCAAGATGTGATAGGTATTGAACTGACTGGTCAGTTCAAAGTTTAAAACTACATCTACGGCTTCATTTATGTCATTGTTGTAAAGCCTTATTTTTGATTAAATTTGTGATTTTATAAAATTTATTCCAAACGTTTGCTTATATTAATCACAGCTCGTTCCTCACCACGTGTATATTATAGCTGATCACATAAAGAAAATACACTTTTTGAACCAGTTCTACTTTAACATTGAAATCGTCTAAGTATTCTATATTTCATATAGAACAATAGCAAGTTTTCTTTTAAAACAACTGCACTCTTTCAAATTAGTTATGTACCTTTTGCTACAAACTGGTAGGATTGTAGTCAACAAGGACGGCTAATTCGATAGAGCGCTAAATGAAAATAAAAGAAATAAAAAAAAATACATAATTTATTGTAATCACAGTTATGTCAGTATGACCGACGTTGCGTCGGTATGTAATTTAATTCACTCTACCTGTTCAATTTTAGGACAAAATTAAACCATGTCACAATTACAAGCTTAAAAGAATACAATATTCGTTCGAAACAATTAAAATAATTGGAATATATCACGTACATAGAATAAATAAGACTTAACATGCACAAGAGCTATGTACAACAAAATGCAATTTGCTAATATGCTTAAATTAGAATGTGATACGAGTTTGAGCTCGAGCGTTGGGGCGGTACGGTCGCGACGGGGCGTGCGCGTGCCGGCCGTGTGACGTCAGCAGCGGTAGTCTCGCGGCACGATCACGTCATATTAACACCGAGCGAGCGGCTCGCGTACTCATACACCACGTACGAGATGGAGACGGCCGGGATCACCTTGATGAAGTTCGGCGTGATGCCCCTGTACAGGCCCATCAAGCCCTCGCGTCGAATTATCTCACGGAATGTACCGCGCATAGTACCCTCCGCGCCATGTGCTGCTCTCTCTGGAAAAACGAAACAATATTCCAATAAGTATGTAGAAGTATAATTGACGTTTTTATATACACTGATTAGTGAGAATCTGAATACAGACATAATCTGCGGACAAGGAAACGCAAACTAACGCTGTTATCTGTGCGAAGACACGACATAAATTCGATAACGTTATCGGGTAGGGCGTAATATGGAATTTTATAACTAGAAAATATTTATTTTTTCGTGATTACGCAACATACATTAAGGCTGATGCACTCGTTTAATTCACTAAACGCAAATTTTACTTAGACGTAAATTTCCGAAATGTCTATTAAAATCGGAACGATAAACATTTATTACAAAATTCTATTAGGGATAGTGTTAATGAGTATCTCTGTGATGGGTTAATTAATTAATTTATACTTAGCAGGATTAAAGACTTTATTGGAAGCAATTTTTACGGTTATGAGGGTATCTTTCAATCCTATCTCTTTATATCGCTCGTACTTTTAAGAGAGTTAGGACATAGCGGTAGTAATTCCACTCAAATTGGAACTGCCCGACTAGGGAAGTACGTCCGCCTTGCAGAAAATCGAATTGAAATAACACAGCTTTCGGCTGTTTTGTGTTCCTTACGGTGAGCAAGGTAGCCAGTGCTCCGCGAGGAAAAGTTGTGTTGGCAGTGGGGGGACTTTGACCCTTATACTGTCAACCCAACCCAACTATTCATCTTTCGTTTTACAGGGTCGGCAACGTGATACCTCTGGGGTTACAAGCGTCTATAGGCTCCGGTAACCGCTTACCATCAGGTAGGCCGTATGCTTACTTTCCACCTTAGTGGTATAAAAAAAACAGTATTCATTACAGCTTCAGCTTCAACTTCACTTTCATTTACCACGAGCATTCAAAGATTTAACATCTATTAACTTATTTGAAAAAAGACTGAATTTTTCCTTTGCTTAATAACTTTAAAATCTTAGCATGGAAAATGCCAAAAAAAATACAAAAAGATTATAAAGGTAATTTAGTAGGTAAGTACTAAAATGTTATAACAATATTTCAGATTATCTCAGAATTTTTAAATTATTTTTAAATTTTTATAACTCATATTCGTGCAAATAAATGTTCTTATTCTTAATCAGTGCCTAATGTGTAGTTCACGAATAGCTGCGACTAAATTCATAGTGCTGTGTATTTCCAGTGGTTGAAGTTTTTAAAGAGAGTTCCACTCAATGGAGTGGAACTCTCTCTCAGTCGTGGGTAAATGTACTTAGTTATCTAATGGTATGTGACTTCGACTTCGCGTAAACTTAGTAACACAATTTTTACTGGGTTGATTTCACGACATTGAAAGTAATAGACTAGTACACAATATTTTATACAAACACTGTAAGTAGCGCCCTATATTTACCAGGGATGTGCCTTAATAGGAATTGCACAGGGGGATTCTGGGATGGTCTATTAAGAGGAAACAGAGTGATGTGCTTATGCGTCCATTTGCTGATAGTGATAGTGGGTAAGAATCCCACACACCCCGGTCTAACCCCCGTAGACCGATAGCCTTCTGAAGGATTCCCCTCATAAACAAAAAAAAAGTCCCTAGATCAGATTTCCGGGATTTCCCCTACTTCCCCGGGATAAAAAGTAGCCTACATGTTATTCCCGGTCACATACCATTTTTACTCGATTTTGCGTGAATGAATAATAAACATCCAAACATTCACATTTATAATATTAAAATGATAAATAATAAAATACGAGTATATCCGTTACGCATCGGAGCCCACACGCGTCAAGTTGCATTCGGTCATTATTTGACCTACATTGACACATATCGAATGTCAGCTGGTCAACAATCAAGTAGTGATTTGATTGGTTAAGAAGGTTAAAGTGATCTGCCCTTATGTACTGCATAACATGATTACCTACTTGAGTCATATTTTATTGTGGGTGATGTCTTTTGCGTAGACATTTTAACGAATAGGTAAAGAATAGCTCTATATTTCGCTGAATTGCGTATGGGTATCCGCTAATTTAAGGAAATTCTATGGTATTGGAAAAGATAAAACCAATGCAGGTATCAACGCGGGACTAACGCCACTACACGAAGGGTTAGGCAGAGGTGTACCAATGTACACCAACAGTTTACCAGTATGTTTAGGTCCCATGTTTAGACGACACCCCTATAGCTAACCGGGCGCAAATTCAAACTCGGAGCTGCAACTGTAATTTTTTTAGAAAAACACTAACACTGCTCGACCTGGGAATTGAACCCAGGTATTCAAGCGTAGCAGTTGTTACGACTAGTAGACTAAAGAGGTAGTTAACTAAGTTACAGAAGCAAACATTACTCTTTGAATTGATTGTTAGAACGACTGATTAAAGTTCTAATATCTATGTACTTTCTTTATGTTGTGGTCTATCATTTATTGAATTTGGTACCTTAGCTTTAGTATTTAAACATTATTCACCTTGAGCTTGCAATCTCGTCCGCACCAACGCGAGGGGGTAGGAGCAGACCTGTCCAAGAGTGCAGGAGGTACTGCCACACGCCAGCAATAGCAACATCCCTGGCTGCTCGTTATGCGCTTGATACTTGCTAATGTACTTCTTTTTCAGAGTTTCGTAAACGGCCAGATCTATTCCCGCGTACGGCACTATCCCCAAAATATTTGGAATGTATCCTTTGTAGAAACACCTTAATCCCTCTCTTAAATAAATTTTTTTAGCGGCGTCCACTATCCCATTATATTGCCCAGTCTTTCTTAAAGCTAATCTTGTTTTCAAAACTTCTAAAGGGTAGATCATGGTTTGGCTTATTGCTCCAGCTGTAGCACCGGCCAGAAATCGCTCGTGGATCTCCAAAGGGTGATTGTTTCTCGTATCTGCACCTTTAATGAGTCGTTTTACTTGTTCATAGGCAGCAAACTTAATGGCAGATTCTGGTGCTATTTTGATAACATTTATACCGTTCCCTCTCCATAATCCACTAATACCACCCTCAGTTACCATTCTTGTCAAACACCCGTACATATTTTCCCTCATGGGGTTAACCTGGAAATGGTCAATAGATTTCATTAAATTCCTTGTATATTTGGCTGTAGATATTTTGTAGGCGAGCAGGTTCAGTCCTTATGAATATTTCTTACTATGTGCATTATGATCCGGTATGCTTTAGTTTCCTGTGTTTATTATCACATTTAATCATAATGTTTGTTGGTAGTGGCATACATCTACGGAAAGAGGAAAACTCAAGCGTTTTTTTCGGAAATGATATGAATTGTTTTTTAATTACACATTGAAAAAAAAATTTGGTATTCAAATAAGTTTAAAAAGGAATAAGTTCAGTAATCAGTCTTTTGGGCATAAAATACTTGTTTTGGTTATTTCAATAGTTATACCACTTTAATTCTATGGTATATAATGTCTTATTAGAAAAATTTAAAACCTGGCCTGGTTTACACAATGTTTTTTTAAAATTAATATCTTCGAACAAAGTATATTGTTTTGAAAAATCACTTATTTGCCTATAACTAGGAAACTAAAGCATACAGGAGAAAATATGCATATGGACTAACCCTACTCGCCTGAAAATCACACCCTTCGCCAAAACAGCCTGTAATAAAACACCTACGTAAAGTCATTGAATTTTAGATTCGAAGCGAATAGTTTGTAGTATATTTTATGCTGACAAAAAGGGCTATCGTTTTTAAATATGATAGCCCTTTGATATGACCATGGGATTGCTAAGTAATAAGTCTGATGTCCGAATTGAAGGACCCCTGTTTTTTCGAAGTTATGTATACTTATTAATAAATTAATTAATCACTCGCTTATAGCGGGAATCAAAACATCGTGACAACACCGACCTGCATGCCTGAGACTTTCTCAATGGCGTGTGAAGTCTGCCAACACGCATTGGGCCAGTGTTGTGGACTTTAGCCTAACCTAACCTCTGTCATTCCGAGAGGAGACCCGTATCAGTGGGACAGTAAAATGGGTTCATGATGAGTTTTAGTTAGCTTTTGTGTTTTACGATACCATTGTGTTGGTTCAATAATTAATATACACATTATCGAGTGAGAATAAATTAAAGAAACACATTTATTTTATTTTGTTCTCACTCACATCAAATCATAAATTATATTTAAGTTAATTTATTGTTATTTGAAATGAATTTGAAATTATCAGTAATTGATAGTATTTCACATATCAATGATACTACATAATTTAATAAACAATGTAGTTCACGGTGGACCTCACTGGACCTTTAGCATGAATTGAAGTTTCTGAAAACAGGCTAGAAGTAGTACATACTAGCTGTTGCACGCGGTTTCACCTTCATCCCAAAAGGCTTTTTGAGAAAAAGGTAGCCTATGTCGTTGCCCAAGGTCTGATCTATCACTGTACCAAATTTCATCAAAATCAGTCTAGAGGTTTAGGCTTGAAAGCTTAATAGATAGACAGTTATACTGTAAGTGTTATTTTTGCCTTTAAAATATTAAATTAGGGAAAATAGGGAGGAATAACCCCTGTTTAAAAATGAACATACCTGTAGAAATACTTTTAATCTATCCAGAGGTGCCGTACAGGTCCGGCTCACTGCTCCCGCAATGCCTCCAGCCAACAGATGGCGCCACCATTTGCCCGTTTGTAACTCGCTTTGAGTGAAGTCATCGGGCACATTCATATCCTCACCGATGTCTAGGTACTGGAAATAAATAAAATTACATCAGCATCATCACGAATTGTGTATAGCTGTCGTTAACAAAATAATTTTAACTGGGTCGAACCGGTCGTCTATGCACCGATTTCTACAACGGCTATTTTATGATCGTATAATTGACACTTGTTCAGCTCTTTATCGCATAGAAACAGCTATATACAATTTCTATCAGGGCTATAGATAATCGTAATGAAATGTTCAATTTAGCTAACGTTAATAATACAATTAAAATATGAAAATGGGTCCTGCATACACCAAAGGAGTAGATACTATGACAATGACAACAAATCAAAACCGCCCTAAATTAAAAAAAAACTAATGTTTTAAGTGTTACTTAAATTTAAGCTTTATGTATGAATCATAAGCTACATAAAACATTACAGTAATATTATATATGTCTCGATATTTCACCGGCACAGGATCGACCTCGTCTACGTCATCTCTTCTCCTGGTGTACCATAACTTGTTTTTGTACTTAAGTTCTTCGTCCTGCCGTAACAATGATTGTATAAATTGATTTGCTAGTAAAAATAATTATTATAAAATATATAATTATAATAATTATTATCGTCGATAATCTGACGATAGACTTCGCTAGTCAATTATGATACTTTTAACAGACGGTCAATAGCAAAAGGAGGATTTTTAATATTATCCATAGGTACGGTTTCAATAAGTAAAACTATCTAATACAACATCATATTTTTTATTAATTTATATAGAGTTATATAGAGATTAGTAGATTTATTATCCTCAATATCGATATATGTATAAATTAAATACAACAGTGAACACTAAATTTCATGAAAGATAACAATAAAACTTCTTATGTTTGGTACCTATATTCTAACTGACCGCTGCACACAACGATTAAATCATTCCCTTCATCAAAATAAAATATTCAAAATCTAAATAGTCTACCATATTGAAAGTAATAAGCCCCCACCAGCCTGCTGGGCTGACCCACACCTGGCCAGCCCAGCAGGCTGGCGGGCTAAGCTTTTAAATGAACAGTAATTACCGCCGCATTTCTGAAGTGGCACAGCGTTCTAGGATCCCAGTCCAAGGTCAGTGTTACGAAGGTGATATAAAGTTTCCAAAGCATCGTATTATTCTTGAGTGAGCCTGCATAAACCAAAAATTTCATCATATTCTGGGTCGACCTACACATTGTCGACAACTTATACTTTCAGAACCCGAAAACTAGCATTGTAAATATTTTGAATTGTTTTATGGTCGAACACGAGCGTCCGACAGATTGATTGTGTCAATAAATGACAACTTTGACAAAATTTTCTTTTTGTGTGGCGTCCATTTAAAAAAGTTTTATTGAAAACTAAATTAGTAATGACGTTTGGTATCGGACGAGTAGTTTGAAAGTTTCTCAATAAAGCATAATTATAAAACGAATTTCAAATCCGCGACTTGATTTGGCGAAAGTATCATGAGAAGATTCGATTTCTTAGGAAAAAGTATTCGTGAGAAGCACCACAGCTTTTACTTAAGAGTATTTTCCTAAATCGGGCTTCTGCTGAAAACTAGAGTCCAAGCTCTTGATCGACATTGTTTATTTTACATTCACGTGAGGCCTTGAGTTCAGTGTGTCGCCCGCCCGCCACGAAACCGTGTTCGGATCCGGTTTCGCAGATAAGAGTGTAGGTTTTAAAGGTGTTTAAGAGCTAACTACTAATTATAATGATTAATGCTGATTTATTCTTTAGTAATTCTGAGAATTGCCGATTTCTATTGGGTTAAATCCTTTAAAATTTCCTTAGATATGATAGTTAACATTATTTACCTAATAAAATAAATAAATAATAAAAAAAACTAAGTAAAGATTTTTTTTCTTGTAAGTAGCTTCTTTTGTATCCCACTGCAGGGCAAAGGCCTTTAAGGATCTTAGTCCAGGACTCTATCCTGAGTTTCTTCATACCACATTGGCAAAAAGCCATCAAGATCTCGCCAATATCTCCTTGGCGGACTTCGCCCACGAATATCGTAATAATATGTATAAATTTTAGCAAAAGGAAAATAAATACCTATTATGTTCAATATACTTAGTATACATGCCACGTGGTAATTGACCTTAAAATTTGTCTGACAATTAGTTTTGTAGTGAACGATAAAAGATAATGGTTCGTGATTAAATTATCTTCACTGCTACGTAGTCACGAGTTAACGCACCTACTGACCTAGAAAATAATAGACTAAAATAATATTAGTGTCGTATGGTCAACGAATAGAACGGACCTAATCATCAATTATAGTAAAAGTCTAAGGGTTTGTATTAGGGGCATGCGTAAATTTACCGCAGTGGTACAGGGTAGTGTGTACAGACGCTAGCAGGTCAAGCTATCCAAAACTGTCAAATTTTCCCAATTGAAAATGAACATTATTCCTTTGTGAAGTTGAAAATCTATCAAAGAAATTTGACAGATTGGGGTTGAGCTTGATGTGCTGACCTCTGTACCTTATTGTTTCTTGTCAATGGAGCAATCGCCACTGTTCCAATACCCTGCCTTCCGCCCCGCATTAGGCCAGCGTGGTGGACCAGCTTAAACCCGCTCAATCTGAGAGGAGACCCGAGTCCAGCAGTGGGATATTAAAAAAATATATAATTAATAATAAATAAACTATTATATTCGATACAATTCTATTGAAACTATGGGTCCGGTAAATAGTGTCAAGGGTGATCGTCAGTGGGTTAGCATTCGGTTGAGATGTATTGCCTAATACCGCAAGGTTACATACTATGGCAATGAATCATTCAATTGCAATAGTGATGATTAACAATATGTATAATGATTAATTTTCTTTGAATACTCGATATGTTTCTTGTTTAATTTATTACTAGAGAAATATATGTTTCTTGTGTTTTCAATAGTGATTTTGGGACTACATGATTTCGGAGCAGCCTAACGGTTTTTTGATACCTTCCAACGGGGTGAATAGAAATGCAGAGGTGAATCGAAATAAAAGTTCAAAAAGGAAGGGATTTTCAGCTTAGATTATTACAGTTTGATGCCAACAAGGTCTTTTAATGGTTTATTATAATTTAGGAACAATAATAGAGTCCCTTTTTTCCAACAAAATATAATAATTAAAGCGAAAAATCCCTTTCATATTTTTGTTTCGATTCACCCCTGCATCCCCCTGTTTGACTGTACGTTAATTTTAAATCATTTGGGCCCGATTTCATGTTTCTATAACGGAGATCCACCAATGTAGCCGAGAGGTATTTAAGTCCAAATTTTATTCAATTCGTTTAAAAGAGAAGATTTATGTTTTGAAAGGCACATGTCATCTACATATAAAATATGACTGCTTTGTTAGTCTAGTGGTCCTGAGCGCTACGCTAGAGGTCCTGGGGTTGTATTGACGGATCCCATGGCCATGACTATAAGGCAAGTTAAGGAACGTGCCGCTTTTACCCTGCCACCTTCCCGGTGGCGAACGATCCATGAGGATTTCCCGTACTATAAAAAAAATTTCGACCAGTTTTATTGGATTTTCTATGAAATTCTAACTCACGCTCACGCACTCAAGCTGCTACTGAGCAGCTCAGAGTTTGGATTTGTGCCCGGTTAATGGCAAACGGCTCGGCCCCATTACATGGGACCTGAACGTACCGGCGAACTGAGGGTGTATATTGGGTACACCTCTGTCTAACCCTTCATGGAATACAGACAAAGTCACAAATTCAAAGTCAAATGTTTTATTTCAATTAGACCATTAAAATAGCACTTTTTAAAAGTCAAAACTATCTGCACTTTGTAACCCTTCGGGGAATACAGACGTGTTATGTTTAATTTACAAATAAAAAACTTATTTAAAAAAGTATACTTATTCCCGTTTACCTCTCAGCTGCATAATGTAAAGAGAAGGACATCGGAAATAATGGTGCACCTGTTCTTACAGGTGTTCGTAACAGGTCCTCAAATAATCTCTATACAAACTTGTATTAAAAGAATTGTCGTTTTGCCTCTATTTATTTCAGGTTCTTATTGACCAAGCACCCTTGGAATTAAGATCTTAAGAGGGATCATTGACTTGCCATGCAACAGGTTGAACCTGTCAGGTTCAACGAGTTTGCAGAAAAATATTTTGGTTTATTATTTTGAACAGGTATCAAAATACACGTCACTAGTGAAGCCATTTTGATTAAATATTATATTAATATTTTTTTTTTACAAAAGTTTGTCAATAAATTTTATTGGAAATCATGTATGTTTGGAAAAATTTAATAATACATGTATTTGCAGTAATTAATAGTATAAATACAAATGGTGTTAATAAGGTCTAAATAAAAGTGTACTTTTACATATTTTATAACTAAAATACGAGTAAGAAATACCTACTCAAATTAAAACTATAAAAACCGGCCTACCTAACCTAGGTTTATTCAAATCTGTGTTTCAGGCCATCACTTTACCACATTTACAATAAAATTAGAACTAAGTCACTCCCGCTGGTTGTACGTTTAGATCTTTAAAACTGCGCAAAGGATTTTAAAGCGGTTTTTAGCAATAGATAGAGTAATTCAGGAAGAATGTTTATATGTATAATACTTGCATGATATTACTTAATTAGTACATTGCACAAATGCGAAGCGGGGGCGGGTGGCTAGCTATAAATAAAACTAATAAGAAATTATAAAATTTTCCTCTACTATGAGAGAAAGCCAATAACAGAGAGATAAATACTTTGTACAACTACACATAAAAATAACATAATCAATTTATTATATCAATAATAAAATAATAAAAAATATTGAATTGTATTTGAAAGGCAGAGCCTTTGGCCTGTAGTGGCACGATCAGGATTGTTCTCTACTAAATCCTTATTTTCCCTAGTAATCCATAATATAAATGCGAAAGTGTGTCTGTCAGTTTGTTATCTCTTCACGCTTAAACTGCTGAACCGATATTGATGAAATTTGGTACAGACATGGACAGAGACAGATTAAACCTTGGAGCCCTCTCCAATATCCTACATCCTATGCCCGCAGTTTCACCCGCATTCTAAAGGGCTTCTTAGGGATGCGTATGAAACCGCGGGCAATAGCTAGCAATAGATAATTTGAAAAATAGAAATAATTTATTAGCTTAATGACATTTGCAAGGGGAGTTAAAACTGATTCACAAATTAAAATTTTACCTTTTCTTTCAGGAAATCTCAAAATTTTAAGTTTGAGAAAGTATCGTAATCATCGCGGAAGATGAAACACCACAGTCACGTTAATTCTATGAAAAAACTAACGATACTGTTTTAGCTCGTGTCTATATTGTATAGTAAAATTCAGAGTTTAGTTACGTAACTTGCTACTGTTACGTGGACTTGTTAATTTACAACGTACGACGACGCGACGCGGTTCAGTGCCACGACATTTAATCATGATCAAAATAGATTTTCAGTTTCTATTGAGGTCAATAGCATATGTTTAACCAGTTAAACTTATGCTTTTAGCTTCGCTGAAAATACCAGTCTGGACTGAGAATTGTGGGTCTTACACCTGTACTAGCAATGTGCCCCGGCTTCGTACATACATCCTACTATCACACTTCACTATCACTACATAGTATAAAACAAAGTCCCTATATCCCTATGTACGCTTAAATCTTTAAAACTACGCAACGGATTTTGATGCGGTTTTTTTTAATAGATAAAGTGATTGAAGAGGAAGGTTTATATGTATAATACATGTATTTGATTAGTATATTGCACCCGTGCGAAGCGGGGGCGGGTCGCTAGTAAATAATAAAAAAATGTGAATGTTTGTGAGGATGGATGTATGGATCGATGTTTGTTATTCTTTCACGCTAAAACTGCTTTCATCATCATCATCATCAACCCATATACTGTCCCACTGCTGGGCACGGGTCTCCTCTCATATTGAGAGGGATTAGGCTATAGTCCACCACGCTGGCCTAGTGCGGGTTGGCAGACTTCACAAACCGTCGAGAAAAATCTCTAAGGTATGCAGGTTTCCTCACGATGTTTTCCTTCACCGTTTAAGCGAGTGATAATTAATTATTAATACGCACATGAATTCGAAAAGTCAGAGGTGCGTGCCTTGGGTTCGAACTCGAGACCTTGGACTTGGCAGTCCAATGGTCATACCACTAGGCTATCACTGCATTGATGAAACTTTACAGTATTATTATTTATACATCAGAATAACATATAGGCTAAAATTTATAACGATTTGAAGTTAGTAAGCCAAATTACAACGACAGTTAAAAGTAACTTTTCCGGCAGACGAAATCGCGGGCAGAAGCTAGACTATTATACATATATATAAACATTCCAGAAAGAATTATCTAAATGATAGTGAAACCGTATCGTCCGTTGCGTAGTTTAAAAGTTCTCAGCGTACAGATGGACACACAGCGAGTAGCGACTTTGTTTTATACTGCCTAAAGATAGACGAATCTCTGTTTTTCATAATTTTGATCATTTTTTCTTGCAGTTTAGGTTAGTTAGTTAGGTTATTAATATCTCAATTTCTAATTAACTTAATCCTATTTGTATAGCTTTAAACAAAGATTTAAATCATTGGCTTTAAATACTTAATTCTCTTATTTAAAAGTTATTAAATCAAAACAATGGTATTTTTTTTGTAGTGCGTCTTATATAGTGTTACGTAAGTTGAGAAGTTGAGACATAATATTTTTAATATGATATTAGCTAATAGTACCGATGAAACATTACTAAGGTACATGACGAAGCAGTTCAATCAACTTCACGTGAAAAGATTTGGGCAGATAAGATTACAATGGGTCAAATATTATGTACGTAGGTAAGTATTATGTAGAAGGAAAATACTAGAATATTTTATTTTGCCTGTTTACAACGCAAAGAAAGACAGTGGCTAATAAATTCTCAGACTTGTTTGTGTTTAATAATTTTATCTATTAACGCAGTGAAAATTATAGACGGTTAAAAAGATGCATCTGGTACGTAAATAATACTAAAGATATTACTATAAGATACTAAAGACTAACATGAGAAGTGCTGTTTTGATAAAGATAATTGTTTGCCTTCTTTATTCTTTCTCCGAGCCTTTTTCCTAACTATATTGGGGTCGGCTTCCAGTGTTACCAGATGTGGCTGAATATCAGTATTTTACACGAACCGACTGCCATCAGACCTCCGCAACTCAGATTAACTCCGGTAATTCCGATACCCTCAGGATAGACTGATTGTCAGGCTTTTTGTTCTTCTGACTACCACTAACGATTGTCATAGGTGTTCGTATGACAACTGGGACCGATGGCTTGTTGTTTGCTTGATTTCTTATTAATAGAAATAACAATTAAATTTCAAGTTTCATAATAACAGCAGTGAAAATCAGCAGTGAAGGTACTTTGACTAGCCACAACATCGAAAACGTATGTCGCCTAAACCGTGATATCAGCTTTATGTTTACAAGTAAATCATTATTTACGCACTTGATCGTTTACTGCAGTAAATTATATACTATGTATAATTACTTTTGTGTGTGTAGGTATGTTTGCTATACTTCAATTTGTGAACGTTTGGCATTGTATGTAAGGAACTACTAAGGACAGTCGCAATTATAGATAAAACCTTTTAGAATAACAACTTAAATAAAATCGCGAATTCTTCACATTGTTTTAAAATCCTTCATATTGTTAATACTACTTACATAAATGATTTGCATTTATGTAGTACAACATGAAGGATAAAAGAGGAGGAGGTTATGTCAAAATAGCATACAAGGAAATGTGAATCACATTGATAAGGATATGTGTCCTACCATATCATTTGGATTTCCCCGACGTATTTAATGAATGTAGTTTGGCGCTCACTCGCATGACGCAATGTGTGCGAACGACGCGTCATCGTCGTCGCGAGGCATGCGCATACGTCGCTTACGTTCAACCTCGAATGTTTTGGGTCGAAAATATGCATCAGAAATTAAATAACCATCAATCTTAAATTGATCAGATCCATTAAGTAAATCGCTAAGTAAAATTATCGAAATGTGTAACAACACTGGTAGTTTTAATGTAAGTCCCACGTCATCATAAGAGCGGGCGGAAATATTACGGGGCGTTGTATCCATTCAAGGCTTTAATTTTTACAGCTGCACGTATATCCTGACAACACAGACAGTCTATTGTATTGTAAAAAATGACGTTTTACATGTCTTACTATGTCCATGTGAGGTAGTTAACTGAACTAATAATTACATATTAATGAATAATTTGACACTCGAAGAAAAATAAGATATACCTACCTACTTTGAGAGTGTTTCGCGATTATCTCGTATGTCGATAACAACAGTTTTTTCTCAAGCTCAGATTACATTCCATTCCATACTATTTTCGTCATGTTTTCAAATTAAACAGTGTATGTTTAATCACCAATATCATACGTAGAGCTAAACCTATCATAAGAGTTTTATAATAATGACTAGCGACCCGCCCCGGGTTCCCACGGGTGCAATGTACTAATAATATGTACGTATTATATAATATAATATGTATAATACTTCCTCAAGAGATTATCTAACTGATAGTGAAAACCGTATTAAAATCCGTGGCGTTGTTTTGATGTAAGCGGAGAAAAAGAAAGACAGATGGGAATAGAGACTGGTGATCAATTCACAAACACATCGAGACCCCATCGTGCCTCGGAGAGCATGCAAAGCCGTCGGTGCTGGTTCTCATACCAACATCATATGACTATCGTTATTGGTATTCAGAAGGCCAAAAAGCCTGACAGCCGGTATTACCCAGATTTTGGGTTGTATCTGGTTAGACTGAAAGCCGACCCCAACATAGTGGGAAAATGCTTGGAGAAAGAAGATTTAGAGATGTTCAATTGAACTTAAGACAGACACCATAACATCAAAATATCGATCGTAAACATCAAAATATATTAAAGAAATTGAAAAAACGTACAGTACAAATCACGGTCTTAAATTAACATAGAGTGATTGCTATTTTTGTACATTGTCTCGACTTACAAGGTGTATTTGCCATGGTCCCCACAATAGGCTATGCCTGTATCGTGGGGGTGGGGGGGGGGGGGGCTTAATAATATGTATTACGAAAATTTTCGAAATATAATAATTATGTAATTTGTGAGTTTTAAACAGTTCTATGGTAGGAATTATAAACTCATGTAGTTAATAATAATAAGTGAACTGTTGCAAATTTATATTCAGAGCATATGTATACGTAGGCAATAATATGTTATGCTAATTGGAAAATCCAGACTGTAAGTTTATTAGCCTTTACATAAACACAAAGATGGCGGACACTACGCCGAAAAAAAAGGACGAAACCTTGCTGGTTGTTTTTTAAATAAAATCTGCATTATTTATTTAATTCTTGAATACAACACTATAATTTGCTAAGCACATAATTGGCAGGAGTACTCATTTATTTTACTAACAATAATTTGATTACTAGTCTTAAATTTATGTTTTAAAGAAACCTAACACAACAGTAACATTACAAGCGATAAAAGTGATGATTTCAAATAGTATTTCTTGATATATATCTACCCAAAGCGTAAACTTTAGTGGTAATACGAATAACTACCTATACATATATATACCTACCACACTGCAATTTGAGCTTTTCCCCACTGTATTGGGGTGGGCTTCAAGTCTAACAGTTGCGGTTGAATGTCAGTACCTATTTTACAAGAAGCTACTGCCATCAGACCTCCGTAACCCGATTTCTGGGCAATACCGATATCCTGAGGATAGACTGGTTGTCAGGCTTTTTAGGCTTTTGACTACCACACTAACGATTGTCATAGTGTGACAATCGGGACCGACATTATGCGCTCGTCGAGGCACGGAGGGGTCTGGATGTTTTAAGAATGGTCACTCATCCACAGACTGACGCGGCTAGTGCAGTTTGCCCTTACAGTTCGGTTGATCAGGGTATGATATACCTAATAGTATCCATTTCGGAAGATGATTCAATTAGAAAGTAAGGTTACAGTGTAATCCAAGCTTAAATACAACCATACGATACCTGCTAGTCATAAGTAGGTACCTAGCTTTCTATTTGTCTAAAACTCCACATCAAAGACAAAACATTTTTGCAAAGATTAAGCACTTAGTATCGGTTAGATCGTCAATTTTTCTAGGAGATTAAAGCCTCATTATGATTTTCCCTTCACACAATGTTTCATTTGACGTGCATTTTCAGTCTGTGAGATATTTATCACATAATATTATCAATTACACCTATTGCTATTACTATTATCAGTGTGTTACCCGTGCGATAGGTAGGTATGTAGGGCACGCGTTGCGGTTCTGATACCTACTAGCGAGTATAACCAACAGACCTACAATAATTCAGCAAATCGCGCCCAAGAACAACAGATTTTGGAACGTCTGTAATTTGTTACTTTACTGCATGTAAAGGTGGGTACCAAAGGTGTGTATTACTTCCTATCAATTATGAATGATATGCAACTAATTATCTGCATATTAGGTACTATTATTGATAAGAATGCTTTAATTTGGTATATGCGAACAAATTGTCACACAAAAATATACAGATTTCCCACCCTTAAGGAGGATAAAATTAGGCGCATTAGCAGTATTTGTATTTTTGGACCACAATAACTCTGTCGTTTAAACTACACTAGCCTGAATTTAGGTTGATTGCAGGTACCTCCTAAAAATGTGAAAACATAGGGACGTGATACAAAAACAAAACAAGGATTGGTTAAATCAGAGTCGAAATAGTGAGCTACTTTCGACTCAGGAAAAAATATGATATCATAATGTAGATATTACCGATTCAACTTTTCATATTAAGAATTTGCATTGCAGTTCAAGAAATTCGCACAGCATGTTTAGCAGAGCTATGAATGAGGATGTGTCGAAAACAAATCCTGAATGAGGATGTGTCGAAATCAAATCCTGATATGATAAGAGACCTTAACTTAGGTGAAATTGTCGATGGATAAAGATGACTAAAAATTGGTTCACAAATAATAAAACGTGATGATGATGATTCGGAAGTCATAGCTTAACAAAATATAGATGATAAAATCTGAAATTAATTGATTTGAATAGAAAAGCTTAATAAAAATACAAAAATATAAGAATAATTTATTCATATATTTTTGTATATGAAAGTAGGA
This sequence comes from Acronicta alni, assembly GCA_964056405.1. NCBI lineage: Eukaryota > Metazoa > Arthropoda > Insecta > Lepidoptera > Noctuidae > Acronicta > Acronicta alni. The sequence continues at coordinate 20,069,968 of OZ043913.1, forward strand.
TAGGCAGTTAGAAAAGAAAGTTCGTCAAAATTCGCAAACCCACGCACAGCATGAAATGTAGAGTACTGATGAGTTAATGATGATAGCGACTATATAATTATTGTGAATGATAAATATTATATTTCACTGACTGAAACTTTTATCATGGTGATACTGCAAAGAATATTCCGGAAAGAGTAGATGAATACCTAACCAGCTGTGCCGCCACGCATGCCCGTTGTTGCCTAGGTAACGTGGAAGTCACTACTACTAAAAGTCACGCAATAAAGATACAAAAAAAAAACTTTTATAGAGCTAACATTCTGTAATAAAAAGCTTACTAGGCTAATTCTACTATAAGAGGTACTTGTTACAGGTACCACTTGACTCATTTTATGAGCAGGTTGGGTTACTCAAAAACCTATTGACAACTATAACCAAACTAAACCGCGCTAAGACACGTGTTTCCCGCTGTAAGCCGTTATTGGATATTCCCGACCGCACACGCACACGCTGAGAGCGACAGAGATAGCATGCTTTGGAAATAGCGAGGCATATGAGTTTTTTTACACGCAAAGTGTACTAAATTTAATTTCTGAAAACGTTCCAAATTAAAAGCAGTTATGTAAAATTTCAAGAACCAACGGGCTAGTTCGTACCTTTATTAGCCATTCCCAAATTTCGTCGTAAGATTCCATGTCCATCTTTTACTTAGTCTATTTGGATAAAGACTATACCTATGGACCCGTCCCGGTTGCAACGTATTTAGTAACTGGCATCGACACGACCAGCTGTCCTAGCTAACCCGAATTTAGAATGCATTTACCTTTGCCAAACATCGACGGAAGACGATCAGGAAATCTTCGAAGACATCACCGGTAGTTACAGTCAACTCTTCCATTTCCAGAGACATTTTGTTTAATTAACGAGATTGTAAATAAGCATATAGATATGTAAATATTAAAACTATATAAAACTATGATCACAGACGATTTTCTTCTTTGGAACTATATCAGATCGTTATTTAAAATTCGAGTGTGCGTACGGTTGGCGCAATAACGATCCCGCGTCTAACTCGGCCAACGGAGAGCCCCACACTGACTGAGTGACTTAAGTGCTCGCCTGCTATGCTAGGCGTGAATCGCACGACTAACGATATGGTTTCGTCATTGTGATCGGGCAGAGAACCGCGTACCACCGGTTTTGTGTGGTCGACGAGTACAGAGTCCCCGATACCAAGGTTCGTTTCGCACGCTTTCGGTGTCGTTGGCAGTCCCTCTTATGCAGCGGAATTGGAAGGAATTCTAATACAGTGGTACGGGTAGAAAAACAGCTGATAATGAAGGCCCGTTCAGGTCGATATACAAGTTCATTGGGGGCTCGCCCCATACGTATTGTGACTTGCGATAGGACGGAGTACCGTAGCGCTGCTTAGCAACCGTATGCTGCGCGTCGGTATTCCAACAATGTGAGCGAAGGTGAAAGTTGTCGTGATTTAAGAATTTATTTTAAATCTAGACCAGAATAATGCTTACATCATCATGGATGGGGCCCGATTTAGCAGGGGTATGCAGATTTAGCAGACCTATTTACACCTTTAGGCGATAAAGTCTTAGACGAGACTTTTATATGAACTTGGGATATAAATCCTAACAGGAGTCTCATCTTACGCATCCTTAAAGGCAAAATTTCTATAGGACTTTAATAATTTCCGTACTTACATTAAATTAAATCAGGATTACTCTTTCCATATTAATAGTAGCATGGCTTAGATGAAGAAAATACTACATAATACCTACATCAATTCTCAAGACAAGACAGAGTGTTTCAAAAACATCTCTTGGAAAAAGTACTAGTGGATAACGTAATGGATAAAGTCGACGCAAAGATAAAGCATTAATCTTAAAGATATTTTTTGTTATTTAAAGCATGCATTATAAATTGCAGAATGTAAGACTGATATGTGAAGATTACATAATTTGATATGGACGATGGTACAAGTCAAAATAGTAATATGAAATACACACTAACTTCCCATGTGAATAAGGATGTGTGCGAAGATCTCACATTACCTGGTATTTTACAGTAACATGAAAATTGTTAGTATTTATTAGAACTTTATCTCACTGTTAAGCAGGCACAGCTTTTTTTCTTTATCACGATTATCTACTGTCGTGTCGTGTCTACATACTAACAATTTTATGTGTATCATGTGTGTAACACATTTTACGTTACAATTAATGGTATGTATATCTGATGAGCGTTTTTAAATTAAGAGTTCAATGATACAGACAAGCAACAAGTTACAAACACAATCTATTTGCTTCGGAAAAAATCGAAGCCTGAATTAACCGTATTCCAGCGGCGTGTCCGAAGATGACCGTAGATCTTGGTCAACATAGACCAGTAGAAGGAAACAGGGAAGACCTTTGCTCAGCTTCAGATTCTTTAACATCATATAACTTAGAAGGAAACAGTATCACCTGCTCATCAAAGTTTACAACCAGCACATGTTGATAATAAAATGACGGATCTCTGACGTCAAATCATCTGGTCTATGTTATTTATTTACGTGCTAGTTAGTATACCGATGTTAATTCAACTTCTTGCGATACACAAGTAAATAATCAGTTTAAATTGTAAATATGCTGTATATTCTTAGAGACAGTGAAAAGTGAGAAATAGAGGTCAGTTGTTGATAAGGAAACGAGTTACAAATATATTGCAAAATAACTACTATACCTGCACACTAAATGTTACAGTTGTATGTATGGAACTATGAATTGGGAACAAATCATCATCTTCGTAAACTTATCCCAAAGGTAGGTGCAGTATGTCTTTTTCTTCCATAAATCTCTTTTAGCCGTCATCTCATCATTTCACTTCCTTTGTAGCCGTAAAGTCTCAAGTCCATCCATATTTTGGTCTCCCTCTTCACTTATATCCATCGACACCTTTGCCCAAAACCTTCCTAGTAACATGCTCTTCACTCCTACGCATCAACAACACGTCCATGTGCTTTGGACAAGCGATTGCTGCAAGATTTTCTGTAACTGGTGCCACTTTCAAACTGCCTCTTATATACTCATTCCTCGTAGCATTCTCATCTCAGCGACATGCAGTTGCCTTTCATGCATTTCTTTATTGCCAAATAATATAATCAAGATACTCATAAAAACAAAACACGTATTTAAAAAGTAACTTGCAAAACACAAGATTACCGAATCTCATTTGTATTTTGGTTGGTGTATTCGACTGAGAACGCCTCATATGCCAGTAATCTTTTATAGATTTAAATGATTCAATTACTTTTTATATAGATTGTGGCGCTATATTATATTTCATTGATTCCCTGTTTCAGAGCTCTTATTGCAGCCAAGGTCACGGACAGCAAAGGTTGGCTGCACAAGCAATTACAATACACTTAGCACCTGCAGTCAGTCTGAAGACTATTAATTTAATAGGGTTTTTTACGTATGATTACGTCCAACTAGCAACTAGTTATTTCTAACAAATACATAATATATTAAATTATGTATTTGTTAGAAATTACCATTACATTTAATGATTTCGTAAAGAAATTTGTAAGGTCGTTTAAATTCACACATTCGATGACTTGTTGTGAACTTATAAAAGGAATATCCAGGAAGCGTAGCTTACCATTAGATTGTGGACATTACGATTGACTAATTAATTTGAAATAATTTAAAAAAAACCTAGATAAAAAATAAGTAAAGGTGTCCTGATAGTGAAACTAGAAATAGTGTTACAGGTAACAGGATCAACATAAGATAAGCTGTCTTGATGATATTAGAAGATGTAGAAGCTGCTTCAAGAATCAGGGGTGCTTATATCAATTTTTAACTCATAATGTGCGAATACATAGAGGCATTCATTGATTGCCAGATCGATCAAAGTAGAGAGCGGTTTATATGAATTTATTATTAGAATGAATGTGGGCAGTGGGTAAGACAAAATAAATATATTACGAGTATATTATCACAATACGAGACAAAACTGGACAGTAGTGACTAAGGTAAAGGATGGCAAAAGAAACAGGAAAAGAATGTTTGGCAGAGTAACAATTTAGTACCACCAAGGTTGCTACAGAGTGTAGTTTTTTCTGACGTAATGATTGTTTTTCAATAAGAGACCACTGAGAACTTGGAACCAGTGCGTAATGTTTACATTCAAGTCGGAAACGGAACCGGAAAATAGTACTGTGGCTTTATATTTGACGACTAGCGGTTCGAGTGCCGGACTGCTGATCATGGGGTCGTGGGTTCGATTCCCACAGGACACAAATATTTGTGTGGATAAATCATGAGTATTTGTGTTTGTCTGGATGTTTCTTATGTATTATAAGTATGTATTTACAAAAAAAAAAAGTATATAAGTATTATATCCATTATCTAGTACCCATAGTACAAGCTCTGCTTAGTTTGGGACTAGATGGTGTTGTGTAGAATGTCCCAACAATATTATATTATTATTATTATTTTATTACATTTTACTATTTCGAGAACATGTTCCCGTAATGGACTACGACTTATGGACGAGTTCAACTGTTACTGAGATGTGAAATGCTTCGAGAAGTGACGTCCTTAGATATATATACATATATTATAGGTACCTTTAAAAACATTTTGTAATTAAGTAAAATCTGATTATATCTTTAATTTTAGTCATGCGTCATATTATACGCGTCATGTTTTTAGAAACTAAATTAGTATTGTTAATAATATTTCACTGGACTGGTGTCACAACCATTGCTTTAGAATCAGTATTATGAGATAATATTATTTAGATATATACTTAAGGGTGATAATATTTTGTAAGAGTACTTTACTTGACGTTATAAATAAAACTGAGAGTTATTAGCATCAATATTTGGCACTACAAAGAAGTACGTTACATAGCAATCTTACCTTCAGTTCATATTGAGTTACCAATTACGACACATGAAATTGTTTCATAGAAAACGCAAGTGTTGACGTATGGTTCTTGAAACAGGGCGAGCATTGTTTTCTAATGGTAGGCTTAATCTTTTCCACTTATATGCATATAAACATTGAACTTGCTTCAATGGCATTTATGTTTAACGAAGGGCTTGTGTCAAGTAATAACTAAGCTGATCAACCGATCTGCAAGGTTAAGCTGCGCTGGTCATGGGCAGTTTTCGGATCGGTAGCCATTTTAATACGTCGAGACTTAACGCGCTGCAAGTTAAGTCGTCGGTGCCGGTTGTATACGAACACCTATGGCAATCGTTAATGGTATAGTCAGAAGCCCAAAAAGCCTGACAACCAGTCTATCCTGCGGAAGTCTGATAGCAGACGCTTCGTGTAATATATTCAGCCGTATCTGGTCAGACTGGAAGCCAACTCCAAAATAGTTGGGTAAAGGCTCGGAGGAAGAAGTATGTGTAATGAGGTTACAAAAACAAGAGATAAAGACTCGTTCTAAGGACGCATTGTTTAACCAACAATCAGGTCCTCGTTAAGTAATAGCAAATAGGACTTAAGTTTAGTCGCCAACCCATTTGCCATTATCCTTAACCCCTGTTACTAGGCACGATAGACCACGAATCATGTGTTGAAACATTTTTAATATGTGTAGTAATTGCAAAAGTTAATGAAACACGTGTAGTCGGCACTTGAGATAAGCCATAAAACCTGTCAAGCGCATACGCTATTGCTTCAAACTTGGAACAACGTGATAACACCTTTGGTACAGTATGTATTTATTTATTAGTTTTTGACATACTTAGAAAACAAGAAAGTAGAAAATAGCTTCGGACACCGTGTTTTTTTTTCGTCTTGCACCCGAAAGGAAACCATTATTCCATTATTATTTCTACTAGATATGAAGGACTAAGTATGAAATCTTGAAAAAAAAAGAGCTGTTTCTTAGAAAAAAGTTCAGGTCTCGACAAAATGTAGGATGTAATTGTTTTTTTTTTGCACTTCATGGTTAATCCCATACAAGAAATTGTTGATCATGATGAGTAGAAGTATTTATATCCTTTCAGCTGTAAGACGAAAAAAAACAATGTGTATAGTACAAAGGTAAGGCTATTTGTAAAGAATTCACTTCCAGTATATAATTCTGTAAGTATCTATATGGTAGGTCCAATGTAATCATGATCATAATGCTTATTGTTTGGACTATAAAATAAATGAATTTAACAAATTCTATGATCGAAAAGGAAGAATACCTACTGGTAATTTGCACTTGCAGTCTGCAATTAGCAGACTTAAATGCAACAAATATGACTCATCATTCTTCTTTTGATGGTAAGCGGTTACCGTAGCCTATAGAAGCTTATAACACTAGGGGTATCACTTCCGCGTTGTCGACCCTGTAAAACGAAAGAGGAATAGTTGGGTTGGCAGTATAAGGTTCAAAGTCACCCCACTGCGAACACAACGTTTCCTCGCGAAGGAAACGTTGACCCCAATCCACGTCAATTGCGGCACCAGTAGCGTTTCTTAGGTCCTCAAAGGTGTAGGTGTACCACAATTTTGGCCACTCCTGGTTCACTCATGGTCTGTTCAGAGGCACCAAACTCGCAGATAAAGGACTTATGATCCTCCATTTCGCCAAGTTGTGTTTTGCAGCGGCCTACTTGAATGATTCGTCTTTCTACATAATTATACACTCGAGAGCAATGAATCCGGGTCACTTAAAGAAACCTATAAATGTCGGAAACTAAGGAAGCTATCTTAATGAAATAAATTGTGTTTAATAGACAATCAAATACTCCTTATATTAAGGTATTAAAACTTCTTAGTTATTGTAAAGTTGTGTAATAAAAAAAACAAATTTGAAAAAGGGAGACTTTCGAAGATGCAACTACGAAATTACTGCATTTGATTTTGCTTTTGTTTCTAACCTGTTATTTAAGTGGGTATATAAACCATATTGATAGTGTTCAATATTTATTATTCAAGCTGCAATCATGACGCTTACACCTGAAGAATGCACCAGAATTCTCGAGTGTATTATCACTCGATATTAGCTTTGTCTTTTGCCTCAAGTGCACCAATATCTTTAGGTACATTAAAAGCGCCCACGCATAATTCTATTGACCGAAACCCGTTAAGGCCGAGTGACCGCCGATGTAATCCAGTTCAAATCTGACTAGCAGACATAATAGGCCATTATATCATAATATAGCTAATATATTATATTATATTATATCATAATTATGCTATTTGCCTAAAGTTATTGTTACTTAATTTTAAATTGTTATAAGACTATAATCATTCAAGTAAAACAATCGCTTGTGAACATCAATAATAAATTATCTCTCTAGTTTATTCTCGAAACTTTTTAATTCTGATGCTACGGTCGACCGATACAGTAATTAGTAATTGTAAAGATTGCTGTGAATCACGATAAGTTTTATGATCATAGGTGGTGGCTTGTGATTAAGTAATAGGTAGGTACGCTAATCAATCGGTCTCTTGCGACGGTTATGGATGGGACCATTCTTAAAACATCAAGACCCCTTCGTGTCTCCGGGAGCACGTATTCATCATTCTTGGTTGATATGTGAATATACATACATAGTTGTTCGCATGTCAACCAGGACCAATGACAAAACCAAAAACAAAAAGCTTGACAACTCGTCTTACCTTAGAATATCGATATTGCCCCGAAATTGGGTTGCGGCCGTCTGATGACAGGCGCTTCGTATCGAATATTGATATTCAGCCGTATCTGGTTTGACTGGAAGCCGACCCAACATAGGAAATGTTTAGGAGAATGATGACGAGATGTTTAAGTTACAACAATAGTCATAATTAATCATACCGTTGGCTTCTGGCGACGACGAGGTCTTATCTATGCATATGATTCTGATAAACTGACATATTGCACTTGCAATTTATCGAAGACACAAGTCACGCGTTCAGATTTACAAAAACATAATATACCATCACGCCTGTATTCCCCGAAGGGATAGGCAGAGGTGTAATAATGTATAAACTTGGGTCTCTCCGGTATGTTTAGGTCCCATTTAATAGGGGCGGCTGGTGATAATATCCGAACTGCACCAAAACCGAAGTTACTCGTCAAATGTCTCATCTATGCTGATGATGCAGTTATCGTCGCATCGTTGGAGGGGGAGTTACAGAAGATGGCAACAATGATGGGTGGTGTTTTAAATAAATAAGGAAATAACAGTGAAAGTAAGACGATAATTAGTTTTTGAAAGGAAAGAAATTATGAAACTGCTATGCAATATTTGTATAGGTGGTGTAAGAGTGGAACAAGTAAAAGAATTTGTATACTTGGGATCTATGTTTACGAGGGATGGGAAGCAGGAGAGCGATATTAAAAGGAGATTGAGTGCTGGTAAACCGATGAGCTGGGCGCTATATCACTTTCATGAACAGCCGAAGTGTCCAAAGTGGCTAGGTTGTAATTGAAAGTGTTGGCGCTGACATTAATGTATGGTAGTGAAAGTTGGGTGTGGCAGAAGAAACATGAAAGTAGAATTAATCCCGTAGAGATAAGAGCTTCGAAGATTATATGTGGTGTAATTTTAAAAGATAAAGTGAGGAACAGCGTAAGAAGGGAGAGCTGTGGAAAGAAGATGCAGTAACAAGGATTGAGAAAGGTATGTTATGATGGTTTGCAGATGGGCACGAAGAGGATGAGTGGAGGGCCATTGACGGAAAAAGTAGGTATACTTGGCGAGTACGGATGGAAGAGTTGGACGGGGCCTAGGCAATAAAATTACGGACATTCTTAGAAAAGGCCGGGTCAAGAGCACCCTAAATCGAAGATCATGCATGAGGAGGTTAATGAATGTAGATGAAGCTTAAGTCAGAATCGTGGCAAGTGGGAATCTATAGTCTTTGCCCACCCCAATGGGAACCAGGCGTGAATATATGTATATATGTTTAGATTAATTGCTTGATCAGTGGTGTTATTTTTGTAGCACGTAATAGTGCCTATCTACAGTTTGATAAACACATTCATGTCATCGATGACATCATCTAATAATAAGACTTCTTCTTTGTGTCGGTTTTTAAATTATGTTTGCCCAGAAGCTCGCGATTTCGGGCATAATGGACAGGAAAGAAGAACTGGCTTCGACAGAGTTCCAGATACGCACCCTGTAGCCGTTTTGTAGAAAAGGAAGTTCGGAGATTTTGGTACTTGTTACGTAACGTACAGTCAACAAAAGAGTTTGGTATACAGACAGCGAACGAAATCTGCATCTTTACACAGATTGTGATTTAAATTATTACCTATCAAAGGGTTTGATGTTTAGCAGCTTACAATACCTGCGTTTTGACACATATAGCATGATACATAATTACACAATCTTTAAAAAAACACGATGTTTAATTAGCTGCCTGTATACGTAACTCTTTTGTCGACCGTACGTTTGGTACCTACGTTTTGTACATGCAGACTTAAATGGTTGCAAGTACTCTCTTAAAAAGCAGTGATAGCCTAGTGGTCAAAGGTCTCGAATTCGAATCCAAGGCACGCCTCTGACTTTTCTAAATCATGTGCGTATTAATAAATAATTATCACTCGCTTAAACGGTGAAGGAAAACATCGTGAGGAAACCTGCATGCTTGAGAGATTTTCTCGAAGGCGTGTGCAGTCTGCTAACCCGCACTAGGCCAGCGTGGTGGATTATAGCCTAATCCCTCTCATCCTGGGAGTAGACCGTGCCCAGCAGTGGGACGGTGTATAGGTTGATGTGATGATGATGAAGTGCTCTCTTGGAGACAGAGACTACTCTTAATAACTGTGTACGACGTATATAATTAAGTAAGTACTTATGTATTGTTTTAATTTGGTAGTCGGTTTTTGGTTATTAATAGTATGATGCGCTGCGTTAACGTTATTTATCTAAATAAATTGTGAATAAATATACAATAAAATTATTAATTTTCACATGAGGTATGTAGTTAAAACTTTAAAATATTAATTAAAATGAACATAGTCTGTCATTTGATATACATAATTATTAGGTGTCTATCCCATGGCCATGACAATAGGGCAGGTGAAGGCAAGTGCGGTTTTTGGTCGGTATGAGTCCGACATACCCTGCCACCTCCCCGGGTGGCGGAGGATCCATGAGGATTTTCCGTACTATAAAAAAAAAAAAAAGGTACCATCCCTACTAATATTATAAATGCAAAAGTAGCTCTGTCTGTTTGTTACTCTTTCACGCCTAAACAGCTAAATCGATTTTGATGATATTTGTTACAGATATAGAGTAGACCTTGGAGAAGGATATAGGATACTTTTTGTCCCAAAAAGACCTTTGGTTTTCGGGTGAAACCACGTGCAACAGCTAGTTTAGCGAATACGTAATTGGTTCGAAAAAAATTGAGGATTTAAATATTTTTAAACAGATATTTATACTTGGCAGTTCATGAAGTAAGACTGTGAATAATGAATAATACATAATAAGAATAGAAGTTATAATTTCCATAATAATTAGTCTAATGGAGTTTACTAATTGATCAATATACTAATGTTCCACGGCCCAACCAACCTCATTTAAGCGCATCAAACGCCATAATTAAGTGAACCTAATTAAACAACAGTATTTAGAAGAAACCATTTCTATAAAAGTGACATGTCTCGATTCAAGTCACTTGACGAATCTTTGTGAAGAGCCACACGCTAGTATGTATTTATTTAGCTGGCCATAATGTGACGTCATTAGGCAAGTTGCCATGCCAGCGAACCGGTATAAACCAGATCGGCAAAGACGGCAGAATTAATTATACATTCTGAATAAATGGTTTCTGAACTAAACTGTTTTAATGAAGCGCACGTGATTGGGAAGTGCCAAATCTCTATCTATTTTGTGTTAATGGCACCCAAGGTACTTGTATGCATGGGTGACTTGGTAAGTTTAACTAATAAATAAACTATACTGTGGGTCCCCAAGTCAAGACTTGACTGATACAAGTATCAGGCTATATTTAGGAAGAGTGTTATTGCGGCTTTTGTGCCATAATCAAATCACGAGACGACAAAGAATTTTCGAGAGAATAAGTATGAGAAAGATCGAGATAAACTGGCTTGAGGACAGGATACAACTAATTTAATAAACATAACACATAGGTCGATTGTGTGAGTGCACTAATGTAAAGCCACAGTTCGCCGGTATGTTTAATTCATTATTTATCTTAAATATAATTTGAGTAGTCTAATAAATCTACAAACCTTACATGAAAAATAAACGCGAATATAAACCCTGTTATAGAGACAATAGTATCAAAGAGAAACGAATCTATTTGAGTTTTTAAGTTTACTAGACTACTTGAACTGTTCACTCAGGAAATATGATTCACTACCTTCAGATTATTGACGTCAGAAGGAGGTCCCGTTCTCCTGGCTATATCCTAGTTAAAGAAAAAAATATATTGTAGCCTTGAATTCATAGACCAGGCAAAACATTGTTTTTTTGGGTAGGTACTATGATTTTGCTTAAAATTACTTTTCTTATCATTATAATTTTGATAGCGGGACGAACTAGACGCCTGTTACAGAAATGGAGCATAAGAAGCATGTTCGTGAGGAGTGCGAAAGAGGGTCTAGGAAGATCCTTATTCGGCAGTAAGACAAGCCGGGCTACGGTTTTCACCATTGCGTGGACTGTCCCGAGGACACCGCGCCGCATACGCTGGAATTATTCAGCTTGGGCAGAGCAGCGCCGCGCTTCTCACGGCCCTAATTCGATTCATGGTCAAGAGTGAAAGCGGAGAGAGGGTACCGAAGCTGGACTTTTCCTCTACCACATTCTTGCGGGAATTATCAGTTACTCTGTAAACCTAAATAGTCATATAATTTATCTCTGAATGTAGTGTGGGTTTGAAACAATTCTCAGCCGTCAATAGATAGGTCTCTACCTCTACAATTAATTTAAAGCCAAAATATTCACGAATACAGATCAATTTTAAATAACACATATTATCACGCCTGTATTCCCCGAAGTGTTAGGCAGTGTATACTAATAAACACCCACAGTTCGCCGGTATGCTGGGCTGAGAATTTCATAGATAAACTTACGCCTAATGAGGCAGTTTCAATGAATGAATTATAATGTTTCGATGACATTTGCAAAGTAAAAGTAGAATCCTTGAGTTAGTAGCACACTCGTGTGATACGAGTATCTAATAAAGAGCAGCTGTTTAAATGTCATGTTACGTAGACATGACGCGTGTCGCCTTTTCTTCGTTTTAAATTTATTTTACTTTGTTGACTTAACTAGTTGTAGGGGTCAATGTATAATGGTGAGCTAGGTTTCGTTCTGCACGTGTCCATATTTTATTTCATTGTCCAAAATTATTGGTATTATTACTTTTATCGAGGATTCCTTCTAATAGGTACTTTGATTGATAATTTATCGTTTGTATAGAGGTGTTGTCGAAATTATAGATTGTATGATAACGTAGGCTATAACAAGGTGTTTTACACATATGCATTATCAATCTAATTTGATACCCAATTACTATTGTTTTTCGACATAGGTAACTGTATTGATAAATGACAATGATTACATACACAATTTCCTAAAAATATATACATAGTACGGGAAAAATATTATAAGTTTTAATACTTGTGATTTTAAGCCATCGGTTCCGGTTGTCATGCGAACACCTAAGATAATCGTTCAATCTATATACATATATGTATAATAGCTATCGGTATTGCCCTGAAATTGGGTTGTAGTTGCGGAGGTCTGATGGCAGTCGCTTCGTGTCCACTACTAATATTCAGCCGTATTTAGTGACTGTAAGCCGACACCAACATAGTTATGAAAAGGTTAGAAAGGAACACTTGCGATATTAGGGTCAAAATTTATCCAACATAGTTATGGAAAGGTTAGAAAGGAACACTTGCGATATGAGGGTCAAAATTTATGAGTTTGTTTGGACCCTTATACATATTACATGGGACATAATAATATTTAGTTTCAGAACTAGTCACATACAATAAAAGAAATAAAAAGACAATTACAGAATACGAAAACGGACTCTGGGAATATGTTACTTTTTAATATTTATGTGAGACTGTCAATTGTTTTTCACTGTGGCGTCCTTTAGAAAATTGTGTGTCGTTAATACAATTAATTTTATTTAAATGGATCGGAAAAGCTTTGCACTCGATGGATACCGCATGATTTAATGGAACACCACAAACAACTGCATATCGAGTGGTAGGTACCGTAAAATAATGAAAACGTAATGGAGGACAGTCATTGGTTGTCTATAATTTTGTGATAGGTGACGAAACCTGTGTGTACTGCTTAAAACCAGAAAGAAGTCGGCAGCATGGGTTTTACCTTTAAAAGACTTACTGACAAAAGTTAAGAAAAATCGGAGCAAGAAGATTGTTGCACCTTTTTTCGGCTCAATGGAATGTCTTAAGCATTACATTCGCATGAAACCTCAGACCCTAACTCTAACCTTGAAGAGGTCCCTAGTGATCCCAACAATTCCAAAAATGTGTAAATAGTGAGGGGATTTACTTCAAAAAATAATAAAAGTAGCAGAAATAAATGTATAATAATAATCTTGGTCGTATTTATCAAAATCGAGAAACTATCAGTATGACATAATGCACATGATATTATTTTAAAACTCCATTGTATATTGTATTCTTAAAGTATTGGTCGTAAATTCCTGGGTGTTCATATCCATAGGGCTGCACGGCGGTTAAGCGCTCTTTTCACTAATCTATAAATACTTCTGATTTGGGATCTAGTTCCTAAATCGGACATAATGTTTCAAAGCAAAGTCTAACATTTTATTTCAACTAGACCATTAAAATTGTACTTTTGAAAAGGTAAAACTTACACGGTTCCAAAAAGTGGGTCTTATGGAGGAAAACCGATAAGAAACTCAATATACACTCCTTTAAAAAATATGATTACCTACAGTATTATTCTTAGTTTACAATTTTGTTCTGAATAGTTCTTCAGGATAATGCAGTTTGATGCGTCATCATCATCATCTTCATGCCCTTGTCCCTTATTCTTGCATTGATCGTAATCTATCTTCTTCTCCATGTATAAACTTACATTACTCTCTTCTATAATCTGCCATTCTTTAAATTTCATCTTCTTTTCTTTTAGCACACTGTACTTTTTCCGACCACCACCATGTATCCCTATCAACCGTACCCTTTCCTTTCAACATTCCCAGACTATCTTTTGCCGCATTTATTACACATTCTGCCATCTCATTCCAACATTCATTCACGTTTCGGCCACTCATATCTCCCATTTCTACTATTTTATTCACCACTCACTGTAAATTTCCGCGCACGCTCTTGTACAATAATAATTAATCCAGTGTAATAAATAAACAGAAAAAGATTGTCATTCACAGTAAGAGCTGACCAGCCCCGACAGACGGCACCCGTTCAAGAGCATGACGTGTGTATCGGCGCCGTTTGACTCAACCTTGTTGTAGAGAATAAAACATACAAGAGTACATAGTACCTACATATTACTTAAAGAGTTTTGTTATAACATTTTAATTTGTAAGAATTAAACTTGCTTGTAAAACAGTGTGTTTTTCAAGCAAGGAATTGTTGTACACGCCGATTTCTCCTAAATATTTACACTCCGATACCACGGAGTAGTTTTGGGGCAAGGAATCGCAAATCGTTCATAACGAACTAGGGATTTGATCTTTTTTAATATTGATTATTAATATACTTGACAACTTTGTTTACTCGTTTCAAACTCCATCATTATAGAATCGATCCCGTCTGAGAAATTTCCACAATAAACAATTTACTGGTATCAATAAAGTCCGTACGCGATGTCATCAACTCGCCGGTGAATACCAAACTATGTTTTTATCTGTATGTCCGTACAAAGGTTATTCGATGATTAATCGCAACGATTTGTCTAATTTTTTGTATTTTTATTGGCCATTTTCAAAAATGTAAATTTTGTGTTAAACAATTATTCATTCAATGTTAATTGTCACGTCTGCAAATATCATAATTGATCGTTGCCGGAATGACACATGTCATGACATCAAATAAACATGTGCTTGCGTATTCAGCTGGTTTCCTTGGCAATGACAGTTTGTCATCTTATTAAGTGCCACACCACTGACTGACGCAAGTTATAGGAGATGGGAGAGGTATTCTTTTAGGTAGATGAATGTTATGCAGGTCACTACAACATTGAGAATTCATATCACCAATTGAAGAATAGATAACTAAATTGTGTAGCAGATTTTGATGTCAACATCTCTTAACCCTAATGTAAATATAGTTTACTGATGGTTACTATACTGCTTATGGATAATTAATATACATATACATGCACACTTCCATATTTGAAACCTGTCTGATATCATCAACTGCTGCATTAGAAGTAGATATTTAAAGGTCTGTTTGCAAGGATGAGTAGACCGATATAATTATACCATTATGTAGCATTAAGTATCTTGTTGTAATAGGCAATAGCTAGTGTTCGTGAAACCTATCGTCCAGTGAACCATGACTAACACCGCGGCATGAGGCGTTGCCCTCGTTTAGATTTTTTGTTATTACACAGCGCATGAAATCTGAAATAGCTGATAGCGAGAGTTCTTATTTTCTTTTATAGTAAGGAAAATCGTCATGATTCGTCTGCACACCTAGGGAGACGGCAGAGTATGTTGGACTCGCACCGACAATCAATGATGGTCATTTAATCCGAGCATAACAGGTCTTGGTCCGGCAGCTCCCTTCAATTGGACACGAAAGCATGCATGTAACAAAAACACGCGTGTCTATCTGCGCTCTCCAGCGCCCGGTACGTCTATTGCGGACCGGGAGAAAGATGGACGCTTATCTCTTCTTTTCCGCCGCTTCTTTTGCAAGAATAACTTGCTCGAATTAAAAGGCGGCAGCTTTCCACGCGCTCTCACTTCACAACATGGACCCAATCACGACCGGAAGCGAGAGGTCACCACGCACTGCCTCCACAAAATCACGGTGCTACTCCGTCCATGCTGGGCATAACGCCAATGTGTGCTGTGTGCCGTGTCCTCGGGGCAGTCCTCACAGTGGTGACAATCGGGCGCATTCGACACACTGAGAGCGTCAAGGCACCACTTCAGCCACTATGATAGAGAAGCCTAGGGGTATGACTGACCGTCGAGAAGCCAGCGTACCGTAATACGTTACGCGCAGCCATCTTGACCGGTTTTATTTCCGATTATGTTAATTCTGCCAGTAGAAAAATATTCTCAGTATGTTGATCTATAACGAAGCGAAACCGCGGGCAATAGCTAGCTATTGCCCGCGGTTTCGCTCGCATCCCAAATTGCTTTTGGACACAAAAAGTATCCTCCGTTTCGAAAATAGTTTCGTATGTTGTTGTATTTTGAAATTCCTTACAATTTTTCCAATTCACGTGGCCATTTCTAATTGTTTGAAACCACTCTAACTCACTAAAGTAACTAGACTGTAAGACTGAAGAGTATAATTATCTTAAGTGTCTCGATCGTGACTGGAGGTTAGGTTTATCTGCAGACAACGATCTTCAGATAGGCGTTTATGATTTTTTAAATATAGAATTAACCATCGCGTATCTCCTGCCGGTGAAAGATAAGGTCTAGGTCTTCAGAACTCAGTGTCATAAGGTTTATGATTCTCATAAAGATATAATTTTTAGCGAAAGGAAAATTCGATCTCAGGCAGGATCCGAAATTACATCCCTTCGGATAAGTACCTACGCCGGACGCTTTAGTCTCTATAAGCTATGGGGACTATTATAATATATATTTAAATATGTTTAGCATGCGTTAATGTCACATATAATAAAAAAATAAAAGTATGATTCTCATTATAAAATTTCAAGTACCTACCTACACTGCCATGGGTTTTAAACATGAATAGATTTGAGAGCAAAATGCCAAATATAACCTTTTTAGCATATTGTATCTATTAACAAAACCGAATTAAAAGCGGATCTCATAGAACTCAGTAAAGGAGGGGCCATTATAAGCTGATAGAGTATCGAATAATAGTGTTTATATTAGTTCTACTGTAACAATTGGCCTCGAGGACAGCGACGGACGTAGCTGTACGTTAACAAAATAGTAGAGCAGGTGCACCCGAAATAATACATCACTTGATAATAAGTAGACTTGCAACGAATATTATTGGCTATTATTGTTTTTGGCCTATTCGGCTACTTTTACGAATACTGAATATCTTGGTACTATTCGGCTGAATACCGAATACTAAGTAAGATAATTTGTGAGTAGATAATACCGATATCTTAGGATAGACTAGTTGTCAGGCTTTTTGGGTTTCTGACTACCACTAGCGATTGTCATAGATGCTCGTATGATAACTGGGACCGACGTCTTTTACGAGCTCTCCGTGGCACGGAGGGGTCTCCATATGGTAAGAATGGTCACCTATTCACAAATAAACCGCGGCTAGCGAAGTTTAACCTTGTAGATCGGTTGATCAGCGTAGTTATATCTTAGCCCCGAGCCTCCACATAATTGAATCTCATAATTGAAATTGTTGTCTGTCACTGGGCAATAATGCCACTAATTGAGTGTCCTAACTGTACTGTGGAATGATAGTGTGACTAATAAAACAATCAGACGCTATATTCAGCCTGACCTCTTGTTTCCTAGAGTAAAGTTCAGGGCATCAATCAATATGTCAGTTGTCACACTACGTCTACAGGCGGTACACGTGAGCAGTTTATTAATAATACATAACATGTGTTAAGAGGCGTGTTTAATACATTTGCACTCTAAGAATAAGGCTCAACTCCGACTAGCGCAGAGTCGAAGCGAAGCATAGCGATTCGCGACTTAAGTATATTAAATTCTGTCTCCATTAACTAACGTACAAATTTGTACAAAGAAAATATAAAATCGCAGTGTCGCATTCTCGCGCCGCATTTTCTTTATACAAATTTGTACGTCGCTTAATAGAGATAATACACTCAAGTCGCGATACTTCGCTTCGACTCTGCGCCAGTGGGAGTTGAACCTTAGTCTACCAATCTCTTAGCGTCGGAATGAAAAAACTTTTGCACAGTGCTTAGTGCTGGGAAATATGTATGGGGAAAAGGCCTACAGTTGTGTCCTACAAAAATAAAGAAAGATTTATTCAGCTACAGCTACACTAAGACATGCAAAAATTGAAGGCCCCTACTACAACCTACACATACCGGTGAACTATGAATGTACACACCTCTGCCTAACCCTTCGGGGAATACAGGCGCAATGGTATGTTCCCGAAACAGTTATTTAAGTTTTTTTTTTAATTTTAATCTTCATTTGTGTGTATATGTCGGAGCTTCTCGTCATATTTAGTTGAAATGCAATAATATTTAAGCTGTCAAAGGGCAGGTTATCAGATAGTACATTGTCACACTATTAGAGGACAAGTAATAAAGGATTGTTATGGGTTCCGTGGGTGTTGTTCATGAGATGTAGAGATCTTTACCAAATCTATATGTATATTTAAATATACAAGCGAAATATTATACCGCCCACTCACTCACTGATTGATTTGGTACGAAATCTCAGAAACTATAAAGCATAGAAACTTAAAATTTGGCATGTAGTTAGTTTATAAAGTGCAGACATCAGATAAGAAAGGAAACTGGAAAATATCCACGGGATTGGGAAATACGACATGAATACGGGTAATACCGCGGGGCACAGCTAGTTTGATACAACAGACGTTGTTGGATCCTGACTTTTTGCTCAGTTCCTAAGGCTCGTACCGTGATATTAAATACTCTAGAACCTTCCTTAAGAATTGGGCTATGAAATGCAAAAATAATATATCAAATCCGACTGGCAGCTTCACAGATTAGCGCGTTCAACCGCGCGTTAGTATAGATTAAATTAGCTGAGTGATAGTCACATATTTCATTCGGTCATTAATTGGTTTGAAGTGACCGGTCATGAGTGATGAACACAAATACGTCACCAAGAGGCACGTTTTTTCAATTTGGTAATGTACACACAACAACATATAAAGTTACACAGTTTACACCGCCCGTTGTTAGTTTGCAACTGTATAGCTTGACGTGTCGTCAACGTGCAACACTCTTGATTTGACATCACATATTGCTCAGAATCGATTGCTATAGATTTTGTACAAAGTTATAACTAAGTATTGAGATGAGAATTTTGTGAAATATATCTTTAAACATGACTAGATAAGGTGATCGATTCGCAAAGGGCATTGTTGGCACAATCCGGTATTTTTATTCACTGATAATGATAAAACTATTATATAATATAATATTTGTATATTAATATTTACTTGTAACATGAACTCTCTTGAACTGTTTTTAATCTTAATGACAAAATTAATGTCAAGAACACATCTGACCTTAGAACCACCAAAAGTATCATAGTTATTTACTGTTTTAAACAGTGATGGATCCAAGACTATATGAGGCTTGATTTCATCCTCTTTCGTGAAATCGAAACACGAAATTCTGCATATTACATGTCAATGACCACAAGTGATTACCGAAGTCATTATTTATAATGCCCGGTCAGTATGAATAATGACAAGGTAAATCGGGCTAAGTGATTAATAATTATTTAAACGTTATTATTTATCATGTTTTGTGTTGTTTTTATTGCGTTGCTCTCTCCAGTGCATAATAACCAAGAAAAAAAAAATATTTAGATACGATTACACTAGGCAACAAAAAAAAATACTTTTTTTTTCAGAGATTTAATTGAGAACTTAGAGCAGCAAATACAACATCGATCATCGACGATCGATCATCGATGACAATGTACTTTACAATATTTCTCAACTTGCACAATATTTCTCACACCGTCTTAATAAGATCTTAGACTTACAAAATAAACTTGTTTTTGTTCTCTTGGCCTGCCTATTGTAAGAAGTGTCTCTCTAACCAAAAATCTAGTGATAAAAAAAATTGTGGCTTTACATTTTTGAGTCATTTTTTGTTTTCATGTAAACTAAAGTATTCTCTACTCTTTATCCATACGTGATTGAAATAAATGATTATTTTTCTGGTAGTAGGTCCATGATAATCTACAAAATACGCTACAAATTTTGCAATTACGCATTACCATTTCGCACCCCCCGCTTGGACACTGTCACTTTTGCAAAAAATCCAAAAATGAGTTAAAGTATATTTTTTACAATTTAAAGTTATTAATATTTATCCAAAAGTAACGTTAAAAGTTGACGTTACGACAGCTTATACTACAGCTGTTCATCTCATCTATATATTCTTAAGTCATTGTTTTGTGAGGTGTCAAAGTTTTAAATGCTTCTCCTGAAAAACTTCATTTTAGCATAAGTGACAGTGTCGCACCGAGGGTGCGATTTGTTATACCTACAGCCCGTCAATATATTTGCTTATTTTTTTAAGTTATTTATCATACTATTACGTATTGCCCTCTCATATTGGGCACTTTTCAATCTGCCCGGACATTGTGAATAATGTCCATAAAATGTACATTTAATAATGTTTATATTAGAAACACTATTAGTACATATTATATTTTAGTGACTGCGGGCAGCTCGCTTCCTGTCCCTTTATAGGGGCTAAGTCAATCTCCCATAGAGATTGAAGTTATTTTTCTAAAGTCTGCTGCGCCAATTGAAACTTAATGATGTTTGAATTGATAGTGGTAACTTAACCTTCCCATTTTATTTAGTATTAATGTTTTTTTATTTAAGGTTAGTTAGTAAGGGTTTTTCAATTAGGTACGTAGTTTCTGAGTAAAATATCTTCAAAGTGGAGTAGCATTCCACATTTCAATTTATTAACGTGTAAACAGAAAACAAAAGTTGAGTTTGCTTCAGTAAACATGTAATTATATAGTGACAACGTAATAAATATTTATATGTATTGTGTTGCTTCCTCTTGAGTAATAATATGTATTGTGGAATTTTGTAATGGAAAACTTGATATTTATTTCACTCATGCACTAAGTGTTAAAACGCCAGTTAATCATGCTATTATATATTTTTTAATTAAGGTGAATGTAAGAATTTATTATAATTATTATAATAAATTCTTCTTACGTTCACGCAGATTGATTTCTCGTCTGAAACCCATTTACTGGTCACACGACACGTTTAAAAAACTTCGAGTATGTCCTAGAAGAAACAAAATCATACCACTGAAACCGGCGGCGGCGTCCGGATATAAGTATTCAAATAATAAATAGATCCGTTAGCAAAATTAGTCAAACTCATGTTAGTTGAAGACAGAATTCGGTGTACGATATATGATGAAAATATATATAAGGTACAAAAATTATGAAAAGCAAAATTATCGCATAAGAAAAACAGAGGTATATTTAGAGGTTATTTTTCACTGTTAATGGTTTTTCATTGTTAATTTTTACAGTGAAAAATAACATTTTTATTGAGTAATTTTTTTATGTGCTATATAAGTTTATTTAAAGATGACGAGTAGTCATTATTTATTTAGACTAGGTAAAGTCGACACCTTTTTTGTTTTTGCGTGTCAAAATTATTTGGATGTTCTTCGTCTCTCGGAGGGTTATTTCGGACTCCTAACAACTAAAAATCTCTAGCACACTAAGGACAGGGCCTCTGAGATCTCCAATGAACGCACCGGTAGACCTCCTGGGCTGTGGTTCACACCTGTGTGTTACATGGTGGATGTGTTCACAAATCCCTTGGCCCCGACGATAGGTTTTGGAAACTCCACATTATACACATAAAAAAGTAAGGTTACCAACACTTCTTCAACTTATTGACATTTCGAAAGCAATCAAGTGTAGATGTGTCTGTGACAACAGTGTCTCTAAAATCATCACCATCCAAGGTCAAGGCAGCTTATTACGATTAAGCACTTCAGTTAATATGTATTTAAAGAGGAAATGAGAATCAGTATTCATTACCATCAACAGCGTCCACTGCTGGACGTAGGCCTTTTTTAGTGAACGCCATTGGAAGTATTTTTTTTTTTTATAAATAATGTACAAAATTTATAAAGTATACATAATATCATTGATTTAATACAAATAATGAAGCCAGCTCTCAACTCACAATGCTAAAGACAAGAAGAATACTTAATATTTATTTTAGGCTCAGATTCAACATAACACTTGACTATTATTTTTATAGTTATGAGTTATGTTCAATGAAAACAATAACATGATAGTGGAAATCTACGATAATGGCAATAGTGTTCCATTCAACAGTCGTAATATCGCGTACAGAGAAACATCGAGCTCTTAGACTAAGGTCTTGGATATTATGAAATAAGGCGTAGAAAACCCACTTCGGACGAGTCTAGTATTCAAGGAAAACACTATCATATATGAGTGTTACTAGAAACAATATCAATGTTCAAAGATAATAATACCCTTTAAATGGAATGTTTGTTTGTTGCTGTAAAGAAACAAAACGTAAGTATACAAGTGAAGAGAGTAATCATAACACAGCATACCATACCATCACGCATGTAAGTATTCTCCGAAGCGTTAGGCATGTACACCCACAGTTCGCCGATATGTTTAGGTGCCATGTGATACGGGGCGGACAAATGCAAAGTCCCAACTGTTACTGAGAATTAAAAAAAAAACAATACTAATGCTCGATCCGGGAATCGAATTCAGGGCTTGCAGCACAGCAGTCGCGCTTACGACAACAGTTGAATGTAAAGAGAATAGTGCTAATCTTTCAAGTAGCCTGCTACATAGTGGCTTGTTGGAGAGTTTATTGTGGCTATGATAGAGCATAGCGAACCGCAAGTTTGCTTTATTAGATACTAATTTGTTTTTACAGCACTAAGGTGGTAAACAAGCATATGGCCCACCTGATGGTAAGCGGTTACCGTAGCCTACAGACGCTTGTAACACCAGGGGTATCACTTGCGCGTTGCCGACCCTGTAAGACGAAAGATGAATAGTTGGGTTTGCAGTATAAGGGTCAAAGTCCCCCCACTGCCAATATAACGTTTCCTCGCGGAGCACTGTCAACCTTGCTCACCGTAAGGAACACAACACAGTTCAAAACAGTGTTATTTCACTTCTATTTTCTACAAGACTGAGGTACTCACTAAATAGTTTACTCCGTTTCCGTTTGTGAGTCTAAACACGTCAGTCATCAACAAATAATGCACTGAACCTTCTGAACTGTAACTTGTACTGGAGTAGTGAGTGTTGTGCTTACGTAGTTTGACCTCTACGACCACGCCTTCCATTTATGATGGATGATCCAATTACTTAAAGCATTACAGTTAGAATTTTTATATTTAGGGCTGTCCGTAGTTAGACGATAACTGAAATTGGCTTGGACGAGGACAGAATTTCTATGTATGAAGTAGAGTAGTAGGTATTTCTCATTCACAGTTGGATCCGAATACCTTTTCAGATCTTCAAACACGTAATATTCCGTGCCCTAACATATTTAAACCTAAAGTCAAAGTCAAAGTCAAATATTTTATTTCAATTAGACCATTAAAATAGCACTATTGAAAAGTCAAACTAGTTGCACGGTTCCAAAAAGTGGGTCTTATGGAGAAGAACCGGCAAGAAACTCCATAGACACTCTTTTCAACAAAAAAAACATGATTACAGTGTTCAGTATTACAGTCTAAATCTGAATAGTTCATGAGAACAATGCAGTTTGATGTGTACAATTAAATTAATCTAGCATAATAAACAGAGAAAAAAAAAAAAAAGACAGTCTACCTACGACCTAGAGTGTAATCCTATCTAAGAGTTCACGGCCAAGATCCTACAGCGATTAACAGTTATATAGGTACATTGGTGTGCTACTAATTAAAAGACAGTGAGCTAGCAAACTAGTACTTAGAGATTGAGGGACAAAGCCCGAGCTGTCATCGGAGCCGTCACAGGGCATTATCCACCCAATTACATGCTCTATACAAAGAAGCTGGGATAGAATAATGATTGTAGAGCTTGTGGTGCATTCAAGGAATAATGCAGCACGTCTTGTGTGATTGTGAAGTCCTGGCGACGAAACGGATGAGACATCTCGGCAACGGATACCCAAAGCCAAACCACTAGAGGTTCCTTCCTGTTAGTGGGCTAGCCACCTTCATGAACCACATCTTTGAAGAGTAAGGAATGTACGATGCTGGGGACGAAATGTTGCTGGTTATGCTAGTCCCCATATTAAGATCTGCTGAGTCTGCTACTACTATTAAGTGGTGACACAAAACGCCGAGGTTGGTTTTAGTCGGTCTTTTCGGAGTCTGACACTCCACACCCCACCGCTCTCCCCGCAGCGGTGGATGGTGCATAAAGCATTTCCAACCCCGTCAACAAAATAAACGTCCCCATAGTAAGATAAGAGGGACATACCTAGATCTATTATAAGTTACCCAGGTTGTAAATGTTATATTGATACTAGGTGACCCCGCAAACGTTGTTTTGCCATAAAAAAAAAAATTTAGGGGTATGAAAAATAGATGTTGGCCTATTCTCAGACCTCCCCGATAAGCACAAAAAATTTCATCAAAATCGGTCAAGCCGCTTCGGAGGAGTATGGCAACGAAAACTGTGACACGAGAATTTTATATATTAGAAAATACTGAAACACATCAAAATTAACCGTGTCTTATCAATAAGCCTTTAGTTACGGTTCAGTGATTGTAGCAGCACTGACACAACACAACACAACACAGTAGACTGAGCAGTAGGTAAAATTAACATCCATCCGATATGGTTAGTACTAAGATTTCAATCCCTAATAATATTATAAATGCGAAAGTGACTCTGTTAGTTTTCACGCCTAAACCGCTAAACCGATTTTGATTAAATTTAGACCTTGGAGAAGCACATAATATGGTTTTGTCTAAAATACCCTAGCCAAAGGTGGGGGCGGTCTTAACTAAATCTAAGTCTTGGCTTTCCTATAGTTTTAGTGTTTAGATATAATCTATGTTATTTGACTACACTCTTTGTTTCCGTTAATAGTACCCTAAGGTAAAGTAGCAGGGCTTGGTCCATAGAGAGGGAGCTTTTTTAAATAAATATAGGTACTTGCTAGAAACTGATATAGACTTTGATAACGGGGCAGCCCTAATATGTAGTGAATAACGTCGTCATAAGAAAATCGTCACCTTGACAGATATACGCCACAGTTCACACCTCCGCACAGGGGCGAAGTTAAACATTATTCTTTTATAGAATTCAGCGCATTCGCCATTAATAGTGTCGTATTCATAACGCAATAATCATCGTTATCAAGTATCCATATCCTGTCCCACTGCTGGGCACGGGTCGCCTCGCATAATGGAAGTGGACTAGCCTAGTAATGCATAGTACCAAGAAAAAAAGTCGGGTTTTGTAGTGGCTTACCATATCAAGTATTTTGCCAAGGTTTGCATAACAGTAACCACTTTTGAGAACAATAATGTGACATATTATATACAGTTAATTAAAAGCCGCGAAGGTTACATTATACAACGACGATCAATACTATCTTAGTACTAAGTCCGTGGCCCGAGTTCTAATCTAAATTCAGGATCAAATATCGTGTAAGTAGATTTTTAAAGAAGTAAAGAAAGAAAAGGAAAACAGTTTATTCGCTAATATACAGAACACATTAAAAGTAAGTATAAGAACAGAAGGGGTAAATTCACTGAAAACTACATTTTATACTGTTTTGACGTGCGGTGTGTGTCCCGGCTGTAGCAAAAGGAATTCAGCTCAGCATGTGTCAGACTGTAATACCTGACGCTGGTTTTTTCTGAAACCTGTTGTGATATACGGACAACAGATTAAACAAACTACACCACATTTAATCAACGAACGCTGATTCTCTGAACAAATAGTGCAGTTTCCTAACAGTTACAATACGGCCCTGTGTCAGTGACAAACAGGTCAATATTAAAATTGTATGACTTGTCACAATCAATCAGAGCAACCCTCCATTTCCGTTGGACCACCGAGATCAAACGCAATAGTAGTAGGCACAGTTAGGACAATTTCAGCAGTTGCAAATTTTTTGGTAAAATAAGTTCTTGAAGACAGCCTAGTGTTTTTTATAAACCGCTACAATGCTAGCTTTTTTTTATAGTACAGAAAATGCTCATAGATCGTCTGCTACCTGGGGAGGTGGCAGGGTATGTCGGACTCATACCGACTAAAACCGCACTTGCCTTCACTGGCCATATAGTCACGACCATGATAGACATAACTTACTAGCTGACCCGACAGAGGTCCTGACCATTGTTTTTCAATAATACATTCAAAATCCCATAAAAAAAAAATCACTCAAGTTATTCTTGGATTTTCCAACCGACCTTATTTTGACTATTATTACTCCTGAGTCACGTTTATAAGTTGTTCTCGAGGGTTGTCTCAAATCGTCTCGCTAGAAGACTCGACGAGTTCCAGCCACCAGAACAAGCCGGGTTTCGGAAAGGCTACAGTACCGTAGATCACATCCATACTGTTCGGCAGATTACACAGAATTCGGAAAAGTATAATCAACCGCTGTGTATGGCATTTGTGGACAATGAAAAAGCCTTCGCCTCCATCAAAACCTTGGCAGTTTTGGAAGCTCTGCAACGATGTTGTATAGACTGGCGGTATGTCGAGGTGCTGAGATGCTTGTACAGTCGCAACCATGACCGTCCAGATCCAGGACAGGATGATCTACTCCATACAGCTGCGCAAAGGTGTGAGGCAAGGGGACGTAATAGCCTCTAAAATCTTCGCGGAGGAGAATGCGCTTGAGGAAGACTTCAAGACGTGAGACTGCACTGGACAGAGCATTAACATCAACGGTGAATACATTTCACCTCTTCGATTTGAGGACGACATCGTCATAACGGCTGAGTCACTGGAACAGTTGAGCGGAATGCTGCATAGCTTAAACGAATCGACGTCACGTGGGTCTCGGCATGAACTTGGACAAAACTAAGGTTATGTTCAAAGCATATGTTGTGCCGAGACCGATCTACTTCGAAGAGTCGGGGCTTGAAGTTGTGCAAGAATACGTCTACCTAGGGTACATTAGAAAACATTCAGTTCGGTAGAACAACTTCGAGAAAGAAGCCGATAGGAGGATTCAGTTGGGTTGGGCAGCGTTTGGCAAACTTTGCCTAGTCTTCGCGTCACCTATCACTAAAACCAGTGTATCCTGCTTGTCATAACATACGGTGCCGAAACGTGGACACTGACAGTTGTGCTCGAGTTTTCTTTAACGCATTCCTAAGTTCGAACGTCACAAAGTTTAGTTAATATTTATGACTTTGTGATGTAACCGGAGGTGGGCGCTAACAAGGTGTGACACAGTTTATACTACGTCAGCTGTTGCCGTTCCATTGTTGTTCAAAAAATGAATTTCATATCAATTAGGTAGGTTCCTACTAGGGTTGCCAACCGTACTATAATATATAGTATTGTACTGTATTTCGGGTCTGCGTGCTATATACTGTTGAAGAAACGCGTAGTACGCAAAAATACTATATTTTCAACACCAAAATCTAACATACTTTTGACTGATGCAATAGCATGTAGCGTAGCCAAATCTATACAATACAACAATATGACACAATTATTTTAGGCATAAAATACTATTTTATTTTGAAATGTACTAGTATTTTTTATATCTTCGTCTGAAGAAATGTTTGCATCCCTAGATCCTACGGCCATTGATCCTAAAGGGCAAATGAAAGCAAGTGTGGTTTTTAATCGGTACGAGTTCGACATGACCCTGCTGCCTCCCCAGGTCTGATCCCGATCCATGAGGATATTCCATTCTATAAAAAAAAGGTTCTTAAAAGTTTTTTCATTTTTAATATATGTATGTATATTGAAATAAAACTACTTTTTACGGATTTTATCGCGTATATTGATTAATTAATAATTAGTAATAAATGTCATTGATCATGTAACAATAAAAAATGTAGGGTAGCTGTCAGTAATTATATCATCAAGACCCACCTCAGTCTACCCGTGGACGCTGTAAGGGGTCCGAAACGTCGGGATTAATAATATCAATATACGCGATAAATTCCGTAAAAAGTAGTTTTATTTCAATGTATAATATTCGCGTAAATGTCAGAAATCAATATATATATGTATATCGATAATGATCTGCATTCGCGAAGCGGGAATTATTTATGCACTATCATGCTTCGCACGGGTGCAATTTACTAATAACATGCAAGTATTCCGGAAGAATAAATGGTAGTGAAAGCCGCATTAAAACCCGTTGCGTAGTTTCAAAGATCTCAGCGTACAGAGGGACAGACAGCAAGAAGGGACTTTGTTTTACATTATGTATAGACAGATATATGTAAAGATAACTAAACATAAATAGTTCCTAAAATCTCATGGTTCCTACATAATATTATTAAAACCGAACGGAATTTTTGCCAGTCGATCATCGCGATAAGATAAACGTGGTTATTTCTGGAACTAATATCAATTGTAAATATAGTTATATTTATACCACGATGGGTTGAAAGGAACAGTGAAGGTAATTGTTTGTTTTTTTAACAATTGTGTTCTATTGAGGTTGAGGAAAAAAAGAATATTATTTCAGTTTGTCTGTCTCGTTTGATTTTTAATTTAAAACTCATCGTATTATCCTTCCGTATAGTTTATGGGCCCGCCTCATTAGCTTAGTGGTTAGAGCAACTGCTTGAAATCCTGGCTTCGATTGCCAGGTCGAGCAGTGTTATTGGGATTTTTTATGAATATCTCGGTAGCAGCTCGGAGTTTGGATTTGTGCCTGGATACTGGCAATAGGCCCTTATTAGATGGGATCTTATCCATGTTTAGATCTAAACCGTGTATGTACATTAATACACCTCTGCCTAACCCTTCGGAGAATACAGGCGTGAAACCAATAACACTTTGGTCAACCTGGGACCGACCCAGGAAATTTATTAATTTACGTTTATTATTACAGGTACGACCCAATGCAATAGTGAAGCAAACAACATATTTTATTTTCTATAACATACTAGCTTTCCGCCACGTAACACAAAGATTGTACTGTATTCTAAAGAATTTACTGTATAAAATTGAAAATTGAAAGACACTTTCGTAAAGAGAGAGACTATAGGAGTCTTTTTTATCTTTTTGTATTTTTTTAGCAATTTCCATGCTAAGATTTTAAAGTTATTTTACCGAAGGAAAGTCTTTTTTTTTTTGAGAGACTACTAAAGAGAGCCAACCGAACGACCAAAGACCCGTTATGCTTATTCAACAGCAGATATTGATACGTCTAAAGTTTCTCGAAGATATGCTCTTATATCCGTTGAATGTTGCTTATCAAATCAAATTTCAATATCTATCTCCATTCGGTTTTACTTAGACATGCAAATAAACATACTATAAAGTATAGACACATACATTTTTAGAAGAAGTGACTATGCTACAGTTACTTTAGTTTTGTCTCAGACTTTGCAATGTGTGAATGGTAAGTATTCCGATTTCAAATTCGTATGTAGAGGTCGGACTCAAAAACACGGTCGGTGTCCGGTGTAGAAATTAATGGACGTTAAACTCTAGGAATTTAGGAAGAGATCGCTTTTAGCGATAAGACCGTTCATTGTACCATTATATCATTTATAAAAATGTACTTGGCATTTGTTTATGGTGTACAATAAATAATATTGTATTCTATTCTAATTTAGCGTTTTTTTATAGACGTTTGTAACACTTGCGGTATCACTAGCGCGTTGCCGGCCCTGTAAAACGAAAGAGGAATAGTTGGGTTGGCAGTGTATAAGGGTCAAAGTACCCCCACTGCCAACACAACGTTTCCTCGCGGAGCACTGGCAACCTTGCTTACCGTAAGCTACACAAATCATAGCAGTGTTATTAAATTTAGATTTTCTGCAAGGTGGAGGTAATTCCCCAGTCATGCAGCTCCAATTTGAATGGAATTACTCCTACTATGCCCTACCCCTCTCTCTCATATAGGTAATTGTTCGTTATAAAAAAAAACATAAATAACATAAAAATTATCCGGTATTTGCTTATGCGCACTGTACGCGGGGCAGTGCCTAGCTTATCAGTTAGGTACAACAGCAAGCGAGCCCCCGGCGACCTAACTACATTATAATGTGCACATCTATAATAATATACCTACAAATATACAGAGTTACTTAGTAGGTCTATCATCATCATCATCAACCCATATACTGTCCCACTGCTGGGCACGGGTCTCCTCCCACAGAATGAGAGGGCTTAGGCTATAGTCCACCACGCTGGCCTAGTGCGGGTTGGCAGACTTCACACGCCGTCGAGAAAATCTCTAAGGCATGCAGGTTTCCTCACGATGTTTTCCTTCACCGTTTAAGTGAGTTTTAATTAATTATTAATACAAGTCAGAGGTGCGTGCCCTGGGTTTGAACTCGAGACCTTCGACTTGGCAGTCATACCACTAGGCTATCACTGCTTCGGTGTTAGGTCTATACCTACTAATATTATAAATGCGATAGTAATTATTATTGTTACATCGTCTAATGTACGAGTAATGCTGATGAGTTCAACGCGCTAATCTCTGAAACTACCAATCAGATTTGAAAGTCTTAGAGCATAATTATAGCCTAATACTACCACTATCGATAGACCGGACAATACGCACAAAAACATAAACATTTTTCCAAATGGAAAAAATTTGCTGTGCCTAAGTCACTTTGTCTTTGTCTATATTAGTCTAACAGACAGAGAAAACAAATCATATCGAGATCAATATTTTTGTATGACAACGTTCCCAATGTCCGCTCTATCATCCAACATACCTGGTGGCTTCTGACCAACACTAACGATTGTGTACCGACGGCTTTAGGAGCTCTCCGAGGCAAAACTCTCCGAGGCAAAAAGGGGTCTCGATGTGTTAAGAGAATGGTCAGCCATCCACAGACTGAGCGTGGTTAGCGCAGCTTAACGTTGCAAAGTCGGTTGATCACTAAATTAGCTACGAGCCCCGCTCTATAAATCCTTTCAAATCTCTGATCCGAGAGCCTTCTAGTTTGCTTCTAGCAAGTGTTTAACAATTTTAGAAGAGAATAGAGTATTTCTGACAGAGGGCTTTAATTTGACAGCATTTTATCTTTGACCCTAGCGAACTACGACACACTTGTTCTTATTAAATAATAAAACTCGTGACGACACACACCAGTCAATAAAACTGGTGACGTATTTAACGATGTATGTTCGCATAATGGAAATATTTGTATGCGCTATTGTAATGTAATACATAATATGACACGGTGTATTTATGCAGATAAGCTCTCCGCTAGACACGAACACCTAACGCCATCTATCGATCTTAAATGGAATAATTTCATACTTCAAGTCGATCCGTTGTTAAATTCCTCAGAAAGAAATCCTTGTTTGGAAAAAAATACTCTAAATTTCAATATTAATGTTAAAAACCCTTTTCGCGGCAACTGTACAGATCCCTACAGCTATTGTGCCACTGTGCTATGCTGTGTACTACTAGCAGCTGCTCGAGCATTTTCACCAAACCTTATTTGTAGGATCTCACCAATAAGGTCGGTGTTTGCCTTTCTAGAGCGTCCCGATTTCCAACGTTACAGCTGACATTCACCATAAGAATCCCTTCTTTATGTCGAAGAAGATTGCAAACAGTTGTTAGAAGGTTGTTTGTTTTAGGTAATCAGAGGTCGGAATTAGGTAGGGTTAATAATCTAAGTACTTGCATCGGATCCTTTCGGGATTTCATAAAATCTAGTACATTTTGTTAAGCGGGGAGTACTCGTACTCCGCATTTCCGCTATTATTTTCTTTTCTTCTCACAAGCCATGTTGTGCGAACTACAATTAATGTGGCAATCGCGCGTGTGCGCGGAATTTTTGCAACTTCGGACATCCGATGTCGTTGATGTAAGTTTGGCAACGTCGCGCGTGCAGTGGTTTAAATTGTGTAAAAGTAAATATCTTTTTTATTTAATCTCGGGATTTGAGGCATATCCACAATATCTCTACCTAATTCCGACCTCTGGTAATAATAGATACAGAAATGTGTGACCATACAATTTTGCCACTTAAAAGACAATGTACTGACACGAATTGAAAAAATATGCAATGAAAGAAGGATGAAAGAAGCTTCTGTCAAAAACAGAAACCCTTCTAACAACTTAATTGCAATAACCGTCTGCAAGATCATTCGAAAGCAAATTTTCCCTACAAACTGCGCAGACCTACGAGGTTGCCTGGTTACAGGAGGTTTTACTAAGTTCTCGTCACTTAGGCAATGTTACCATATTATTACCATTGGCTACTAAAAATCGTAAATCTTTTATATACAATTCAAAATTCTTGCAGAGGCCTTCACTTTCACATACGTAGTACGGATACGGATTACGTACTGAGTACTGTACAGTAGTACCTACTACGCTAATGATACCTAATCAAGATTCTTTAGTTTTACTGTAAGTTGGAATCTATTCGGTTTTATTTGTAAGGCATGGTCTACAGTTGCGTCACTTCTATACAGCGTCTGTGTGATCTTTAGATTGAGTATCTATGCTAATTAGGTCTTCTACAAATTTGTCTTAGAACTAGTACTTACAGTAGAGTGTCTCCAAAAATGTATGAGCGAATGAATGTCGGTGTCGGGCGCCAGTAACATGTAGTCTCGCCATTCGTCGTAGCTGATGTTGAGACTGCCATCCTGGTCCATCCTACGGACAAACTTAATAAGTGAGGGAGACAAACGACATGAGTTCAAATGCTTCACGAACAATTAAGTTTTATTATTTTTTCTAGAACAACAATTTTACAAAGGGACAGTATCAATTTATTTATGGAGTATCACCTACAAGTGGGTATACTTAAATTATTAAGTGGGTACATAAGGTACCAAGATGTCTTTACAAAAATATGTTCATAGGTTACTGAAATATATTTACTATTTTAAAATGACGATGAATTTCCATTCAAAAGGTATAGGTAAACGCCAAATATGTAATATGTATTTTTGTAATTTAATATTATTTTTTTATACATTTATAACGTGTAAACGACATAAATTTGAGTGCATTGTGCAGAGTTTCATACAGTGTGCACATGCATTGTGCAATAGACACAGTTAGCAAGTATGTTCCTCAGCTCTAATTATTTTACAACAGACGGATATCGAAACCGTGTCATTGTTTAAACTTTAATAACGATAACGTTAATGATGCTGAAATTAGGAGCTTTACTGAAAAACGTTGTTGACTTGTGTTTATTATAATACATGCGCTCTATTAACAAAACAATTTTAAAACGGGATGCCTTGATATGGCTTTTTCGTAAATTTGTCTTCTAAAATATATACTGAAACGGCATCTGTGTCACTATCTGTCCGTTTTACTCTTGGACCTATCTCACGATTGTTCTGCCTACCTACTGGAGGTTGAAATTTTATATCACGTCTCTGGAGCTTATGTCAAATTTCGATCTCCAGGAGCAAGAGCGGATTAACCATAAGGCCGAGTACGACCGAGTCTTTTTTTTATACTACGGAAAATTCTCATGGATCCTCCGCCACCCGGGAAGGTGGCAGGGTATGTCTCACTCGTACCGACTAAAAACCCCACTTTCCTTAACTTGCCTTATAGCCATGACCATGGGATCCATGAAATTCACCACGACCATGATAGGAAGTAGGACCGAGCCTAGGGCGGTAAAACTTGGTAAGACGTTTTTTTATTAGTCGCGCGTTTTAAAATGAGAACATAGCACGTGGAGACTACGATTATTAAACGTTTGATCATCGAGTTATTTTACTCTATGTAGGTACATTATAATAGGCTTGAGTATAATTTTCATTTTGCTCTACTACAGACTACAGATGTATTGGGTTATTTGGTATTTGCGCTGGTAATAGTTTAAGTTGCCCTACGCCACTAGGCAGAATAAAGAGATACCTTGAATATGATATCAAAATGCAAAATGATATACTAAACCTTTACATATTACGATTAAGGCACATAATTAGATAAATGCGCAAATGTTTTGATGATTCAGTCGAGTTTCTGGTGATGTAGCAGATTAGGATAGCGGAACTTATAAACGCATGATTTAACTTTTACCGTGTAGCCATCTTAAGTAGCGTTATTATAAATAATTTAGCTAAGTTACTCGATTAGCTCAATTTATAATAACATAATATAAGTATAGAATAGAAAAAGTAAAATCATTAAATCTTCCACAACTACAAGCAAATTGTGTCTAAGGGCGCGAAAGCTTTCGCGTCGTCATTACGTGCCCTACGATATTTCGTAGTCATAAGGCGTAAAGGCGGTAGTACAAAATTCAATACTTTTATCAACAAGACAATGTTATTGTGATGAAAGAGACTAGTCTCCACGACACAGGGAATCCTAGTGTTTTTTTTTTTTTTTTTATGTGATAGGGTGGGCAAACGAGCAGACGGATCACCTGATGGTAAGCGATTACCGCCGCCCATGGACACCCGCAACACCAGAGGAGTTTCAGGTGCGTTGCCGCCCTTTTAAGGGGTTTGGGCGTCCGGTATCCTCACTCACTCGACGAAACACAACGAAAACGTTATTTCACGCCGGTTTTCTGTGAGGCCGTGGTATCAAGTCCGGTCGAGCCGGCCCATTCGTGCCGAAGCATGGCTCTCCCACGGTAAAAAGTGTGGAGCACGGTGTGGAGGCTAGTGACCTACCTTTGTAAAGAATATCTTTTAAACAATAAAGTATTATTATTATTACAATCAACCATCAGTTGCAATCATATTATGCTGAAATTTATAATACTAACCAAAATAAAAATAAGTAATTTGCGGAATATGTCAAGATGTAGTTTTCAAGATTCCTTTTACAATATATCGCTAAAACTTTAAGTACTAAAGATTCTATATTAATTTCAAGGTGTATATGTTTGTTTATACATATAGCACGATGGATTCCCGTAGATAAGCATATGCATATCATCGAATCGAGTTATGGCCTCTTATTTTATAAGTAAAAAAAAAAACGATTTTACCATGAAAATAATGGGCCATACACAAAACCGGTGACAATTCTACGGATTGCTTTTTGCTCTTTCGGTATGTTCAAGGCTCAAAATATTACACATTTACCGATAATTATAAACCATGTTCTATTTATTAGCAACACTTATAGCAAATGATGTGAAATTAGGCAGTAATGTTTGTATGTACGTATGTATGATTGTATGTAATATACATTTTATGTAGATGTGACATGAAAACAATAACCAAACTATTTATTTAATCTAACAAACTTTTAGGCACTTGTAAGTTAATGTTTTAAGTTTGTAATACTAGATGCGCCTCTATGGTAGGCGCAGTTCTCGTATCCCAACAGTTAGCTAAGAAATAAAGGGGTAGAGTGGTATTATCCGTAATACTGTCTCACTTTATTGTTATTACTAATATTATAAAGAGGTAAAGTTTGTGAGGTTGTAGAGGATAATCTCTGTATCTACTGAACTGATTTTGAAACTTCTTTTACCAATAGAAAGCCACATTATTTGTGAGTGTCAGAGGCTATATATTAACCCGAGAGTAACATACAACACAACTATCCGAGACAGGCTTTTAGTTGTTATTAAAACGACAAACACATATTGAATGAGCCTTACTATTAAATACTAGTCTACTAGAGATTTCAATCCTATACATCGTAATAGGTTTCGTGTCGTGTTAAGAATATAACTGCCTCATTAGATTAGTGTTCCCAACCGCTACGTTATAGGTCCTGGGTTCGATTCCCAGGTCGAGCATTATTATTGGGTTTTTTAATGAAATCTTAGTACAGTAGTACTGTTATGCCTACATTATGGCTGTTTATTATAGAAGAGAAATATATAACATAAAAGATTATATATTTTACTAGCTGTTAGCCCCGGTTTCACCCGTATACTAATGGAATTTGAGACAAAAGGTACACTATATCCTTCTACAAGGTCTAATCTATCTCTGTACCAAATTATTCCATCAAAATAGCTTCAGCGATTAAGGCGTGAAAGCGTAACAAACAGACAGAATAAGTTTCGCATTTATAATACGCTCTGTACATTTACGTTGTTTTCTTCTAAAATCTATAAATACGTTCGCATGGTACGTGTCTATAGCGCATAATGTGTTACGTGCGTCAAGAACAACAATACCTCTATAAAATAAACAGTTACTTATGCAATCGTTGAAATGCCTACGCTATTTATCCGATCGTCAGCTGTCAATGTCTGCCCTTAGCTAGGCTCAGTCTTAGCGAACCATAAAGCTGAAACCATATCTGTCAGCAACAATGAATCGCATTTAATTGGACTGCTCCGGAAACTCAATGTGTCACATGACATCACCTATGAAATGTCGAGTTTAGGAGCACTCTCCTAAACTCGACATTTCATAAGTGCCTGTATATGGTTTGTATGAAAATAAAACTATTTTGATTTGATTAGACTCCGTTACGGAACACATCAAGTACAAATACCCACGACATAGGAAATTTGTTTTTAAAAGAAAACTAGGCGCATTACTAATTTTATATGTGACGAGCTTTAAAAACAATTCTGCCCGGTTTCATATACTATCTTGAATGCAATACAAGCATTAGTTTTCCTGTGTAGATATTAGCTTTAAGTTGTATGTTACAACAAGGCATCCTTCCTCTACGTTGACGTCTGACTGCATATTTTAACATGAGAATCGAGTGCTAGACTTTACGCTTTTAATAAATACAAAAAAGCCATACGGAGAGTAGAATTCTTGCGTAGCTCTTAGAGAATAAATAAATATTCTTGGACGATTTTACACAGCACCATCTAGTCCCAAACTAAGCAGAGCTTGTACTATGGGTACTAGACAATGGATATAATACGTATATACTTTTTTTTGTAAATACATACTTATAATACATAAGAAACACCCAGACAAACACAAACACACATGTTCATCGTATAAAAATTTGTGTCCTGTGGGAGTCGAACCGTGCGTGTCCCACGACCTCATGACCAGCAGTCCGACCCGCGAATCACAATACCAAAGACGTCGTCAAATGAGTAACATAGATTTACCATCACGCCTATATTCCCTGAAAGGATAGGCAGACGTGTAGGTACTTATGTACACCCAGCGTTTGTCGGAATGTTTAGGTCTCATGTAATTGGAGTGTGAGCGTGGTGTGAGCCTATAGCCATCATACCCAAACTCCGAGTAGACTTAGAATAGAAAAACTGAGAATTTCATAGAAAAACCCAATAACACTGCTCGAACCGGGAATCGAACCCAGGACCTCTAGCGTCCCAGGGATGTGCCTTAATAGACGTTGCACAGGAGGGTTCTGGGTTGGTCTATTAAGAGGACACAGTGCCCCCCTTCATGTGCTGACGGTGGCCAAGGGGGTGGTTTTAGTGGGTAATCCCACATTCCCCGGTCTAACCCCGTAGACCGGTAGCCTTTTGAAGGTTTCCCACCGTAAACAAAAAAACGAAGAACCTTAAGACCACTAGGCTTCTATTTAGTACTAAAATCTTGCGCAGGTCGTTACATTAATGTTTTTGCAGAAAACACCAACATTGGGTCTATCTGACCTTTTAATCTAAGGTAAGCGTCGTCCCGTCTCTGGGGTCGACGGCGACCAGAGAGGGGCCTCTGTTCGTC
The DNA here is from genome assembly GCA_964056405.1 of Acronicta alni. Taxonomy (NCBI): domain Eukaryota; kingdom Metazoa; phylum Arthropoda; class Insecta; order Lepidoptera; family Noctuidae; genus Acronicta; species Acronicta alni. The sequence goes on from OZ043913.1 coordinate 20,107,563, forward strand.
CATCATGCGACCTCAGCGAAGACGGTAGCCCAGTGGCCACGAACTGCCGGCACAGAGTTCAGGAGAGCCCCATTTACAGTTACCAGGGATGTGCCATAACAGGCGTAGTGTTCTGGGCTGGTGTATTAATAGTACACTGTATTCCCTTCTATGTGTTGATGGTGGCCACCGGGTTATAGTAGGTAAGACTCCCCGGTCTAATCTTCGTAGACCGATCGCCTTTGGAAGGTATCCCCCCGTAAATAAATAGAATGAAATAAAACGAATAAATACCACAGAGATTTTGTCGTCAGGTTAGACATAAACTCTGTATTATGAATAAACACCAGCGCGTTAGTTAACACTAACACATGTGTTTGAAACATGAATGCGGAACGAGGCTACGTCTAATTTTAGTGTTAAATAACGTATGAACGACATTTGACGCAGGCCTATTGAACTAGTTATATGTGTAATGTCTGCTAAGCAATTTTACGAAATAAAAATAAATAATTTACGAAATTACGTCGATTTATCGATTAAAGATAATGCTTAACAAAATAAGCTGATAAACAGACCAAAATAAACAAACAAATTCTATAATACCTACCTATGCCAAGAAAATGTCAAAGAACGGCCTACGTACGTTCCCGAATTCGATATAAAATACGCAGCATAATTTAAAGCGATTGCGATGTCTGTATTTTTTTTTTAATACAATCTGCTTGGACAAAGAAAAAACAACACAAAGGATGATTAACGTGATCAAATGACAATGTTCTGATTCTGCTGAAATGGGGAGCAGACGTTAAAGAAGTTTGTAAATAATTGTTTTGTCCAAGCAACTTGTACTGTCAAAATGGGGTATTTGTTGAAATAATGATTGGTAAGTTTTCACATTAGAAATTCAATAATAAGGCATAGGTAATAAGTCCGTCGAAGGTCCGTAATTATTGAGTTTGTTTCTATAAATGGCGATGTTTTGAACTTAGCGTAGGTATGTTTAGCGAGTCTAAGCCATTGACTACTCGTGGTTTTTCGACTTACCACCAGAATATTGGCCAAACAGCTTTTCTGAAACATTTATTGTATCATGATTTTTTGTAAACTACTTGAGTGGTTTTTGACCTTGTATTTAATGTGTAAAAGGATTTGGTTAAGTTGTCAGATACACTATAAAAGTAAATGATGGAAAACAAACAAACAAAAGACAGTCGGCGATCGCTATAGCAAAACATAACCTAAAAATAAGTGGTCAAGAAATCTTGTAATCGCTGTGCTTCGTAAAAACGAATAGTCGCCATTATGTGAATGCAACTCTTTACCTTTTTAATAAATTAGTTGCTTCGTTTCTGCCCACCGCAATCCCCATATCAGCAAATGCCGATATGAGCTCCTCCAGGTCCACTTTTCCTGGAAAAGAAAAAAAATCATATTTTAAGAACACCAATAAAGGACACCAATACGAGCAGGTTATTTAGTTCGTTAAGTTTATGTTATTACTAGTGGCCCGTCCCGGCATCGCACATAGGACATAAGATTCCCTAATCTTTTCTAGCAATAAATATAGCCTATGTTACTCAGGGTGAATGTAGCTTTCCAATGGTAAAAGAATTTTTGAAATCGGTACAGTAGTTTTTGAGTTTATTCATTACAGACATACACACAAAAATACAAATCTACACTACTATTATACTAGAGGAAAGCCTCTATATAATAGTAGTGTAGATTAAGTTATTTATCATTATTTTATTTTTATTAAGCATAATATATCATCGCCTATATTCCCCGAACACCCACAGTTCGACGGTATGTTGAGGTAAATAATTCTTAAACCACGTATTTGAAGAGTAAAGAATGCAGAATGCTGGGGACAATACTAAAGATCACATCTGGTCGAAGTGTTGCTAGCTAAGCCAACCCCCCAAAGTAAGATCATCATCATTGTGATCTTTTCGGATACTGGAACAGTAGCAAACTAAAAAGGGCTGGTTCAGATAACTATTAAAGCATACTGCAATACATAATTTTTAAATAAATAGGTATGAATCCATAGACTTACTAAGGCCCGAAGCCTTAGGGCGAATTACGTCATCTAACTTATACAAAGACGTAAACGTTCAGTTTCTTGTGAGTACGCCCATCAGTGCATTGCGTAAACTACTGATTCTATGCAGTAACGCACAATGTAGTGTACTTTTTACGACATTTGTACAATACTAAGCATACCTAGCTTACAAATCAAACATCCATTACGGAATATGAGAACTGTAAAATACTATACGATCAACGGAAAATCTCCATGACTTTGCAAAACGATTGTTATTCTCAATTAAAAAAAATATGTCACATAGGTAGCTCTAGTTATAATATTTACCATCTTGATTCTTGTCAAGGTGAGAAAACTGAAGCCTAAGATTCTTTTCATGTTCGCGCACATAGTGGATAAACTCGGATAAAGTGACGTCACCGCCTTCTTTCCAGCCTGGCTTGGCCAAAAATTTCTGAAAAAAAAAATTCAGTATTAGGTACTAGATGTAGGAAATTACGTAACCTGCGGATAAAGTCATGGAGCGTGACCTATAAGCAAAATTTACTGCAGATGTCGTTGATCAATACTAGCCGTCTAGGTCTGCCTAAGCCATATACATATACGTGCCTTAGGTATACCGTAAGAATAATTCTATTAATGTATTTTCCTACGGTACCTGTTACGACAGTCAGGATGAGGTGTCGTGTTAACAACAATGTGGCACACTGTACTATATACAGCGTATCAACCTATACCAAACAATATAACCTACTTATGCAATGCAATTATTCAATGGTGTCAATGCCTAACAAACAATATTGTTTAGGTTCTGTCCGTAATACGGAGCTGCGGAGGACTGACAGAAAGCATTTCTATGATAATATAGGTAAAGCACATTTACGTGGTAATAGAAACACTAAGCAAATGAGATACTATTGTGGCGATCAATGAAGGTCAGATTCTCTGCTTTATTTTAGGAATGAAAAAGTATTAATTTAGGTATTTGGAAAGTAGACTTGTGACAATCGACGAGCTCTATCTGTGGCTCTTATGCAACATATGCAGGAGTAATTGTTGAATATGGGCGTTAACAGATGTAAAATAAATAAAATAATTAAAATTAGTGACTCAAAAACAGTGAGCTTTTAATGAATCATATGGTTACGTCATTCAACATAAAAGGCGGTGAAACCGTTTCATTTCGAGCCATTTAACTATATGGTGGATAAAGGTGATAAAAAAAATTGGTCGAATATCAAATTATAATTTATTTTTCAATGCAGTCTCTATAAGCATCTAAGATGTTTATAATCTTCGTAAATTTTCACTGTAGCTATAAAGTAAGTAGCGCAATTTAATACAGTTAACAGTACACATTATGTAGAATATACCTGCCTTAAAAAATACAGTTTGTTTTTCGGTCATTAAATTTTTTATAATTCTATTTATAGCAGCTACCACGTTACGGAAGGCTTGTTTAGAAAGGTGAAGTCTAGTGTAAAGTGTAAATTAATAGCTTAATAGGTAGTAAGGTAGGCACCTTCAAGGCAAACACTTTCACATAATTATATCCTATCATGATGCAGGTATAACACTGTTCACTTCAATATTGCTTATTGCCATAAGTATGTAAACAGAATGTAGCAAGCGTAAACAATAAAGTTCAATTCATTTAAGTATAATGATGTATTTCTTATTTACCTATTTATAAAATATCCTCCACTTAACAATTTGAACTAATTGGATATCATACGAACGCCTATGACTATCGTTAGTGGTAGTCAGGAGCCCAAAAACCGTGACAACCAGTCTATCCTTAGGGTATTGGTATTACCCAAATAATTGGGTTGTGAAGGTCTGATACTGATATTCAGCCATATCTGGTTACACTGGAAACTGACCCCAATATAGTTGGGAAAAGGAGAGGTAACAAATTAACTACATTAGTGTCACATATGTGGGTAGTTTCATTAATACATTTGTTCACATCACAGTAGTTAATGCTATTTTCTGGATGTTAACTAACTGCGTCACCTTATTACACCACTTCGTTAATATCATTATCTTTGCTTTAGTTAAGGAACTTTATAAGTATACAAATTTATTTATTTAATTTATATGTATATAAATTAAATAAATAAATTTAGAGTTTACATAAAATGCTATACATATAATAATAACTTAAAACAGAAACATTGTACCTAAGTATTAAGTTGCCCTTGGATGGGTAATGAGTAACTACAAGCTTAAACAGATGTTGATGCATTACAGAGCATGTGTAATTCACATATTGCATAACTCTTCACAATGATGGCCACTAGCCATTATGGTATTGTTTAACGAATAACCTGGTTCATAAGATCATTTTAGTATTGTAGGGGTTTAGCGACATGCTGTGGTCCAACAGCATGTCATAGTTGTGAAGGAAATTGTGGTTTTTAGTTCACATACCCTGAGGATGATCCAGGAGGATTTTCCGTACTATAACGAATAAGGTACTTAATTTTATGTTTTATAATTTTTTACACATTGTGACTTTAGAGAACTTGTTTGCAGTGGTTGTGCTGTCGTGCACAATGAGATTCAGGGGAGACCCTTTAAATCTTCCCATGCATGTGCCCTAACAGGTATTCACAGGGGAGTTTTGGGGTGTTTATTTAAGAGGACATGCCCCCAAATGCTGACAATGGCCACCAAGGTGGTTTTACGTGGTAAGAATCCAACACTCTCCAGTCTAATTCATGAAGAATGAAACAAATTTTTTATTTCTAAAATTCGACAATGTATGAATGTTGACGAAGCGAAAGAATTATGCAAGTATTGTAGTAAACGTTTATTTCTATGATACTTACATAATTCTAAATATAAATAGGTACTTAATCATGCTTTTATTCCTTAAGCTTAGGGAAAAAAGGGGAAAAAAGCAAGTGTCTATGTACAATTATATATTATTTAGAATGTGCTAATTCCCAAATATAATAAAATATAACTATTTGATTTTTTAAACCTTAGTACCTATCTCTTTTCTATGTGTGTAGCATCCTCACTATTACCTGCCGCCTATAACATATTTCTTGTGCTCTCCTATCTGAATTACTTAGTAGCAAAAAGACAAAATATGTATAACATAAGTGATGAAAGCAGATAAGTAATTAACTTTTAAAATTCTAATTTTATCAAGATTTCATGCCTTCATTGTTATTTAGATGTCAAATCTATCAGATAAGTATTCATGAAATCAGCTATAAATAATAATATGTCAAGAAATGAACGATGAGAGATAATATCATTAGACTTTGACATGAGACATATTGTGATTTATCATATTTTAGCATAATTATGTGTTAAATCTGACTAAATTTATTATACATACATACAAATAATGCTATGCAGAGCTAAAAGAAGGGGAGGGGTAATGACACAATTCAGTTTTTTCATTTTTTCCAGTCAACTATCTCTACATTGAGACATGAGGAAAATAGAGTTAAATAAAGAGAAATAACACATGCAAGTTTTATGAAGTGAATAAAAAGTAGATGATTTCGGCAAAAAAATATACAATATGATATTGAAATGAATTTCAGAAAGTATTGCAACATAACTACGTGTCGATTCGCAATCGAACAGTGTTGGAAGGTGAAACCGTTAGAGCACGTCTATGAACACGGAAATGTCTTCATTCTAACCTCCGCATAACTCCGGTTGATGTGTGGAGCCAGCTCCTTGAGGGCAGCGGACAGGTCGTGGATGTCGATCTTCCCATTTCCATCGGTGTCTAATTTAGAAAATAACTTTTCTAGCCTTTCTTCGTCTTCTTTTGGTATTTCCTCTAGTTTCAACGGTGGATGCAAGTGAACCATGGTGCCTAAAGTCAGTGTAAGTACTGCTAGTTAAATAACAAGATATTATATTACTACAGAGGTATGTAGAGGCAAACATAACTTTAAACTAAACTAATATCGTAAAAGAAATCATTTTTAGAGGAAAAATTGCACTCCTGTCCCGTTTAGTACTTTTTTGACAGCTACTTGCTGCCGCACTGCTGCACACAGCCACACGGCCACACACACACTTTTATCAAGTTGTACACGTACAACACAAAAAAGTACCAATACGTGTGTACGTAACCATGTTGTGTTCTAAATTGTGATTCAGGAGCTACGAATTTCGAACCTTGGAGTAATATTAATAAAATCAAGGTTTTGCAAAATGCTAAAAATGTTCAAGTCAGTATTATTAATCATGTATTGCTGTACTGTAGATGTATCATGTGTAGATCGTTGCGAAAATCTTATAGTGATGCCATCTATGTTTTTAGATGATCATAGCTATGTCATAATTTGAATTCAAAATGTAAGTAATTGTAATGTGTATTAAAATGTGGAACCTTAAAAAAGTCTAAAAAATATATTAATTACATTTAGTATAGGTGTTTAATAGCATAGCGATGAAGAATATTTTAGCGCAAATATTTTAAAATAATATGTACTTAATACATGTTGATATTCATTCATTATTAATGTATAGTTATCATTTTATTGTACAAAATGAAAAATTCCTATACACACAGTTTCGTTTTATTTTGATATGTTTAATGATTTGTTAGGGTTTTAATAATTATTAAATCATAAAGTGAATACTTATATTATATTACGCTGGCAATATTGTTTTCATAATTCATAATATTATTATTCGTTTAAAATATTTTGACCATCGTATTTATGTAAATAAAATAATATAAATGTATTAATTATAATTTGCTGTTTAATTCCCACACGGTATTATATAAAATGTTCTTCTTGTCTATGCAGCATTGTATATTTTATGCAAAATCTGGCAATTTTTTTCCTGTTTAGCATAAATGTTTTGGCTTTTAGCATATTTGCCTTATTGTTTAGCATATTATTTTATCTTATAAAAATATTATTGTCTTTTACAACCCCTTTGAAGATTTATGCCAATTTGCAATATCTTTTTTGACATTGCCACATTCAAACGCGGATATTATTGAACGCGTATTTAGCCAAATGAGTTTGGTTAAAACCAAACTTAGAAATCGATTGGCGGTGAAGACTTTCAATATTGTAAAGATTTGGACTGGACGTTGCTATTCTTACTTAGTGACAGATAGTGTACTATAGTATATTGGTACTAAAGATAGTTACTTTGGCTTCAACATCCTTCAACATCAGCTGCGCCTGATAATGTTGCTGAAGATGAGGAAGACATTAATATTTTATTTGATTACTAGTTAGGTAGGTACCTATTTCATTTTTAACTATAAGTTTAGCATACGATATAGAAATAGTAATAATAATACAATGTAAATGTTTTACTGGTTACGTGGGCTTTTTTTTGCATTTCTTATAGAAAGTCGGGTAGTTATTGAGTTGGCAACACTGATGTTCTGGAACCCACTAGTCGACAAACAGATGTCACTACTAGTGAGATCTGTTTGTGACTCACTAAGTCACTACTCACTAGTTTACACAAATCACAAACAATCACAAAAACTACATAATTAATCACTTTGACATTTATTATAACAATAGATAGTGTACATATGACCATCGGAACCCCGAGGCAATTTTTATTTCTGTTGATAACAATACCAATCTGGAGTACCTAAGTACTTAGGATTAATAGCAATTAAGTTGTTTAAAGTTTAAACAACATATTTTTTGTTAATCCTAAATGACATTTAATCTGAATAAACAGGAGATAAACTATAAACTAATAAAAGGTAAAGTCCGTCTCACGAAGTCCCGCAGACGCGACGCCACCGTCATACGACGGAATATTTCTATTTGCTAAATTCTATTGTTTTAGACTCCAAAAAATCAATATTTAATCACTGTAGGATGAATCTGATTTGATTGTTTCAGTAATTTATTGAAATTGATAAAATGTAGTTGTCCGAGTTTTCATAATTAGTTCCACTAATTTCCGTGGGACTTCTTTCGTGAGATTGATCATCTTCATAGCTCTGCGTTCCGAATTTGTCAATGTCAAATTCACAGATTCAAACGCATGTTTAGTCATTGGTCTGCTTTAATTTTGTTAGAACAACACTATTATTTTATTTTTTTAAATGCAAGAAGTGCAATTATTTAAAGTATTTATAAAAATAAATGAGTAATAAATTATATCTTTGTCTAATTTTTGCGTTTTCCGTAAAATACTATTATTTTATGTGTACTATATTTTTATAGTTTCGTCTGAAAAATAGTATAATTCGCTGAAGAAATGTTGGCAGCCCTAGAAATCTGTCACTAGAAGGTGATAGATTTCTCTGTCTACGGATAGAACAAATTTGACAGAAGGACTTGTATCTATGGTCATGAAATAATAAAATAAAAAAATGGAATAAATAATCGCGCCTTTTTTTTAATATTCGCTCGCATGAGTCACATGAAAAAGCTGCTTAAGCAGTTAGAAAAATCAGACTACTTACAGATGTAGAAACTGCAAGACTAGTCTACTTTAGTTATTTTCATAGCATTATGTCTTACGGAATATTACTATGGGGTCGCGCTGCAGACATAGAATCTGTTTTTATATTGCACAAAAGAGCTATTAGAGCTATTTATAACCTACGTAGTCGAGATTCACTCAGGGAAATCTTTAAAGAAATAAATATAATGACAGTGCCTTCTCAGTACATCTATGAGAATAAGTAAGAAAAAATTTGCACTTGTAAGGTCAGAAAATGTGAACTGCATGATTATAATAATAGATATAAATCAAAATTAATGCAGCCACAATTTCGTCTAGCTAAAGTTCATACTTCTTTTAGAGGGTACTGCGTTAGATTTTATAATAAAATTCCGAACGCAATTTTAGAACTTACAGAAAACAAATTCAAAAAATTCGTTAAGTCTACCCTGTGCAGGCAAGCTTACTATAAATTGGAAGATTATCTTCTAGATAAAAATGTTTGGCGGAATGCTGGTCCAGCTCCACAAGATGAACATCTTGTAATTCAATAATTTTACTGTACGTTATACAATTTAATAATTTTTGTTTGTAAAAACATGAATTGTAAAGTATGAGAGTCGTGCAGCCATTGATGTTACATATGTTGATATGCATTATAATGACTTAAAATTACATTGTGCCCTTCAGTTGCCTAGCGGTCTGAGCTTGTCATGCTCACTAAAATGTCCTGCTGATGGCGGCGTTGTGTGTCGGGTCGTTTTATTCCCTACAACATGGTTGAGTCGAACGACGCCGATACGCACGTCATACTCGTGAATACCCAGTATTACATTGTAGTCTTTGCTCGTGAACGAGTGCCGTCTGTCGGGGCTGGTCAGCTCTTACTGTCAATGGCAACCTCTTTTTTTTTCTGTTTATTATGCTAGATTAATTTAATAGTACCCATCGAACTGCATTGTTCTCATGAACTATTCAGATTTAGACTGTAATACTGAACACTGTAATCATGTTTTTTTTTTTGTTGAAAAGAGTGTAGGGGAAAGTAGGGTAATTGAGAACGGCGGGTAATTGGGAACACGTTAAAAAGTCATACTTCCCCTCCTCCTATCCCGTCTCGTGACAATTCAAGGTACGCGTCCTTCACCCCTCAGTGCGCGAGCGACAGTGGGAGCGGAAGGCCGCACGCATCTTGTCACTGTGAGTCAAACATTTTTTTTTGCATTTTTGTTAAAATTTTTGTGTTCTCATACAATGGATGTAAATGTCATACTTCTGAGTACATTGTCACTATATTTCGTAAGTTTATTGTATGGATAATCCGTTTTCAAATGCCACGTGTTATAAAACTCACTAAAAATGCTATCGAGGATGGCGACCATTTTTATTCAAATTGTTTACTGCGGGTAATTAGGAACGGTAGAAACGGGAATGTGAGGGGTAATTGGGAATGTTCCCAATTATCCCAATTATCCCAATTCAATACGAGTATCCACCGGCAGAAGCCTGGATAATGTGCTCTATTTGTAAGCTTTGGGCACATGAACAATGCACTATGGGCGAGACCATTAAAGGTTACGTGTGTGATTTGTGTCGCCGAAAGTAATTGTTACTGTTTCCTGCGCCACTTCTATTTACCCCGTACCGTTTTCATTTGCCCCACGGGCTGATCTCAATTACCCCATAAGGTGTCGGGTAAAAAGGAACGGCATGGTTTTTGTTTTTATTAATATGTCTTATAAAAAGTTGATTATTATGATATATTTTGACAATTATAAGCAAATAGATAAGTAATGTTTATTTTTTAATAAAAGTTGATTATATTTAAATAAAAAAAGCCATTTTTTTTGCCCATTTAAGTTAAGTGTTCCCAATTCCCCCACTTTCCCCTAGTTATTAACTTAACAATGCAGCTGATTAGGATTTATAATGCTTTTATTTTGGTTACTACTTGAACTTAATGCACTTAGAATAACAATTTTAGTAACAAAAATTAACTTCGATCTGTTTAACACAGTCTGTGGTGTAGTTGTTTCGCATTCGCATTTGCGAATATTGTAGTTGATTATTCGCATTCGCATTTGCGAATGTAGGAATCGAACATTCGTTAGATACTTTGCTAGTAAGTACCTAAATACATATGCTACCTAGATACTCTTATAAACCGAGATACCCAGACGACGGTCACTCAAGAGGATTTGACGCACGTTACAAAGATAAGGGAAAAGATCTGTGCGCGATCCCCTCGCCCCTATCTCCTATCATTATACGCTTATTCTTCCTGTCCCAGTTAGATGCCGGTACTTCTAGCAATATTATTAGGACTCATGTATGCACATTTGAAAAGAGTAGTAGTGTTGAACAAATAAATTTATTTATGTAACTTTATAATACATACTTTAATATATATTTCTGTGTCTTTGTAAACAAATATGTTTTTGTTCTTGTCCTGGCCACGGCTGGCGCTTCTTCTGCCAACACTGTCAATGCAGTAAACATTATGTTTTAGTTGAATTAAATATTCTTTGATTTATGAAGAAATCTTATTGAGTTTTATCTAAATAAAGCCTAATTCCAATAAGTAGTAGTAGTGGTACAGTCATACAGCAAGCAAACATCTACGTCTTGACGTAAGTACCTATCCACCAAATAGTTTGGTAGCAGGCGGCGCGTCGCGTGTCAAACGGATCAAACGATCCGAGCGCGCCTTCTAGTTGGGAGAGAGGAGAAGCCTCGCCCTTTGACCCCTACAAAGCCGTGGTCTTGTCGCTGCAGTGGGTGGTGACTTTTAACCTCTCGCTTTCGGCCGTAATTCGATCCATGGTCGGGAGCGAGAGCGCGAGGGTAGCTGCCGCGCGCCGCCTTCTACTCTGAACTGCAAGTTATGCTTGCAAAAGAGGCGGCGAAAGGGAGAAAGAATTATCCACCTCCAAGAACTTGTGGTTTGCGGGAGGCTTACTTGGGGAGTCCGACGTCCGACCAGACAATGGCCCCACTAGGCGGCTGATGGCGTGTCTGATCTTTTAAAGGATTCAACAATTTTGAAGGGGTTCACTGCGTGTCACGATCGTGGCAAATATCACGAATCCCATGGCAGTGTAATCTTTTAGTCGGTAGGAGTCCGAACTACCCTGGCACGTCCCCAAGTGGAAGACAATCCATGAGGATTTTTCGTATATTAAAAAAAAGATATGTAAGTAGCTAACAACACCTGCATTTTGACAATATGTTGGGTGACTGTACCTACATACGAACAGAATTAGTATTTCTTTTTCAATTAACTGGAATTATTATAATCAAGAAATCAGTAAGTTATAATCAGTAGCTGATTATTTCAGCAGCTAACATAGGTCCATCGTGTATGGTTTTAGTTAGGGAGTTTTACTGTAGTCAAATGGAGTTCTACTTACGCACCCTTGAATTAAAAAAAGTCGAATATCAGTTGTCTCTATTGTTATAAACTAAAACTGCTATCACACTAGGTATCGTAATAGTGGGGCAAATATATTTAAAAGGTCTGATAGGTACCTATTTAAATGTCTTTGTAATGGGGTAAACAGCCAAGTTTTAGTCAATCTAAAAATAATAACCTAACTCTAGAATCCCTAGATTTCTGTTTTTACCTACACCTACTTAGTACTTTATTAACCTACATAGGTACTTGATTGAAATGTTGACATTTTTGTATTACTAAACGAATGCTTTACCTACTAAGGTAACCCAGAGATAAAAAAAATTACTCATGAAATCGGTTACAAGATATTTTGGGGTGCATTAACCGACGACAATAAGTCACATTCAGAAATATTGTCACGTACCCTGACGGTGACACAGACATAAAGGACGGTCACCCTATTATACTTCATTAATTCACTCTATAACAGCCATATTTCGCTAAGTAGGTCTTTCATTTCGACATTAGTTTACCTCTATCTCTCTCACATACCAAAAAGTCCATACGTTTAAAAGAGATGCAGAAATAAATTTGTCAAAAACCGTAGCAACTGTCATCGGGTTTCTACCAATAAGTCCATAGGGATGGGATAGCTATTATGTCTGATATGACAATACACAAATTGACGCGACCGAAATCTATAAACTTCAAAAGTTAATACGCACGTGGAATGAGGACCAATGCAATTTGAGCTTAATTTCATGGAAGTCAAAGTTTTAAATGACTGGAGATTGGTTAATATAGTACGCAGTGGAAACTATACTCTATTTCTGAAAGTTAGGGTTGTGAATTGTAAATACAGGGCTGTCATTGTTGAAGGGATGAGCTTACAAAAAACTCTCAATAGGGATTGAACAAAGGCTCATAAAAGTTTGAGATTAATCGGGGATTTGGGCACAATAATACACACACATGCCGCTGACGTGGTGGAGTCGGTACATTGTCATGAGGGCACATAATTATTATTGTTCCATTAATAAACAGTGCTAAAAACTTGGTTTGAATGATTTACTTATAGTAAAGTGGATTCTAGCGCTGAAGCGTCTATCCCGCGACTAGCAACAAATTGTTTTTATAATATTGACTTATTTGCAATGTCCGAAAATAAAGGAAATGTTCGTAAAATAATAACTAACATACAATCACACCTGTATTCCCAAAAAGTTATATCTATGGAGGTGCACATTTAAGTACCTACATTTTATGTACAACCACAGTTTGCCGGTATGTTTAGGTCCCATGTTATAGGGGGCGAGCCTATTGCCAACTAGCTTCTTCCTACTAATACCTATGTATTATCTACAATAAATGTGAAAGTTTGTGAGGATGGATGGATGTTTGTTATTCTTACACGCTAAAACTTTACAGTATTATTATTTATACATCAGAATAACATAAAGGCTATAATTTATAACGATTTTGAGTTAATTAGCCAAATTAAAACGATATTAAAAGTAACTTTTCCACGCGGACCAAGTCGCGGGCAGAAGCTATATCTAATATTTAATAAAGATATTTTATTTATATTTTCAGTTGTTATTACCTATTACAAAACTATCAAAAATTCTAATTTATTTTTCATTGTGTACAAGTGGAGAAAGTACGTCGAAATTAGTGTTTGTGGTCCAAAAGAAAAGTATCTGTAACGTCTGCATCAGAGAAAAGTTGAATGAAAATCCATTATTTCTTGCCTTGATTTTGTTTTAGTCTTAAGACAGGTAAACTCGCCGCTGCTCCGACAAGGATTTTTCGATAATATAAATATTTATATACAACATTTGCTGGATAAAATGATGCCAAAAATATATTAATATAAAGATTTTTCGAATCATTTTATCCCGCAAATGTTGTTGCAAAATACTATAATTTGGTAACCCTCGGAAGTACCTGCAGATGTACCGATTACAAATTCTTGTAGTTTCAAACTAGCGACCCGCCACCTCTTCGCACGGGTGCAATGTTCTAATAACATACATTTATTATACATATAAACCCACCTCTTGAATCACTCTATCTATTAAAAAAAATTGCATCCAGATCCGTTGCGTATTTTTAAAGATCTAAGCATACATAAGGACAGATAGCGGGAAGCGACTTTATTTTATACTATGTAGGTAGTGATTTAGGAAGCTCGAGAGAAATACTCGCACACTCGTTAGTATAATTCTATTCCCCTTCCCCCAGACTAATACTAACGCACATTGTGCACACACTTTGTGCTCGGAGAACACATAGCCATCGGTCCCGGTTGTCATACCCGGTTATCATTGTCAATCGTTAGTGGTAGGTACCCAGTCAAAACCCAAATATCCTGACAATCAGTCTATCGTCAGCTCAGTTACCAGAAATTGGTTTGTGGAAGTCTGATGGCAGTCGCTTCGTGTAAAATACTGAGATTCATTAGCATCTTGACTGGAAGCCGACACCAACATAGTTGGGAAAATGCTAGGAGGAAGGATATTTTTTTATTTTCTAAAATGATTAAGTAAACCAATTTGTAATAGACATTTAATTGTGATATCGAACGTTTAAGACAAAAAGTAATATAATATACAATAATTTATAGAGTAATAACACTTAGTAATAGTAAATACATTTATAGTTAAAACTAAATAATAAAATGCCTATAATAGTAAGTACCAACCTATTGTCTTTTATTTTATACTTTTGAGTCACAACATTTAAGTATTAATGTATTTTATGTCACGCACACAGACGCCAGCAGGTCAAGCTATCCAAAACTGTAAAATTTTCCCAATTGAAAGTGAACTTTGCATTAAAGTTGAAAATCTATCAAAGAAATTTGACAGATTGGGGTAGCTTGATGTGCTGGCGTCTGTATTTGATTAAATAATTTATTTTCTTTACAAACATTTATCTAGATTAGACAACTGGGAATGTTTAGACAATGTGGAATGTTTCATTTGAAAATGGGAAATTGACTAGATTTTTTCTTAAATCACATTTCTACACTACTACAAATTGTATAGGTACGTTAAACATGTATCTAATATTTGACAACATCGAGATTATAATAATTTTAATGCATTCACATCAAAGATTATAGGCTTATTATAGGATTGCTACACTGTTTTTATTTAATACTGAGATTATAATTATGTCCGTCGTAGTCCTGCGAAGATCATCGCACGACGATATTTTTTAAATACTCTTGTTCCTATTCATTATATTTAAAATAAAACGTCTAATAAACCTCCTATATCTAATATGTGTTTTATTTTGACACCAGCTATTTTGTGACAAGAAAAAGAGACAAATCACATTATTTGATTAGTTTTCCCTCGGATGCAATAAAGACATTGCAACGGTTGGATCCAATGGTGGGATCATCCATGGTTGCGGATACATTATCATTTGGATAGATAAATCTGTTGGATACATACGGTATGTGCACAACATATCCTGTATGTCAAAAACCGGACATCAGTCATTTATCTTGCCGCTCGTGAACATGTCGGCGAGTATTCGTCCTACGGGCGTTTCTCCAATTGTAGCCCTGAAGAAAAGCTCAACAATGGCCGAGCTCGGCACGCCCCGGATGGTCGACAACAGGTTCTGGAGTTGGCTTGCCCTGGCCAACTGCAGCGGGGATGAGCGTAAACAATACTGAAAAAAATATTATGTATTTAATATTTTGCGCACGTGTCCCGTTAATTTGACATGCGTCTTTTGTTCACTTGGGATATTAACTAATTAAGGGTTGGTAAATGCGTGGCTTATAATTACAAGTATCAGTCTAAATTTTAATACCAGCTTGTAAATCTTTAACTTTACCTGCGTAACACATAACTAATAAATTATATAATTTAAGACAGTAATTATTGTAGAATAATTACTGTCTTAAATTATATAATTTATTAGTTATGTGTTACTTTTTACATCATCAAAATCTATGACTCTACTCAGATTTTTATAAAACATTATAATTGTATTTTAAATAGTTTCTTACCCCGTTCAACATAATTGTCATGTGTTCACGCACATGTGAAACTGTGTATTCGTGATGTAGTCTCCGAGCCTCGTTATCATCATGGCTGGGGCTGATGCCTCCACTGAACAGCAAGATGAACCGAAGACAAGCATATTCAGTAGGATCTGGATTTAAATTGTGAATTTCTGCCAAAGCTGATTCAAAAGCTTCAGCGTCTCCACTGTCAATCATTGAATTTTCTTGTAAAATATTCAAGTCCATCGGGTATAGAAACTGAGCAGCGCCAAGTACAAAAACATTTTTCCAGGATTCCTCAAGAAGGAGCAAACAGTCATTCAATGGAAGATTTGAGAAGGCTGGGATCGTTCTTGCCCACTTAACGTTCATAAAGAGCAGCCGGGCGGCAGCTTCACATATTGCTGCTGCGTTGTTTGCTGCAAAAATATTAAAAGCTGGTGGTGTCTGAGGCCGCGGAATAGAGCCACTAGGACGACTGCAGAAGACATTCAAAGGGGGACAATTGAAAGGGTTATACAATGTCATTGGCTGAGCCAGTAGATTTGTATTCGGCAACCCTAGGCCCCTTGGTGGCGGGATTGGTACTCCTGCGTCCGGTCCTGGCACTGGATCTTTTATGAATAATGCCATTTGTCGACGTATGGTCGAGTTTCGGGGCCCCCTCTCGTGTTGGACGGCTGGAAATAAAACCACAGTCGTATTAACTTTATTCTTGTGATTTATTGCATAACCCATTCTAAGACGAAATAATACTAAATAATAGATCACTCACTCACTCTCACACTCACGCCTTTTACCCATAGGGGTCGGCAGAAACTAAAAATCCATTTTAGATCATTAAATTAGCTTATTCTACAACTACTTAGGTATTTGGACTTTGGATACACAATGTAGATATTGAGCACATATGAGATTTCAGAGGTGAAAGGGTTAATTGTTTGAAGCGGTATTTTGGACGATATTGAGTTATATACGGATTCAGCGATTTTTTCTGTATCGCATGAGCCGGGTTCGTAGTTACAATTCTGAGAACTTTTTTGGCGCTAAAGACAGTGCAATTTTAGTGCTTAATTCTCAAACGTGATGTATGCTACATCCGAAATCAAAATATCCACATTTTTTTTTTTTACTTTATTTAAGTACACATAAATAGAGAAACAGACCATAAAACGTTATTTTTGTCCTAAAATTTCAGTTACATGGCAGTTACAGCGTTTTTCGATAGATGAAAAGTCCCTTCATTGCTTTCCACTACATACTAACAGAAGGTATGCAATGTCGCTTCAACCAAATTCAATAAGACATGTCGGTTCAGCCCTATTTGCTACAACAGTCTTGCACCCTGTTTGGAGACACAGACAATATTGAAGTGTGCGTCTTGCCATTAGTTACAGGTAGTTAGAGTAACAGGTCTTTGTAAAGAACGACGAGCATTAGGTTTGCTTTACACCAAACAATATCAGAACGAACATCGCACCTCCATGTTCACAGGTAGACAAGTTGTTTGGTGTCTTAATGCTAAACAAAATCAAACTCACCGTCTTTATTCATGCCGACCTCCAAACATTTGTCTAGGCGACAGGACCTGCACTGGTTCCTGTGAGCCTTGTCCACCGGGCATCTTCCAGAGATGCGCGCTTTGCATGTGTACCGCCGCACAGTCGGCTGGAATGTCATAATATTCATTTGAATTCCACTTAGTAGGTTTGAGCGAATAGGTTTAATACTAGACGAATATCCCATCAACCAAATATAACGCGGGGTTAAAACCTCCTTATTGAACCCAGGAGTCGCCAGCGGTTTCAGTCGCACCCCTAAGAGACCCAAGGTCTATAATCTATCTCCATACCTAAATTCATAGTACCTATGTATATATTTACATATTTTTATTATTTTGCTACAAACTGATTATTCTACTATAGACACATATTACTTGACTAGGTACCTACGTAACTACCCCATACTACTTATACGTATATGTGGAAATCAGATTAGGTACTGTTTAGTATATGTAGATATTTTTGTATAAAATTGTCAGTACCTACTTATAATATACTTAATTATAACTTACAGTCCTCAACAACACTTAGGTGAAATAAAAGTACCTACTGTACTATATTTTTTTACTGCTGCTTTTTCAGCGTTTGCATCAATAGTTTGTTATTTAAATGACACTTCTTTAATTATGAAGTTTCCAGAAGTTCCGGCTTACCGTGCGTCGGTCACGTCGCACCGACCGCTTGAAGAATCCTGCGCAGCCGTCGCACGCGTAGACTCCGTAGTGCTTGCCTGACGAGTGGTCACGACACACCGCACACGGCACATCGTAGAGAATACGACCTGATAGAAATAATACAAATATATCAATATTTCGATATTCAAGGCTTTGTTAAGAAAATTCAGCTTTATTTATTTATTAATAGTTGCACAGTTGGTAAAGAGACCAGCACATCAAGCTACCCCAATCTGTCAAATTTCTTTGATAGAGTTTCAACTTTAATGCAAATTAATAAGGTTCATATTCAACTGGGAAAATTTGTCAGTTTTGGATAGTTTGACCTGCATGCGTCTGTACAAAGGCGGTCTTAATGACATAGGCCTACGGCATTTTCTGCTAGACAACCTTGTAACAACAACCTTGGTGACGCAGAGACGATATAAAACAGTAGATACACAAGTAAAATTGTAATAATAATAAAAACAATAACAGACCACATCATCCCATCAGCGGATACTTGTATATAATTACTAATCTTCAATAAAAAAAGTAATTATCAGATTTAACAACTAATTTTTTGCAGTTTATTGTCAATTTTATTTAAAAGAATACACACAACTTTACAGTTCCAATATTAGTTACATGGGACCTAAACATACCGGCGAACTATAGTTGCACTTTCAGTACCCCTGTAAATTATGTTATGTTACGTTGCAGCCTTTGATTATATACTTGTCTAGATGCCACATTGACACGTACAGAACGGCCCAAATAAAGTCTACTAAAATTGGTAGACTCTCTTCTCACTTACGTCAGTGTCATTTGGATCACTTCAGGGTGTGGAGTTCTCGAAAAATAATTAATTATGTCGGTATGTGCTGTCAAATTGTGTCGCAATTATGTGGGAAAACCGTATAATTACACTAAGATCACATTACATCGGTAAGTTTTGTTATTTAACCTCTATTATTTTATGAAAACATGATTTTTCAATTCGTTAATTTGTAGGTTCGACAGATTAGCCGGTGTTGTCAATTTATTACAAGGGAGATTTGGCGAAACTATGGGAGATAAAATGCAAATATCAGTCATCATCTTTCGATGAGAAAATTTTATTATTTTAATAATTACCTACATAATTTATTTGATCAGTAAATGATAACTTGCCTTCACAAAATAAATGAAGTCATTCACTAAATAGTACTTTTGTTAGTTCTTTCTAATATTTTGGGTTTCAGATTTCTTAAGACTGGAGAGACATTATACAGCGGACACGAAATGAAATATAAAAAAAAACTATTTCGAAAACAAATACAAAGAGATGGATTTTGATCTATAAATTGCTGTATATATTTTTTCATTGTATTTTTTGTTTTTATTAAAATAAATAAAACACTAATCTACAAAATAATTACTTTATTCAGCCTATTTCGTTTAACTGTCATCCCATTAAATAATGGAGAAAAGGTAAGTTAATAATTTGGAGCAGGCATCCCTAAACACGCACACCTTGACAGTTTGACTACAATAAGTACACAAGCGGTACTCACACATATCACGCAATTTGGCCCCAGTTTTCGCTTGTCGTTTGTTTGCATTGCTCCATCTAGACAAGTATATAATCAAAGGTTGCAGCGTTCAAATTACAAAAATAAAATAGGTAAAATAAGTACACGAAATACAAATACCTATATTGTTTGATGAAACTCGCAACAGCCTAAAAACATTGTTGTTTTTTCTGGTTTGTGGAATTAAATTTTGTACGAGCAGTGGGTGCAGTTTATTTATTTAAGTACAGCTACATGTTAACTAGGACTGATGCAGAACTCCTACTTATAATACAAAGTACCTACTTATTTTTGTCTGCTCCAACAATGGAGCAACACGATATACAAACAAAGTAACGTACGAGGCCCCGCCCCACAGGAGGGAGGCATTAATAATTTATGGCAAACACGAGAGTAGGTGTTAAATAAATCCACAAATCGGAAACATTGGATTGTTTTCTTTTTGTCGGAAAAGGTTGCATGTTTTACTGAATCATGTGTACCTATTTTTAACAGACGAAAAAACGGAGGCGGTTGTGTTTTCTTCAGTATTTTTTTTATGTATGTCCACCACTGACCTCTATAATACAAGTAGGTACTATAGAAATCAGTGATGTTCACCGATATTTTCGTCATTTGTAAACCGAATTTAAAATATATTTTTGTAATGGGTTCCGTTTACCTGCAAGATGGTCTCATATTAATTCATTTGTTTTTAATTTTCCATTGGTTTTTAACTTGGACTCTGGAGATACACCACACTCCTCAAAATCAAATAGAAAATTTGAAACGATCGAGGTATTCATATCATATAGGTTTATCCATAACACATAGGTTTGTGATATATATGTGATACTAGCTATAGTTGAAGTAAGGTAGGTAAACATATACATACTATGTAGGTGTACTAATATACAGCCACAGTTCACCGATATATTTAAGTCCCATGTAGGGTAATATAGGGCAAGCCTATTAAATCCAAACTCCGAGTTGCTACTGAGAATTTCATAGAAAAACCCAATAACACTCTGAAACTAAGACTTCAAGCGTAGCAGACATGCTTACGACTACTACGCTAATGGGGCAGTGTAGCCATTTATATAAACTAAAATTAATAACTTTTTAACAAAAATATTGAACTCAACTTCGAAACATAATTTTTGTTGATTAAATTATTTGTCTGGCATTGAATCATAATTTATCAAAATTTGTTATTGAGATTATAAAAGTTTTCTTTTTAATAGTTTTTCTTATGAAAATTCAACGTTGAACCATGCTTCCTGTAGCAAAAACTAACTAATACGAAACTAGAATATTTATAAAAAACCAATAAAATTAGAAGGAGGATGATAATCTCTGAATACTTTTCACTAATGTATTATTTTTACGTAACAGCAGAGGTAGCTATAGAAATCTTAACTCCGAGCTGCTACTAAGAATTTAATAGAAAATAACATTGAAATTGAATATAGGACATCCCGCAGTTACGCTTGCGACACTTGTGACCACTAGACCAAGGCAGTTTGACAAACTCAGTTTTATAATTTATGTTGTTGTGTATAACAATATTATATTGTACCTATAACGTATTGTAAGTTTACCATTTACTAGGTAATTAAGCTGAAATCGGAGGTACAGTATTACAGTTTCACAATGCTTTCATCAGGAAGTTCTTTTGCTCATTAGGTCCTTTTTTGTATAATAAGATAAATAATATTGTTACAATCTATCCCCTTAATAAACACAAATGCAAGAAAACTGTTGAAGCTTGGTTACTAACTTTGGAATACAAGGATACTGAGGAGCTCTTGACGGTTTTACGGTAATATGAACGTACATATTCAATCAATTAATAATATAAAGGCAAAGAAATAAAACACATTGGTAATACAATAAAATAAAAAATAAAAATTGGTATACATCAAGAAGCTGGATAAAGTCTTTTATTAGTTTGAATTAGTGTTCATAAGTCAGATATGCAAACAATACACACCCTCTCTCACACACACACACGTACACTACACCAATACACAAAGAGAGGCACTCTCACACCATTTATTTTCTATTTTCTATCTTTTGTAAAATAGTATAAGCTAGTTTAAATTCTGACACTACGGGGAGTGGCGCCGTTTGATGAAATACAGGTACTAACCTAGTTCGGCAGCGGATGCTATTATAAATATTTTGAATCATTGTTATCTACTAGCTAATAATTACGACAAACTGTAATATTTTTTCTGGAAATAAATTATTTTTTTATTCATTCAAACGAGGCACTGTACTCTACACAAAACCTTGTCAGATCCCACGGCCCAGCCGCCAAGATAAGCCGTCATTTTTGTTCGCCTCCTAAAAGCGACCAGTCGAAAAGGCATAAAGGCAAACTGAACAAGACATCCCATATTGAATTCTTGAATACACTTGCGATGCAGGAAGCACGGTGTCGAGTGTTCAAACAGAATTCAGCTAAACAATAAGAACGAGAGTCGATTCGATGGGAATAAAACGGTTGAGATAGATAATTATAGGTTTGTCGATAAAGACAACTTTATAATAAAAGTTGTACACAATACGGTGTTTAGTTTTTGCCGCGTCCCTATTTTTATTTTGACTGATTTAGTTATTGAACATCATAATAGTTGGAAATAGATTTTACCAACTGAAAAGGTAAATTTAATCGTGGCTTTCCTTTCACCAAACTAAAAACTTTACAACAGATATTACAAGGTACCTTTTATTTTAAAAATGTCCATGGAGTTATATGCTGGATACTTCTCCATAGGGTTAATTTTTTTGAACCGTGCAAGTATTAACTTACAATGCTTGTAAAGGGTTATCTTCAAATTAAAATAAAATAATTAATCGTTGGTAAGCGCATCACTTGAGAACGGCCGGACTAATTAAGTGTCATCATCGTCCCATATACCTACTGGGCACGGGTCTGCTCTCATAGATTGAAAGGGATTATGTTTAGGGAATTATGTGTAACAGTCCGAAAAACTCCTTATTTAAAAAAAAATTGGAAACATATCTCGGAAAATTGGAGATTTACTGAGTACTCTGGACGGGACAAACTCTGTTGGGTCAGCAAAAAGGTCACTTTGGAATAAAAACGATTGAATTTGAGACAAAACAAAAACTATATACTCGTATTATTAAATTCTTCCAGGTAATAAAGAAGCTTGCGATATTTTTATTTAGCTTTGAGATTCGTTGTAGTAACCGTGGCAGAGGGTAGCACATTATTCATTAGCCAGAGGGGAGCATATTAGCTCCTATCGCTTCCAAATCATCCGTTAATTGATTGCATCAACTGGGCAACCGTGCGAACGCCCACCTGTGTCAAGTGGACAGTGTGTTTGATCCCATAGCGTGACTACGAGGATCACACAAACGCATGATTATTAATCAAGTATGTTATTTAAATTATTTGAAATAACTCGGGTATTGAGTTCCCACATTAATATTGATGTGACTTAGGTACCTATGGGAGTAATGCGAACCCTATTTGTGAATTTGATATGTGCTTGTTAGTAACGGATGATCTATGGTAATCATTACTTTAATTATAAGTATTTTAAGTATATCATCATCATCATCAACCTATATACTATCCCACTGCTGGGTACGAATCTCCTCTCATATTGAGAGGGGTTAAGCTATAGTCCACGACGCTGGCCTAGTGTCGAGGTACTAAAATCTCTAAGGTTTGTCTCTAAAATATTTAAGGTTGATGCTCACGATGTTTTCTTTCACCGCTTTAGCGAGTGATAGTTAGTTATTAATACGCACATGAAGACGTAATAACATTTTGGGTTAAAAGTAGATAGTAATTTTTCTTTATGATTTATTTTGGGTCACTACACAAATTATCATTTTGAGAAAAAATATAAAAAATTCAACACACACGAAATTTAAAAAATACGTCCAATTTAAAAATAAAAGGGATCATTATTGGGTCAATCCACAATTTAACGAGTGGGGGAGTGAGAGCGGTGGCAGATGCGCTCGCGCACCTCGTGGGAATGCTGCCGATGGGACAAATTGGCCACGACACGTCATCTCGTTCAATGCTAATTTACGATGGTTAGTAACCTCTATGTCAAAACATTGACGTTAAATTGATAGTAATGAAATGGAATATTAATGTCAAATGTATCTGACATGGTTAGTTGACTATAATAACGTTTTTCGTAATTATTAATTAAATTCATTAATCTTTTATTCTTGAAAACCAAGATCAAAATTTCAAGTATTTTGTTTTGTAACTTCAGAATCGATTACATAATATGTGTAGCTGAGAGGGTAAGAGTAAGGTAAATCCATTTTTTTACGGATATAATCAAAATTTTAAATTACAGAATAGTTAGTAAGTTCATTTCACGATGACGCGCCCTATAATTCTTCTATCACTAACATAGAGTGTAAATTGAATTGACAACGCAACTTCGTGAAATGAACAAACTATGGTAGGTTTGCTACGAAGTTTAGGGTTTATTCATGTGTTACAAGGCGGAAAATTAAAGATAATGTTGCATGCATGCATAAAGTCCATTGCAGAAAGGCGTACTGCGACACTTTCACACAAATGAATGTTGAGTGTGGAAGAGTTAGAATAAATGCTGTAGGAATACGTTCCTAAAAAAAAACGGAATTAAAAAGGAATAGTGTTGCCATATAACGAGTTGAAAGATAATGTAGCGTTGAGAATTAAAAAGAAATGATGAGTGGTTTGGAATTAGAAGATGTTGAGAGAATGAAAGGAAAACGTTATCGTTAACGTTTATACCTATGTTACAAACAAAATGAGGCGATTATCAGTAAAAACGCTAGGAGGGAACACCCTAGAAAGTCATACATTGAGCTGATTAATAAAATTTTTCAATAAGGTACCTGACCTTTCGTAATACTTAATCGTAGCGCAATCCAAGTGTTTGTATAATGTAGTTCTGTCTCTAGGGGCGTCCATTGATTACGTGCGGTGTTTAGGTGGGGCCGAATCGCACCATTAATGTCACGTAAGGCAGAGAGGGTAACATCACGTTATTTTTTCCCTCAAGAAACCTTCTAACATAACTAGTCTTAACACAAAATAAACTAAGCAAATTATGATTTATAAAATAAATCCAACGCAATACAAAGTCCAGGCAATACCTATTGTAATAATCAATTTAAATACAACTAAATATTATTATTATTGACGATATTTTATTATTATTATTCAAGCATCATTATCATCATCATCATCAGCCCATATTCGTCCACTGCTGGACGTAGGCCTCAAGCATAGACTAACGTATTTACATTAAAATACGCATTATAGAAAATTTCACATGAGATTAGGCGGGGCTGGGCGGGCACAACCCAAGTGTCACGCTACGTAATTAATGGAAGCCCCCCCCACTCTCTATATAAAAAAGTATGATTTAATGTGTGTATGAAATAATAAAAAAAATACTCACTTGACGACGCTGAAGCTGAATGCATCTCCATGATTATACTACTGTGTCATCACTTCTGAAAATAAAAAAAGGGGATCAGTTAGGAACACATCCAGCCACAGCGGACACATTTTCACACAGGAACCATCGCGTGAAATAATTCTCAAGTGCAAATCTTTCGCTCGCGGTTCTCAAGAGTACTCGAAAACCAATGCAGAGAAAAGAATCAATCAAGAATAGCAACAAATGTAAGAAAATAAAGTTCTATTGTATTTGGGCTTTGTGGTTGACATCTTTTGGCCACAAAGCTGAGAGCTACTCGTTTTTTTGTTCATTATTCTCTTTGTTTTAGTAGCCACTTATTACAAACGGGCATTGCGCGCAGCACCAAGAATGGTACCGTTTCAATAGGGACATTTACAACAACATTTTTTTTGGTGAGAACAAAAATTGGTTCTGCATTTGATCAATATGTAGTAAAGTTACTTTCATCGCTGACTTTCTTGTACAAGTATTGTGGGAAATCGCAGAAGCAATACCACTTAATAAAAATAGCATAGCTGATTTAAAATATTAATCAGATGGATTTTTTTCAAAAATTATAAATGTTTTAATAACGCACTCATACTCATTTAGTGTAAATATGGGACTTCTTTAGGAAGTTTACATAAACTTCCAAAAGAAGTCTATCAAAGGAAGAGTATCAAAAGAATATTCCATAAAATCGCACGGATTAGATAAAAAGAAACAGCAGTTTGCAGAAAAGATACAATAACAAATTTTCAGAAATTAAACAATAACATAAAGGACAGCTCGTTTGCGTAAAGTAAAGAAAGACTAGACCCATGCCACAGTAGCAGAATTTCTCACTTTGTCTGTCGGTTACTTAGAAGTTGGATTGCATACTTTTTCAAACGTAATTACGTGCTCGCAAAACAGGTAATTAGGTTCGGATAATCCCTGTAAGTATCGGCACAAAGGCTGGGATGAGTCGGGTCGAAAAGGCCTGGTGTGCAGCCGAGGGTTAACAACAAAAGCGAAACCAATAATAACATCGGAAAGTCGGTAGCTTCTTGCTTTCAAATTTGAGATGGCGCAAAAAATCACTAATACGTTTTTTGGATGTTTGGACCTAAATAGAGAAGAGAATTTGCAGTCTGTGTTTTTTTTTTGGAATTTGACTTCATGCAGCTGTTGTAATAACAAACATGTATGGGTATATTATCTGTAGTATATAAAATGTAATGCATTTTAATGTGGTGTCTTGGAGTATAATAATATAACAAAATTTGAAATTGAACTAGCTTTAAAAGTATCACACATTGTTTTTTTTTTAATTAAAGACTATATGTGTTTGAAGAAAGAAATCATAATGTTGTCAAATACATTTACAGAATTATCAAAGTTTTAGTTACAGCATAGGGAATACAGAGGTCCTGTCATGGTCGTGGAGTATTTTCCGGATCCCATGGTCATGACTATAGGGTAAATGCGGTTTTAGTTCAGTACGAGGCCGATATACACTTATCCCGTACATTATAAAAAGAAAGGAATCGGAAGGCCTAATGTGTAAGGCACAACCTTATACCAATTTCAGGGGTTTTAAGAAATAAGAATGGAAACAAAGATTTTAAAAGATAAATATTTTATGAGAATAAATGTAGGACCTGTCAAATTAGGAACGAAAACACACCTAAAGAAGATAAAATTGTTTTTAGGTATCCCAAGTAGGTAGATGTAACCCTCCTCAAGTTTAATGATGCCGAAAATTAGGTAATTTAAGATTTCGACTAGCTTCTAGCTATGATGAATATAACAGAAGTACTTCATTATGTATTTAATTAATTAGTAATAAACCGTCAAACTAGTTTTTTGAAAAATATCTGATTAACCAGAGATCAAACCTATAAAATATATTGGTTCCTTACAAATAGTTTAAATTAGGTTTTAATAAAAAACTAAGTAAATGTTAAACGCAAAGTTTACAAAGTGACTTACGCTGCTTTTCAACATGTTCCGTGTAATGCTAACAAGAACCGATAGGAAACGTGTTGATGTGTTAAAACAATTAAAAATCAAACCAATAAGCGTGACCGGAGCACATTAATGGAAAACTTTAACAACTTGACAAATAAGCGAAAATTAATTTCAGTATTAACGGTTCTTGTTATGGTTTTCTATCGGAAAATTCATTTAACGCAAACTCTTCTAGAAATTACAATTGTGTAATGAGAGATTATTAAATTTAAGAGGTTCCACTATGTAATGTAATAAGTGCATTAATATACTAGTTATAAATTTTACAGTAAATATAACTCAAATATATATGTGTGTTTCGGTCAAAGATCGAAAACAGCTCACAACGCGTTGTCGTCAATTAAATTAGTTAACCTTCAAAATGCAAGGAATTATAAAAACTAAATAATAAAATATTCCTACTTTTCATTCCTACTAAAACTCTAATGCCAGTTTAAATTAAAACAAAGCTGACAACTGATTATTAAGCTGCTACTTTTTAATATAATTGACCACAACGCGTTGTGAGCTGATTTTTCGCTCTATGAGCGTTTTCGATCTTTGAGCGTAACTTAGGTATAAGCGAAATAGCACTCACTCACTGAAAACTCATAAAATTTCATAAACTATAAAGTTTACAAACTTCTAGGTTGATTCTACAGAGTAGAAATTCTCTCAGAAAGGAAATGTGCCTGTTTCCACTGGACTAGTAAGAACGGGATCAATGCGCGCAACTTTGCTGGGTTCAGCTAGTAAAGTCCGTCCCACGAAAGAATTCCCACGGAAATGAGTGGAACTAATTTTGACAACTCGGACAACTTTACATGAATTAACTTTACATTGTTTCAGTAATTTCAATAAATTACTGAAACAATAAAATCAGGTTCATCCTACAGGGATTAAATATTGAATTTTTGGAGAGTCTAAAACAATAGAGTTTAGCAAATAACAATATTCCGTCGTATGACAGTGGTGCCGCGTCTCCCGCAGACGCGACTTGTTTCATGAGACGGACTTTAGTAGTATAGGTATAAGCAATTCGTTTCACAAGCAGATGACAAAATAAAATAAAATATAAATATTAGTATTTTTCTAAGTATATTTTAGTACATTTAATTTGGCTACGGAATTCACACAAATAGTTTTCATACCCGAAGCAGACTAACGACATGAACAATATCATATATTTAACTAGGTTGTAAAACAATAAGGTTCATATTCAACTGGGAACAGCAACAGTTTTGGATAGCTTGACCTGCTGGCGTCTGTACGTAATTAATAACTATCATAGTCTCTTCCTAACTATGTTAGAGCCGACTTCTAGTGTAAGTAACCAGTTGCGATGGTAGCCTTATTTTAACTATCAACAAACTCCAACCAATTTCTTTTTTGAACTGTGCAAAAGAACATAATGAGAGCATAATGAGAGATAGTTAAACATTTTTTGGTGTTAAATCTGTTTAACACAAAAATACGGTAAACTATGAATTTGGCCAATTTCCAACCAAGCCATATTTAGCAATTCCTCAAAATCAAGTTATATTTACTTAGAAGTTTAGAACCAATTTTGTAATATGGTGATCCATATTATGATGCAGTGGATACACCGATAGTTAGTCCCAATCGAGTCTAATACAACCCTACGCCTTGCGAGTTCCTCACAGTTAGTCCCCATTATGCTTTCTCATAATATATAATCTTAATAAAATACTGCATAGTATTTAAAATACGTGGCTAAGTTATAAATACGCTGATCAACCGATGTGCTAGCCGCGATCAGTCTCCGTGCCTCGACGAGCGCGTAAAGCCGTCGGTTCCGGTTGTCATGCTAACATCTATAACAATCGTTAGTCAGAAGCCTGGAACTGGTTGTCAGGCTTTTTAAGCCTGACAACCAGTCTATCAGGACACCGGTATTGCCCAGAAATTAAGTTGCGGAGGGCTGATGGCAGTCGCTTCGTGTAAAATACTGATATTTAGCCGCATATGGTTAGACTGGAAGCCGGCCCGAACATAATTGGGGAAAGGCTCGGAAAAATTATTGAAAGTTCATTTACGATTAATTTGGACGAGAGCAAGGATGAGTGGAAGAAGGTGAGAGAGGTATTTACCCTTGGGATATATTTATATATATTTACGATATTAATTGTTTTATAGTTATGAATTTTGTGAAAGAAATATTTTATAACGTTGCCAAGATATTCAATTGAGGAATAGATAGGGCAGTAATAATTATAAATATTCAGTGGATCGAACTAAGGATTAAAGCGAAAGCTTTTCATTTTTTATCAATTTGTTTTGTCAATTGACTGATTGAATACTTGTATCCAAATCGAATCCGCTTAGGGCTATCGGGATCCGGAATGTGTGATTTATCCCGCCGGCTTTTGCAATCAAATTCCTAACTAGACGAATTTGATTGCATAAGCCGGCGGGATCAATCCTGAACTCTCAGATTCGTAGACTAAAAAGCTGTGTATAGAGTGCGAGAAATTTCTGGACTGGAACAGATCGTTTGACAACCCTACCCGTAAAGATGAACTTAACTCAACCCCTTCACTCCAAGCGAAAAGATCAAGTTTCCTTAACAGTAATACAATTTAATACTTCTGACGGTACCCGCATGTACTTGATAGTCTACACGACAGCAAAACAACGACCTACCGCAGTCTACGATATCCACCTATCTTATGTTGCGGTAGGTCTATGTGAGTGATAGGGCACGCAACGACAGTGGCGGTAAGACCCATGGAGGAGTGACTAGTAAGGCATAGCCCTATGCAGAGGTCCAGTCCAGCTTTTCAAGGTCATGGCGAATGTTACCGAAATTCATGACACTCGATTTTTGTCGGTACGAGTGCAACTATACGCTACCCAATTACCCATAAAAAAGGTCTTGGTGTGTGATAATACTATCAATCACCAGGACCTTAGACCCTGGACGAGAAAAACAAAACTAAGAAGACATATTCACGTGACCCGTGTGTCCTCCATTATCCGACTGATTGTGTCAAGGTTACGGGAAGCTTTATTACATCAGCAGTTCAATATGTAAGTATATCAGTTAGCGCAGGCCTTAAGCTTTGGCTGGTTAAACGAACGTAAGTATTATTTATGTTATTTTTTAATACTAGAACTATATAACATAATACGTAGGAGATCACAAAAGAGATGTAACACATCGTGAAGAGGTGTCATCTCCTCACGATTAGCAACCAATATATCTATTTAAAATAAAGTGCACTTAATACACCTACCTACTTAATACTATTAGGCTATAGAATAAATAGGTGATA
Source organism: Acronicta alni (assembly GCA_964056405.1). Taxonomy (NCBI): domain Eukaryota; kingdom Metazoa; phylum Arthropoda; class Insecta; order Lepidoptera; family Noctuidae; genus Acronicta; species Acronicta alni. The sequence goes on from OZ043913.1 coordinate 20,137,951, forward strand.
CCATGTACATAATCTTAAGATTAATTCAAATCCGAAAAGTGTGGATTAATTTATACGAGATAAAATCCGTAAAAAGTAGTTTTATTTTAATAAACGAATAATTTTAAGAATTAGCATTTTTTTAGCAATATTATAAAGAATATGGCCTGATTAAAATAGTATAAATTTCAATATTTTCAAATTTATTAATTAAAATATTGCCGAGCCTAAGCGTTAGCCAATTACTTACGCGCTTAATGAAAAAACCGATTGGGACTTAGTTGGTACGGTTAGAATCGAGTCACACTTTACAGTTATAAGTTTTATTTCAATCCTACAATAAATGTGGAGGTATAGCTATCATTTTCTAACATGCGTCTTCCGGTTTAAAGAATTATATTTATCATAAGAACTTACCGTCCACTTATAATGATATAAAGAGTATGATGTACCTACTGCTTAACATTGTTTTATTAAATTCGCAAGTATTTCTAGAAACAAAGGCGAAAGAGGAATTTGTATCTTCAGTAGCGCACAGCATTTTGAATATATGTATATACAAGTCTTTTTATTTATTTTAAATTATATATTATTAATTCATAGTTGTAGGCACATGTACTAAGTAGGTAGATTATGTACCTACAACGTACAAGTTATGAAATGGTTTGTATATTGCAATTATTATTAAAATAAGAGTATTTCAAAATTTTCGAGCCAATATAGTAATGTAAATTACCTTAACTGTGTTGATTGCAAGGAAATGTGCACTTATTACACTATCACTCACTTCCCAAAAGACCACAAAATATTCCACTTCACTAGGTACAAAACATAATTAAGATTTTCTATTTTACAACGTCAATGTTTACGCCAGAAGGCTGGTTGACGATCGAGTGACTCTTGCGCAGTACCACAGGGGATGGTTGGGGCGGCGGCCGCCGACGGGGCGCGGGGCACGCCCCAATTGTCCATTTGAATTCATTCATATTTCGAACGATCTATCTGTGATTTATTGATGAGCTTTTATAATATTTGCTGCCCTGATACATAAAGAATGTTATTAAGTTATTTTATGTTAAATATTGTATAATTATATAGTTCTCAGTATTATTTACTTATTTATTTACTTTAAAGTTATGTTGTGAAAAGCTATATTATTTTATACATACCATCCATCACGCCTGTACTCCCCGAAGGCTTAGGCAGAAGTGTACCAATTTACAGCCACAATTCCCCAGTATGTTTAGGTCCTATGTAATAGAGAGCGAGCCTATTGCCATGCACTGGACGCGAGTCCAGACTCCGAGCTGCTACTGAGAATTTCATAGCAAATCCCAATAACACTTTGGTGGACCTGTGAATCGAACCCAAGACCGCTAGCGTAGAAATCGCTCTGAGGATGACTAGACTAACGAGGTAGTTATCAAAGTCGATATATTATTTTATATAAACGTGAATTTGTTGGTTCATATGATAATTTACTTAGTATCGTCCTATACTAAGCACGTACTGTCATATTTTAGTTTATTCCTAGATGGTAATATTACTATGGTTTAAACTATATAGTTTAAACCAAGAAACTAACAAGCCGTAATCAGAAGTTACGGTTTATTTAATTCTAACTAATGATTATCATGGAACTTATATATAGGGTTAAAATTAAACGCTAATATGAAAAAAAAAATGAATCACTATAAATGCACGACACTAAACCTTCCTTGATAACAAAAATAGCGACTAGAATAAATTTAAATGACAACCATCAACATCATATGTCTATACAATATTATGATCGTATTTCCCTTGAGGAGAAGGACATTTTATTAAGAATGTGGGTTCTTAATAAAAAATCACAGAACTTGAACACACAACCTTCGATGCTAATAAAGAAAGATGGTTTGAAGGTGACCGTTGATTCGTGGCCATAACATGAGCATATTATTTTAATAAAGCATAAAATAATCGTAAAATAAAGTGAAATACACTACGGAAATACATGATTTAGTCGGTTACACTCGGACGTACCTTGAGCCTTCCGTGGCGGCGGATAATATCCACACAGTATAGGTAAATATAGGTACAGGAAAAACATTAAAAACTTATTGTTCGGGGAACGTACAGTACACGATATTATATATTAAATACATTTTCCGTGTGCTTTTAAGAAAATACGTAGACGGGAAAGCTAGGAAAAAAGTAACCTACAAAGTAACAATGCTCAACAAGCAAACCTGCGCGAACACGCCGGAACGCGAGTATTTAGCGAGGGGTGCACATTTTGTTTCATTAGGTTTCGTAAATACAATGCACGACCGACTGAGATGAATCTATTATCAGGTTGTTACTTACAGTTTTCACAGGATCCTGGATAAGATTCACTATATTTTGGCACGTATATAGCTTATTAATGGGTTTTTAGTGGAACTGATTATAATACACACGCTTTCCGCTAGTGACCGACGAGTTGGGGGTGGGGGTGGGGGTGGGGGTGGGGGTGAAGGGAGGTCACAGCAACGCAAATCAATCAATTTATGGTACACCGTCCAATTGCGCCGGGGATAAAGCATGACGTTGCATTTCCCTATCGAAATTTCCCTCAACACCTGTTGGATTTGTATACCTCGAGGATTGAACTCCCGACTGAATCGACTGAAGCTTAATTGCAGCAGAGTACCTCATAGTTAAAATCTGATAATAAAATGGAAAATGGCGCCGTACCTACTGATAATTTATCATGGTTGTTGCCCCTTGTTCTGCATTGCGTTGCGTTTTTGTTGTTTGCAAAACAATACATTTTAACGATAAACAGATGATTTTCAACATTTTTTTCACGAGATGATTAATAAAGGCTTATTTTAATGAATAAGTATATAATTTACTTACGTGTTAAATGCAGCTCACCTGCCGCAGCTCGCAATATGAATCCTATAATGAATTAATACTTTCCCAATGAAAATATGCGATTAAAACTGCTTTTCCTTGGTTTTCTCACTGGAAGAAGAAGCGAGTAAAAATTATATGTTGCTCTAATTATTGATGCGTTCCGAAACCGACCGACCAACTGAACGGAATGAATATTGACGTTTATTAAAAACTACTTTTTTTACGAGATGCGTTCGAACCGCGAAATTTAAGGGGAGTCGCTATTCCGTTTTGCTGCGTTATGCAGCCATGTGACTGATTGGTTATCTATCAGTTTCAGAAGATATCTACGTGTATCCGGTTAGTATTCTTTGATTGGACTATTTACTATCTAATACAATATTTTAAAACATGTAGGGCTAGGCTAAGTTCGGACGTCGCAGCGTCGCGAAAAGTTTTGCGCGCGCATCTTTACGTTTCAGATTATGTATCCAAACGTGAGACAAGTTTAACTGTATGTATGATGCATGGTTTGCTGAAGCGGGATGATATCTGAAACTCTACGAAACAGCACGTATTTTGCGTGCACGGCAATTCGGAAAAGTTGTCCCAATTTGTTTACGGGTATAGCACTAATTATATTGTAAAAGTAACAATAAACTTAAATTACTTAATTTGTGTAAAAAGACGAAATCTTTATTTGTCTTGGTATTTACAAAAATGTAGTAAAACATAAGTTGACTATTCTTTGGGTTACCCAAGGAATAGTAAACTTATGTTTTGAGAGAACACTCATAAGTTCATTATGTTCATAACTAAGTAAATAAGTTGGACCATCTGTAGCTGCATTAATTATCATTTATTGACACCGCTTAACAACTTCAGTAAATAGTGCCTATAGTTAAGTTTATAATTAATAGGCACCTGGCATATATTTTTATAGTGAAGATGGATTGACCGACCGGCCCAACGGGCGGGCTTTCACTGACAGACGGTCACAGCTATGATCGATTCCACTGAAGTTCTTTTTTCTTACCTATTTGAACATTCCTTCAGTTTTATTAATGAAAACCAGGAGGAGAGTCCCGACTTTGGAATTTTTGTAACATCAGGCGCGGTTCAGTTAACTTTGGGCAGCAGTAACTTAGAACAATGGCCATCTATTGCCATTTTATGTTTTTACCTATAAAATAATAATTAATCTAAGAAACAACTGGTTTATTGTAGCTTTAGAATCCTGTAAAAGCTACAACACCCTTGACCGAAAAAAGCAAGCTTGAACCATAGATGAATGAATGTTTTTTCATTTATCTATGGCTTGTTGAGCATATTTTCAATAAAAAAAACAAACTTCAACACCGGGAAACGTGCCTATGTTCACACATTTTAGGTTATAGCTGAAAATCTGCGTCGTGTTGCGATCTAGTCTAGAAATGCGAATAATTTGAAAAAAGAAATGTCAGTTTAAAAGCGAGTAATAGCACAATAGTTTGTAGTTGGGGTGAATGAGGTGGGTTAACAAAAAATTGCAAACAATGCACGGACAGCCGCATCCACAGACAAATTGAGTAGGGTGCCATCTTTAAAGTATGTCATTCTACTGTCAATGCATAAAGCAATATCCACGCAGTGTTCTGATTGGTCGATAAGTTACACACTTCACTGTTAGGGGTGCGTTTTATTTTAATTTAGGGCCACTTTGTCGAGATTACCCTTTGTATTCGTGACTCCGGGGTTGCCTTTGTGACTGACTAGTCATTTTTTAATCGCAGCTCATTATTTATTTGTTTGTTAATTCTTTGATTCTGTTAAGGGGAGTACCTATAACATCATTGCTCTGCGCTATTGCAGAATGAAGTTTAGAAATAGAACTATTTGTTTTGAGATTCATTAGTGTAATATGATTTTACTTTCTACTGTTTAGGATGTTTCTGAACAAGTTAACTTTTGACTTATGTACTTCCAAAGAGACTAAAAAACAGTAATAAGGAAGATTTTCATATAAAAGCGGTGATAGGTACTTCAATTCTGCGTAAGTAAAACTTTGCTGTAAGTTTTAATTTTCAACGTTATTAATAAATACTTTGTAATAACTAATAAACTTTATAATAAATACTAATAAATACTTTGTAATAACAAAGGTAGGCCTTATTGCAAAGTGTTACTTACGCAGTACATACTAGAGTATCACAGACGATAATTATCCCGATTTAATTTGATTTCTATATCAGGATGACGCTTTTATCTCGATTATTTAAATAATTAATATGTAATTAATAATTATTCAGTACCTACGCGTGCTACGAATCTCTGCTGCTACGGAAATTCGTAGCAGCGGAGATTCTTAGCAGTTTATTTATTTATATTTATATTATTTATTTTTAGTTTATATATTTATATTAATTTATCGTACCGATTGAAAGTTCACCGGTTACCATAAACTGTTATTACTAGAAACATAACTTTTTTATAGTATAGTTAGAAAGTGGTTGATATAGCATACCACGATTATAGACATCTAGGTTACCTACCTGCTGCGAATCTAGTAAGTATTTTATATCTCTAAAACATCCTTATCAGATAACGTACTAATATTTCAACGTTTATACGGGATATATATAGATCTTAAGCTATACTCACAATTAAGGAAAACCTTGAAGAAATGCTCGCTTTACGCCGCCGCCGTCATTTACCATTTAACTCCAAAGGGTTCAGAAAAAAATACGATATCTCGCTAGGGGAGAAGGAGTGTATCTACTTATTGAATGCCCGATTTATGAACGAAAAAAAAGTTGGTAAAAACATCACGGCATTAGTGGACGACCGCGTAGGTACTTACTTTATTTCGTTTTTACACATTACTTCTTCAATTTACAGGAGTAATTAATAGTGGGATTATTATAACCTAGTTAGTGTCTCGTGTGTGTTCGCCGTTCAACTAGTTATCACCAATACCACAAATATTTGTATTCATATCTTCTAAACCCTTCAGAAATCGAGATGGAGCATACACGCAGGTTTAAGTTAAAATTCTGGTTTTAATACCTAAACTTTTCATTGCATTCCGTTGCGTCGTTTTACACTCTCAAACATGTCCTTACAATTTTGTGGGCGGATTAGATCGCACGTTCTTCCCACCACCCTTCCCACCCTCTTCTTCGACGTTGACGTTTTAGCTATCGCCGGAAAATTATTGCTAAACGATATAACATGACGCTATTTCATTCACTCTTTAAGGGCCGACTTAAGCGGTTACGTTACTTCCCACCCTGCGACGTTTTAACCACTAATCGTGCTAGCAACGTATAAATTGATTCATGTTCGTACTTCGCTTCAGAATCTCGTTATGAATTAAGAATTTGCCTTATTAGGCATGTACTAACTGTGTACTAAAAATGAATTTGTGTATAGGTAAGTATTCCAAATTTAGGTTTAGGTTACAACATGTTAAAAATATTCAGGCGATGCAATAAATTCAGCAGAGGATGCCTCTTTGATCTGCAAGCGGGAGAGCTAGCTGAGTCACCTGCCCATCAGCACCGAATGTGATAACTTCTTGTAAATTGCATACCCGTCGCCATGAGAAAATGACATCATACACGTGTAATTGTATTAGAATTTTTACCGTTTCGCATCCCCATCGTTATGTTTGCGGCCTAGGGAATTACGAGCGCCTTGCTTCCATTACCCCGATACATTAAGGTCTACCATAATCGCCGGACCTTATCAGCGAGTTCTTGTCCGCCTTGCTTCTCACAGACGATACAAAAAAAGTACTTTCTCAGTCCTGTGGTTGAAGAAAACAAAACCATAATTATTGTATAACATTATTTATTGTTACAAATAATTTTATTAACTAAACAACAATATTCTTTCTAACAAATGAAATGCCACAAGTTTCTATACATCTCACACAAGTATCGGATCTATGCGTAAGTTTACGCTAAAACTAATCTCTGAATATTACTAGGTAGGTCACAAAATAAAGAATTTTATGAGGATCCATAGCCCGTTTGTGAAAAAGGCCTAACCTCAAAATGAACTTTCATAATCGGCTCCAATGTCATATCTACTTAATACTACTCTAAAACTGATTGACTGATAGACAACTCACAACAATTGGTGAGTCTAGAAACATGAAATTTTGCACAGTTTATTATTTTCCGTAGGTGAGCACTAATACGGAATTATGGAAAGTCAGTCAGTCCAGGACTTTCTATTCAAGGATTCTTCATACCACGTTAGCAATAAGCGATCGAGATCATCTCGCTTCCTCGGTTTTTTTTTAATTATTATCAGAAGTAGGTATATACACATTACATACTTATTATATAATCTATTCAATAAACTAATTCCATAATATACAGGCGCGGAATGGGACGCCTGGTCAATTTTCAAAGTGATTCATTTTACGCTTAATGACCACATACCTATTTCAACATTTCAGCGTATGACACAAAACTCTGTTCCATTTGGCGGGATTCGGGAATCAAAGCCAACGCGTTTGCCACCCGTTCAGAGACATTTTGTCGAAGTGTCAGACGCCCACTCTGCGCTGTTTCATTAATATAGGTACATAAGCTAAGGAAACTCTATATTGTGCCAATAAAGTGTTCTTTTTTTAAATTACTCGAGTGAGGCGGATCCACTTAAACGCCTTTATTTTCTGCCCAATTTTAGGTTACATAGTATGATTTCCTTATAGATTATAATGTGTTACGAATTATGTTATTGCTTTTTACGATTGTAGATTACAGTCATAGCCCTTATATTAACAAGAAGAGTATTTTATTGGATTCAGTGAACACGTGCGTGTTGTAGATGTTAATAAAAAGAACCGAGTACCATATTATAAATATCAGAAGTAATGAACACAACCTAAGTAAATAAACTACTTCCGTCGTCAGACAACGAACATAACTTGAGATATTTTGAATTATTCTGTCAAAGGAATCACTATTAATAGGGCATCGGCGTTAATATCCTTACTTTAAACAATCGAAACATCTAATCTCATACTTGTAAATTTACACCAGCTGATTTTTTTTAAACTAACTATTACAATTAACTTATCCTTACAATTTGTAAGGTGCAAAATTCGTTTTTAGCGCTCGATTCTAATATTTATGAATTTATAATTATTTATGCAACCGTGTTTTACCTACAATATAAAAAATATTATTTTCTAAGTTTGACTAGAAATCAAATATATCCACTAGTAACTTAAAAAAGTCCTCGTCTCGATAAATACAAGAGGTGAAGGACATCCTAGTCGTTTATTGTAGTTCGACTTGTGAACATGTTACGTAATTAAGTTAATTGCTGTTCGTGAAACCAATGAAATATGAACACACATGTGGACACCCGTTGCAACTCTCGGCTCAATTAGGGTTGTCAGTGATGCTTACTCTTGTTATTCTGCGTAGTTGGTTTTATAAATTGATTGCGATTTCTCATCTATCCTTTAAGTACCTACATACAGCTCATACGTCATCTATAAATATATTTTATCTTTATATTACATTTATTAAAAAAAAACACGTTCTTTGAGGACGGATTAACGTAACTGTCTGATTATAGTTCTATTAAGATTTTGTGTGATCGAATTGAGAAAGCTCTGTTTTAGTAGGGTTGTCCCATACCAAAAAGGTACTACAAAAGCTACGCGCCCTCAAGTCAGTGTTCTCATTTGTTTGTTTTGATTAGCGTCATTTACAGGTATCTATCTATCTTTTAGTCCTGGAGACCGCAGATAGTTAAATGCAGCTAGTCTTTGGGTAACGCACTGTCGCTCTTCCCTCTTGAGTATACCCTGTAAGCTGTTTTGGAGCCTAACATTCTGTCGAGTAAACTGTGTTTAGCTCTCCGCCTATGTGTTAGTACTTCTCGGCACAACTCGTGGAAAACTTCGCCGACTTGATTGACTTGCTCGGCCGCAGCTACCTCTGCGAAACTGCATTCAAAGTCCTTCGCAAGGATTTCACCTTCTTCTGGGCTCACCTGTAATGTATAATAATAATGATTAGGTATAGTTTGACATTTATTTTAACCGATTGCATAAGGAGGGTTATGTATTTCGAGCATATTTGTATGTATATCTAATTATTTGGCACGCTCTATAACCTAACCCTCTGTAGACTGGGTTACTCTCTGAGTACCCCGATCCCCAAGGCAACCATAAACAAATTTTCATATTTTGAGACTATTTTTAAAGTTAATTATAACTCATGTTGTTTATTTATATAAGTAGTTGAGTTTTGCATGTTTTGAGACTAAAGTTAATAATCCTTTTTGTTTTTTTTTTTTTTATTTTCTCTATTGTAAAAACAGTAATCGATATAATCTGTAAAACTGATTTTGCATGTTAAAAGATTATTTTAGATTGAACTAGGTATTTACTATGCTACATTATAAAAAACAATAACTTACTGAAAGTGATACCGTTTTAGAGTATTTTTAAAATTATGTCAATATTCTATGTGGACTAGGTATATGGTATTCTCTAATTATAATATTAACCTTAACCAAGCAAGACTATCATTTTCTCCTGATACTTTAAACATTTTTAAGTTAGTGAGTAATATAATGTTATTTAACATTAAGATATGTTAAAGAAAATGTTACTGCTGACGGTACTTTTAAGCTCGACTGACTTATCGAGTTTATAAAGATAAAACAAATCGGGGTCCTCCGGGACCGGTGCCTCGGGGATTGGGGTACTCAGAGAGTAACCCTATAGAGTATGTATACAGGCTCAATAACCGTTTGACTGATTTTAACACATGAAGTGTCATTAGAATTGCCTCAGTTTGCTGCTCTAGCTTACTTAACTAACCTTACTTATGAAACGTACAAATGTTGAATATCTAATTGCTGGCTAAGTCTTCTAAAAGTCTAAAAAATTCGAGAGAACTGGCTCTGATAGCTGAAAATGCCGAAAACCGGCACGGTAGCCGCGACTTACCTAAAACCGCTACAGATTACTCAAAACAAAATCATTTAAGTGATACATCGCTACACTTTTTTTTCGTTGATGGGGTTGGAAATGTTTTATGCACTATCCAGCGCTCCGCGAAGAGCGGTGGATTGTATCGGACTGCGCTCTGAAAAGAGTGAGCTAAGTACTGACTAATAACAATTTCGGCGTTTCGCATCACCACTTTAGTGCCGGTGCTACGGGAGCGCTGTGGCATTCATTCGCAGATACATCCCTACCTTCGCCTAAGTTTTACAAATAATTTATGAAAAAAAAATATTATGGATTCATAATACTGTTAGATTAACACAATACAATTATTGCATACCTGTATCCCAGTAAAAAAAAATTAGAATAACACGATCCAGACAAACTAATACTACAAATAAAAGAAATCACTCATAACCTGAGAAATTAATATAAAATCAAGTTAGGTATAGGCCGCGCAGTAATTATGGGAAGACAATGATTTTACTTGAAGGAGCACAGTAACTGTGTGATATATTATCAACCTTTAAAACTAAATCATAAAAAATATGTGAAATGTTTAACTGTGTGAACTCTTACATAAATTAGATATTATTAGTAACGGAATCTGTTATTCGTCTCTTAAGTTTATATTATTTAATTCACAAATATTTAATTGATTATACTTATTATTAATGTCATAATATTATTTTTCAACACACTTGCTCATAAAATGGCTCTAATTTCACCGCAATTAGGCACATCTATCTACCTATTACCTGTAATCAAACTGTGACTTTTTCATTGCTATTATTATTCACAAGTGAGCTGTATGTTTTTTTGTTTAATAGTTGAGTTCACTGACCTCTGTATTACTTGTATTATTAGAGGTCAGTGGTTGAGTTTTTTTTTTTTTTAATTTTTATTTTTATTTTATACTTTTTAGTTATGCGTACCTAGCTAACTATTTACTAGACTCATAGACTGGATTTCCTATGAGTGAAGTAATTTGACCGATGTTCTTTCTACTGTCTAAAAACCTACATGTGAGAATGGTTGTTACGCAACTTTAAATCGATATAGATCCTAAACGGTCAGTCGAATCGAAAAATGTTGAGAGAATGATAAAAATACTTTTTAAATGCGTATTCGACGATACCCCACTTGATATTATTTGTAGACTTTTTTTTCATCATTTTTTTCATTTTCACAATATGGCGTCCAGTAGTCGCCATACTGAATTTTCACTAACGTCATGTCTTTAGTGACACTTGCCGGATTAAGAGGAATCGATTAACGTGTGAATCATAAAAATCGGCCGAGGTGTTTGGTCTGTATAGTGCTTCAAGGGAACATACGTACATAGACTGATAAACACATTACCACTACTTTGCGTCGCGCAGTCGGGTAAAAATCCCTATAACTCACTTGAAAGTCACAGTTTGATTACAGGTGTCATTATGTGCATAATTGCGGTGAAATTAGAACAACTTTATGAGCTAGTGTGTTGAAAATTAAATTATTTTATCACTCAAGCATTACCAGAGTAGAGGTAATGATAAATAGATTTGTTATGAAATGTAATAAGACTAATCTAATTACAAAAAAACTGTAGGTATATGTAGTTTTTTATAAGAAATATTTTTTTTAAGCCGAATACAGGCTTAGGAAATATGGGTTACGGATGCTGACTCATTTGTTCTTAAAAAAATATATTTATATTTTGAGAGGCGAGGTGTATTGCCCCTCCAACGAAAAGGGAGGATCCTCCAACCAGGCGGGTGTTGTGCCTGGCGGGCCACGGCCTTACGTTTGATGTCGGGCGGTTGTATATATGCAAGGATCGTTGCGAATGTTGTTTGCGCGATTCAGGCTTTCGTAGTTCTATGTAGCGCGGTAGATGTCGCTACATATAATATATAATAATAATAGTACTAAGTTTTGGTAGAAATAAAAAAAAAATATTATTAAAAAATGATAATTTACCTGTCTCAAGTGCACCATATCTGCTTTGTTTCCAACGAGTGTCAGTGGTATATCTGGCTGGAGGCTTTGCTTCGCGCGCCGTACATAGTTGAAAGACTCTCGATCGGTTATCGAATACACGAGGAACAGCCCGTCCGCCCACTGAGCTATTTCGTTGGCTGGCAACTCCTCTATGCTCTGAAATCAAATAGTAAAACAATTTAAGCGTCAAAGGTCTTTTTTTTATATAAGGTGGCAAACAAGCATACGCCCCACCTAATTTCGTGAAGACGCTCTGAGGGTATTTGACCTATTAAATAAAGAAGAATAGAGGATGAGGATCGAGCATCCCAATGCAATGGGTTATAGACAGATAACTATCAAATACTAAGTTATAAAACAACTAGGTACTTTAGATGAATTTCTAAACGCAAATGACTTTAGTGGCTTTATAGACAAACCTATAGAAAACGAGAGTTAGTATAGTTTGTAGAAAAATCTATCTTTAACTGATGTAAATTAATATCTGAAATAAAATAAACGTCTTTAGTGTTCTCAAATTCAAGGTTCTATTAGAACAGAAAACATCACATTACACATTGTTGAACAAGATATTACAGTGTCAAACTGGCGGAGTCACTTGCCAAACGTATAGCACGCTCTATGATGCGCGACAAGATATAACGCCCGTACGTGCGACGGCGGCGCCCGCGCTGTGTCGTGTCGGTAGGGTTGCCATCGCCTTAGCTAATAATCATTAAATTATTTTTGCATAATAATTATACCGTTGCGTGTTGAGTTCAAATAATTTACGCTCACTCATAAATTGCAAAAACTTTTCTAGGTAACTAGAGTTTTGGCCGTGTTGTGCCATTAGTATAGTGCCAAGTGTGACTGTTGAGTGTGAGGTGCTAGGTTTGATTCTCAGGTCGAAAATACTGTTATAGGGTTTTTCTATGAAATTCTAATCCCGGGCCTTGGATTTATAAAATGTCTCCCGGATGTACATAAACCCCAGGCCTCCGCAAACGATTTTAAAATGTAGATAGCATCCCTAGTCGCATGTAATGTGTGTAGTACGCTAAGCGGGACAATGAAAAATACGTTTTGGCAGAGAATATCCATTAATAATCTTAACACTTTGTCTGTCTGTACAAATATGTGACGGACTGAACTTCACAATATTTGGATCTCAGTTGTTTTCGTTTCAGATAACAATTAATATATTAGATATATCGTCATCATCAACCCATACTGTTCCACTGCTGGGCACGGGTCTCCTCTCTGAATGAGAGGGAGCTATAGTCCAAATATATCGTATAAAGTATAAATTACGATAATAATTATGTTCGGGTACACCGATTAATATTAACCTATAGATTTTTATTATATTTGACAATACCATATGTAATAATATGTTAATGTATTGAAATAATTACTATTCTTCTTGTATATTATTCTTCAAGAACCCTCCTGTATCATACCAACAAGGCCCAGGAAATATCCCATCAGATAATAAAATCATGTAAGTAAATCTGTTCACTATCGGTAAAGATCACGTAACATATATTAAACAAAAAAAAATACAGTCCAATTGAGCATACCGCCTCCATTTTTGAATTCAGTTAAAATTATAAGAAATGTGTATTTTCTCTATAAGTACTATACTAACACCTGTCAGCCGGAATTATCTTATTATAGAGCAAGAACTTCTCAATTACTTTTTGTTAGCAGCCAGTGCCAGACCTACTAGAGGAGCCAAACATCCGACCAGACACACAAAGCGTCGCTATGCGTAGGAGCGCGAACGTGATAATAGTGTATGGGGTGATAATAGTGACAATTGGCCTGGCTGCTTACAAAAAGTAGATATTCTTGGACAATTTTACACAGCACCATCTAGTCCCAAACTAAGCAGAGCTCGCACTATGGGTACTAGACAATGGATATAAATACTTATATACTTTGTTTTTGTAAATACATACTCATAATACATAAGAAACACCCAACAGAAAGATGTTGAAATAGTTCTTTGGGTATCATGTATAAAAATCAAGACAGATTATAAGTAAAGTTACAGAATTATTTCGGGAGCTTTAAAGCGTCTGGTAAGAGTAAGCCTCGACGGAAAGTGTCTGGTAGTATTGATTATAATTATTTTACAATATTCTTTAAAATATATGTAATATTCAGCACTGAGACTAAGAAAAGTGAGTTCTGTGACTAACCTAACTTTAGCACCTGATACCTATTAATTGGCCGTCTACACAAGCTAGCAAGTATGAATACACTCATAGTATGTACAGTCAACAAAAGAGTTTGGTATACAGGTAGCCAACGAAATCTGCATCTTTACACAGATTGTGATATAAATAATTACCCGTCTAAGGGTTTGATGTGTAGCAGCATATAATACCTGCGTTTTGACACATATTGCGTGATACTTATTTACAGAATCTTTAAAAAAACACGATGTTTAATTAGCTGCCTGTATACTTAACTCTTTTTTCGACCGTACTAACACTACTTTATGCCATACATATACATTTGTGAGAAAATAAGTAAGGTCTGGCGGCCCTGGGATCTTGGACTATTACTACAGAATATATAAGTGTGAAATTAAGAGGCAGGGTCTCTCTTCACGCATGACACAGCATTCTTTATTCAAAGTCAAAACACTCCCTTTCGTTTTTCGTTTTATTTCAATTTTATTTCAAAGTAATTCTTTACCTTCGGGCATGTATCCAGGATCTCAAACAGTATCGGCTCTCCATCCAGCAAAGCCTCGTGCTTGTATTTGCTATCTGTAAACAGAAACAATGGAACTTATTTAATTCTGTTTTTTTAGGGGGAGAACCTATTGCAATTAACCCAATCACAAATCCATACTCCAAGCTGCTACTAATAATTTCATAATCGGAAAACCTAATAACAAAAACCTTTGGTCGACCTGAGAATCGAACTCAGGACATTAGGATCAGCAGCCAGGTCAAAAGCGAAAAAAATTAAAACATTTGGTGGACCAACTTTATTACTTAGGGGTATGAAAAATAGTTTACGTTTTACCTATTCTCAGACCTACCGAATATACACATTTTTTTTTTAAATGGGTCAAGCAGTTCCGTAGGACTTTTGTTACAAACACTGTGACACGAGAATTTTATATATTAGAAGGTCTTCGTCACGAGTGACCTTCCGTGATGTCCAAATAGAATATGGAAATAATAAAAATAATTATTTTCTTAGCATGAAAGTGACCAATTATATGTTTGTGTATTATGCTATTATGCGTGGTATACGTTTAATACAGATAATTAAATTTAGAAAAAATAATACTACATAGATCAACAGATCTGCAAGGTAAAGATAGCCAGCCGCGGTCAGTGTCTGGATGGGTGACGCTGAGAGCACATAATACTGTCGGTCCCGGTTGACATACAAACACCTATGGCAATCGTTAGTAGAAGTTGGAAGCCCAATAATCCTGACAACCAGTCTATTCTCAGGATATCGGTATTGCCAAGAAATTGAGTTGCGGATATTTCGTGGGAGTCGTTTCGTGTAAAATACAAATATTCAGCCGGATCTGGTTAGACTGGAAGCTGACCCTAACAGCTGGGATAAGGCTATGAGCAGAAGGAAGATAAGAGTTGTTATCCTATACTACTATCTAATATATGAAATTCTCGTGTCACAGTTTTCGTTGCCATACTCCTCCGAAACGGCTTGACCGATTTTGATGAAATTTTTTGTGCTTATCGGGGAGGTCTGAGAATAGGCCAACATCTATTTTTTTTTTTATGGCAAAACAACAGGGGGCAGCTAGTTATCCTATAAATATTAGGATGTGAAAGTTTGTGAGGATGGATAGATGGATATTTGTTACTTTTTCACGCTAAAACTACTTACTGAACGGATTTTAATGAAACTTTAATGTATTCTACTTTAATAATGTAAGTGTGAAAGTTTGTGAGGATGGATGGGTGGATGTTTGTTACTCTTTCACGCTAAATCTACAGAACGGATTTGAAATGAAACTTTACAGTATTATTATTTATACATCAGAATAACATATAGGCTATAATTTATAACAATTTCGAGTAAATTATCCAAATTACAACGATAATTAAAAGTAATTATATTTTCCACGCGGACAAAGTCGCGGGCAGAAGCTAGTTTTATAATATGGTAGCTGATTCTGGGGTCAACGCCCCGTGCGCCTTAAAAACATCATCATCCACCCATATACCTACTGTCCCACTGCTGGGCACGGGGCTCCTATCAGAATTATCAAATTAGGAATTAGGCCACAGTCCACCCCGCTGGCTTATGGCGGGTTGGCAGACCTCACACACCATCGAGAAAAATCTCTAACGCATGCACGTTTTTCCCCGATGTTTTCCTTCACCGTTTAAGCGAGTGATAATTAATAATAATAATAATAAATAAATATTCTTGGACAATTTTACACAGCACCATCTAGTCCCAAACTAAGCAAAGCTTGTACTATGGGTACTAGATAATGGATATAATACTTATATACTTTTTTTTTTGTAAATACATACTTATAATACATAGAAACACCCAGACAAACACAAACACTTATGTTTTAACCACACAAATATTTGTGTCCTGTGGGAATCGAACCCACGACCCCATGATCAGCAGTCCGGTACTCGAACCACTAGACCACAGACGCCGTCGTAATTAATTATCACTAATAAAAGTCAGAGGCCTTGGATTCGAACTCGAGACATTTGACTTGGCAGTCCAATGGTCATATCACTAGGTTATCACTGGTGCACTAAAATACAATTGATTTTATTTTATAACAAATATATGGAAAGAGGGAAGTCTTTGTTCAGCAGTGGGACGAGCCTGGCTAGGGAACAAAGATATACATACCTATTACATAGTCTAAAGCAATAATAATTAACTAAATAAATAGTTAATGAACTAAAGCTCAACATGTAGGGACAATTAGCTTTCGTATTAGAAATACCTAATTAAATAAAATCTTATCACAAGCACCTAATTAGGGACACAATTGAAAATTAACCGGTAATACCCATAAACAAATTTTTAATTAATTAATTGAAGGGGCTTCTACGCGTTCGGCCTGTGTCCCGCGCAAGTCTGTCAAAGGAGCTCGAGGAGGGTTGAATTAAGTCTGTGGTTACCGGCGGACACCTTTTTACAAGACATTTAAAAAAGAATTAAAAATAATTACCTTGTTGATGATCGTACTCTCCAATGTAGCGCTTCGTCAAAAACCGAACAGTCAACGCTGGAAGAGAAATATATGCACAATTAAGCGCAGTTCACAAACAGTGTATACATACACAGGAGCTTTCACAAACTGAGCGTTGATGGAGAGTATTTATCCGCAGTAGCCCGGGCTATCGATCGGCCGGCCCTTTATAAATAGAACATGAACTAAATGACAGGTAAAAACATAACATTTATACTATAACATACCATCAAGGTTGTATTACCCAAAGGGTTGAACAGATGTGCAATAATGTACACCCTAAGCTTTTGGGAAGGTCTGAGCCTATTACGTACAGAGGGCTACACAAGCTACCCCAATCTGCCAAATTTTCAACTTTAATACAAAGATATAAGGTTCATTTTCATTGGAAAAGTTTGACAGTTTTGGATAGCTTTACCTGCTGGCGTCTGTACCATTAATCAGACACAAATCCAAACGGACAAAATATCATTGAAAACCCCAATAACACTTTGCTCGACCTGGGAATGGAACCCAGGACCTCTAGCAGTCGCGCTTATAACCGCAGGGCTAATGAGGCAGTACTTAATTATATTTTTTTATTTAAGTAGGTAAGCGCGGTGTTACCGGCATTACTCTCGCTTTTCTTGATCCCTTGGGAGTTTCCCTAAATTCATTCTAGCGCCCCACTCTAGATTTCACTTTTTTTTTTAATATAGTCAAAAAATAATAAAAAACACACATTAATGCTTGTATCCGGCAAAAAATATGTGAGTCGCGAAATCATCTTGTCGTCGAATTGTCTCGTCTTTGTTCAGCACGAGATACCTACGCGTCGACAATCCTACTGCTGATAATTATGTTGATATGTGAACCACATTTGCGACATTTTTACCGTTGATGTCACATTTTCGTCCACAATACCAGAGAGTTCATGAATACAGTTTTGTGTAGATTATATTGAGTAGTAAGTGGTGCTTTGAAAAGGCCAATTGTTTGTTTATAAAGTACATAGACAATTCAAGCTACCTACTCCAATCTGTGAAATTTGATATATTTACAACTTTAATACAAAATGTTAAAGTTCATGTTCAATTGTGAAAACTTGACTAGCTTATCCGGCAAAAGCTGTGCTGTCCAAAATTTCTGCCACGCTGTGTTTTTCGTTTGTAATCGGCCCTAAGTGGGCGTAGTTTGATGTTAACTAGGTTATAAATACCTATACATACATATATATACATACATATATAATTATAACTTTCCTCAAGAATTTTCTATAATAAATTTTCAAATCCAACAGGAATTTTCAAAGATTAGCACGTTCAAACGAATAAACAAACAAAACACTACAGCTTCTTATGTTAGTCCAGATAGGGCCAATTGAAGTATCCCGACCACTAGCTGGGAAAAATATGGCGTCGTAATACAATGGGCCCGACGTAGTTGGTGGGACGGGGCATCCCACTGAGTATGAGTATAAAAATTTTCTTTCTTTCTATAAGTGGGGCACAGGAGGGCTCATGATAGTGTTCCAATGAAGAAGGAGTCCCGTCAATGAGTTCTCGGAGTCCCGTCTCAGAATGTATGGGAAATGGCCACCGGGTGGTTTTAGTCCATGGGAGTCTGACATAACCGTTATGTATCCGAATCATTTGTATCACTTGGCATATAACGAGAAATGATCGAACGAGAATGAAATGATATTTAAATGATCCTCTATTCAATTAAAAAAAGACTCGTTTTACGTTTGTCATTTTCATCATTATACACCCATATACTGTCCCACTGTTAGTCACGGGATTGAGAGGGATAAGTTTGCCAACGTCGAAAAAATCTCTCGGTCTCGGTTTCGTCACGAGGTTTTCCTTCGCAATTAAAGCGAGTGATAATGATTTATTAATACGCACATTAATTCGAATAGTTGGAGATGCCTTGGATTCGAACTCGAAACCTTTGACTTAGCAGTCTAATGGTCATAACCCTACGCTATCACTGCCTCCCGTCATGGTCGTGGTGAATTTCGCGGATCCCATGGCCATTGCTATAAGGCCCGTGACGGCAGTTGCGGATTTTAGTCGGTACGTCCGACCTACCCCGCCGCCTCCTCGAGTGGCGGACGAGCCATGAGGATCTTCCATACTACACATATAAAAAAGGCTATAACTGCCTATGCAACTAGTTTTGACTTTTCAAAAGTGCTATTTTAATGGTCTTACTGAAAAAAAATACTGACTATTTCTGTTTAGTTGTTTGATGATGACAAAATATGTTGTATTCAAATAACTATGTTGTTATGTATGAGTGTCTGTGTATGGGGGGCTCGTATCTAAGTAATAACTAAGCAGATCAACCAATCTGCAAGGTTAAGCTGCGCTAGTCGCGGTCAGACAGTAGATGAGTGACCATTCTTATGAGAATCGTTAGTGGTAGTCAGAAGCCCATAAAGCCTGACAACCAGCCAGTCCTCAGGGTATCGGTATTACCCAAAAACTGGGTTGCGGAGGTCGGAGGTTTGATGGCAGTCGCTTCGTTCGTAAAATACTGATGTTCAGCCGCATCTGGTTAGACTGGAAGCCGACCCTAATATAGATAGTTGGAAAAAGGCTCGGAGAAAGAAAGAAATAAATAGGTACAGACGCCAGCAGGTCAAGCTATCCAAAACTGTCAATTTTTCCCAATTGAATATGAACCCTATCGTTTTGCATTTAAAGTTGAATATCAATAAAATAAATTTGACATATTGTGGTAGCTTGATGAGCTGGCCTCTGTACTTATGTTGTCGTGTCAAGTCAAAGCTAGGAATATATAGGATCCGTTAAACTTTTGTACAAAACAAATAAACACGCTCATTAAAAGCCAAATAGGTTAATGCACAGGCCATGTGTCGACAGGTTTTGACATCAATTGAGTCAAAGAGATGGCAGTTTCCTTGCCAAGTGTCAGGCGTGGTTATTATGGTGATACACTTCAAGGTCGTTCGTTGAACCAAAATAAGATACCTACCTACTTATTATTTTTAGAAGAGACTGCGGACTAAATACTGCTTATAAACCTTACGAGACAGGAAGTTTCAGAAACTCACAAACTCTCCAACATTAATTTCAAACACAAACTATAGCTCATACTACTAAGAAATTCTCACAACCGATAAAATAATTATCTTTATAAATATAGTAGTGTAATTTTTGTAGTACGGAAAATCGTTATGGATCATCTGCCACCTGCCATCTGAGGAGACGGCAAGGTGTATGTAGAACTAGTACTGACTAAAAACCGCATTTGCCTTCACTTGCCCTATAGTCTTGTCATTACCATGAGATCCGCGAAATTCCTAGTGACGAAATGTTCGTTCATAAACATTAGACAAAAAAAATGAGTCTCGGAAAAAAAAAACAATCAAAGGAACTGGCCAATCGCTCGGTCTAATAAAATTGTGTACGATGCCACCGAGGAGTTTTTAAGGGGCACACCCTTTATAGCAGAACTTTTTATGTCATAATATTATTTTACATAACAACCGATACCATAAACTACGCAAAAAATCGTTCATTTATCATATTACATTCAAAACTATAATTTTGTAACAGAATCATCTTTTGGCATAAATTTCATATCCTTAATAATTCAAATTTAGAACCATCATAATATCGCAAAAAGGTCACAGACAGAATCGTCTTTTGGTATACATTTCATATCGATAGTTATTAAAAAAATGCAAACAAGCATACACCATGCAAGCAAGCAAGCATGCAGCATGCAAGCAAGTATGCAACATGCATCAGACATGGTTTTTGTCACGTCTTGGCTCGCCCCTCGCGCCTCCGCCGGCTTAAATTACACTCTAGGGGTAGGGCCCGTAGGGCAGACTAATTGGCGTCGGTTTTGCAAAATATTCGTCGCTCTAAATAAACATTACGCCAAATAAAATTCTGCCATCTTAAAAGTATGCCATTGTAATTTTGGAGATAAAAACTTTCGGCCAAACAATACTACTGTAAAATAATTCGGCCAAACAATAATAGCTCAAACTAAACCACAGATGAATAAGATAAAGGTATATATATCTAAGAATATAGATAAAGGTAAAGACACCTCCGATACAGAGAACTCCGGTAACTTATTCATACCCAGAAAATAAATCCTTTATTGATTTAATTATTATTTATATATATCAGAGAATTTATTTTAATTAGTACCTACTTGTCCTCTAATAGCGTGATAATGTATTGTGCACACTATCTGATAACCCGCCGTTTGTAAAATTCCCACTAAATTAATTTGGCGTGAAGCTCGAACGTACGAGTATAATTAAATACGTCCGAGTCACTGGTTTCACAGTATTTTCATTATACGCGTTGCAATAATTATTTTTAATTGAAGGTATCTTATACGCTATAACAGATGTTTTAAAAACTACAAAACTAAAAAAAATAATTTTCGCCTTTAAATGTTGTGTGCCAACTGTGATAGAATATTGAGATTTCACACTATAAGCAAATAAGAAGGAAAACAATCTTATTGTAACAATTGTGAACTTATTGGAACTCTTATGGTTAAATAGATATTAATTTGTCGGATGGAATGACAGCTCCAGCTTCATTGAGATATTAACGTCGACGTATTAGTGTCCAGAGAAAAAGATTAGATCATTCTTTGTTTACATTTTTACCCTACTCTAAAATTTTTGTATTTACAATGCCCGGGGCCCGCTCGAGTCCCGTGGCATCAATTATGTATTTGAATGAATTTATTATTTTTATAACAATACTGTTTTAATTTTGTTTTCTTACTTTCTCCTATATAATATCTGCATTTTTAAGATTTTGTTATATATTTTATCTTGTGCTAATCTAGTACAGTGGACCTTGGGGAAAGAAATCGAGTACAATTTGTCTCAAAACGTCTTTTAATTTATAAATGAAAGTGCAAGCAACAGCGCTAGTATTTAATACGACGTGAAAGGCTGTCTCGTAACTGGGGCTTAGGCAACATCAATATTATACATCCATCATGAGGATACGTTTCTGTTTCAAAAAGGTTTAAGCTTTTGAAACTCATGATTATTCATGCTCTCTGTGTTCCTGTGTAGATCCTTCTAATGAATACCAACATATTTGTGAATACTACGGCGCATTTGCTATCATGGAATTTTCCATGGATTCATATTATTCATACGGAGAATATAAATATCGTTATTTTAATGTATAGCATTATTATAACAAAAGCGTAGTGTGCGTTATTCACCATTATCTACCTTTTTAGTATGGAAAATCCTCATGAAATGTCGTACTTGTACCGACTAAAAACAGACTTGGCTTTCCTTGCCCTATAGCATGGCTATGTGATTTATCATGACAATGACATGGTAGGCCGATCGAGGGGCTACCGACGCCACTCTTCGCTTCCACTAGAAGGCACGCGGGGATCAAACTCGGGCGGTTAACTATCTACATTTAATTGTGTAATCTGCTCAGATCCGTGTTTCCCATAAGGACCCAGGGGCACAAGCCAATGCGACAAGCCCCAGAGGCAAAGACCAAAGAATCATAAAATCATTCACATCTTTTTTATTAATCTAAAAGGGCCCGAAACCGTCCGTTGATAGCCTAAGACAACCCTAACTATGCTGGTTTATGGCCTATTTAAATATCAAAAGTTCCCTCTATAAAAACTAGTTCGAAATGCATACAATGGTATGCATTTCGAACTAGTTTTTATACGAGACATAATTCACAACACAGCACTGCAATGTTGCAACATTGTTTGTTGTTTTTTAAACATTGTAGTGAAGATAAAGTTTCATACCGTGCTTTTTCGTCGAGAATTTAATGGGAAACATGTTTACACAACATTCACTTGTTATGAAACATATGAATGTTGAAGTAATGTATGGCTCTCTTGTATAATTTATTGTTCAAAACTTTGGCAGTGAGTTCTGATTCACGAACGCTTGAGTATTTGAACACTTACAGTGTACAAATACTCAAGCGTTCGTGAATGTGAATGTTTGGATGTTTGTTTGTTTATTTGTTACTCAATCATGCAAAAACGGCTGAACCGATTTGCATGAAATTTGGTATACTAATAGTATGTGACCGGGAATAATAAATAGGATATATTTTACCCCAGAAAAATTTGGGAATATCCCGGAAATCCCGAAAAACGAATATCTTACGGGATTCGAATGAAATTTCATACACACAGTATGTGACCGGGAATATTAGATAGGATTTATTTTACCCCAGAAAAATGAGGGAATATCCCGGAAATGCCGAAAAAACGAATATAGGAGAACTACTTACGGGATTTGAATGAAATTTTATACTGACACAGTATATGTGTAACCGGGAATAACAATTAGGATACATTTTACCCCAAAATTATGTGGAATTTCCCAGAAAACTTATGTAAGAGACCTACTTACGGGATTTAAATGAAATGTTGGTACACTAATAGTTTGTGATTGGCGCTGGCATATTGAATGCTTCTTTTCTCGGAACAAAGCGGGAATTTCCCTAACATTGAGTACTTCTTATCCCATGAATACAATCCGACAACAATTGTGTTACTAAGTCTAGGCGTACGAAGGCGCGGGTAAAAGCTAGTCCTTCATACTCGTAACATGCATGTGCAATGTAGTCTGAAATTGTAATCGCGCGTGCGTGCACCATCTTCGTTTTTCCGTAAAGTTTTTTTTTTAACTGATTTCCAGAACAAGATCGCCCAATTCCATCACAAATATTAAAATGTAAAAAAATTGAGAAAGTTATTAACTGTAACTAAATTAAGCTTTTTCAACGCAGCACGGAATGTAATAATTCAGAAAACCGATATGATCATGATATTTGAGCAATATCCGTGGACGTGTATCCTCCATGAGCTGAGCGCCCTCGAATAGGATGCGAGGCTCTGCTGAGGACTAGATGGTGCTATGTAAAATTTCCATAACTATTTATTTATTTATAATTAAACGAGCTTCTGCCCGCAACTTCGTCTGCGTGGGCTTTATCTAGATAAAAACTATCTAGCGCATTTTTCTGAATTTTTCTTTCCGTAAGAACCTTTTACAAAGTATTACCAAACTTTAAAAAAAGATGAATGAAATCGGTAAAGTTAAAGGGAAACAGGGATTCATTTTTATACATATAGATAGATGACACTGGCAAAATAGTCGCCGTCGACTCAATTGCTACAATGGTACAGTGGACAGCACATCAAGCTACCACAATCTGTCAAAATTCTTTAATGGATTTTTAACTTTGATTTAAAGCAATAAGGTTCATATTCTATTGGAAAAATTTGACAGTTTTGGATAGCTTGACCTGCTGGCGTCTGTACCAAGGAGAATGCATCGATTTAATAATCGGCGACCTTATCTACGTAAGTGTCGTGTCAGTTTGTAACATATGTGTGTCATCACCTTTACTCTGAAGTACTACGCTGTTGTCGTCCAGGTCGCATTTTCTACTTCTATTTTCTTTCAAGGCACTTCCTAAAATAAATGCGACACGGTAAATAGCTATTGTAAAATGGAAATTAGTATGCGAGATTACTTTGGCGTGGCAATCATCACTAGCACACTACTTATGACATGACTTCAATGATGGCTTAATGTTTTGGTGTCGGGCAAGACCATTTAAAAACATACCATCACGCCTGTATTCCCCAAAGGGTTAGGTAGAGGAATACTAATATTATACACCCACAGTGGTCACAGTTCGCCGGTATCTTTGTGTCCCACGTGATAGGGGGCGAGCCTATTGCCATTAACCGGACACAACTCTAAACTCTGAAACTACTACTGATATATTCATTAAAAACTCGATAACAGTTTGCTCGACCTTGAGATTCCTGGGTTCGAGTCTCAAGCATACGACCCGGCGCGCCACTCGGCTATTGAGGCAGCTTTATTAGAGAAAATATTGCAGAACATCTACCACCCAAATACGCAGAGTAAATGTGACGAAATGAATACTAAAAGATCTTTCTTTTAAGTAGGTAATGATGGTAAAGCATTTATGTTTTTTATGAGATGATTCTAACAGATTTCGACAAAGAATCTGTTCAATCAGATTGTATCCTGAGGAAGGACATGGCTCTCTTATGTCTCAAAAAAGAAAGAGTACCTAAATATTAATTTTGGGACGCGGGTTAAACCATGGACGACAGCTATAAAGTCCAATAAAATAGTACAGTAAAGTACAATAAGCTCATGCTTACCAGTGGTCTGGTATTTAGCTGAACTGTTGACGCAGCCGTGGGGCACACAATAGGTATATATGTTACGGTAAGAGTGAATAATTGAAGATTATTAATAATTATCTATTATTATTAATAATTACCGAAAGTCGAGGTTAAAGTGATAAATGTACATAAGTAACGCTCAAGGACAAAAAACAGCTCACAACGCGTTGTGGTCAATTATATTAGTTGAGCTCCAATATGCAAGGAATTATTAAAACTAAATAAAATTAAAAGTCGTACTTAGGCCAGGTTAGGTTGTTAGGTTTTTTTTTATATATTCAAAAACTAAAAGTAATAAATTTCGATCGTTTATTCACATTTACCAAAACATGTGGTTATTATTAATTATTAATTAAATTTTTTAAATATATTAATAATTTTCAATTAATCAGATTTACCGTAACATATACATATACAACGTGTCCCAAAATTCAACGTTTAGCGGGAACCAAGGAGTCGACAAGTTGATAACTACCCAGGGAAAAAAACAAAACCTGACTCTTTCTTTTTTAAAGTCAGAATAACCTTTCAAATAACTTTGAAATTTAAAATGCTATAAAAATAACTGATACCTATTTGTAAATTTGTTGTCACACTACGTAAAAATATTGTATAGCGATTTTCTAACGTCGTTATGCTATCTTTTAAAAAAATCCAATGCTTTTAGGGTTCCGTACCTCAAAAGGAAAAAACGGAACCCTCATAGGATCACTTTGTTGTCCGTTCGTCCGTCTGTCCGTCCGTCCGTCTATCAAGACCATTTTTCTCAAGAACGCGTGGAGGTATCAAGCTAAAATTTATATCAAATACTCAAGTCGTCTACTGTCCCTTGGAGCTGTGAAAAAATCAAACTTCTAAGCCAATGCAATCAAAAGATACAGCCGTTTATGCCGCAAATTTCCGCAAATTTTCGAAACTCGTAAGAGAATCAAAACCTACAGGGTACTTCCCGTGAACTCAGAATCTTGAAATTTGGTACGAAGCAACGTCTTATAGCACAGATAAAGCAAATATTGCGAAAACCGTAAATTTTTAGTTACATCACATAATAAAAATTATTTTTAATAATTTTACAGTTACTACCCCTTTCCTCATGAACGCGTACAGGTATTAAATTGAAATTCATATCAAATACTCAGGTCTATAATACCTTTAAGCTGTAACAAAACCAAACTTGTATGTCAACGCAATCAAAAGTATACCTACAGGTTTGTACGGAACCCTCGGTGCGCGAGTCCGACTCGCATTTGGCCGGATTTTGTAAATTATCAATGTAGTTATCAACTTGTCCACTCCATTAACGTTGAATTTTGGGACACACTGTATAAATATTATTATATAGGTACTTAAATTATTTTTTTGATGTTATTGTGTGCATTGTTCATGAGTTCATGACTGTAAGTAAAACTTTTTCTTTCTTTATTTATCCTTGTTCCTTTCTATTTATCAAAGGTGGCAAAATTAGCCCCCCAGTGTTTCCAAATATGAATTGATTCCAGATGAATTGCTCAACGTGCCTTTTTTAGGCGGACTGATTCCAATTTAAGAACCACGTGGGAATATTGAGCTCTTAACTGTGTAAACAAAAAACGTATGGAATCGTTTTAAAACAAATATAGCGATTGTATTCATAATATGATTGTAAAGTAATCATTCTGAAACTTTTATAGCGCGATTGTCGATTAAACGTATGTATTGTATGTACGTATTTGAGCCGAGTCGAAATCTGGCACTTGATGAGTTTAGTATTAATATCAAAACGAAAATAGTGACAATAATAGCTAACTGAATTTCCAATTTTACTTTCTAAATCTTATAGCAGCCTGGTAGCCTGGCCTCAGAAATATTCCAACGTCGTCTCTAAAAATGTTCAAGTTTACAAAGTTCACTGTAATTGAATGAAGGTGAAATCCGAGAACGATCGGAATGCAGAAGGCAAGTTGATCAACAAATTGAAATTGAACGTGCATTTATGTACGGGTAATACCGGTCAATATAGGTATTCCAATTTCTACAAAGTTTACTTAGTTAACAGCTAACTATTTTCAACCGACGAAAAACAAAAAACGGAGGAGGTCCTCAATTCGACGTGTATATATATATTTTTTTATGTATGACCACGCATAACTTTTTACTGTGTAGTCTGATTTTGATAAAAAAAAAATATTGCAAAGGAGTTACTCCGGAGTTGGTCCCATATAAATTTAGAAAAAAAATCCAACCCTAAGGGTAGGAAAACAGGAGATGATTGATTGTTCACTCAGTGATTGTGAGGTATTACCACGCATAACTTTATACAGAGTAGACCGATTTAAATAATTCTTTTTTTATTGGATAGGGTATACCTCGAACTAGGTCCCATATAAATTTGGAAAAAATCCAACTCTTAACTGGGAAAATATGGGTGATTTATTGTTCACTCACAGATTTTAATGCCGAGTTGTGTATTACAATTAAATCAAAAGTAATCATTGATTAAGCATGTAGTAATTAGTAGATTATAATTACGACTTAAAATTACTTAGTGATACTAACATTAGTATAGGAACTTAGTTGTTAAGGTTAAATAAGAAACGTTTATTATTTTTTGCTTTTCAGTTTTTCGGCGGTTTAATTTTTTTGTTAAAAAGTTTTATGTAGGTATTAACCTACTACCAGCATTATCCACAGATAATGCTGTGAGTGGGGCAGTGGGGGTTTTATATAGAAAAACAATGTTTCTATATAGAAAACAAAAGGACCACTATATTATAATGTGTACTATCTTCATAATATGTCACCAAAGGTTCTAGATGTTGTGCACACGACAGTAGCAAGGGGCTCGGAATATGTTGGAACCCGCAGTCGAAAATTGTCAAGACGCGGAGCACTCGTTTGTTTTTATAACATTTTAACTCAGAAACTTTTGAGTATGTTCATTGTACGGTAGTAAACGTTGGACTGAAATACATTGTCCAATTCCTAACCTTTCCCAAAAGAATTTTCATTAATCATTTATAATTTATATACTTATGCAGTTACATCTGAAATTATGTGTAGGTAGGATCATAACCTACTCATATCTGGATCAAAGATGTCGTTATCTATTTTTATTAATGTATGCTAATTTATTGAAAGTTAAGCGTCCCAATTTATTAACCGTCATATATTAATCGTTTAGACCCGAATACCATTAAAACATTTAACAAATAAGACAGCCCTCTCTATGCTAAAATCATAGTTTCTCAAGTCATTTGTTTATCGCCAGACGCAACCAATACAAAACACATTAATTTATTTAAAAATATAATTTTCGCATAATTTATTATTTTAATTTTTCATCTAAAAAATTGATACATTAAAACGCCTATCTGACGACGTCAAGTCTGTGAAAAATATGGCAAACGAGACTATTTTATATCGTAATAAAACTATGACGACCATCGTCGCGTGGGCTTTTATATATGGAACGTGGGCACAACTGTAAACGAAGCACAAATATATGTGTAATATTACATTTGATCATTTACATCAACGCCGCCGTCGTCATTCAACGTAAGTAACTTCATAACGATGAGAACAAAGTAAAAATATGTGGCGACTTCAAAAGTTTAAAATTAATCGGAGTCATTTAAAGCGATTTATATGTAATGGGGGACCATTGTGAAATAATTCAGTACTTATTTATGTTTAGCGTAAAATAATTTACCGAATTTATATGGGCCAAATGACGCCTACAAGTAGTATTTGGCTAAGAATCATAGGTATACTGAATATTAGACCGAAACAATGATTTGAGGAAGAAACTAACATTAAAAATACATATAGTACCAAAAGGGTCATCAGCTCAGCGTATTGTTGAGTATTAATAAAAATACCTATCGCTGATTTTCAACTGCGACCCACGAGTGCGGTACGCTCGAAATTGCAATAACATATATAAACTATACCGTAAATAGTGATGGTTTTTATAGTATTAAAAGATTATTATGTAAATAGATAAACAGTAGTAACAGCCTAGTGATGTGACCATGACTGACAAGTCAAAAGTTTCGAGTTCGAATCCAAGGCACGCACCTCTGACTTTTCGAATTCATCACTCGCATAGACGGTGATAGAAAACAGCGTGAGAAAACCTTAAGAAGAAACCTCTAAGCCATGCCTTACAGACTTCTCGAAGGTGTGTAAAGTGTACCAACCCGCACTAGGCCAGCGTGGTGGAGTATTAGCCTAATCCCTCTCAATCTGTGAGGAGACCCGTGCCCGGTAGTGGGACAGCATATGGGTTGATGATGATGATGAAAATATTACGATTAAATTATCGGTAAACAACTATTAAGTACCTACCAAAAGTAAAAAATACCTACTCTGTTTATATCATTTGTTGGTGGCAAACAAGCATATGGCCCACTTGATGTTAAGCAGTTACCATAGCCTATCGACGCTTGCAACACCAGGGGTATCACTTGCGCGATACCGGCCCTGTACTACGAAAGAGGAAAGTTGGGTTGGCACTGGGGCAGTGTAAGGGTCAAAGTTCCCCCAATGCCAACACAACGCTCGCGGAGCACTGGCAATCTTGCTCACCGTAAGGAACACAACACAGCTGAAAGCTGTGATATTTCACTTTGATTTTCTGCAAGATAGGTACTTCCCCAGTCGAGCGGGCAGCTCAAATTTGAGTGGAATTACTCTTACTATGCTCTACCGTTGCTGTCGTAAATTTGTTTCAAGTAGATTAATTGTAACGGACCACTTCAAAAATGATCACAAGTCGTATCTATGAAGGTACCCACTACTCTTGGGTTTTATAGAAGAACCGGCATGAAGTTGTACCTTGCAAACTGTTTAATTTTTTCAATCCATAGTAAGATGGAGTTCAGACATACTTAGTTCGACGGAGCCTAATCTAATCTGCGACCATAATAAACCACAAATTCACGAAATAGGTTCATGACGTGCACCGTTCATTATTCGGCTGCCAAAACATTACCAGAATATTGAATAACATTCACAATGCTTTTCAATATTCTGAATAAATCATGTGATCGCGCATCAAATCAATGTAAACTATAATATTGTTGTTACCATGAAGTAGAAAAGTTCAGAAGGTTTGTTATTTAAAATACAAACACAGAAATACATTGATTATTCCCGTGCGCTCCAAATCTATTTTTCTCTAATTTTTTTTTCTTACTTCCAAAAACTTTTGATTTTACAAAATAATAATAATATTTAATTTTAGTTTTTGAGCGCTTGAGAACAACATCGTAATAAGCCTTATACACAATTGTTTTAAGATTAAAAATAAAACACAATTTAGCATCAGGCCTGCATCCCGAAGAGTTAGGCAGAAGTGTATCCATGTACACCACACTGCGCCGATTAAAAATAAAACATTAGGGCATAGTGGGAGTAATTCCACTCAAATCGGAGCTGCCCGACTGGTGAAGTACCTCCGCCTTGCAGAAAATCGAAGTAAAATAACATTGCTTTGAGCTGTGTTGTGTTTCTTACAGTGAGCAAGGTTACCAGTGCTCCACGAGGAAACGTTGTGTTGGCAGTGGGGGGACTTTGACCCTTATACTGCTAACCCAACTATTCCTTCTTTCAATCCAGGGTCGGCAACGCGCAAGTGATACTCCTGGTGTTGCAGTAACCGCTTACCATCAGGTGGGCCGTATGATTGTTTGCCAACTTAGTAGAATAAAAAAAAAAGCATCACGCAGGCGCGATGCTTCCAATCCCGAAGGGTTAGGCAGAAGTGTATCCATGTACACCACACTACGCCGCGCTGGTACAGTATTAGACGAAAATTTATATTGTCTCTTTTCAAAGGTCGATGACCTTTGGAAAGAGACATTCGGCTAATTTCGGCTTCATAGAGCGTTATCTCTGTCGCACGAAATACAAACGTCCGGTATCTATTAGGAGCTGTTAAAACAATTATGATTTGCTTCTTTTGATAATTCTTTTTATTCTTTGTATAAAATACACCAATTTATCTATAAGTGATGGCTTTAGGTATAATAAATAAATAAATTTATTAATAAATATTTTTGGGACATTTGTACACAACACCGTCTAGTCCCAAACTAAGCAGAGCTTGTACTAGGTCCTAGATAATGGATATAATACTTAATTACTTTTTTTTTGTAAATACACACTTAAAATACACAAGAAATTAATAAAATAAACATGTTCCTATAGATGCCATAGTACAACTTTAAATTATTTAAATTTGGGGGTGTTAACAACTCTAAATATATATTTTGAACTGGACGCAACCGCACTCTTTCGCACTTGAACAATGACTGACAAAATCAGACAAAACGTCACAAGTCACTTATTTAGTGTGCGACAGAGATAATGCTCTACGAAGCCGAAATTAGCCGATTGTCTCTTTCCAAAGGTCGGTGTGCAATATATTTATCGCCCGGTACTGTAAGTTTAGGTCCCAATTTAGGCATCATATTCTTTTGTCGAAAATGAATATAAATTAAACTGCGCGAGAATTTATTAGAAATACCTATAAATACTTTGCTCGACCGAACCCATTAACGACCACTACACTAATAAGGCAGTAATTACAGGATTAAAAATAACATAGAAATTATACATAAAAGGTGTTAAAAATGAACTCTTAGAAATTTAAAGTTGTTTGGAATGATATTAAAAAAATAATCACAAACTATCCTTTTTATAGATATGCAAATATTTCTTTACGATTCAGGATACACGTATTAAATCGTGCAACGCCATCTAGTAAGGCTTGGTGTAAACTTACTGTTAAATACATAGAAGATCATAGCATATATGCAGATTCAGGCTAATCAAGGGCATGTACCTCTAACATTTCAAATAAATGCGATGCGGATTTCAGTCATAAGGTAAGTACTACTTGCTCTAACATTGCAGAAAACCATTGTCAAGAATCGAAGTCCTAGTCATTATAGAAACTATCATCTACTGTACTGTACATGTAATGTTGCACATACATTGAGTCAAATAATGGTGCATGGTATCAAGTGGTTTCACTGAAACTACCTACTGAATGATCCCGTTATCGTGGTACATAACCATTGACCTACTTGTGCGAACGCACGGTAACAATGTTAACGCCTAAAATAAGTTCAGTTATGAAACGTGCTATTTTTAATGTCTACTTGAACTACGAGTTTGTTACACGTACCTACCTACGTAAAACGTGAACACAATCAGTAGTATCTCGTGTATTTAAATTTGGCGACGAAAATAAAGACAACGTTTATAGCCAACTGATGTATGAACTTAAATCAACGGGAACAGTGTTGTTTCCTGCAAACATAAGACCGTTTGTCTGGGTGTTTCATATATTTTAAGTATATTTACAATATAAGTATAATAAATAAATATTTTGCGGCATTATACACAGCACCATCCATTCCCAAACTAAGCAGAGGTTGTACTATGGGTACTTTGATTTTGTAAATAAATACTTATAATATATAGTATACTTAATATATGTATATAATATATTTCTCCCAATACAGGCATTACTTGCTTAAAGGGAGGCTCCAATCACTAATTCTGTTTGTATAAATTACTTTGCTGAAGAAATAAATGTTTTTTTTATATATACATATATGTATAAGAAACACCCAGACAAATACAAACTTTATGTTCGTCACATAAATATTTGTGTCCTGTGGGAATCGAACCCATGATCAACAGTCTGGCACTCGAACCACTAGACCACAGAAGTCGTCAAATTGATCAATTATAACTCTGCTTAGTTTGGGACCAGATGGTGTTATATGAAATTGTCCAAATACTTATATGTTTATCTTACTATTTAAGGTAAGAGAACGTCGTGGAGGCCTAGAAAATTGTACCATTTTAAAGGTTCAGAGGCGACTGTCCCTTTTGAACATCTCTGAGGATCTATATAACAGGATTTCTCGTAATGTTGCTTTTACCGTTCAAGCTATTATAGTGAAATTTAATTATCAGTCTATGCAGTCCTTACAAGTATCACTTCGCTGAAATAATAGGCATGAAAGAAAGATAGAAATTGTACCTATTCTGTCAGTACAACACAAGACAAAATACCAAACGGAACAAAACAATAGATTTTAGTGTTAACCTAAATATGTATGTTGTGCATGAGTTCCGTCATCATCATCATCATCATATCAGCTGCAGGAGGTCCACTGCTAAACAAAGGCCTCTCCCATAGACTTCCACAAAGACCGGTTATAAGCCGCCTGCAACCAACGACTCCCAGCGACCTTTACCAGGTCGTCCGTCCATCTCGTTGGAAATATTCTCGATATTCACCGTTATTTTACCTTAAACCTCCTTTGTTTCACATGGATTATTCTTAGCTCATTAAGCTTATTAAACGTGCCAAGAGAAACAAATATTGAACGCACTAAACTAAGTTAATAACGCAAAGTTGACGTTTGTGCCGCTATAAATTTTCATTATGAATCGCATTTGGTTTCAATAAGTGTTATTATGGAACTGAATGAGTAATTTATTTTGTAGATAGCCCGGTGTTAGTTCTAGACAAGCTAAGGTGTTTCTCACAGAGGTATTACTGTACCAGCCATCTAAAGATATATCCTTAGATGCCTTTGCGAGCATGGAACTGAGATTCCTGAGTGCTTCTGTTCGATACCTTGAATATACTGCCATACCGCAACCTACCTACTGTCGGTGTATTACCTTGGGACAGGCGTGATGCTCCGTTTCTTTTTTAGTATTAAAGGTACAGAGGCATCAAGCTACACCAATCTGTCAAATTTATTTGATAGATTTTCGATAAAGTACATGTTCAATTGAGAAAATTTGACAGTTTTGGATGGCTTGACCTGGTGGCGTCTGTACTTAGGTCTATCGAATACCTACAAAATAAATAAAACAGCAAAACTCCTCAAGCTTTTGGTAAGACGTAGTGCGCGTCAGAATTCCTGATCAAAACAAAATGTGATCACGAGTTTCACAATACTCTTTACTCAAGAATGAGGTAAAAAAATGGCAAATATTCAAGCAATCTGGGAAGCGGCCAACTGTGCATATTGTTTGCAAAACGTCACGCTACATGTCAGCGCTTATCTAATTTACTATCAGGCGAGCGTCGCTAATGACTCGCGCGCAGATCGATCGATCTAAGAGGTAATGTTACTGCGGCGACTTATTGCTCATAAAAATCTAGTTTCACACTTAACTATAAATTAAGCCATCTAAGTATAAGTATTGTACATGTATAAAAGCAAAATGCCAATCAAAATGTGGCTGATAACATATAGGTCCTACTAAAAAAGGATTTCGGGAAATTCCCACAAGTTTGAAAATAACTCGATGAACGTGAGTAACACCGCGGGGTATAGTTAGTAACCAATACCTAATACAATCCGAAGCTTTTGCAAACAATCTAAATCGAATGTTTTCCTAAGGTATTGGCAGAAATGTATACAGTATACACACTTCGCATACCATATTTTTAGAGCCAATGATAGAAGCATTAGCCTGTCACATATCCGGCAATTCAGTACTACAGAGCACTTCTTGAAAAACGGACATCACTAGACCAGCGATCCATAAAATTGAGACCTACGAAATTCATTACAATCACCAACAACGTAACATGAACATCAGGAACAAACAATTAAAAACAATGTAGGTTTAGTTGATCGCTCCAATTGGGCGCGTATCAGATATATAGGGACTACAACGTAATGATTGTACGTTCATTCTGAACTGTTCAAATGCCGAACTTTTGAGGCAGTTTTTAGCGCGCGGATACTTCGGATACTTACGGACGGATACGGCACGGCGAACATTGAATGATATACATATTTTGGCTGAAATTGCGAAACGTAGCTAGCTGCGATTGCGTTTAGCTCTACTTTAATTGATTATGTTTAAAAGTGAGATAAGATTATTAAATATTTTTGGATGATAAAAATTGTGTGCACAAAATGAAAAAACAAGGGCAATGAGCGAAATCATAATGCTGTATAGTTGATTTGTTTTCCAAGAGAGGTCAAGAGTCAACACCTTTATTCAAGACTATTCAGTTCAGCAAGATTTTACATGCGAATGAAATAAAGTCTTAATTAATAGACTTTATTTCACTCGCATGTAAAATCTTTTCAACACTAATAACTATGAAAACAGTAAAATACAGTTATACTATATTGATTTCTGACATGTACCTACGCGAATATTAGACAGTCAATTAAAATTATTGATATTATTAATCCCGACGTTTCGGACCCTTTACAGCATCCAAGGTAAGGTAGACGTTAATATAACGCGATAAAATCCGTAAAAAGTAGTTTTATTTCAATACAGTTATACTTCAACTATTAATTAATGTAAAGTTTAACCTACAAAACAGGATACTTAGCTTTACATACCTATTATTATTTATTTAATACAAAGTGCAGGTGCTCTCCCCTCCATTTGATCGATCATTTTTGATTTGATTTGATCATCGCGGGTTACACTTTGGGTATCAGCTAGTTAATAAACAATAATAAAGTAGTTTTCATACACTTTAAAACAAGAAACTGTCAATAATCATTAGCCTAGTGGTTCCAATCGCGACTACTGTGCTGGAGGCCCTGGGTTGGATTCCTAGGTTGAGCAAAGTGTCATTAGGCTTGGAGTTTTGTGCCCAATGGCAATAGGCTCGCCCCCTATTACATGGGAACTAAACATACTGGCAAACTGTGGGTGTATATTAGTACACCTCTGCCTAACCCTTCGGGGAATACGGGCGTGATGGTATGTTATGTTAAAACAAGAAGGTTAAGAAACGCGCAGCACCATATATAATGTATATATTATACCTATAAGATAATTAGGTATTATATGCTCAAATTAAGGTTGCCTTTATGTAAAGCAAAATTTACTTATTTGCCTACCTACGTAATTGTAGGAGGCATTGATAGCCGAAGTAGTAAAGTAAATAATTATTAAGTAATAATTAATAATCGTAATAAATTGGCTTTAGGAAGTCATTGAACTCGTGACCAGCGTTTGCCTAAGCGATATTTAGTTCAAAATTACTAATACTTTTTATGAATAGCTCTCTCTACTTTTGAAAAGCTTCCATTGCACGTGTCTCGGTTACATTTCGACAACTTGTACCAGGAGATCAAATTTCATTGCATAGTTTACACCTGTTTACCTGTGGTTTGAACACCATTATTTGTTTTCCTGTTACACATTAAAATAATCACGTTTTGTGCATTTTAGACTGTAAAAGCTCTACCTACCCACAAGATCAGTAATTCAAACATTCGCTGTGCAAAACAATCGCTGTGCTTCGTTTCGCTTAGTAATATAAAAAGCCTAAGCACTATTTTTTAATATCTTTATACTTTTTTTTGTATTTTGTCTGTAGTCAAGATCACAGAGAAGCTCTTTGCATGCAATAGAAAAAAAATAACCATACCATCACGCCTGGGGAAGTTGGCAAAGGTGTGCAAGGCAAGAGGTGTGCTAATGTAGTCCACAGTTCGCGGGTATGTTTAGATCCCATGTAATAGGGGGCGAGCCATAAATATATGGCTCGCCCCAAATTTATGTCAAACAATAGTTTGACATAAATTTGGTGGCAATCGTGTTCTGAAGCCATGACTAGCTTAGGCTTAACAAGTGTCTCGAACATTGAAGACTACAGAATCTGCCCGGATGAGGTAACTACTAGAAAACTTGAAATTGACAATGTGGCAGTAGAAAACGTCGAGAAAGATACATGCCCCACTACCAGAGTATGCTTATTTTTAAATCGATAAAAGTCGATTTTACGACTCATTATATACATTTTACATTAACCATATGTTTCCTATAAAATCAAATCAAATGATTACCGTTAAATGTGCGTTACATTAATGTATCCCAATGTTGTAAGCGAAGTTAAAATTAGTGGCCCACGATACTTGAAGTCGCAGATTGGGAGTGTTAAAATTAAAGTTTCATTTATATTGTAACGTAGCAGTAATTATAGGGTATTAATCATTGTTGCTGGTTAAATTAAGCGCTGTACAATGCTTCGCCGTGGTTATTTTTTTAATTGAACCCGAACCGATATCCCAGTTGGATATAAAACGCGAATTATTTACAATTTGGTTACAATCTAATAATTGTTGAACTTTTACATGTTTTTATTTTTAGCATATAATAATTAGGTACGTCCCTAATTAAGAATTACATTAAATTTAAGAAATGACTTAATCTTCGATAATTTAGAGGAATATTAAATAAGTAGGATCTATTTAATTTCCGATTTGGGTTTGGTCAAATTCACCTTTAGAAAGTTAAATAAGTAGACCAGGTGATTAATTGTTCTCAAATAAGTGACATTTGTTTTTATTGAGAATAAAATTTCTTTAAACCTAGTTAAGTACCAACTTGAGTGACAGCTGTTAGAGATATGGAAAAAAAATGGTACTGCGCCGACCCCAAGTAAGTTGGGGTAAGGACAAGAGAATGATGGTGAGGTACCAACATTAGATGAAATTAAGCGATAAAATTAACAGTTGTACTATTATAATAAAAGATCAAGTAAATGTATGTTTTGTACTAATTGTTATGCAAATTGTTTATTATACCATAGATGAATAAGATTGACATTGACATTAAATATCTTCAAGGGATTTACCCATAAAACACCAAAAAACTACTTACATGACTATTTTTTTTTTGTAATGCAGCAATGAAGAATTAAATTTGAAAATACGTTGAAAAATCACAATCAGAAAATTTCAACACTGAAATGTGAAATTTTATTCACAAAATTACTATGAATTCCTAGTCACATTTACCCAGCAATGCGGAATTGTGGCTTGCGTCATTTGTTCCGTGTTTACACCGGGCGAGTTCTTAAAGCGCGGTAATGAGTCTAAATATAAGAACAATAGTAGGGGCGCCAGTCACGCATTTAATAATGTTATTATGCCATGAATTTAGCATTACGACAAGTTTGCATTTATTGCCAATCTAACGTTGTTTAACTATGACATTTAAGTAAGTTACTTAATTATTTTTCTTTATCGGTATTACCATAAAGTTTTTTAATATGTCAAAGTAAATTAAAGTTTGTTCGCTGCATTATTTGTAAACTGACAACATTTGTATGTCAGCCATGGCGAAACATGACAGTCAAACTGATTTCCCAGCACAGAGACAGACAACGCACAGCTGAACCCGTCAAAATCTATTGTTCTTGGGCGCCCGCCCCGCCGGCGGCCTTACGCGGGGATTAAATAAACCAAAAAGCATGTAATTTAACACACTTCTTGTTGTATAACTGGTGATTGACAGACAAGACGGTATGAGCCGGTGGGCCTCGCTAGGCATTAATTTGGGAGAATTGTTTAGACCTTTCTTTTCCTAGCTGTATTTTACATATATTTTTAATCTTCGCAAGCATTCCTAAATTGTTCTCACATGTAAGTATCCATATTATAATTATTTGTATCGAATAGCATTGTACAGAACGGTAAATTAAAAGAGTGGCCATGGAGTTTCTTGCTCGGTCTTCTCCATAGGAAACGACTAATTTGGAACCGTGCACCTAGACTCGACATTTCATAAGTGCCTGTATATGGTTTATATAAAAAAACTAATTTGATTTTTTGATTTGGGTAACGTAGGTGCGTAGTAACGGGACGGGACGGGATGGTGGGAAATTCCCAGGGGATCGATGATAACGAAATAATTTATAAAAAAGATAAGTGCTATTAAGGTTTAAAACTTAATACTGTATTTTAACTGGTCCCTAATATAAATACAACGCTTCAAGTTGTTCAACTCTTGTTCAATTGTTTTCAATTGTCCATTTAAAGTTACATTAAATATTTCAAATGCATATTGGGACAACTTAATGTAACTTTATAAAATGAATCATGGGTAGGTATCTACTTCGCTCGCAAAGGGCGATTTGTAAAGGATGCTAATAGCTTGTTAGTTCCTCGGATAAGTAAGTTAAAGTTTAGTTAGGTACTTATTCTTTAGCACAACTGAAAGTATTGCTTGTAATGTCCACTGTAAAACTGTTACTTACCTACAAGCTTAAATTTCCAAACTCTAGATCTATAAATTAAGTTAGGTACAGTAGCTACGTTTCCTCTAATAAAATTTGGCATATCGCAGCAGCTAAAAGTTTATTATTTTTAATATCCGCTATGCCTACTTATGTTTCGCATAGATACGTCTTGTATAATAATAACATCTGATGATAAAATCCGCAGTTTTATAACTCATCGATTCCACTCGCTTTATTGGTAACATTTACGATCCGAAAACATTCAGGGCCTTGAGACAAAAACACTTGTAGTCCATCAATGTTATTTTAGCATGGAGTTAGTAAGCATTTTCATACCTACGCATAAACGATTATTTTTATATAGACTACAATATCGATATTTATTGATGATTTGCTTTAACGAGACCGTTTGAATTCATAACATCGCACCATTCACTTAAATTTAAAAAAAAAAACAAATAAACCAATCAAGCTGTCAATTTCAAATTTCGAAGTGTCAGCAGTAAGTATACAATAAAACTGCCTTTTTTTAAATAAGAAACACCACTCGACGTACCACTCTTCCCGACAGATGGCGCACCGATCACAGCGACTTTCACTTCAGACAACGACGATTTCTTCCGCCTGATCCCTCTAGCGGACATTTTACATCCGACGCGACGCGTCCGTACTTCGGCCGTACCTCGATTGCGCGTGAACTCGAAACAAAAAGCTTCAGCGCCCCAATCTATAAATACACGGAGCGACACTCACTGACATCCACTGCGTGTTAATAGGTCAAGATCTGGCCAAGATCAGAGTCGTGCAAATAGCCCTGTTTACACCGGCTTCCTCAGTGCGACTGTGTATGGCGGTAGGCCAACGGCATCACTCCCACTTGGACTCAAATGTTCCAGCGTATTAATCATGTGGAATTTATATACCTACATGATTGTAATTTAGTCGTCAGTGCTTTTTAGCGTTCGGTTCCAGAATATTTAGCTGAATTGACGTAGGTATACATATATTCTATGAGTAATTCAATGTGAAACATTTAATATACATAACATATAATAACATGCTGTCAACGTTTGTAATGAGGTGATCATTGATACGATCTCTTCTCTACATACAGAATACCACATACTTACATAAAATATCGGTCCTATTGATGTGCGTTGACTTAAAATTAATTAATTAATTAACGTAGACAACTTTCATCTTCTTATTAGCAAAGATCCACTAGAAATTATCAATCCAATAAATGTTTACTGTCGTATATACAATGTATGAGGGGTAGGGCACAGTAATTTCACTAAAATTGGAGCTGCCCGACTGGGGACGTACACACCAACAAAGTAACTCTTTGAGCTGTTTGTTCCTTAAGCAAGGTTCCCAGTGCTACGGTGACTGCGGTACGAGGAAACGTTGTGTCGGTAGTCCTCTTTCTTTTTGGGTCAGCAACGTGCAAGTGATACCGCTCGTGTTACAAGCATCTAGGCTACGGTAACCGCTTACCATCAGGTGGGCCGTATGCTTGTTTTCCATCCTACTGGTATAAAAAATAAAGTATTTTGGAAAGGGACCCTTCATAATTTAAGACAAATCTTAGTCGTTTCCGGGACAAATAGTAATTTAAGTAATAAACTAAATACAAAGTAGTTGTACCATGGGGTACAACTATAATATATTATGGGTATGGAGTTGGAACCAAAGATTTAAATCGTTGGATCCATAATTGTAGGAATGTAATTGCTGTAACTGTCTGCCTAACTTCGCCAGTAAAAGCATGTATCGCGCGAAACATAAGACGCTTTTACTGAACTTTAAAGGTCTCCTCATACTTATCGACGTGGAATCAGCTTAGGCCAGGGGTTGGCAACCTTTTGAGTCGGAAGAGTCAAAAATTACATTTTACGAAATTTCAAAGTTTTTAAAGCCTTAACATTTTTTCTTGCCAACAAAGTAATTGCATAAATAACGTTTTTTTAATAAAAAAAAAACTAAACTGACGACAGTGACGACGCGTGTCACGAGGTGTGCGGTGAAAATCGAGTACAAGTACCTCAGATATAGAAATGGTGCCTAATCCTCGTTAATCGATTCAGAATTATATTTAAATGTTTTTTTATAAAAGAAATAATATTTGCGTATGCGGAACTAAAGAGCCGCATGTGGCTCGCGAGCCACAGGTTGCCGACCCCTGGCCTAGGCCGATTGGAAAAACTAAAAGCTTTATGTCGACACCATGAGGATGTAATGACGTCTCTTGGCTCGGCCCGACTGGGCTCCGGCGACGCTGAACGACGGCAATACGGCGGTTGTCTTGACTATTCCTAGTGGTGTGGTGATACCAATGCCAATAAGTGTGTTTTATTATTAATCAGTCCAATACTGTATTTTACTGACGATTACACTTTGACAGGCACTGGATCCTGGAGGGGCGTAAAAATGACCAGCGGTATACCAGATCATTTTTCTAGGGTACAGTTATAGTGGCCCGCACCGGGTCCGTGAAAAGCTAATTACTGCACTGGGTCATACGCACTCCACTCAAGTTGATTTTACATTATTTTCACATCGATATGTGTCTCCCTATGTCGACTCCCTGCGCAGTGTCATGTTTTATAGTCAATTTAACTACTCTCGTAATTATCCCGTACAGATTCACCTGTGGTTTTACGTTTAGCGTAATAATCAGTTAACTGAGTACCTTGGGAAACCGTACTTTTAGGTATATCTTGTTTTACTTTGATTGGTTATCAAATTTTATCCTGCTACTGAAAAGGCTGGCCACTCCTACATCTTTTAAGCTTTTTTTACATAGGTATGTTAGTATACTGATTTAAGAAAAGCTTAAATAAAGCCTTCTGAAAGTATTTTATTTTTTTGAAGCCAGTGAGCTCCGAATCTATTGAGAATTATATAGAAAACTCCATTAAGTATATAAAACTGCTCGACCTTAGAATCGAACTCAAAATCTCTAGCGCCGCGGTCTATCAAATTATATCTACCGTGTTTATTCAAATGTCTGTGAATAAAATAAAAACTGAAAATATAGGCGGACGCCACTTTGCATATTGTTAATTAATTGATTACTGCGTAGGGCCGAACATGAGTGGTGGTCGGAAAATAATGGAATCATAAACGCGGCACGTCCGTCGGGGGCTTTTAAAGCTTATATGAGCTACGCCACAGGGCTTTTAAAGCTCACAGGTTTGAGCGCTATGCTCGAAATTAAATACAATGCCTATTTTTATTTATTTTTTGTCATCGCTCTTTGTAAGTGTTGCTCTTACTAAAGCTTTTCGTAATTAAATGAATAGTAAAGTAACGCATAGAGACATTCAAATAATAAGTATAGTTCAATATTTTAAATGCCTTGAGGTCGAATAAACAAATATTCAATTTATGAATAAAAATCAATGATTCCGCTAGTACTGCAGGAAAGCGAACGACGTCCTTAGTACGAATCTGTCCAAGGGTGCATACAACCGATCGTTGGTTTTAATTTACAGCAAAGCGGTGCGGCGCGTCGCAATAGGCAGGTGTATTCCAAAATTAACCATGTAAAGTAAAGCAAGGTCCTGTACAATCACTCTTTATACAGTTCACTTTTTTTAACTACGGTTAATAATCACGGATAGTGTGCCACCTGGTGAGATGGCACACTATCGATGATTATTAGGTACCTATGTCGGACCCATACCGACTAAAATCGCACTGCCCTTCCCTTTAATCATGGCCGTGGGATTCGTGGCTGTGGTTCAGTACTACCACCGAATATAAACGGCGAGGTTTCTCCTCGCTTCCTGCTCGAAGAAGCGCGTGCAGCAAACTCGTACGCCGCGCGCCGCCAATTTTAAAGTTATTTTAGCGAAGGAAAAATTCGGCGGTAGCTATGCGGTTTACCGCAAATATACTTATCTTCAAACGTTCAGAAAGAAATAAATTAATATGATATTTTACCCTTGACTAAGATACTAAGACATCAACGCAACGTCCAAGCTTCAATAAAAATACAAGTAATGCCATCTAGTGTACAGCTTAACGAAACTACAAACGATCAAAACCGTAGTTCTTAACGTTTTTCTTGTTATCGTATTTATGTCGATTTTTCCACAGATTATTCGTTCAATCGTCATATCGAGATGCTGAGAAGACTTATCAAAGATCTCAAAACACTGGAAAATTTTAAATAAGAAAGCGACAATAATGTCAAACTTTAGCGTGACAAAATATTAAGCAGTAGGAACATGTAAATCAGTTTTCCATATATGGCATTTTGTACGCATTACTAGTTATTTTTGCATTCAACCAGATATGGGAATTTGTGCATTATTTAATACTTTTTTCAAAAAATTGATCCAATTAGAGTCTACGGTCATAATATACCTACCAAAACAAAGCGAACTTGATGACGATGTATGAACTGAACCCAGTGGATATTCTACGAGAAGAACTAACGAAGATAATATATAATATAAAATAATAAAAAATATATGATTACATAATTATACAGTCATTGCAATCATATACTTCATTGACAACCAATTTATTCAAATTGCTGCTAAACCCTCTTCCTCTCTCCTAATTTTTGCTGTGCCCGACAGGGTCCATAATGAACACATTTAAATTATAATCCACCTATACAAAACATTATGGAATGCAATAAAATATTGAAAAAAGA
Source organism: Acronicta alni (assembly GCA_964056405.1). Classification (NCBI taxonomy): domain Eukaryota; kingdom Metazoa; phylum Arthropoda; class Insecta; order Lepidoptera; family Noctuidae; genus Acronicta; species Acronicta alni. Next base: position 20,181,866 of record OZ043913.1, read on the forward strand.
AAAAAAGATACAATTATTTATCCTTCCAATTCTGATGACGAATATACAGATGTGAATTGATAAAAAATATTACCTTTAGAGCATGCTATCCCAATTAAAGCAATTAGTTTCAGTCGCGTTTACTGCAATGCTTATTGTGCTATAAGTACTTATTTGTCAAATTAGTTTTATCATTCATTACCAAGCTTTATTATTATTATTATTTACTTAGCGGTATCCCGAGTCCCCAAACAGTATTAAAGTTAAAGGACCGACCAACACATTTTATTTCTTTACTTTTTTTTCTCAGGGATTATTTATTTTTTAATTTCTCCATCATGGGGCCTCGATCATCATCTTATATAACAGTCACCCACTGATACCATTCTTATATCTGCTTTAAGCCGCAAACCTGTAGGTAGATAGTAATACTAGGTATCAACTTGATGCTGTAAAATCAACTAAGGTTGTCATGACATGGAAATACTACCGAAGTAACATTACCTACACCGAATTTCAAATCAATTGGTGCTGTGAAAGTTGGTAAGAACCTTTGGTCAAGTGGTAAATGAGCTAATGATCTTCAAACGCCTGAACATATCTTCAAAAATTATAGCTAAGGACCATTTCGATCAAGTCATCTTTCAAACAGAAAAAAACTACATCAAAATCGCCCCATTCGTTTGGGAGCTACGATATCACAGACAGACACTCCTCTTTTTCCGTCGGCGGTTAAAAGAGGAGTCGTCTATAGAACGTCTTTTCGTTACAATTTATTGCTTGGTTTTATAACAATACGACAACCGACTTTAAGGTGTTTACAACGTTTCAAACATCAGATTGTTTACTAACTGTCGGTGATAAAGAGTACCTACCATTATATATGACGGTCGTTTCGCTACTCCGCGATTCTATGGGAAACTAAGGCGAATTCATAGCGAATGTAAGAAAATGTACAAGTAACTAACTTACTACAAATAGTAGGTATTTCGCAATTAATGAGCCGATTAAAATTGTGTGGAGTACCTAGTGTGTATACTGCATTAAATATAACTTGACATGTAGCTGTATGTTTAAAATCAAATAAATTGGACATTGAGTTTATAATAATTAATTAGTTGGTGCAATCAACATGGTCGTATGTGTTACCTACTCTACGATCACCTCACCAACTTGCCATAAGAGCAAGCGCCACGGGTTCCGCGAATTCTAAAGAATTCAGTATTAAAAAGGTAAACCTTTTTACGGACGTATTTAGATTAACGATGGCTGTGATTTGTAAGTTCAAAGACTGTTACGAATCCAATACCGTGTGTATGTCACTGAACTCCTCTTAACGGCTGGACCGATTTGATTTTTTTTATTTTTTGTATGCGTTTGGGTGGCGCCCTGGATGGTTTAGATTCACAAATCAGCCCGGCAGATGGCGCTGCAGTCGGTATCTAGGTTATTTATCTATACTGCAACTAAACGGCTGGATCATGCAGGACAACGTCTGTCGGGTCCGCTAGTGAAAATTTAGATTTTTCAATAAATACGAATACTCATATTCCATCATCAAGAAGTAGATACAATAGCTGGTATCTTGTGCAGGAGAACTAGAAGTGGTCGCAGCGGCTGGCAAGGGCGAGGTACGCCTGCGGACCAACGGCACCCGGTTCGATGACGGAAGACTGCATACATTACGAATCATACTGATGCATAAACAGGTACTTGTATATTTTATAAATGTATTACTCGTTTAGTCGCTCGTGTGTTTAAATTCGAAGTAGACACAGATATGCCAGTCAACGCAGAATATAAACTTTTTTATGAACCAGAATGCAACAGGTTCCAATTACGCAAAATTGGAAGGGTTGGCATTTGGGAACCAGTAACATAGTGATGACAGATCGATGATGATGTGTGAGCAGTGGCATTGTTATATTTCATGTACAAGTTCTATTTATTACAAGATAACTATAGTTATTTTATTTTTATCTTCATTACACATTATGAAAAATTAAATAAAATTAGCAAAAATATAAATTAATAAAAATCAGAGATGTTATGGAGCTCCGTAACCGTAGGTAATCTGATTCTAAACTATCGCTTATACGAAACCGTAAGCGATGATATGTAGCTTAGAATAATTTTACATTTCCTATGTGACTGGTTTCCGGCCGGCCGAGCCGCAACAGACACACTAGCCGCGTCGCTTGCATTCTTGACATAGGAACTAATAAAAACCTAATATAATATCCATAACTAACTGAAACCTGTATAAAACTATCCCTACATCCGAATCCAGATCCGAAATTTCGTATTAATAATATATCTACCTAGACATTAGAGATATCCATTCCAGATGAATAAACTATTTGAAGAATGCTGCCATAATAAATAAAAATAAAGTAGGTACCTTACTATCTATAAATATCTTCTTTCAAATGAGATATATTCTTAGGTAGTAGGTGGTACCTAGTAGGTAGTGGTAAAAAAGGATGTCTTTGCCGTCGTAATACATAAGTTAGTTACTTTAGCATCCATAAAAGATTGAAATAAAACTACTTTTTACGGATTTTATCGCGTATATTGATATTGTTAATCCCGACGTTTCGGACCCTTTACAGCGTCCATGATCACGGGTAGACTCCGAAAAGGTCCGAAACGTCGGAATTAATAATATCAATATACTTACGCGATAAAATCCGTAAAAAGTAGTTTTATTTCAATCCATAAAACTTTTATTCTACAAGAATATTATGTATAATATTCTTGTAGAATAAAAGTCCCTTGTAAAAAAAAACTTGTCTTCTTCAGTTTTTTGTTCTGAGGGTGTCACCATGGACGTGGTCTTAGCGAGTGTTACTGCAGCCGCATCATTGAGGCAGCGGTGATTCTGATTACCTACGGCTGGCGGATTGCCAACACTCAACTACTGTTTAGATGCATAGGCGCCGGGAGGGGACGCCGTGTACTTGCTCCGTGTCATGGGAGAAATTAAAAACTAAGTTATTTTATTCTGAAAGTCATTGTTTGATTTACACTACTTGAATTAGTCAGTGTTGATTTATCAATCATAGTTGTAATATTGCACTGACTGACGTCCAGATATCTGGACGTCAAATCGAATCTTTCTATTCCTATCTTACCTTTGTAGGTACCTACAAAAAGATTTAAATTTATTTCAGTAGAAGGTACAACAGACACCTAGCAGTGCGTAGCGACATCTATGATGACAACACAAAAACTAATCTCTGATGTCGTCATCGATGGCGAATAAAATAAGGCCAGCCTAGGACAATATGTAGGTATTTCTGACAATTGACAAACATTTAATTAATTATACTTAAAAATAAAAAGGAGGTTTTGGTAATGAAATGTTCCTTCGTTAAAATTCTTAAACCTCCAATGTTAATCAATAATTGACAGTATTTTATTTTTTATTACCCATAAATTTTAATGTAAACTAGATCGAGGGTACCCGTATTTTTATTTGCCCGATATTGCATCCTTTTCTTTATTTATTTTCAATAAAGTTATTACTCATGATTGTATGCCTTTCTTTGCGTTTCCTGACCCTCCAAAACACTGTCATTATGTCAGTTTGGCGTCTATCTAGATCTTTCGTAATAACCTTACATTAAATTGCTTTCTAGCTAATAATTATTAATCAAAATTCTAATTTCCAAATGATAATTATGATAAGTACCAGTTTTGTACTAGGGTTTAGGCATATTTATCGTCCATGATTCATATTATGAATAGATATTAGTTATATGAAACATTTCAGTCTGTTGCTGAGACAAGATTTGATCGATAGTTGCTATAAAAAATAGTAGGTAGGTACTGTGTAGATACTTGGGACTGCCTGTAATAGTAACTTTTATCTAATTTGTGACAAACACCTACCTATAATACCTACCAAGCATTTACATCTTAAATACTTTTTGAACCGTTAGTCCTGATAAAAGAACGAAGGATTTTTTTCTGTTTCTTTTTCTATAATATTAGGTTTAAAGAATTTTACGTTTATTATTAAACATGACTAGAAGTTCATATTAGGTACCAGTAAATTAGTAAACTATCTCTCAGATACTTTTGACATTGACATTAATTTGACGTAGGTAGGTATTATAATGACATGCTGTACTACGACATGAGCTTCCACCGTGTTTAATGTCAGTACATGAGTACATGTTTTCTGGTTGTTTACATAAGATAAAAAATGTGTGTACGTACAGTAGGTATTTAAATTTTTTACCTACCAACTTCAGAGCCACAGCAACGTGTGGCCGGGTGCGTAGAGCTAGTAAATAACGAAAATATTAATGAACAGAGTAGGAATACGTGCCCTTTCCCTTCCCTGAGCTTAGGTCATAAATCATAGAAAATTATAGTTTTGCTAGGAGGCGCCCCTGCTGCCGTCATTGACGCCTTATTATTATTATTTATTATTTCTGTAAATAGATCTTTTAAAGACACTTTTACTAGTCAATATTTTTCATTTTTGTTAAGCTAGGTGGCTCCGGCATTTCCTAGCTGACGACCTCTGAGAAGAAATGCCGAAACAAACTCAGAGAATCTCTTTTAAAATCCAGACATAGTAACACAAATATGTGTCTTACAATGTAGGGCAAAGTCTGAATTGGCTTTTTGAAGAGAGCCATAGCGCCTTGAGTAGACCAGTCCCAACTGACGGCATGCATGCATCAGTCATTGTGTAGCTCAACCATAATTTAGGGAGCTCAACAACCCGTCTCACGATCGGATCGTCGACGATACCAGATCAGAGGAACATTTGCGTAGGTCACATAAAAAAGGCTCAGAGCCACCAGACTATTCAAAGCTGAGTATGTATATTTAGCCTACAAAGTACTCATATTTACATTTTATTGAGTTAAACATTATCAAATAATAAGAAAAAATATAATCACAGTAACGATTTCAGTAATAGGGGAGCAGGGGAATTGGAGCCTACTACGGAAAAAGTTCGATAAAATGCAAATTTATGGATACTTTAGGAACTTTTAATAAGAAACTAAATCCTTACATATTTGACTATCATTTAATCACAGGGTCAACGTATTAGATAATTGGCCACAGATAAGCTTTTTTTAAAAAAACAGAATCGCTCGCATTACCTTAAATGAGAGCCTATAAATTCCCTTAGGTGTAATGAGAGCTACTTAATTATTAAGTCAGCCTCAAACATTTCTATATGTCATGAAATCTCACTTATTCTTATAAATATTAATATTTATACCGGACTGCCAAAGGAGGGTAATGTTTTTGTGTTAGAAGCTACAAACATGCAAATCAAATGTAATCGTATAATACCAGGCAACTGAGAAAGTTTTGCGACAAAAAGTTTTTATACATATAGGACACTGGCCACTTGTAATTAATTAAACTACTTTTTACGGATTTTATCGCGTTAGTTTGATATTATTAATCCCGAGGTTTCGGACCCTTTACAGCGTTCACTTTTAAATCACGGTCACGGGTAGACAGTCTACCCGTGACCGTGATTTAAAAGTAAAAATACAACTGTTCGATTTTAAAATTTCCCTCCGAATTTTTTTGAGAGCCAATTCAAATTTTCTTGTCTCCTAAAAAAATGGATCTGCATCGAGAACATTTTCGTGCAATGATTTTTTATGATTTCAAATGTGGCTTAAAACCTGATGAGTCATTTGATCGACTTCGAATTGCTTTTATGGATGAACGACCTTCAAAAGCAACCATCAGCTACCGCTGGTATAGCGAGTTCAAACGCGGTCACCTTACTTTGGCGGATGAACAAAGGAGTGGTCGTCCTACGACGGCTGTCACCGAAGAAAGTGTGTTGGCAGTAATAAAATTTAATTCAAGAAAACAGGCGAATTACGAAGAGATTCAGCATACTCTGCTGATTGGTTCAGGAAGTGTCCACAAGATTTTGCACGAGCACCTTCACGTAAGGAGGATAGTTTCCCGCTGGGTACCGCACAACCTCACCGAAGCTCAGAAGCAGGCCCGTGTGGATTGGTGCCGTGATATGATACAAAAATTTTATGCAGGCTCGTCACAGCGCGTTTACGACATTGTGACAGGTGTCGAATCCTGGTTTTATCAATACGATCCAGAAACAAAGCATCAGTCGACAGTTTGGCTGTTTCAAAATGAACCAACGCCTACGACAGTGAAGCGATCAAGGAGCGCAGGAATAATTTTGATCGCTAGTTTCTTCACTTTGACGGGGTACCTAATTTCAATTCCACTTCGAGACCAAACAGCATCAACGCCGAATGGTATAGCACAAAATGCCTGCCAGAAGTTTCTTCTGTAATAAGCAACAAGCGACCGACCGCAAGATATAGGATAAGCAACAACACCCGGCTCCGCGGGGTCCTTCTTCACCACGAAAACGCGCCCGCGCACTCTGCAATCAAAACGAAGGACTTCCTGGACTCCACACCGGTCAGAGTCTTGGGACACCCTCCTTACAGTCCTGATTTGGCTCCGGGTGACTTCTTTTTATTCCCTAAAATTAAAAATCAGCTCAAAGGGATACAGTTTTCATCGCCGGAAGACGGGCTAGCAGCGTTTGAGAAGGCCGTGGAAGAGGTGTCTGCGGAGGACTGGAAAAAATGTTTTGAAAATTGGTTCAGACGCATGAAACTTTGTATAGAGGCTGGTGGAGTTCTTTGAAAAGATTTAATAAAAATATTTTTTTCATAGAAGTTAGTTTTTTAGTTTCCCACGTACCTAATTAACTTTACGGATCCAAACAAAAAATGGAAATGTAAGGCTCGGCCCGGCAGCGGAGCCCCAAGTAGATAGATATGACAAAAAAATATTTGAAATAGCTACGCTACATAATCAACCAGGCTGTTAGAACTAGATAACTGTTACACAACAAATAGCAGACAATGTCTCTTCTGACTCAGCATCTCAAAGATTCTCAACATCTTCTTCTTCAAACGTGTCAGTTTGATACTCAAAAATTTTTTACTCTTTTCACTTTTTCTGTTTTGTTGGTTGTTTTCTTCAGTTTTTTCCCTTTTTCTGTGGTACATTTTATTTCTTTGTTGCTGGTTCCTTTGTTTTTCTGGATGTTTTTTTGGTTATTTTCTTGTATTTTGCTGGTATTCCTTCCTTCTCCTCTTTTCTTTGGATTGATTTTAGTATTACATTAATCACTAAACGTTGAATTGTGGTCTTTTTTGGCATATTGGCATCTGAAAAAAAAAAACATATTAAAATGCATAGAGGGTAATTGGAGCTACAAGGGGTAATCAGAGCCTAATAAGCTCTGATTACCCGAGTACCACATCTTGAATTTAAATAAAATTATATCCTGAATAATGAATATAGCTTGTAATAAAATTATACGCACAGATACTGAAAATTAATAACATTAGCTATAAAATAAAAGAGGTTTGATTGTAACAACAACTTCACACTTACCTGGCCATTGAAATTTCGTATTTTTTATAAGCGATAAGCAAAAAAACGACAACCGTCCGTGTGCACATAATGCGTGGCTCTGGCGAGCTGAGCGCGGCAGGGGAACACGGCCGCAGTGTGACGAAGGCGCCCGAGTGGCAACTGAGTGAATACGAGCTATAGTTTTACCTCTAGACCCACCGCTCCTATTACCCGCTGGCTCCCATTACCCCCTGCTCCCCTATCTGTCAAATTAATATAAATCATTGTTATGTCAGACACATGAGAACAATGCAGTTTGATGTGTACTATGAAAATTAATCCAGTCTACTAATTTACTAAACAGGAAAAGAGAAAAAAAAAGAGATTGCCATTGACAGTAAGAGTTGACCAGCCCCGACAGACGGCACCCGTTCATGAGTATGACGTGCGTGTCGGCGTCAACCATGTTGCAGGGAATAAAACGACCCGACACAGAAGGCCACCATCAGCGGGACATTTTAGTGAGCATGACAAGCTCAGACCGCTTGGCAACTGAAGGGCTTAACGTAAGTTTAAGTCATTATAATGCATATCAATATAAACAACATCAATGGCTGCACAACTCTCATAATAAACTTGAAATAAATTATTTCTATATAATGTCAGATTTATAAAAAAATGCTGTCAAATTTAAAGATGTCAATAACAAAATCACAAATAAATATGTCACTAATGTCAAAGTACGTAAATCTTTGTACAGACGCCAGCAGGTTATCCAAAACTGTCAAATTTTCCCAATTGATTAAGAACCATATTTATCGTTTTGTATTAAAGTTGAAAATGAATCAAAGAAATATGACAGATTGTGGTAGCTTGATGTGCTGGCCTCTGTACAAATGACTAAAATACTTAAAATTTATTTGGAATACATTATTAGCCCGGTTTCAGCAAGTTGGGAGCAGCTCAATCCCAACCCATTTTTTATCTTGCATTAGTCGTTAACTTTATAACCCTTTTTACATAGTCTTTGTTTAATGAAGTGTGCCTTAAATTTATTAAAGCTTAATTTTTGCACTTGACTTGGGATTTTATTTTAAAAGCGTATACATTGGCATTTAAATGAGTTACTGTTTTTTTGGAGCCTAGTCGAAGGAACAACAAACCTGTCTGTATTCCTGGTATTAATATTATGGATATACTATCAAGACACTCACTCTCTCTGATTAATAATTAGCTGTCTTTATTTCATGCATTTTGTTAGTTTTGGCTGTTGTCGTTGGTTTACTCACATTTCAATTTCGCGTAACGATTAACGATTATACTTGCGGCACGCTATGATTGCCGTTACGTTAATGGACGAAAATAAAAAAAACAATACTTAAACATATTGTTTATATTTTTTGTAGTAGTATCGTTAGATCACTATTGACAATACAGAACAGCAATTTGCTCTTTCAAATGTAATTACTAATTAATACGAAATTTCATGAGTGGACAGACGTCAAAACGGCCATCAAAGTGTGCCGGTAGTGTAGTTTAGTTTTTTTTAACTTTGCCTACTTTTAGCTACATTTTGGGGTAAGATAATGTGGGAGTCTGGCAACAGGTTTTGCAGAAGGTCTAGCTACAGCGAGCTACAGAGATGATAGTACAGTTGACAAAACTGGCTGCCTTTGTTTCTAGGTCGACCGTTGCTTACCTTTAGCACAGATTAGTTACCTATACCCTTAGACTTTGTCTAGAAGTGGCGAATTCGCCGCCAGTAGTCCAGTAAACGCGCGAACTCCAGAGCACGTATCTGAATTGAAGTCGTCCTCAAATGTTCGCGCGTTGATACGCTCCTTTTGGACGCAACTAACAGTCGCGCGTGATACGCACAAGAAAAGCGCGGCGAATTCGCCCCTTCAGGACACACTCTTAATTTTTGGTCTTAGTTAAATGGTTAAGTATACAGAGAAAACAAAATAAAACAGCCGAAATAATAATAATAAATTTATTTTGTACAATTTATTTTTTTTACAAAACCCGAATCATCCATTACCGTATCGCCCAAATGAAGGCTTGTAGGTGAACTGAAAATTCGAAATAAAAGACCCTATCTAAGTCGACTATACACGTTACTGCAAACTAGTATGACATTCTAACAGAAATCTATATTATACTATATTACCGGAATACCACAGACTAACTCAGTCACTGGTTAATTATGAAATCTCAGAAACTATAAAGCTTACAAACATATGATAGAGATACGAGTAATTTATACAAGATTAGGTATACGCTTATGCTTGCAGTAACGTGTGTGGACGGCATAAAGCGACATATCGCTTAAACTTATGAAAATAGGTATCTACTTATTGCATTTATTATTGCAATCTATTATGAGCACAACACAAAATTGCCCGCGCCCAGGGAACGTTTAAGGCCAATGATAACTGATATTATTATGTACAGAGGCCAGCACATCAAGCTACCACAATCTGTCAAATTTTTTTGATAGACTTTGAACTTTAATACAAAACAAAAAGGTTCATTTTCAATTAGGAAAATTTGCCAGTTTATATAGCTTGACCTGCTGGCGTCTGTACCATCAGCACAAAATTTTACTTTTTTACTTTAGGAACAGTTAGCATGGAACGTAGCTGAAAAAAAAAACTGAAAACATCGCAGAACCAAAACTTTTCATTGGATTATAATTAAATAGTCCTTGTGGATAGTAAACTTGTTAAGGCATTTTGAAGATTGCATCGTATTCAGCTACTTTCTTTGCTGACTGTACCGTAAAAATATGAAAAAAGGTAAAACAACTGGTGTTCCTCTTGAGTCACAGATAGCATTTTAGATCCCCTTATCTAATGTTTTATATCAATTTAACCTCTTATTCGTTGGCAATTTGCCTAAGGGCAGATTAGATTATTTTCAAAAATAATAGTGACATAAAGTGAAGTCTAGACTACACGGTAATCGATAAATTGTCACATGTCACAGCCCGTCCTCATAATATTTACCGACAACACGTAAAAAACTCAATAAACGCATTTTCTTGTCTTACGAGGTCATCGTCTGCTAATTAAACTTCGGAAGATGCTCTAATTTCTGTACAAATTAGATGAGGATATTATTATATGAAAACAAGATTCATATTAGCCTTAATGCATATTATTATTTAAATGTGAGAGTTTAGGAAGTGTACCTAGGTAGGTACGTAAAAACTCCTGATACCATAGCATAATGGCAGTTTTAACCTTGAAAGCAATATAACAAGTCAGATTTTTGACCTTTAGCATGTCTGCATCATAGTATAGATGAAGATCACACTAGAATGAAGACAAAGGTTTTTAACTAACCAATCCATGATCGGGTGCTTTCGCAAACACTGTGCAGACTGTTAAATCAACAAAACCTACACATGTCATGATCAAAATCAATTGTCCGGACTTACGCCATTTAGAAACAAGGGAAACTCCGTTCTTTAAGTTTACTAACGCATAATAGAAAATTTAAATGAGTCTTCTTAAAAATGTGTTACACATTTTTTCTCTACAATCCAACATATTATACGCGATCTATAAGTAAAAAAAAAATGATCACAACTTGGTTAATAGATAAGTCTAGCAAATGTTATTTTGGTCCATTATGTAAAGTGGGTGGACAACATGCAGCCGAGAATGGGGGAATATCATCTCAAAATACTCTGACCCGCAAATGACATGCGTATAATTTTCGTTTCGAAAAATATCCAATGTGAATGCTATAGCTACTTTTTGTTCTATATCTATTATTATAGACACCTCAAAAAAGTAAAACACACTGAGCAAAATTTATAACCAACTGCGTTTTGCATAGTGGGGCAAAAACGGCCACTGAGCAATACCTCTGGAGAACCCACATTATAAGCAGCCTTTTTAACCGAACAGAAGGCGAGTCCTAAATCCTTTTAGTGAATCACAATATGAATCCACATTAGAAAATTATATTTTCTATATAATAACAATATTAATTAATATTAATTCTATATCATTTTATTCGGACCAATAGGTCCATAGATTGTTAGTACAAATTCTTATAAACTATATAAGTAACGATTGGAGAATGAATTAATATAATAATATTATTATACAGTTATACTTATAAATTATAATTACATAATTATGAATGATGGATGAAAGATTTTTCACTACATGTTAATACGATACTTGGAGTGAAATCCAGTGTTTCAAAATCGGTCTGCCAAGTTTGCTCGCCATTATCTTCAGAAATGTGGCTCTTTTTCTTAGTGGCATGAAACCAGTATATGCATGCGCAAACACGGCAGAAGGCACGGCACTGACTGCCCTCTGAGAGTAACTGACCTACAGGTTCCACGTACACCTAGTTATACGTGTTTATTGCTTTTTTTGCTAACTAATTTTATTGCTAATTGTGGGTTGTGAATATAACTTGATTCCAGAGGAAATGGTCAATGTAACCTTTTTAGCCCATAGATCGCAGTGGTACCGTTTAGCCTTGAACTAGATACATACATTTTGAAATATAAATATTATTATCAGAAAATAAATAAATTTTATATTAGGTGGCCTTATTATTTTTATAATACATTTTACTATGGCAAGACGGCTTATCAGAAAAAAAAATTAAAAGCAATGTTATAGATGGGACACGGACATGACATGGTAACCAGTGTCTTTGGAACGGCACTTATGGAACAGCATCACTACAAACTTGGATTTGACAACGAGTTTTACAAATAGTTTAAGGCACTAGTTCACGCGTTGCCCATGCGCCAAGTACCTAGTACCTAAAATAGGAATAGTTTCCAACAAGGAAAAGGCCACTGTATGAATGTCATATGAGACAGATATAGCTTCATTAATGTGACGTTGTTGTACAAACATTTGCGATGTTTTCTTAAAAATATATTAAACTTTCGACCCTAATACATAGCGATGTTTTTGCTATAACTGTGATAATTCTGCGAATACGCTATTCAGACCGAAATTATTCATAAACGACCCGTTTCACAGTCTGGATGTCTGTGATCTGAGCGCAACAATGTAATTAGACATTATTGGGTGATGTTCACACCAATTTATTTATCCAACGTTTTAATAAACAAACTCGGTTACTAAACAAGCCAGTTTTTTATATAAGCGTGTCATTCACCGTAGCCGCATTAGTAGCCGGGCCGGGCCCCGCAGTTCCCGCGGTCGCCCGGCCGTAGACATGTCCTTTACATAGCACTCTACTGGGTATCATAGTTACTTCATAATTACGTACAAAACTAAAAGTTGATTTAATTACCTCTAATTTTATAATCATACTTTTATTTACAAAAAGTCGTAAAGGACCGCGACGTCACGAAATAAAATGAGGGATATTTCACAACCAAAAAACTGAAACAGTACAACTGTTGATTAATTTCCTCCTGATTAAATACACTATAGTCTTATATTTATAGTTAGGAATATGTGTTTTTTATAAAACAATTTTCAGTCCATTTCCCAGAAAGAAACAATCCATAGTGAAGCGCCCAATGGACTTGGCTCAAGTTGACGCCCTAGACTGCTTTTTATTTAATGCTTTTTCACTTTGATTACCTAGACTTAATGCCTCGTAAGTAATGAACTAATACACAGTGTAAAACATGGTAGAACAATCAGCTTACGCCAGGTATTGTCGTGTTGCCGTTGTTTGATATCTTCAATACTATTAAAATATTTATTATTCAAGATACTTATAATATAAATTGCTTACTAGTTCACTTATTTTTTCATTATTTGGTTAAAAAAGTAAACTGTTTATACATATACAATTACTAATTAAAAATTGCTTCTTTATAGGAACAAGCAAGCAAGCATAAAAATGCATGTGCTCAAGTAATTTATTCACACAGTGACGAAATACATATTAAACTTCAGACTGTCCATGACGACACTGTGAACACGTAGCCTAGCTGTCACGGGAAGAGAATGAATACCTATTTTATTCTACCATGATAACACATTAGTATTACACTTGGCACCAACAGGCTTTAACTAGATGTTACCAAAACGGCAAAATCCCAAAAATTCTGAGTGAAGGCCCGCTGTGATCGTCTATCGATATAGTTTAATTATTCTTGCAAATCGTTGCGCGTCAACGTCGATACAATCCTATAGCGATCTGGCCTGGCAGAATCGTAGAGAATATTTTTTGCCGTGGCAATTATAAGTGTTCAGAGCGGTCTTAAATATTGGCGCAATAGATAACATCGAATTTGTTAAGATCGCAATCGAGGTATATAATTTTGTATTTCAGACTTATAAAACAACTAGCTAAACCCGGCCCTGCTGTGGCTCAGTTTATCTTCATTATTTTTTTATTACTGGCTTACTTTTTTTAAGTTCTTCTATCAATACATTCTTATACAGAAACGAAAATGACGAAATGTTTCAAAACTTCAAGTAAATCCACCGACTACTTTCGTTGCGGACACAAATGTAAGGAAATTGAATTTACGAAATTCAGCTTCCGTATGTCAAAGATTAAAAACAACTGAATAGGATTCACCACAGAAAAATATACCTCATTCTTTTACAATACGCACTCGAAAGAAACTTTAGAGCCAGCCACAGTGGCGGCGGTGACACCCTCATGTCAATCATCGCCAGAATAATAATAACTATGTTAAATTTTTCCGAAGTAGTGACAAAAGCTAGTCAGGTCGACCCGTAAAACAATGTTTAATGTGTTTTACGAGGACTGACTGATCCACCTGAGAAGAAAGAAGAAGATATATATAAAGATTTTCTTGTCATCACCGCACCCAGATATGTCCCTTATTACTCCGACGTAAAAAATTGTAGACGAAGAATTATAAGCAAATTCTATATTTTCCATTTTCGCAAATAGGAAAATATAATTTAATGTTTTTAGATATAAGATAGATACTTGTATTTTTTAGGGAAACGATTCCCAAGATACACGATAGGTATATGTTATTCTCAAAGACCGAAAAACCTCATTGAAGGAAAAAAAACCGGCTCACAACGCGTTCTGAGCACTAAGTGGAGTAAACATGTCACGTCTGATGTGATCATAATATGACAGCCAAGACACTATGGTCTTTCTGTGATTGTTACAACACGTCGTGAGCGTTCTCGTAAGAGCTACGAAACAGACGAACACGAATGTCGCGATGTGACAACGCGTTCTGTTCTGATTTCACCATAATTACCATCGTAACATCATTTAAATATGTATCTTTTGGGTAATTTTCAGTTAATATTAATTTATAACATCATAATAAGCATTGGTGAGTGCGGCGAAAAGAATTACAAAACTTAGATGAAATTAAAAAGAACTAAAAAAACTACATAAATCAATAGGTAGGTTACTAGTATCATTTCTACTTATAAAATAAAAAGGAAGACAAAATATTATAAATATACATGATAGATTTAATACACTCGAGAGCATTTAATCCGGGTCACTTAAAGAAACCTATAAATCTCGGAAACTAAGAATGCTAGCTTAATGAAATAATTTGTTTAAAAGACAATTAAATACTCCTTAAATTAAGGTATTATAACTTCTTAGTTATTGTAAAGTTGTGTCATAAAAAAATCAAACTTGAAAAAGGGAGACTCGAAGATGCAACTACGAAATTACTGCATTTGATTTTGCTTTTGTTTCTATTCTGTCAGTCACTATCCATATGGTTTATATACACACTTACCGCCTTATTCCAAAACGCGGACTAAAAATAGTTCTAGGATAGTACCAGGTTTAAACTATGAACTAAATAAAACGTTATTACAAAATGAAGATTATCACTAGTCCTGGTATTATCTATGATACTAAAGTTAAACCGCCGAGACCCCTAGTTTAACTATGGTACTAACTTTGGTAACTACTTATTTTGAGGTTAACGTTGATATTATTTCGCGACTTTTATTTGCAAATCGTAAAAAATGGATATAAACTTGATTGACTTGATGGATTTGGAAGATTTGGACATGCTGGAAACTCGGCAATCTGCTAGACGTCGTCATTGTGTAAATCCTTTTGAATTGAGTGACCAAGACTTCAGATACAAGTATAGGTTTACAAAACGATTTGGACAAAAATAGTGGATCTTTTACGTGAAGATTGAGCCCACGACCCTCGAGGATGCCCATTAAGTCCTAAAATTCAAGTTTTTTTTTTATACCACTAAGGTGGCAAACAATCCTACGGCCCACCTGATGGTAAGCGGTTACTGTAGCCTATAGACGCTTGCAACCCCAGAGGTATCACTTGCGCGTTGCCGACCCTGTAAAAATCTTTTCACACCCTTCTTGAAGAACCCCATGCTATAGTCTCTGGGGAAAACCTGGACCGGGAGCTGATTCCACAACCTAAGCGTGCGTGGGAGAAAATGCCTCTGGAATCGCACGGTATGAGACCAAAGCGGTGTGCGCATTATTTTATTCGTAGATCCAAGACGATACAGCTGATTTACATGGTGTGTCTCAACCAGTTGTCAGTAATTGTCACTTATGTAATTCGCTTCATTTCACGCACGAGTTGTTGAAAAATATAACAACTTGATTATAAAAAGAGCATCAAAAATACAAAATTGTGCTTGTTTAATAGATTAGAACCTAAATCACATACAAAATAACAATTTATCAATACATTTTTTATTGATAAATACTTATTAAAAGCGTTTCAAGTGTGAAGTCAATATCAATATTTAAAGAAACGGAACGTTGCTCCGATTGAGACCTATATGAACGAATGAAAGAACGCAATATTTTGATTTTAATCTGTGGATAATACTTAAACCTGTAACTATCTTTGGTACTAGCTGATCCTGGGATAGTCTTGGTTTTGTAATAGAAACACGTTTTAATCCTGGTACTAACTTTAATACTGGTACAAACCTAGATCTATTAGTTCTGGTTTAATCCCAGTACTATTGAGATTTTTGTAATAAGACAGGGTATATAGACCATATGGATAGTGTTCAGTGACGGCCTCATTAGTCTAGTGGTCCTAAGCGCGCTATTCTAGAGGTCCTGGATTCGATCCCCAGGTCGCGCAAAGTGTTATTGGGTTTTTCTATTAAATTCTCAGTAGCAGCTCGGAGTCTGGATTTGTGCCCGATTAATGGCAATAGGCTCGCCCCCTATTACATGGGACCTAAACATACCGGCGAACTGTGGGTGTACAATTACCTCTGCCTAACCTTTCGGGGAATACAGGCGTGATGGTATGTTATTTTATTGATAGTGTTCAATATTTATTATTCAAGCTGTAATCATGTCGCTTACACCTGAAGAATGCACCAGAATTCTCACAATTGTGGAAACCGGCCGGAATCAGCGCGATACAGTCAGGACTGTCGGTGTGTCGCTGTCAACAGTACAAAGAGTTCTCCCATGTTACGAGAAAACTGGCTCGAATCTACGCAGACCAGGAACAGGCAGAACCAGGTGTACCACAGCACGAGAAGATCGATACTTGGCAGTGTTGTTATGGATATCCATATCCGTAACGGTAACCGAATCCGAAATAAAAGTTTTGGATAGTTTCGGATTGGGCGGAGTCTAACTAAATACTACACTCGTACGAATTAACTGTGCACTCCGCTGGAATGCGACACCTCTCCCGCTAACTAATGACGTCACAGCGCGAGGTGCACAGCTAATTCGTACGGGTTATACTTTATAGTGAATATGACACGTCGTGACAAGTTTTTGTTTTTGCCCGGCCGGCAGACCACCGCGCGCCCGTTTATTATACATTACATATTTTTCATTTTACAGTTCCTTAAAAAAATAATATCCGTAACCGAAACTATCGGATAATCCGAAATAATTTAATATCCATAACCGTAACCGAAACCGATATTATATTTTACCAATATCCATATCCATATCCGGATCCGAAATTATATATCCATAACATCCCTGATACTTGGTGAACACCATGCTTCGTACTAGCTTTCTCATAGGAACTGAACTTACAAATTAGTTTCGACACCTCGTAGGAAGTAACCCAAGCGCACGGACAGTAAGACGACGACTTGTTGAAGCTAACTTGAAACCACTTAGACCTGCAAATGGCCCTAAACTGGAGCGTGGGCATCGTTTTTCAATACTAAGATATGCCCAGAACCATTTAAATTGGACTATTGAATATTGGTCAAAAGTTATGTTCTTCGACGAATCAAAGTTTATGCCCTACAAACACGATGGAAGACACAAGAGTGTATAGAAGACCGGGGGAAAGATTCAAGCAAGCATGCATCGAAGAAAAAATAGCCTACTGTAGAAGGTCTGCACTTGTGTGGGGCGGAATTTCATCTGAGAGTCGCACAGAACTGGTGTTCATAGAAAACGGCTCTTTAGCCAGCGTAAGATATGTGGAAGAAATCCTTAATTAACACGATGGGCCATTTATGGTCAATTTGGATCAAAAAAATTGTGTTTAATAGCTATTAAACACAATTCATTTCATTAGGTTAGCATTCTTAGTTTCCGAGACTTATAGGTATCTTTAAGTGACTCGGATTCATTGCTCTCGAGTGTAAATAAAGTCGTTCAAATCTTAAACGAAAGAAAATAATAATATGGTTTCCATTAATTACGCTTACATTAAATTTGGCAGGGGTCTGTTTCACAACAGCTGGTTAAATCTTACTTGAGAGATCATTGTGGTGTTTTTTTTATATATAACAATATTGAGTGCGCGACTCAAATCGTTAAAAATTACGATCATTGATAAAATACGGTAACTGCAAAATTTAACGATAAATAATCTTAAAATATATGGTTCAATGGCTATGCTACATCAGAAAATCTCGACGATTTACGATAAAAATCGACTAAATTATTTTAACGTTATGATGACATTTACAAGATGTTAATAAAGCATTTGCCACATGAAATCTATTTATTTCGTAAAATAATAAGTATCTTATAGACACGGTTTTGAAAAACATTCAAGATGGCGGGCGGCTCGATATGCCAGATCGGTTCTATCCCCTTTGAATTCTATAATTTTTATTTTACTACATCTGTAGTCGCACATTGAACCTTATAATATTAATATCTGTCAAACAAACTATCAGGTGATCTTTAACCACCTTTTATGAAACAGACCCTTGATCGAAAGCTTTCATTTTCCGCAGCTGACTACACACCATTAATGTGCATAAATGCCATCAGAAACGGACTAGCATTCACAATTACGTTGAGGAAGGCAAATCTGTAGTTTTTTTTTAAATATCACAACAAGTATACCTAGCAACTGGCATGTAAAATAACTAACAGCCAAATTTGGAAAGGCTAATATAATTATAGCCCCCTAAACAATCTTATAACTCGAAAACATCCTTTGTTGTCTGTTAACTAAAGAGGGTATATCGTAGTTTTTTTTAATTTGTCGATATTTTTTAAACACCTATACCGGTAGATACAGGTATATTTATAACGTTTTATTAGATAATTTATATCTAAGGGTTGGGCAGAGGCATACAATGGGACACCTCTGCCTCTGTTATGTTGTTTTTTTTGTTATATACCTTGAACATCGACTCATCTATTTATTGACTTTATGAAAGAAAGAAAGAAATTAATGTAATTAGTATACTTAGTTTACTTAGACGTATCATTGTCACATAGTGGAAGTTTTTAAAGGTGGCTGTTTCCCTCAGTTACATGAAATATTGCACTATCAAGTATACTTTAGTCATTATAATACACTAAGTAAAAACAACTATGATTCTGCCTTCCCCAAGCAGTTAATTAAAGCTAATATATAAACATTAATCTTACAGCTAATCAGAATTGTAGTTAGTCTCTTGCATGAGTGGTTGTAAGTCCTCCCGTTTCCTTTCACCTCGATTTGATATCCTGGTCACTCCCTCGAGCACTCCGATATCTGAAAGGCTGCAGACAAAATAAGTATTAGCTTTGAGCAAGTATAGGGCAAGGGGAGATAAGGGCTGATATAGTCCGAACGTGTCTGACATACCCCGACACCTCCCCTGACGGTGAAACAACGGAAAAGATTCCTCGAGATGCACTCACACTTGCGGTTCCACGTCATCTATGTGTGTGGGGGTGAAGTATGGGTTGGCGGCGGCTGGCCGGAACTTGTAGCCCGTCATCACAAAGAACACCAGTGTCGCCATCTCGCGGAACATCTCGTCTATCCACGCGTATTGGAATGGTACTGTGATCTAGAAACGTAAATAAATAAAAAATATTAGCGTGCGATTCTTGTTGCTACTCTATTCTGAGTATATAACTCACTCACACAGCACCTAGAAATACCAATAACTCACAGATTAATCACAAAATCCCTAAAATATAAATGGTACTATAACACTTGCAAATTAGCAAATAGGTTTCATCCTCTAATATCTAACCATCCACTAAGAAAGAAATCTAGGCAAACTAACACTACGAGGCACATCTAGTTTAATTAGTCCGCTGATGACTTACGTTCAGTATAGATATGACGATTCTGGTGAAGTATATGTAGCAGACGACCATGACATAGAAGTGCCGGAAGAGCTTCAGCTTGCGAAGGTTAATGGCCGCTTTGCCGTCCGTGCTCGACGCGTCCTGCAGGTGACGGATTGACCTGGAAGATCATAATCTCACATGACTACATTGAAAAGCGTAAATCAGAGGAGACACGAAACATAAATATATAATCTACCAGCTGGTACCCGCAGTGACCCGCATCACAAATTACTTTTTGACACAAAACCTATGTTCAGACGCCAGCTAATCCAGCTATCCAAAACTCAAAAAAATTCCGAATTGACCATTTTGTATTAAAGTTGAAAATCAATCAAAGATATTTGACAGATTGAGGTAGCTTTGTGTGTGTTGCTTGATGTGGCCTCTGAACTTCAACAAGGTCCAATCTCTGTACAAAAATTGGTTCAGCAGTTTACGCGTCAAAACTTAACAGACAGGTCCAGTTATGTACTTACACATTTATAATATGAATTTGAACTTAACATAATTATTATGCCAGTAGTTATTGTGTTATATTGCTGTCATCACTGTATTTTAGAGGTTAAATCTAGTTTTAAATGTGTAGATTACATTACTTGGTATATTGGTATCGCGAAATAAATGCAAAGGTATGTAATCAAATTTCCGAATGGCTGCTCATTTGATGTAGCGGTAAGGTCTTCTCACTACTGCCATTGCGCCGAGTAACATAGGTTCGATTGTCATCAGAGACAAATATTTGTGTATTCCACGATTTATTTCCAGTCTGGGATACTCCACAATATACTTCACAAACAATAAACGGACGCACGTTAATTGTATGTTTGCGAAGTACCCCGCTACACAGAGCTTGCTGCCTAGTGCGGGCACTTAATTTTTTAAATAAATAACGCTCACACCGAAATAAAGATGGCATTATAACGTTATTGTTATAATCAATGGAGTATACTGTTCCATAAGTCTATGCTGGGTTCAATTCCTAGGTTGAGCAAAGTATTATTGTGTTATCAATGAAATTCTCTGTACCAGCTTTGATTGGATTTGTGCCATTTTAATGGCAATATTCGATATTCCATGGGAGCTAAACATACAACCGAACTGCTATAGTCTACTTTAGTGCATCTGTACGGTGCAGGCGTACAATATTAGCTACATCAGCAATTCCTTTATAACTCACTGCTAACCCGCCGCGCCATAAGCTAGTTGTGACCGTATCGGGTAAAGACACGGGCTCCACCAAACGCGCTCCGTGGCCACTTAAGTGCCAAATATATCTGTGCATTTCATTAAACTTAGGGCCCCGCTGATTGAGATTTTTTGTCACCAAGTCAAGGAGTGCGCTCATTGTGGTGACGTGACAGTAAGGTGACAAATAGTTGCAGCGGCAGGCGACACCGGGGTGACGTGACTGTCACTCGCCCTGTACATTGCACTGGCGACTTTTTGTCATTCGGCACTCTTTTTAGTGTGGCTGTGTTTTGTTTTTGACGATGTCGTCTTCTTTGCAAGATTTTAGAGACATTGACAATGATTTATTAATAGAGGAGGTAGAGAAGAAGCCTGCATTATATGCAAAAAGTATATATAGGATACACCCAGTAGCGTTTTTTCCGTTTTATTTTTCTTCTACATATTTCAAGAGCACAAATCACGGGAACCTCTTTGAAGTCGATTACAAAAATGAGCGCGACTTGTCACCAAGAACGGTTTCAGTGAGCTCATGGGTGACAGTAAATGATAGTAACAATAAGTCACGGTGACAAAAAATCGTAATCAGCGGGGGCCCTTAATCTTTTATTTGTTGACCTTACTGTACGGCCAACAGCACCTCTACCTAACTCTTCGGGGAATATAGGCGTAATGGTATAAATGGAGTGATTATTTAGACATAGTTATTAGTTTGGGAGAAGTTTAATAACTTAACAGGACTTGGTGGCGAGGCACCGTATGCCTACAACTAGAAGCACTTATTAACTAATCAGCAACAGCAGCTGAGGGCGTTTAGTAACGGGATGCCCAACTCGGCTTAGGGCGTCACTGGGGAGGATAACTTTTTTTTTAATACTACTGAGGTGGCAAACAAGCATAAGGCCTACCTGATGGTAAGCTGTTACCATAGTCTATAGACGCTTGCAACACCAGGAGTATCACTTGCGGGTTGCCAAATAAAAAAAAAAAACAAAAGAGGAATAGTTGGGTTGACAGTGGGGGGGACTTTAACCCTTATAATTAAGGGTTTAAGTCCCCCCCCCCCCCGACTGTCAACACAACGTTTCCTCGTAGAGTACTGGGGAGTACTGGAGTAATGGCGTAACTAGGGACAGCTGGATCATGATTTAAAGTAAATTTGATTAAGTTGCCTTGTTTATATACAGACCAGACGACCGGGAACATGATGGCCCCGCAGCATAGCAACTCGACCAGTACAAAGATGTCGCGCCACGCGTTGTGCTCCGCCGCTCCTTCCTCGCTCTCTGCTAGTATTATCTCCGCTACATTTGCTAACACCTGCAATTTATTATTAAGTATTTATTTATTCAAACAATAAGCAGTGATAGCCTAGTGGTATGACCATTGGACTGCCAAGTCGAAGGTCTCGAGTTCGAACCCAAGGCACGCACCTCTGACTTTTCGAATTCATGTGCGTATTAATAGTTAATTATCACTCGCTTGAACGGTGAAGGAAAACATCGTGAGGAAACCTGCATACTGTTCGCGAAGTCTGCCAATCCGCACTAGGCCAGCGTGGTGGACTATAGCCTGATCCCTCTCATTCTGTGAGAGGAGACCCGTGTCCAGCAGTGGGACAGTATATGGGTTGATGATGATGATATTTATTCAATGGACTGCCTAGTGGTCCGAAGCACGACTGCTACGCTAGAGGTCTTGGGTTCGATCCCCAGATCGGGCAGTGTTATTGGGTTTTTCTATGAAATTCTCAGTAGCAGCTCGGAGTCTGGATTTGTGCCCGGTTAATGGCAACAGGCTTGCCCCATATTACATGGGACCTAAACATACCGGCGAATTGTGGTACTAATGTACACACAATAGTACACGTCTGCCTTACCCTTCGGGGGATAAAGCCGTGATGGTATGTTATGTATGGTATATATTCAATAACTCAAATAGCAGATTAGAAGAACAGCCAGGCTAAAGTGGGCCATGTTGCCCGAATGCACCCTGGCTGTTGGTCAAAAATTGTTAGCAACTGGAAGCCTAATAGGGGACAGCGCCGTCGAGGCGACGATCTCGATATGTTTGCAGGGCAAGCATAGCCGAATGTCGCCGAAAATACGAGTGGTTTGGAAGAAGAACCGAGAGGCCTTTGTCCAGCAGTGGGAAAATAATTAGGCTATTAAAAAAAAGATCCGACATAGTGTTTACACGGCGAAATACACAGCGGTGCAGCGGCGCACTCGCCGTTCCTAGCGTCACGAGTTCCGAGAGCACGCGTATTTACATTGAATACTGGTCAATACAGTGTGCAAAGCTAAATGTTCCCTTATAATGGTGGCTAAGCTATAACTACGCTCATCAATCGATCTTCAAGGTTAAATTAACCGTGGGCAGCCTGTGGATGGGTACTATTCTTACCACATCGAGAGCACTCCGTGCCTCGGAGAGCAGGTAAACTCGTCGGTTCCGGTTGTCATGCGAAAACCTTTGACAATCGTTAGTCAGATCGGAACCGGTCAGAAGCCTGACAACCAGTCTATCCTCAGGATACCGGTATTACCCAGAAACTGTGTTGCGGAGGTCTGATGGCAGTCGCTTCGTGTAAAATACTGATATTCAACCGCAGTGTATAACTTTTTGGTATACTATGTTTGTGTTATTCATGTACGTACTAGCTTTCCGCCCACGGCTTCGCCCGCTTGGTTTCTTGGCTTTTCTGTACTATAATATATGAAAAACCGCTCAACCGATTTTGTGCAAACTTCACATAAACCATCTACTAAATAGTCGGGACAAAGCCTAAACATTTGGTTTGGATAGGTGAGCCCGTTCTTGAGTTATAAAATTACAACGAAAAGTGGCATTGATTTTTATATATATTGATTAATAATTATTTATCACTCGCTTAAACGGTGAAGGAAAACATCGTGAGCAAACCTGCATACCTTAGAGATTTTCTCGACGGTTTTTGAAGTCTGCCAACCCGCACTAGGCCAGCGTGGTGGACTATAGCCTAATCCCTCTCAATACGAGACCCGTGCCCAGCAGTGGGACAGTATATGGGTTGATGATACTATGTTCCGCGGCTTCACTC
This sequence comes from Acronicta alni, assembly GCA_964056405.1. Lineage (NCBI taxonomy): Eukaryota > Metazoa > Arthropoda > Insecta > Lepidoptera > Noctuidae > Acronicta > Acronicta alni. The sequence goes on from OZ043913.1 coordinate 20,206,010, forward strand.
ATGTTCAATTCGACACTAACAGTGATGATCTCTTCTTTCTACGAGTCCGCATACAACTCAGAGGTCGACCTCTAAGGTTCTATTTAACTAATTAATAAAAAGTACAACATATCGCAGATTAGGTACATAAACGTATTTACCTGCAGCGGTATGACAATCATGAAGAGTTTTTTGTCTCTGTCTGACAGTATGTGCTTGATGAAGTTCCAGCCCGTACCTACCAGCACTATGGTCACAAACAACACGGCGCCTTTCAATCTAGAAAAAGTTAAAATATGTTAAGTGACATTTAAGTTTTGTAAACCGTCAAGCAAAAACCAACTTGTATATTTGGGACACATGTTAGGGTCAATTTATATTGCCACGGAATAAAACTGAAACGAAATTTCTATACAATATTCGTTTCGGTTCATTTTGAACTTTATCTCCATTGTTGTTATTTTATTTATTTTGACGACGTCTGTGGTCTAGTGTTTCGAGATTCGCACTGCTGATCACGAGGTCGGGTTAGATTCCCACAAGACACAAATATTTATGTGATGAACATAAGCGTTTGTGTTTGTCTGGGTGTTTCATCCCTACTAATATTATTAATTTTACTAATTAATATTATGTATTACTATTAATTTTACTAATTAAAGTAGTAAGCTAAGGTCGTATAGTTCGAGGCCCAGCTAACCTTGGAATCGAACTATACGAACTTTGAATAGACAAATTGAGCCGGGCATAGAATATTTAAAATTCAAAAGAAAGAAAAACATTCTGTCTACAACTTTAAAATCACAAAATTGCCGGATAAACTTCAGAATCGTTTCTAACAAAATTTAAAAGTTTCAACGTTCCACGAAGGATGTAATCGAAAAACAATCCCTACTAATCCCTACTAATTCCCTACTAATCCCTACTAATATTATAAATGCGAAAGTAACTCTGTCTGTCAGTCTGTTACGCTTTCACGTCTAAATCACTGAAGTGATTTTAATGAAATTTGGTACAGAGATAGAGTTGACCTTGAGAAAGAACATAGGATAGTTTTTATCTCGGACTTTTGAAGAGTTCTCTTGGAAACGCGATATAACCGAGCTCGACGCGGGCGAAGCCGCGGGCGGAAAACTAGTATGTAATATAAATATATACAAAAAAAAGTTTAGAAGCATTATATCCATCCAACCTTCACTAGTTAGAGGGGCACCGAAAGACGAAATAATTACGTATATTGATAAATTATATTTATTTTTGTAAATAGATCTTTTAAAGACACTTTTACAATTCAATAATTAATTAACAATACTAGATGGCGCCGGCATTTCCTAGCTGACGACCTCAAAGAAGAAACGCTGAAATAAACTCAGAGAATCATGGTATCTTTTAAAGTCCAGACAGTAACAGTATGCAGTGCTTATCATTATATTTGTTTTACAGAGTAGGCAAATCTGAACTGGCCTTTTGAAGAAAGAGCCGTAGCAGCATTGAGTTGACCAGTCCATATTGACGGCACGCGTACATCAGTCATGTGTAGCTCAAAATTTAATTAAATTCATGCAAGTGCAACTTATATAATAATTATTATTTTTAAATATGGTTACATTACTTATATACTTTTGTTGTACTAATAATACATGAGAAACTCCCAGATAACATTTTTCCGTTCATCATATAAATATGTTAATATAAAACAATACTTACAAATGCGTAATATAAAAAAGTATCGCCCACGCAGTCACATGTTCTCCTTTAGTCTGTATAAAGTGGTAGTTGATACCGTGGAAGGCGAGCGAGAGTGCCTTGAGATACACCAACACACACATGATGATGTGTATCCTGTACACCGGCTGTCGACTCGTGCGCAGTATAAACGTCCATAGCACGGCACTCGTTAGGAATATTAATGACATCATGCTGTATAAAACCGGGAGAGGCATCTCGCCGGCTGACAGGAAGTTGCCATCGTTGCTCTCAAAGATCTCTACCTAGAATAAGAATTTTTACGATATATGTAATTACTAACTGCCTCATTAGCCTTCAAGGGTCAACAACAAGACTTCAGGGTTCAATTGCCTCGAGTAAACTGTTATTGGGTTTTTCTATGAATTCTCAGTAGCAGCTCGGAATTTGGATTTGTTCCCGATTAAGGGCAATAGGCTCTCCTATTAAATTAGATCTAAACATTAGCGAACTGTGGCTGTATTGTGTAATTAAGTACACCTCTGCCAAATTCTTCGGGGAGTACAGGAGTGATAGTATGTGTGTAATAATTACTCATGCGGCTTTCGGCTTTACAGCCAAAACAGGTTGGAGGCGTTTTTACATTGGCAATAGTGTACGGTCAGCAGATAAATAAATAAACAAATACTTTTATATAGGTAGCTACTTAACATATACAATGTTATTTTTGAACCTTATCCTCGTTAATGACAATTCGTTCTGATATTGTATTAGCCTCGTCTCTACCCTGAAATTTCATTTCCTCTTCAATAGCATGTATGAGATAAGTAAATGTAGAAACAGACTGATCCCACGTACGCTATAATTATAAGCTATTGATTCGGTTTTTTAAGTGATTCAAATATGGAAGATGGATGGAAGTCAATGAAATTTCGGTTGATTGAATAACTAGCTGAGCGGAGGTCATAATACTGTTCAGTTTGTTATTGCACTCATTTTTGAAATTGTACAAAACTTCTTTAGTTTAGGAAATCATAGATTTACGTCGACCATGTTTTAACACCAGAGCCATTTTTAATTAAAAATTTTAATATCAAATAACAATTAGCAACAAATAAAATCAATGAACTAATAGTAGGAAAAAAAAATAGCAAATGAAATAGCATAACACTTCTACGCCAACGCTACTTTACTTTACGACAAACTGGTTTATTCCGGTTTTAGTCACTGTTTGTATTATCACTAAAACAATCGCAAAAACGTCTCCAAACTGATTTGGCTATAATGATTGTTATATTTTGTTCGTAATACAATTTCTACCGCCAGTTTTAAAATTAGTTATTGAACAGACTCGAACCGAACTCGATTCGAATAAAAATCATTAATTATATTAATGCCACTTAAATTGAGAACCACCTTAATATATTTATTTTTTATCTATATGGCTGTTTTTTTATTTGGGTAAAACCATCCTAAGTGCATACTTCTCGAAGTAATAATAATAAAAAACTTACCATTGTGTTTACTAGCGGCGCAGTGCCTACATCGGAGTTGGGACAATTGTTCAAGTAGAGATTGTACAGTCCTTCTTCTTGTTGTGTGGCCACGTACAACGCAAACTGTGGATAAAACACACTGATTTTAAGACGACGTATCGTGGAGTTTATAAAACTTTATTTTCATTTCAATTAAAATTTGCAATAAAATCTATGCACGTCTATTGCAGTAATAGAAAATCGATGGAGTTGTAAACGGTGCACGATTAAGGCGTGACGATATAAATAATTACATGCGTTCTATATAGAACGCATGTAATTATTTATTCATATGGAGTTGAAAACATTTTCAACTCCATATGAATGGAGTTGAAAACATTTTCAACTCCATATGAATAGAGTAAGGGAGATTTTTAATTATTTGCTAGAATTTCGACGACCTCTGTGGTCTAGTGGTGCGAGTCTGTTGCCGAGTCTGAGTGCCGGACTGCTGATCATAAGGTCGTGGGTTCGATTCCCACAGGACACAAATATTTATGTGACGAACATAAAGTGTTTGTGTTTGTCTGAGTGTTTCTTATACGTATATTAAAAGTATTAATTTACAAAAAAAGTATATAAGTATTATATCCATTTTCTAGTACCCAAATTTATGAAAATTGTGAATCCCGTGGTCCAATACATTGCCATTGGCCTTGGCGATATTCTAGAATCTAGATGGTTAGTCACTTATGTCCCCAAAAACAATAATAATAAGTACTGCAATTTTTTTGTCATTTTAAATTCATTTTTAAGGAATCTTCCCACTACACCATCTCATACAAAGACTGTGGTACGACCACGTCAAATATGTTCTTGCCGTGCCAGGCAAAAATATTCTTTGTATTGAAAATTATGACAGTGTTCCCACTAGACCGTTCAGAAACCAACCAACACCGTCGCGTACCATGCACGGGACGACAACAATTGTCGGCGAGAATATTTTACGGGCACTGACACGCGCCGTTGCCAAACCACTGCGGGCAGGCGGAGAGCTGGAGAATATACAACGTGTTACAAAATACCCCGTGAAAAATATAATTAATTATCAAAGCCAAACATTTTGTCAGCTGTCATGTCAGAGAACCAGATTATTTAACAGAAAGGCCTACGTACCTATTTTACCTAATAATTGTCTACTTTAATAGTTTTTCTATTTTTCATTCATAAATGTTGTTGTTTTCCTTTTTTTAGGGTGTTATATAGCGTTACTACGTTTCTTAAATATTGTGAATGGAATCGTTATAAGGCCCCATTTAACCTCCTCTCGGCTTTACGGGTAGTTTTGTAACACCCTGTATACAGGTTGTAATCGTCATCTAGTCCCTATGCAGAGCTTTATAATATGGGTATAATACTTATATACTCCTTTTTGTGAATACATAGTACTTTTAGTATAAAAGAGACACTCAGACAAACAAACACTTATGTTCATTACATTTAAAATATTTGTGTCCTGTAGGAGTCAGCCTACGACCTTGTGATCAGTAGTCTGGAACCACTACACTACAGACGTTGCTGTCTTACTCAAAGCGTGTGGTGTACCTAAACATAGTATATTAATATAAAACTTACGCTAGTATTGTAGTAATCGAATCCATTTCTCGTCTCCTTAGTAATGGGTAGAACCGTATAGTAGCACTTCTCTTCCGTAGGTATACCTGGAATAAATACCATATTTTTTATCATTTTTTAAATACATATATATAAATAAATACATAATATAAATGTAAACGGGGGCTACTACGGAAATCAAACTACGAAGTTTCAGCTGAGAGACATTTCACACTTTTTATAGCACAAAAGAGTTTCGGACCCGACAATCGATTCGAATCGACTTCTTGCCTTACGTTGACCCTACTGCGTTAGGCTATAGTCCACCACGCTGGCCTAGTGCCAGTTGGAAGACTTCACACACCGTCGAGAAGAATCTCTGAGGCATGCAGGTTTCCTCACGTTTTCATTAACTGTTTGAGTGATATTAATTATTAATACGCACATGAATTCGAAAAGTGGTGGTGCTTGGATCGTACCTACTCGAGACCTTTGACTTGGCAGTCCAAAGGTCATATCACTAGGTTATTACTGCTTATTAGTTAGGCAATATATTAATAGTAAAATCCTAAGATGGATACGATACGACTATAGGGCAAGGCAAGTGCATGAATCATCATGGAGTAAGAAAGCCTCATTACAATAGTGATTGCAAATGCGAATGCAACGCTTGAGTGGTTCGATTTCAAGGTCGAGCAGTGTTATTGGGTTTTTCTGTAATATTCTCAGTAACAGCACGGAGTTTGGATTTGTGTCCGGTTAATGGCTATTGGCTCGCACCCTATTACATGGGACCTAATATACCGCGAGTTGCGGAAGGTAGCTGGCAGTGAGGAGCCGAATATTGGGCTTTTTTGCATTCACTAGGAAAGGCCTACGTCCAGTATTGGTGGATGATAACGATGAAATAAAAACCCACTTACTGTCCGGTATTGCAGACTTGTTCTGATATAGATGCAGCATCTTTGCTTTGCAGGTCACGTTCAGTCTGTAACAGTGAGTAAGTCAAATATAAATTATCTTAGAATACATTTTATTCAGCAGTATCAATGTAAGCCATGTATGATAGTCTAGTGGTGTGACCATTGGACTGCCAAGTCGAAGGTCTCGAGTTCGAACCCAAGGCACGCACCTCTGACTTTTCGAATTCATGTGCGTATTAATAATTAATTATCACTCGCTTAAACGGTGAAGGAAAACATCGTGACGAAACCTGCATAAGAGATTTTTCTCGACGGTTTGTGAAGTCTGCCAACCCACACTAGGCCAGCGTGGTGGACTATAACCTAATCCCTCTCAATATGAGAGGAGACCAGTGCCCAGCAGTGGGACAGTATATGGGTTGATGATGATGATGATGATGTAGGATAGTCATATATGGGAAATCTAGATTTAAGAGAGGTAGGGTATAGTGGGAGTAATTCCACTCAAATTTGAGCTGACGAATGGGGTAGTACCTCCGCCTTGCAGAAAAACGAAGTGAAATAACACTGCTTTGAGCTGTGTTGTGTTGCTTACGGTGATCAAGGTTGCTAGTGCTCACCGAGGAAACGTTGTGTTGGCGGTGTGGGGGACTTTGACCCTTATACTACCAACACAACGATTCCTCTTTCGTTTTACGGGTCGGCAACGCGCAGGTGTTATAAGCGTCTATAGGTAATCGCTTACCATCAGGTGGGCCGTATGCTTGTTTGGCACCTTAGAGGTATAAAAAGAAAACTAGGCGCATGATAGTAAATTCACCCTAACGCCTAACTATCCAAAATGGAAATCACCTGAGATTTTTAAAGTCCATCTTTAAGAACACGATCGCTGGGTGCTGCGGTGATAATATGCTGCTGTCGCTTTCCTTCAGGAAGCATGTTGCTGAGTTAGATTGCGCCAGGTACGGACTAATCGCTGCGTTTATAGTTCGATCCAGTGTGAAGCCATACTGCAAAAGAAAATATCAACGTGTCAATGATATAAAACAAGCACTGGTTATTTTGTTAACTTGAGTCGTGAGTCTTGGCAGATGTTTTAAACAAATTTAAAACTCAGCTCAGTAAACCTGTGTAAAAAAGGGACCTTTTGCCGAGAAACTTTAGGTGGGATGGCGAGCAATAATAACTATGGACATCGAGAGCGTAACAAAATGGTCACTTTATGGGATGTATGTTCATGCACCCTGCACAGATACATCTACTACTTTTTTTTATAGTAGGGAATGTCCTCGTGGATCATCCATGTATACTGTATAATAGTGAAAACTTTATTGGTTTTTTGTGTCACAGTAATGTAACTTGTTTAAATGTTATTATGAATGCTGTTTCTTTTCCTATGAATAAATAAAACCACCCCCAGGGGAGGCGACAGGGTATGTCGGACTCATACCGACTAAAATCCGCACTTACCTTCACCTCCCCTGTTATATAGTTATGGTAATGGGACCCTTGAAATTCCCCACGACCACATCTCCTAGTAGTAATTGCCTAGCTCTTAAATATATCCATTAATATCATTATTTGGTTCTAATGAATCCAATGCGACCAGTCTACCTACTGCGACACCATCTCCAGTTCGTAGATACTATGGAGATTGGCCCATAGAGTTTTTGTCGAATTTAGTGGCACGGCGAGCCCATTGCTATGACTCTCATATTAGCCCACATAATATTTCCATCTCGGTGACCAAATGAATAGAAATATGACTTTCTTTAAACAATGGTTGGCTAAACAAAATCACATGTTCATTGTATTGTTTCGTTCGTGCAGTAAAGGGCAATTAAAAGTTTATGTTTAAAGATAAGTAGTATCAACATTGGTCTGTAGATCAATTGATGCATTTGCAAAGCGCATCAGTCAACAAATCTATACATATAAATGAAATTGGAGTGTCTGTTTGTAATATTGAAATAACCGCTTTTTACTACATGCATTATGAATATATTACATATACGGTACATACACCAAAATAACATTTTTTTAAATTTTTGTCTGTCTGTCTGTCTGTTTGTTCCGGCTAATCTCTGAAATGGCTGTACCGATTTTGACAGGACTTTTATTGGCAGGTATCTGATGTAATAAGGAGTAACTTAGACTACTTTTATTTTAGAAAAAAACTTTTATTTTCTAATTAACTTTTTTGTTAAATTCCACGCAGACGAAGTCGCGGGTACAGCTAGTGTAATATATTCCTAAACTCACGATCGCGATTGAATCAACTTACCTTGAGAAGTAGAAAAAAATGGGAGTAAGGATAGAAAATAAGATTTGAGTTATCTACTCAACTTGCAACCGGTAAGTATACGGAGATGTAACTGTTACATTTTCTAATAATCACAACCGCTCTACAAAATCAGAGGTTTTGGGTTTGAATTCAAGGTCCAGTAGCCGATTCACGTAATTAAAGTCGAAGCGATGTCGCAGAGACTTAATCGTTGAAACAGTTTTCCTATTCACATACCTAAAGGCTACTTGTATCCCGGGAAAATACGGGACTCTCTTGGAAAACTGAAATAGGAATACTACTCACACACATTTGAACAGATGAATTAAACGACTCAATTAGGTACTTTTTATCCCATTCACGGAAAATATCTGGGATTTTCCTACTAATACGGACTACGTAAACTAAAACGGCTTAACATATTTCCATGATGGTACACATATAAGGCCTCCCCTATAGACTTCCAATAAAAAATATTAATATACATAATGAAAAAAATCTACTCCACATAGATTTTTAATAAAATATCTATAATATAAAGTTATGCCCACCCTCCAACTAAAGCCCCTACATAAAATCGATATATATAAAATTATTGTGACACAGTGTTAGTTACCATACTCAACGGAAAAGGCTTGACCGATTTTTATAAAATTTTATAATGTATATTTGGTAGGTCTGAGAATCGGTCGTAATCTATTTTTCATACCCCTAACTGATAAGGGTGGTACACTGCAAAAAATTTTTTATGGCAAGATACGTTTGCGGGGTCAGCTAGTATATTTATATAATACGAGTTAACTCTATTTATTGGTTGAGTGGATGCGTGGCCTCGACTGACTACGCGAGCCATTGTCTTATTATTAATGCTGTTAGCCTGCACGACTGAGGCCTCTAAAATGAGCATTTCACGTTATCTTGGTATGGAATCATAAACATAATATACTAGCTTATGTATATTATGATTAAGTATGGAATGTTTAAAGTTTTAATCAGTTTCGGTTTCATGGTATAAAATAAATACTAGATTGCTTAGATTACTGCTGCGTCTTTAGTCTAGTGGTCCGAAGCGCGACTGCTACGCTAGAGGTCCTGGGTTCGATCCCCAGGTCGAGTAGTGTTATTGGGTTTTTCTGTGAAATTCTCAGTAGCAGCTCGAAGGCTGGATTTGTGCCCGGTGGCAATAGGCTCGCCCCCTATTACATGGGACCTTAAAATATACCGGCGAAATGTGGGTGTACATTAGTACAACTCTGCCTAACCTTTCGGGGAATACAAGCGTGATGGTATGTACGTGGCGTACTGCCGCCTGCATGGTACTCTGTTTAAGTCTGCTGTGATGTTAATCTCTTACCTCCCCGTACACAGGCCCCGAAGGCATCATAAAATTAACCATCCTGACGTCGAGGACACCGCCCTTGAAGAACCCGAAGGTTGTCAGGTCAACGTAACGACGTTCATCGTCCTGTAACACAAAAGAATAAAGGTCACACAGGAACATAATTAGATACTAGATCAACAATAATAATTAACGATTTTCTTTGATAATTAAGGACTAGCTAGGGAAGTACCTAATTATCTGTATCCGCCAATCCACCGGATTAAGTAGAAATAACGGAATGGCATTTAGAAATTGATTAATAATTATTATTTATTTTATCGTGTACATGAACCTCACAACAATGTTTTGTTGTGGTAATAAAAATATATGGGTTTTATATTCATGGTATTAAAATTTAATGAATAGTCAACAAGAATTTTAAAAATCACTTTTATATACTGTAACCCAGTTGTTTTTCTTTTAATATCTTCAATGTAGACACAACTTATTTATAGTTTTATAATAGTATAGAACTATAGATATCCTATTTCTTGGAGGCTCTTTTAACATATGGGTCGACTGTCGGCAATCCTACCAACATAATATTACTGACAATAGAAACGCCAAGCTGTTATCGATATCGTATTTCATATATTCAAACGATAGTGTTTTTGCATCATTGCATAAAATAAATATACCAGGGGGAAAAGCAAGCCATACAAAAGTATTTAATGAGGTGATTAGTACTTGCACAACATTTTCACATGAGCAAAAGTTCAAATATAATACGGATATAAAAAGTATTAATAGTCATAAAATACAACTACAAATTTACTAAATATTAATTATATTACAACACATATATGAGAACATTAGTGAACAGTTCGTAGTCGTGATCGCATGGAATCGAATCCGTGACCAATAACTTGGCAGTCCATGGTTATATATCCATGGAGGGCCAAGTTCAAGTGGTTCTATTAAGCTATTAGTGCTTAAATAGAATACTACAATGGATAAGAAATCATCACAAAGATTTCAAAGATTTCAATGATTTCAACAATCAGGCATTTATACAGAAATTCGCAAAGCAAGTTAAATAGAAACAGCTGAGTTGATAATGTTGGCTTACTCTGAAGCCTTGAGCTGTCAAGGGGTACACATCTTTACTAATAGATGTGTATCTATGTAGGTACATAACATATTTTTAAACATTCGCCTGGTCTGATTATACATATAAATATTTTACTTTATTTAGTTATAGTCAGAGCACCCAAACGTCAAAGTTACAAAAACCTTTACGGAACTTTCAGACAAAAAATACTTCCAAGAAAACTGTAACGCATAGGTATAGGTATCTACTTCATTTAGCTGTAGACTCTTGACTAGAAGAACTGATAACAGGTATCAGTGTTAATGATATGTTAAAATAAATCCATTAGTTCCTGACCCCTCTTGTTAATTTCGTCGTCAACGTGTAAACATCAGGTTTGGTAATCCCACTATAATGCCAGCGATATATTTTTTTCCTTAAATAGGCTATTGTGTATTTTCTTATCACGCCAACCATTTACCATTCTAACCGGAACGTAACAGGAAAAACAACCAGTTGAATTTGTGCAAACACTGAATGAATAAGTTTACGTATCGCTGCAGCAGCAATACATTAAGGCACTTCTTATAATATTTGCCTAAGCATATACAAAAAGTAGTATAGTAGAATTCGCTGATAGCCTTTTTCACATTTCATTGCACTATGCTTGAATTGACAGTTCGATTACAGCTTTTCTTCTTCAAGTTAAACTGTTCCAAATCCGTAACAAAATGACGTACCTATTAAAATTGAAATAATGCTTGAATATTTATGTCGCGGGACTGCGAATTTGAATTTGAATAAACAAAAGGTTACAACCCTTTTGTTTTGTTTTGTTCTGTAGTAGTTCAGAACTGTTTACTTCAGGATTAAAATGGTAAATTCCATAAAGTTACAACCAATCGGTTGGCAGGCTTTTTCAGGAGATTTTCTCGACGACGTGTGAAGTCTGCCAACCCGCACTAGGCCAGCGTGGTAGACTATAGCCTAATCCCTCTCATTTTGTGAGACAGTGTATGGGTTGATGATGACGATGATGCAAATAACCACGCTGCAAGTATAAGCTCCCCTTGTCCAAGTCAGTCTACATAATTATAATTATTATAGTCGATTATTCTTAGCGCATCGCAACTCACCGTACCTGGAAGAGCATGTTATGCGAATACGTTAAGTGTTCACTTAACATGCTCTTCCAGGCACGGGAGTGTTCGATTGACAATCGTTAGTCATAGTCAGAAAAACTGGACAACCTGTTTATCCTTTGGATATTACCCATTAGCAGTCACTTCATGTAAAATATTGATATACTGGCTGACATATCAGTATAATGATGGGGTCGGTTTCTGGCCTATGCTGATCTACTTAGGCCAGAAACCGACCCTAACATATTAGCGAAATTATAATGATGAGAAGGCATATTGTTTAAGCTTTGCTAATTTGCAATTAGTACCATTGTTTGACTTCGAGGTCAGAAAATGTTATTGTGTTGTTGTTCGATTTGTCGGCTTTCACTAGTTGCATTGAGTTGGGTGGCAATGATCTAGGCTCTAAAGCAAGGTGACTCACAGACTGAAAAATGTTCTGACTATAACACGTCATATCTAGTGCATTGGCGGTAAATTTTTACTTAACAGTAACTTATAACACCTAAGCTTCACGCTTCAAGATCTACCTTAATTGATTTTGCACTGGCATGCAGGTGGGGCGGTGCTCATAACCGGATCAAATTGCATTGCATATAATATAACTTTGCTATGTATGAAGCTCTGATCTGTAAGGCTGCTACGTTAGTTTTGTATTATGATGAATAATTATTAAAGTCTAGATAGACAAACAAATAAGCTTCGCAATTTAGAACTTCAACTTCGGCGGAAAGCTGACCCCAACATTGTTGGAGAAGGCTTAGAGGATTATATGGTATTGCAATATTATCTATTGAGTGCTAGAATGCCAAAATTTTAAAGAGATATTCTCAATACTATGGTATATTATGGTGACAGTGGTAATTAAATCAACATTACAGGGTGGGTATAGTTTTATTAATAATATAATAATAATAATAGTAAAGCTATAGCTTTATTCTATTACAAGGTAAATAAATAAGTATGGCTAAAACAGGATTTTTGCACATTCTCTTCATCTCTGATAAAATACTTGCAAAGTGATACAAGATAGGCCAAGGCCTTATAAAATAATAAATTCTGAATTATATTAAAATGTCAATTCATGTCACTTTAATCGGAATCAATATTTTTTTCTCTCCAACAATGTATAGTGTAACTACAATAGTCAAGTCTTGCTACATACATAATATATGTCATAAAAGAAAACTTTAACATATAATATAAAAGATGTTTAGATTTACAGTTGGGTGGAAATGGCTTCTAAAGTCGGCCTAAATGAAAACTCAGCTCTATAACATTCCACACCAACACCCCAGAAATCGCTATAAACATTCCATGTATGTGAAATCACAAGTAGATTAGTTAGAGTGATACAAAAAACTTATTAGATTTCCAAACATTTGAACCAACATTCCACACTCCATAATCGCACATGAAGTGTGGCAAATCCAAATACAGTTCACCGCAAAAACCAGTTTTGCTCATCTGTGTCCAATTCAACAATCTATTTTCGCATGACCAAGAAATGGAGTGTAGTAGTAATAATAATAATGTGCGGGATAATAACATTCATTCACAATCATTTTCAGGGCTGCACTGCCTCTATGAGTGTAAAAGAGCTTATACAATATTAATTAGTAAGCTCCAGATGGAAACACTTGTAAATTGTCAAACACTGAATTTTGCTTGATACTATGCTGAGAGACCATTTAGGCCGGCCGTGAGACACATGCCTTGACACTCCATTATCCATTACTTTTGTTTGCTTTTTTCTTAATTACTTTTTTCTTTTTACTCTCTTTCACTAAAAATAAAACAAAGTCGAGTCCACACGGGATCTTGGTGTGTTACTAGACTCAAAATTACACCTGGTCACACATATCAATAACATTTTAAACATCATCATCATCATCAACCCATACACTGTCCCACTGCTGGGCACGGGTCTCCTCTCATATTGAGAGGGATTAGGCTATAGTCCACCACGCTGGCCTAGTGCGGGTTGGCAGACTTCACAAACCGTCGAGAAAAATCTCTAAGGTATGCAGGTTTCCTCACGATGTTTTCCTTCACCGTTTAAGCGAGTGATAATTAATTATTAATACGCACATGAATTCGAAAAGTCAGAGGTGCGTGCCTTGGGTTCGAACTCGAGACCTTCGACTTGGCAGTCCAATGGTCATACCACTAGGCTATCACTGCATCTAGGCTATCATTTTAAACATATCCAATCAAAACTATGGTTTCATCATGAGATCTTCCAATGATTTTAAAAAAACCTTTACTTTCTTATTCCTCTAACTAGATCTCAAATCTCAATTAGAGTATGCTGTCCCAATTTGGAGCCCATTCTATGATAAATATAAAAAATGCATTAAAAAGGTACAAAATATATTTTTACCCAGTATGCACTACAAGTGTTATCACATCAGATTACACTATTTACATTACCAATTTATTGAATAAGTTTGATGTCCTGGCATAAATTTTGTATGATAATGGAGCTACATGGTATGTGTAAGAATAAGTTTGATTGTACTGATCATAATTAAATTACAATTTTAAATTGAAAAACATGTCTGAATGAATTTTATTTCAAAATTAATTTTCTTTTCAAATTACTTGTGTGTTCATCTGTCACTTTTGCTCCTTCTTTATTTTAACGTTTGTTTTATTTCTTGGACAATAGCTTGGGTTTAGGCTTGCCAGGTGTCCGGCTTTAGCCGGACATGTTTTTGCGGTCGCGTCCGGCCAAATATGTACGTGTTCGGCCTGTCCGGCTTTTGTCAGAGTGGCGATTCGTACGACGATGGGCGGACGAGCGCCCGGGCGGACAAGGGCGAGCGGAGAATACAATATTTTTTTCAACAGCCCAGCTGTAAAAACATGTTTGGCAATAAAAAATCATGTCAGGCTTTTAGGACAAAATCTCCAGCCTTATATAGTGCGCAGTCCGCCTTTGCATTTTATGGCCTGGCAACCCTATGTGGGGTATACACTTTTATATAACTTTTGTTAAAATGTTACATAATGTAACTGTTTTTTGTCCCTGTTATGTCTAAATATTGTGGGTATATTTATATATTTTATGTGATTAACATTTAATATGTGCAAGTACCCCACGTTGTAAAAAGTAAAAAGTCAGTCTGATTTTCACAGTACTGTGTGCTACCAAGTGCATAACCTACAATAAAACAAAGTTACCTAATTGTTGTTTTATTAGACATAATAGTCCCAAATAAATAAAATGAAATAATAATATAAGATTAATGTTATTCTTTCTTTTGATATATCGGTGTGAGGGTTAAATTGACAACAGCTATACCAGAGTTTGTTTACCAAGCTTGTAACATAATTTGAAAAACTCATACACAATGTACAGGATATTATCAATAGCTAGTTTAGATTAACAATAAATTTTCCCACGGCTGGACACAGGTCTCCTCTCAGAATGAGAGGGGTTAAGCTATAGTCTGCCATGCTTGCCTAATGCAATATAGCAGACTTCATATGCCTCTAAGGAAATCTCTTAAGCCTGCAAGGTTTCCGTCATTCAATGTTTTCCTCATCAACATTCACCATTTCAGCGAGTGATATTTAAGTATTAATACAACATATAAAGTCAAATGTGCATGTCTTGCCTTCATTACATAAATTAAACTAGTCAATATTAACAGATATGACAGACTTTTTCTGAGATTAGTTAATAATCTCTGGGCAATAAATAGAATACACGCGCTTATCTATAGAAATAAACCCCGTACGTCAAAAGAATTGATTTTCGCATAGTAACAGGTAAAATTATTTTAAAACAAGGTACAGCTTGTGATCATTTAGGGACAATTTTATATCCGTAATAATCGCCGAAGTTAGTCCATGGAAAATACTTTACAAGTTTACACTCTGGTCAACATCGAATGTTTTGTAAGCATATGCAAGGGCTTCGCGTTTGTAAATCATATCTTAAATGACAAATCGCATACATCGTTTTAATTATTTACAGTATTCGCAATCCCATTTTCTGCCATCATACAAAAATATAACATAAATGTAAATGTAAATGAAACAAACTCACCGAGAGATGCAGTTTGTGTATTCTGCAAGACACGGTCACAACAACTAACGCGATGCACAAAAGAGCCTTTTGCAGTACACAAATCATGTTTCATGACAATCACATTAAGTTGAAATTAAACACAACTTCTTCAATGTGTATTGTATTTCACAATTAATAACAATAACATTCTCCTCTTTCAGCTCAGCACCAGCAGTTGCAGTGAGCAGTCACAGACACAGATTACAATTACACAGAACTCACTCACAGATTATCACAGCACATGAGCACAGAGAGCTGACTGCTGAGAGATGTCGGCGTCGCAGGCTCGCAGCGCAACCGGTACCGTCCGGGTGACCACAGATTCATTAAGTCTTGGGATTCATTCCTCATGTTTTAACTTTAATTATGTGTACTGTTTGTTAGTTTCTCAAGCCCAAATATTTAGATAAAATAAAATGTAGAGAATTTATTGAATTTTGCCAACTAGTTAGACAAGGACACACTTCTTCTAGATGCTATCTCACCATAATTATTATACCGCTTAGAAAACTGATATACCAAAAAGCCTTATTGCAATAGTATAAAGTATAATTTTGTATGTTGTAAAATATTGTTAAACGCTATTGTTCCAGATATTGTAATACATTCATAGTTTTGGCAAACAACATTATTTTAGTCTATGTCTAGAGTTTTGTCTATGACTTTTATCGATTTTCATCTCGGTAAATTATTTTTCAGTCAGTACAACCTAGGACCAGTGCAAAGCTCGGTCGCCTAGTATTGTATTTTAATAATGGGCTATCATTGATTTATCGATTATCTAAATGGTTACTTATTTCATCATTTTATACCTTCAATAATTCGGAATTGTTATTTACGTGGTGGTAAATAAGTACAAAGCTAAATTCACTGAGCCGTTGGATTGTGTTTATGTGTGCTAAACCTCATAATTTCATGGACTGATTTCTAAAGTGAAATATTTCACAATGAAGCTGATTTGGCAGTGTTTGTTTTCTCCTCGGCTGTATAAAGTCTACAGGGATGGGCCGAAAGATGTGAGTACCTAGTAATAATTTTGTTGTACACCCCCAGCTTCATCACTCCCATCTTAAAAGAGGTATTGGTCAGAGAGTCGAGCAGCAGTACAATCATATATCTAGTATTCTGGTTTAATGTGAGGCTGGTTGAAGATATAGATTTATGTTCAGGTCTCCTTTCAACATATTTACTTTGTCCTAACATCAGAAGGAATCGGCTAGTGAACATCAATTTCATGGGATGTTACTATAGGCTATTGTGTGCCAGTCTGTCTTTCTATATTGCCTTTTCGAGCGGCTGGGTGGCGACACTGCAGTCCTTATTGCCTCGAGAGTTTAGATAGTCATTATACCCAGACACCCAATCTGGGTCTCTTGGAGACTTGTGAAGCTGAACTTCAAAAATGACCATTAACCGCAATAGGTCTCAGATCAATGTGGTCATTGAACATGAGTTTGGTTATATCCAAATACAGGCTGAGACCTATATAGGTCTCAGCCTGTATTGGACGCCCTAATCCCATAATCCTCCTCCTTCGTGTTTCGTTTGGGTCGTTCTCGTTCCCGGCCGGTGGATTATATCACTGATATAAAGAACTATTTGAATTACAACTGAACTAGTGGACAAATGACGAGACCAACTGAAGTAGTCCATTTGAAGCATTCATTCGTGAACAACTCGCGTCTAATGTGGTCTGTGGTGCCTTACTCTGAAAGAATTCCATCCTGTTCAGGAGGCTGAAACTCATCAATTCTCCTAGAGAGACATGATGACTGGCGAGTAGATATTAAGAAGAGTTAATATCTCCCTTCTTAAAAAAACAGAACTACCATCATTATCATCATTGTATATGGTAGTCGTCCTGCATGGATCAAATGTCTATGTCTAGGGATTTCAGCCAGGTTGCGGCACCTGGTGTGAGTTTGTGGACTTCCGACATTCCACCGGGAAAACAGTGGAGTGGTCATTCGTTTACCCATTCGACAGGGTCAGGTGCTTACAGAACTACCACACTTATGGAGTTCGGAGTGGAGTTCTCCTGCCGTGAATGACAAGCCATACTATCTTCGCAATTTGCTTGTTAAGGTGTGACCTGTCTGAAGAAGTCAATCGCGTAGTTTCCCGTATTTTTGTCGTAAGCTGTAGTCCGAGAATCTTGCGTTTATGCCGCGTTTGGCAATATTTGATGCCCTCGTCTTTCATCGTTCCAACTACGTTTTGTAGGGCTTCGTCAACATCCTCGGTAGGTCTCATTGCAGCGAATCTTTCGGCGAGGAGCTTTTGAAACTTCTCGCTGCCCGTCATGATATGGAGTCGATTAGGTCGGAGCGTGGACTTCATCAGACGGTTTCATTCGGGCTTTAGATCGATATTCGGGGCGCTTCGGACAAATAGGTCATCAGATCCGGTATTAAACCCGTTGATCACGGATCCCTGAATATGTGCCTTTTATCCGTTATTATAAATTCAATCTCGTTTTTCGTCACAGTATTGGGCTATGCCAGGTCCACTTACTTTGGGGCTTCTTCCTATTCTGGATTTGCTTATGGAGTCCTTTGCTCATAGAGGGTTATGCCCATAATCACCACGGGGGCAAGCAGATTGGCGATCGCAGGACAGCTTTTCGCACCGACACTGCTTACTGTCAACGGCCAAATATTTATCCAAAGAAGCTGCGTTATACCGCCATCAGCCGGTCACCAGATCCCGTCCGTTTTTCAGCAGGATGACTGTGGGCAGGTAGGATTGGCTTAGAGCCTGGAGATGATAGGCGGCTCACATACATCATATGGATCGGAGGTTTTAAGTATCAGACAGGCTGACATGAAGCAAGTACTTACTCAAAAGTCTTTTGTCAGGTGGAAATGTGAAATGTGAAAAGTGCCCGCCTAAAATGGATGGGTCATGGCGTTGTTGATGTACTCCGTTCGCATATTCAAGTAGACACAGATGGAACTTAAGGCCCTGGACAAAAAAGTCCGTACACTGCTGGCTGTACATACGATGCATCATCCGCGTTCATCCCGCGGAGGTGTGAAGGGCGAGAGTAATGCTAAAACTCTTCACAATTGCGAGCTGTACAGGCTTAGATAATATTCCTTTAAGAATGGTGTGGGAATGCACCGAGATATAGTCACGGTATATAACGGATTCCCCCAGATGGCCATGCCTAAAAAGAACTGGCTCAAACTTGTAGTACTTGACAGTGCTTGTCGCAGAAGATATAGCAGAGCTAGGACCTCCTAGAAATGTCCGTGAAGGTTCACATTTATATAGATTTGGCAAAAACAACTGCTCTAAATTATTCTTTAAAACATTATTTATTATACTTCTATCCAACCATGTTTAATATATAAAAGCTAGTCTTAATTAATCATATTTTATCATGCTAGGCTATGCATCAGCCCGAAGGACTGGAGAAATGGAGTGACAAAGTTGTCGTTGCGGTAAGATTTTATCACTAATCTTCATAATTAATTTTCGTAATCGATTTAAGTTGTATTATTTTAAGAGTGAAAAAATACTGCAACATCTGTGATTCCAGGCAAACACATTTCTGAACGTAACACTCTACACATCACCAATTATCTGTTTGTACATGTACAAACGAGATTTGTACAATATGGAGGAGATCATATCAATGGCGCAAATCTTTGGCGGAATAAGTTGTTTCATAGCTTTATCTTTCTTACTACGAGGGTACGGAAGAGCGTGTAACATCAAATATGTGGAGTTTGTAAAGGCTCTTTCCAGTCCAATGACTGATAAGAAAGCCTATTTGACAGAATTGAGGAAGTATGATTTTGAAGTTAGTGCGTGGCCAGCTACTTACAACATTGCCATGAAGGACAGGTAAGTTATATTGGTGACAATAATGTATTTAATTAGGACTTGTACCTTTAATTTCTTAACAGTATGGACACTTGATGCTTAGGATATGTATCCTAAAGCACGTGCTTTAGGTGACTTTTTTATGTGCGAGGCCTTATTTTAATAATAGAAAATAGGAATATAAATCTATGTATACACGCTCCCGCGTGCATAGATAGATAGATTGCAAACATGTTTTAGCAAAAATATTTTGTTTTATACCTTTTCAAAATACTTGTATCTATTTTTGCCTATCACCTTTTACACCTTCATCTTACTATTCTCTGGATCATTGAATTATCCTATAGGTTTACCTCATAATCTAATTTATTTAATAAAATTATTAAAGTAAGGTTTTATGTGGGGTATACATATATTATTATGTAGACTACAGCCTTGGTAGATATTTTATTTTGTTTTGTAGTTACAAATGTGTAGTAAATTATAAATAAATTATTGAGTTCAGCTGAGCTTGTAGGACACAACATTACATTTACATATTTCTATGTATCACTGTATTTGTAAAATTGTCTACTGGAAAGAGTTCATGTATGCAGAATGCCCTTGAGATTTCAACTGTTGATTGAACTGATTGATATTTTGTTTTTCCAAAATTTCTATTAAGTAATGTGTAATATCAGAGTCATTAAGACGTCATATTATCAGAAGATATTGATAAGTACCCACCTACTATGATTATAGAAACCACTGCCATAGTGTGTTTCGGGCAGTGTTTCCATTGCCGTATTTTTGAACAAAATACACGAAATTGCTGTAAAATACAATAATTTATAAAGTAGGTAATATACATTTTTGCGTCTTTATTTTTTGAAATATTGCCGTTTAATGTTAAAGATTTTCCGTATAAAATGGAAAATAGTGCCAAAAATCGTAGTAAAATAGTATCGAACTATTGATAGCAACTGGTTTTGGGGTACCTACCAAAGAATATTAAATATGAATAAAAAAATAATAAAGATATAATAAATCAATAAATTACATCCTCTCTCTCTAAAATGATTAATTTAATTTAAAAATTTCTTTGCTGCTCCCTACAGGGTCCATAATTGTTTCTTTTTAAGTATTGTATTTATCACCTATTGTACATTATGGAATGCAATAAATAAATATGAAATATGAAATATGAATTTAAATTATGACAGAAAGTTATTAAATAGACCTTTAATCAGATTTTATATTTATTTCGATATTCGTTCGCATGCATTGTCAACTGCAATACTTAGTGGGTATAGGTAACCTAAACATTTTATTTAGTAGTTTTAATTAAAATATCTTGAACAAAAAACGGCATAGTGGGGAAAAGTTGGCGCACGCAATAAATAATAAATAAAATTAACACATTATATTATATTAGCCTGGACTGTGAAAGTAAAAACTACACTCCTTCCATTTGAAACCAGACCCGTGGGAGTGGGTATTGTTGCTAGGGACTGGTTCGTCATTATAAGTACTTAGTAATTTTGTATCGTTTCCATTTCTTTCGTGGATTACTTTGATAAAACAGCAGACGTCATACACCATTTTACAAGCTTGCCTCTTCGAAACGCAGTCGATTAAATGAGGCTTTCTGCGGTCCGCCAAAGAGGCCTAAAAATCGTTTAATGCGCAATCAAGGTTATTGTACTAGATGTTTGCAAATCCCTGTACAACTTTAGCCAGGACCGTTTATCCGGGCAAACTTTGTTCACGGTTTCACACTTAAATGCGCCCCAAAGAGGGCCCCAAGGTCCAGGCCGGGATATCACTGAGATTGCCACGCTTGCGCACGCTTCCCTAACCTCTGCTTTAACTCACTTTCACATGCGATGCTATGCATGGCCAGTCAGTTGGCTTTTCGTACTTCATGTCACGCTTTAGATGCGAAAGCGGTTAATATTGTTTTTATAGTTAATGTCTTATTTGACTAAACGGTAAATAACCACTTTGGTTGGGTTATTATTATTACGATTAATAACATGATTTTTTTATTAAACCAGACTACCAATACGTTACTAACCTATGTATATCTCCTTTAAATTTAAATCCATGGATTTTAGACGTCATTAACTCACTTTTATTAGCTTCACCTGTAAATAACTATGTAAGAAAGTCTTGGAAGTTAAATTTGATACAGAGCTAAATAATGCTGAGATGGGACCGTTTTGTAAAATGCACCAGGGATCCATAGCTAATATTAGTTAATATTATGTACCCATTACTTTTCATAGATGGCCGACTAGTTATTTTTTATGTATTCCCATGATAAAGGTATCTATTAAAAGGGTTTACTGAGAAGAATAAGAAAAATAAAATGACGTCACACTAGACTCAATATTGCGGACACCCCAAGATGGCGGAAAATAATTTCTTATTTATCATCATCATATGAGTATTAATTAGAGATGAAACGGATATCCGGTATCCGGCCAAACAAATATCCGTTTCATCTCTACTTTTAATAGAAATGGTTTGCTGAGAAGAATACGAAAAACAATGTCGTCACTCCCAAAGGTGGTCCATGGGGGATACTCTATGGTTAGCCAAATGGCCTATGTGTGCGATTACTACTCGACTACGATTGTCAGTAGTAATCGCTATCGCGAATATACAGGCTGTTACAGAACTACCCGTAAAGCCGAGAGGAGCTTTAATGGGGCCTTAAAACGAGACCATTCACAATATTTAAGAACCGTAGTAACGCTGATGTTACTACGGTTACATACCCCAAAAAAAGGAAAACAACATTTATGAATGAAAAATAGAAAAACTAATAAAGTAGACAATTATTAGGTAAAATAGTTACACGGTACCTATCCTTTTTTAGTTAAATAATCTGGTTCCCTGACATGACACCTGACAAAATTTTTGGCTTTGTTAATTATTTATATTTTTTACGGGGTATTTTGTAACACGTTGTATATATGTATAAGTATGTTTAGTTATTGTGGAAGTCAATACCATACTTAAAGTAGGTATTACGGCAATATATAGTTATTGAATCTATTTATGGTTTATAACGCCCATGTCTAGCGACTGTGTGACGTTGCCAGCTAGCCGATCCAATAGGATTTTCTATTCGATCGGCAAGCTGGCAACGACGCACAGCGAGGATATTCCTGCACGCCTGTGTGGGAGTCGACTTGTCTCATAAATGTGAGCGAGATGAATTCTTGCGGAGGCGTGCGTGGATGCTTCGCAATAGCTAGTCGATCAATACCTAGTACCTCATCCTCTTCAGATTTATACGTATACCCTGTTCCAATCGGGCGTGAAAACTTTGTGAACAAAGAAACGTCAATGACCTTAAATAGCTTTAGTGATGTGGCTATTGCATACTTGTAACAAATATGAACGAATGAGTGAATGGTTTTTTTCATTCAATGGAATAAACTTGATTAAGAGGTATTGGTTTCTTTCCATTGATGTCGACCTACGTGATAAAAAACTTATTATAAATATAATGTTAGCATACTGTTTTACTTCGAATTTTACTATTGTTATGTTTTCAAATATTGTGAGTTGGGATATAAAGGAATAACGGTACATAGGTATAAGGCGTATTCATTACAACACCCCTTAATAAAATCAAGTTTCACCATTTTTTAACCAACGAAGTGGTTAAAAATGGTGTAACTTGATTTTATTATTGATATTTTATTATTGACGTGGGCGATACTTCAACGACCGACGAAGATGATGATCTCGATAACACATAATCATGTTTTTATTAAAACTTTAGGAAACAAAGTAAAATACGTTGTTTTTTAATATTAGTATAAATCAGATAAGTAATGTTATTATAAATCATTATAAAAGAACCAATAAGAAATTCACCAATTGTATCTATTTTTATCGCGTCAATTAGAAAATGTATTTCTAAGATCAAGTTGTTGATCTCATAATTTAATTTAGTTTTGAAATAAATCAGTAAAAACTAAAAATTAAATGAATATTTTTAGTTGGCTTAACGGCCATAAACCCTTTTTTTTTCGACGAAATCGACGATTTTATTTTGAGTGATGGTTTGTTTACAAAGTTTTCACGTTTGGTTGGAAAAGGAATAGGTTGATATAATGATAGAATAGTTTTATTTTATAATCTACCACAAAAATAAAATTACTTATCGAATGTTAATATTTTATCCAGTACCTAGATAAGATTAATTTATAAAAGACTAGCTGACCCGGCGAACTTCGTACCGCCTGTCAGTCAATGAATGAAGTGATAACTTTTAGCTAAACTTATTTATGATAGCAAATCCCATCCTGTATCAGTTTTCAGGGAAACATTTTTTGGGATAACATGTAACCTATTTGTTATTCACATAGGTTCTTTATATGTTTACAATTTGTTATTAGAGGTCTCTTATGTGATTTTTCTGGGAAATTCTCACATAATTTTGGGATAACATCTACATGTTATGACAACACAAATATTATATGACCGGGAATAATTAATAGGCTACCCTATTAATTATTCCCGGTCATATACTATTTGTGTACCAAATTTCATGCGAATCGGTCCAGACGTTCTTGAGTTATAAATTGTGAAACGAACCCGATTTTTATATATAATCGTTTTTTTAATCAACAATTTAAATTTAAAAAATACGGGTAAATTCTATTTTTTTATTCTTTCTATCGGGGCAATAAAAAGTACCGCTCAAAATTATGTAATGTGCTCTTGTACAGCAAATCAAATTTCGTGACATACCCACAGCAACGCCACCTACCGGTTCCAATTGTGTTTTCAAATCATCCAGAAACCCATTGAATTATACATACAAAATTTCAACCAAATCGGTCCAGTCGTTTAGGAGAATTTAGGTGACAAACACACGTACGGATAATTATATGTATATAAAAATCAGTTTTAATGATATTCGTAAAGGTGAGTATAGGCCTAGAGAATTTACTTGACAGTTACTCGAACATATGCACAGCTGTTTGGATATTTTTTTAAGAAATTTTACAGGTTCACTTGCCGTGAGTATTACGACGACCACAAATTATATTCGCAAGAACGGTACATTACATGAAAAATGCTTTAGTCTATACCCACCTTATTGTTAAAAAATCCTAGTGATTGGACGTCAGACGAAGAATAGTAATGATATTTGCAAATTAACCCTATAAAAATAATGTATGCGCAAAAAAACTTTACTAACACAGTAACAACCGTTTTCACTCATACTTGGATAACTATATTTCGTTAAATAACTGTTATTTACCGTTATTTTACAACTGTAGCTAAGCTCTAAAACATGCTTAAGCACCTAATCGCTGCTTGCAAATATCCTAAGCTTATAAACGTAGGTAGCAAAAGTTTAAATGTTGTGATTTAATTCTAGATGTCTTATTTCAGCGGTACAAAAGATCCTATCATAAAAATGGATCCAATCTTTGTAGGGTAAGTGAGGGTTTTCTGAAAAAAGATAACAATTTGCCGTCCTATTGACTAAGGCACTTCCTAAGATATTCAAACTCGTTAAATTAAAATAAATGCTAATTAGAATGTAATAAATTCATGAAATTGACGAATTGTCGACGTTAGGTGATAACGTGACGTCAAATACATTGAATGGATAGAATTTCGTATTCTTTAATGTGTTCACGAATTAGAAAGTGGCTTTGTCAGGTGGTTATATTAAACTAACATTTTACTGTGGCGGGTCAATTTCTTTGCACTTACTCATATAAAGATAATTAACATTTTTTAAGTTGACCGGATTGCAGGTCTTGGTTCGACATAGCTAAAATATACAGCTGCGAAAGAGCACTGAGAAAATCGACTAGCGAAACTGTTCAATTTTGTATTTCTCTGAGACTAGATGCAAATCAATTCAAGATCAAGATCATGTTTCTTTCGCACTGTAATATAATATGTATAACTAAAATACTTAACTTTTATCCTTTTCTGTTTTCTGGCATGCAGTAAGTAGAAGGATCCTGTTAATGAGGAGATATAATTTTGGTATAATTTATTGTTTTTAATGCTATTTTGTGTGATTAGAAGCCAAATCATGTAGTGTAGTAATGTACCTTTTAATTAATTGTAGTAGTTTTTTATTAATATTTATCATAAGATAAAATATCAATCATCACGTCATTACGTTGAATTTAAAGCTGTGTACAGATCGAGCGCATGAAAACCACAGGCATTTTACACGCTTAAAAGGAATGTCCAACACTTAATTCATATAAATTTTATGATTATGACTTAAATTTTATGATTATGACTTTTATATTTGTTGGTCCGGTCTGTACTCGTGACTACGACAACGAAATATCCAGCTCATATCTGAAACACTTATTTTAGACCGTCATGGAAGGACTGCCATCCGTTCAAGGCCTGCGCGAACCCCCATCTGCCCTTTTACCAGAGGGTCACTATACAGATCCTTGCTTTTATCGCTACGCATACCTTTGGCCTGAGACTCGTCTACCCAGGATGTATAGGACTGGTCCACACAGTTTTGTGTAAGTAAACATGTTATTACTTTTATAAGTATGTTATAGATGACCTGAATTGGTTATTGAAAATTGGTATTCGCCAGAAGTCGTAAACATTTTGATGTTCTCTACCTTATTATTACGTTTATTTTCAGGGAATGTGCTTTTCAATGGCAGGACCTCACTGGTAGAAGAGCATAACGGGCAGCGCACTAAGGTCGAAACAGCCGATGGTAATGTTTTGGACACCATGTTTGTTGATAACCGACACAATAAAACATCACAAGGCAAGATCTTGGTCATATGCTGCGAAGGCAATTCCGGGTTTTATGAAATTGGGATTATGAACACACCGATTAAAGCTGGATATTCAGCCCTAGGGTGGAACCACCCCGGATTTGCGGGGAGCACTGTAAGTATAAACAATTCCCGGTCGCGCGACTCCTATCGTGATTAGTAAACATACTAAATATAATTTGAACCTGCAACCTTCCTTTTAAAAACTGAAAGTAGAAAATTGCTTGCCCGCCTATAAATATGAAATATATAATTATATAAAAAAATAGACCATTTACACGTATAATATAGCTTTTGTGTTATATTGAAATTACTTAATTTTAACAAAATCTAGTCAAGCTTGTACACTAATGGAATGTGAAATGTATAGGTAAGTAAGTATGTCAACATATAATAAAATAAATCTAAAATGTAGTTGCAATGAAATTACAAGAAAAACAAACGTTTTTCCTCCTCTGTTCTACTAAACTAAAATTTGCTACCATGATTGCGCCTACTTAGCCTAACATCTATGTTACTTGCCAGGGCCTCCCATTCCCGTCTCAAGAGCACAATGCGATCGACGCGATGATGCAGTTTGCTGCGAACGAGCTCGGCTTCCCATTTGACCACATTGTACTCTTCGGTTGGAGCATCGGTGGCTATACCGCCACGTGGGCCGCCGTCAACTACCCTGTCAAGGCTCTAGTAAGTGCAGGATCTTTACTATTCCATTAGGGAGAAATCATTCGAATTACATGTAAGAACAGCCGCTATACCTCAATTATTGAATCTCCAGTTTCCTCTAGGAATTAGGTCACAAACCGTCGCCTCATGGGGCGCCGTCATCTACTCTGTCCTGGCTTTGGTAAGAGGTGCTTGTCCACATAATATTTAAAAAAAAATACGAATGACTTTCCACTCACCGCAAATTTACGTAGACGTACTCGTATTTACTAATATCATAATGTGTATGATTATGTAAACGCAAACAGTCGTAGTAGTAGCCCATAGCAAGTTCCTAGAAATTCATAGGTCTTGAGTTCCAATCCGAGGCATGCACTTCTCGATATATAGCCCCCCTGAGATGTTAGACTAGTTATTTTAATGCACTCCTACAATATGGATATAAAATAACTATAAAAGGGCTTGTTAAGAAAAATAAAGTGACTCTAAATCCAATATGGCGGACTAAGTTTTTATGCTTTCCTACAATATGGGTATCAAATGAAAGGACATGCGAGAAAATACCTTATT
Organism: Acronicta alni; assembly: GCA_964056405.1. NCBI lineage: Eukaryota > Metazoa > Arthropoda > Insecta > Lepidoptera > Noctuidae > Acronicta > Acronicta alni. Next base: position 20,233,457 of record OZ043913.1, read on the forward strand.
TTATAAACTATTTTAATCACTATGTATGTATTTGCTGTTGGTGTATTTTACAAATAAATAAATACGAGAGCGAGTTAAAAAAAATGAGTCCTCGATTATGTTAATGAGGTCGAATTGTTCGAGTCTGTAGCATCGGTTGGTTAACTTTGACTTGTGTAATTTGGTGAGATAAGCATCAACAGCATTGGTCCTGTCCTGTCTAGGAGAAGGATAACTCCAAAATCAAACCCGGAATTCTGTAGGCCTAGCCAAGTCGAAAATCTATAGCCGGGAGAGGGCGTTGTCCGCCCTCTCCCGGCGACGACGTTGCCCGGTGCGCCTTCTGCGGATCGGGTCAGCGCTAGCGCTCTCGCGCTCCCGCTCTGCAGCTTCCTTCTGCGAGATGACATCCTCGCAGAAGGAGATCACCGCGTCCCAAGACGCCGCGCTGTCGACCATCGAGCTGACGACGGCCGGCAGCGACCGGTCGTCTCCCACCGCAGCGACGAGGGCACGGCGCAGCTCCTCCCAAGCCGCACACTCTGCGAGCGTGTGCAGCGCTATGTCCTCTACGCAATGGACGCAGTGATGGCCCCTGTATACATATACCATAGACCAACATAAATTACGAAAATAAAATAATCTGTTCTGTTCCATAGTCATACATTTATGTTCACTCAACTCGACAAAATGTGTGCACACCTGTTTTTTTTTGACGACGGGTTGGATTAGTCCCATAGGAAAAGTTAACATCTAGGCCCTTCTTCGTACACGGACGCATTTTACACAAAGGAAATTTTGGGCATGCGTCGAAAGCAGACACGCAGTATTGATTTAGGTTCTAGGTAAAGCCTGCGCCGTAATGGGGAGGTGACCCGCTTCCGGTGAATGACCTATTCGTACATGATGCATTTTGCACAAAGGAAATCTCGGGCATGCGTCGTTACGCAGTATTGATTATAGTCTAGGTGAATGCTCCCCGTACGACCCGAGATGACCCGTACGATCTAAATAGCCTCTAGGATGTTATATTTAATATAAACCTACCCTAAAACTCTACGCAGCCTGATCATACCTACTTTCCGTCTGCAGAGAAATTTTATCTTTCTAATTGACTATGCTGAAATATCATCGTATAACACCGATTAATACCCCACGGGGTCTGGGCACTTGAAGTTTTGTACATGTAGATGGATTTTTAGTATAATTAAACGTAGGTACCATATTTAAAAATATGTTTGTGGATCTAGAAAATAATATATACATATGTAGATACATACCATCACGCCTGTATTTCCCGAAGTTTGTGGCAGAGGTAACTAATGTACACCCACAATTCCTCGGAATGTTTGTCACAATTATATTAACTCTTCGCCTTATACCTCACACGCACCCTTTTAGCAGAGATGGGCATTAGTTAAATAACTGTGTACCTGAATTATTTATTTAACTACAATTTAATGTATTATTTATACTTGCTCATTATACTTAACTAATGTTATGTGTTATAATATATTTAATTACAAAGTAATCTGATTGAAATGTAATCATACTTAGTAATTCAATTATCTGTTAATGCAAATAGATGTGAGATCTGGAGGAAAATATTAGTTTGAAGTAGCTGTAAGTAGATAATTAGATTGTTTGTGTAATTAGACTGAATACTAAAGTAATCTGTTACTAAGTATTTAAAATTATCAATTATTATAAAATAATTGTAATTAATTTAAGTACTTTTTGTCCATCTCTATCTATTAGTGCATCTAACGTGATCGTCTCTGCATATTCCATAGTTTGTCTGGTACAAACTTTGGATTTGCTTTAAGACTGCCTTTACGTGCGTACATCGCCTTACATTCAGTATAAATATAAATTTATCAATGGACTGCCTCGTTAGTCTAGTGGTCTTAAGTGACTGCTACGCTAGAGCTGCTGCGCAAATTGTGAACCCAGGCCTGGCTTGCCAATTTACCGTTTTCTACCTTGGAAAAGGTCTGCTTTGTACAATCAGCCTCGATTTTATTCTTACCCTTTCCTTGCTCACAATCCTTTCCTTAACTACAGGTGTTATTAGATTATAAGGCACAAAAGTTATCAGTTATGAGAGCTTTTTGGAGGGCCAGAGCATGATGTTATTTTCTCAGATCATTTAAATTATAACAGATTCTGGATGCAACTTTTGATGATTTGCTGCCGCTCGCTGAGAACCAAATGCCGAAATCCTGGTCGCTGTTGGTCAAGGAAGTGATTCGCTCATATCTGAACCTGAACATCGCTGATCTAATTGCCAGCTATGAGGGGCCAGTGCATCTCGTTCGGCGCACTGAGGACGAGATTATTAGCTTGCTGTGAGTACTCGAGGAAATGACGAAGTGGTGCACAATTGACTTCTATTACAGATCCAGACTAAAGTTGCCCCAGAATAGGAGACCATATCGTAGACTTGAGGTAACCCATACCCATGGCATGCCTGCAAGGCAGTTTTTGGCATAATTTAGGAGGCGCCATAGTGCATAAACAAAACTATTCAACCTAGTGCATATTTTATCTAAATGTAGTTTCCATGAGCATTGGTTATCCAGTACAAGTTTAAGAAAAATAACATTTTGAGATTGCAAGAGGACTGCGTCTGAGTAAGAAAACCTTGTATTATTTTTCCTATTAAAAAAATATGTTTTGTTTTTTCAATGTTGATTTTAAGATTATTTCTCTCGAACCATCGAATTAAGTTGTAAGCAACTTAATTCATTAATTTCATTATTATAATTTTGTGTGGTTGTGTCGTGTGTTATAATTAGAGAGATATTATCCGCGAAGAGAATACAGGGATGATTTGTTACGTCTATGAAGTGTAGAAGGAATAGAAAAGGACCCAATATACTACCTTGACATTTAGTATCAAGTATAATGATATGTTAGTACACATATATGAAATGATCTTTTGAAGTAAAAGCCCTAGTAGCTTGATCCTTACTGACCGCACGCGTAGCTAGCTCAATCATTAGATTGACGATTGGTTTCTTTATTTGGAAATTAGAAGAATGTTCTGATGTTTACTACCAGGGGTAGGTACCCAAACAATCTATCAACTAACAAACTAAATAATAGTAACAATCTATTTAAATTCTTCAAGTTATTTTTAAAAAAATATGACAACTAACGACAAATCCACTTAGCCTGTGATTTTATTATTGGTGTCCCACAAATTGTTGATACGAATAAAATAGTTTTCTAATATAAATTGCAGTCCAGGTGTACTGGCATCGAACCGCGGGAACCACCTACTGATGAGACTGCTCGACCAGAGACACCCCAAGTTGGTTGAGAAGACTATTACCAAAGTGGCCCTGAATAAACTGCTCGCCGTCCCAGAAGTAAAGCGCCTTACCCTCAACAGGAATGAATTGGAAGAACACGAGAGGCCGCTGTTAATAATGGTAAATTATCAAAATATTCTCTAGGTACTCCTTCCTGCCTTCCGCCTGAGGTCCTGTATTCAATTCCCAAGTCGAACATTGTTATTGGGTTTTTATTTTAAATTCTCAGGACGTAGTTTGGGTAAATCCAATAGGACCTAACCATACCGGCGAACTGTGGGTGTACATTGGTAAACCTCTGCCTAACTCTTCGGGGAATACAGGCGTGATGGTATGATTAGGAACTACTTTTCTAAAACCATCACAGTTTGTCGGTTCCTAGTGTACGAAGCTAAGAGTCTGTAAGGCGTAAAATGTAAGGGGACAATTAATGTTTGATCCGAATATAATTACACCTGTATACTACCACGCAATATCCTCGAAATATTAGGTTTTAATAACTAATTTACACCCGGTTTGCCGGTATGTTTTAGGAGGTCCCATGTAATAGGAGGCGAGCTTTTTGCCTCTACTCTTACGCTTCCCTTTCTTGTTACTTTTGAAAAAGGTGATGATGGTTGACGACGTCTGTGGTCTAGTGGTTCGCGTGTCGGATTATTGATCACGAGGTCGTGGGTTCGATTCCCACATAACACAAATATTTATGTGATGAACATCAGTGTTTGTACAATCAACAAAATAGATTGGTATACAGGTAGCGAACGAAATCTGCATCTTTACACAGATTGTGATTTAAATAATTACCCGTCAAAGGGTATGATGTGTAGCAGCTTATAATACCTGCGTTTTGACACATATTGCGTGATACATTATTACACAATCTTTAACAAAACACAGATGTTTAATTAGCTGCCTGTATACTTAACTCTTTTGTCGACCGTATGTATTTACAAAAAAAAAGGATATAAGTATTATATAATCCATGGTCTAGTACCCATAGTACAAGCACTGCTTAGTTTGGGACTAGAATATGGTGCTGTGTAAAAATTGACCAAGAATATTTATAAATAAATAAATTATAAAAAAATTTGGTCGTGACAGTAGGAAACATATCTAATGCATACTTCTCTTTACAGATTTCCCAGTACATGAGCGATTACAAGTCGACGCACTGCACCCCTCTCCCGGAGAGCGATTTCGCCGATATCATGGACCGCATCGAAACTATTAAAAAGAAAGACTAGAACGCGGCCCCTGTAGGTATTGTACCTATACATACTGTCCGTACTGTGGAACCTAAGGGTCAAGACGTAGTGATTTCAATCGAAGAGGGAACTTTACAGGATCCTTAGTGGATTCGCCAAGTTTTCCGGTGTTATGAAAAAGTGAAAGTGTAGTAAGTACTATGCATTCGATCGAATCACTTTAGGTCTACCACGTGCGCTGTTTAAATATTGCATTTTACTCGATAGTCAACGCCGAATTATGAGCTTGTTCGGTGATAAATTATTCAAAATTTGTATTGTATTTTTGGACTATATTTATAGCCACATTTTGGAAATCACAAGTCTGGAATTTCTAGTACATATATAGTAGTAGGTATTGTACCCTTGTGGAAACATATATAGTAGTAGGTATTGTACCCTTGCGGAACAAGTACATCAGTGTTAATAAAAAAATTTACATTATTTCGACGATAACATAATTATGGTAATGTGAAGTTGACTACAGCATTTATAATGTATTTGTATATGTATATAAGAAACGAAAACAAGCATTTGGGTCGTCTGCTGGTAGCGTATTTCCGGCAAAAAATTTTTTTCCTTACTCGTCCTCTGTGCATGTCATGTTATTCATGAGCATAATTTTGTCAGCAATTCCTTGTTACGGTGCATTTTCGGCCTTAACCTTTTTGGTAGAACGAAACCCATCTGCTCAAGACCCTTAGGGTCACCAGTTTTTAATATTTGATGTTAGTAATAATTATTATTGTGAAGGCAGATTTTGCCGTAGACTATTTTAGTGCTTATTAGTAATTTATTAATGTATATTATCGTGTTTATAGATACGTAAATTATAGCCAATAACAAAACAATAGGTAATGACATAATTTATATTCAGCATTTAAATTTAATACATTATTTCTTAATGTTTATGATATGTCGAAATTGTTAGCAAAATGATAGCGATAAAGCTCGCGACATTTACGATATTTATTATATAATTATAAGCGTGTCATGGTGGATGTTTAGGTTAGGGTGGTGTTCGGGTCAAAAGTAGTTCTGGCGCATGTTTTACTTCAATTAATGGATCGTCTTCAATGGAGTCTTTTTAATAATGCAGAAGTGTTGATTATGGAGAGCCGGATGTATTACAGTGGCTAAAGGTTGCTGTGTAGGTACGTTTATATGCCACTATGGACTAAGCCAATATCCACATTGTTGTTGTGATTCATATATGTACTTTTAAATTACTCTGGATATCTATAAAAGAAACATCTTGTATTATACATGTGCGTGCGTCAGCGATTTTATTGTTTTTTTTTTTATTATTTATATGAATTAATGTGATTTTGACCTCATATCTTCTATAAATGTATGTATCTGCTATGCGCTAAGAACATAGCACGTTATATTTTTTGTAATACAAATTATTTTTAAAATGACCACTTGTATTTTTGCGTAGTCCGATATTTTTTTATGAAATGCATAAACCATGAATCATTTGTCCATCAATATTGGACCTCTTCTAAAGTAGGATGATAGTAAATTATACTTTGAAAGATAGGATAATTAGATTTACAGCTATCGCTTCGCCCATGTGAAATACAATTTGTATAAATAAAAATAATAATGTGTTTATTCTTAAATTTATTATTATATACTAATATAAATGGATGACATGATTAAATGAACTTATTGTGAAAAATCATTTTTTAATTTGAATCATAGCAGACGCTCCTTGTCAATACAAGTTGCAGCCCAGTTCCCAACCCAAAGGCCTGTCCATGTTCCAAGGCAAAAGCGATATCCCCATCTGGTCTCTTCCCATCGTCTCTTACCAAACCATTTGGTTATAACCAAATGGTTGAGCGGTGACATGAGTATGATGAAGAATGTTGTTAATGCTAGCATGTCGCGCTATGCGGCCTACACTCCTGCAGCACGACTAGCCATGATGGCCGAGGTTGTCGATAGCCTCGCCGCATTGACTCCGATGCGGAGCAACACTGGGAGCGCCTAGACGAAGACAAGTAATTAGCCGAAAAGTCTTGTCATTATATTAGATGACGGTAGAGCCCGAAGCCAGAAACCCGATTCCCATTCACGGCTGATGCTCGTCTAATGGTTGTGGAATGATTCTCCCACAACCATCAGACGAGCACGCTCGCCAGTATTATGTCGACGTATTCAGAAGTTGTTTCCGCGTCAAACTGCAAAGCGGCTTGCCTCGCCACGCCACGGCCTGGCAAGATGGGATCACGGATAAAGTAGTGCCGGGACAAGTCATTTTCCAAACGTTCATAGCGTCATAGAAACCCGGTATCTCAAAATCAACCAATGAAGGTCCTGAGATATCTCTGGCAAAGTTCTCAGTAGGTACTGTGAACCGAGGATAAGAACGCGGGTAGATAAACTTATACTTTCAACTTTGAGGATGTTGACCACCCAGACGAATGGTAAGCGTGGATTGTAACCAGGCTCAGTCATCCAGAACCATATCTAAAATGGAGGATAGAAATTTACGTATAATTTGGTACATTTTCCAAAAGATGTGGGTGCATCCACACATGCGAACAATGGAGAAAATAAATAGATAATATTAGTCCAAAACAACAATCGAATATTGGTAAAAACCCAATGTAAGTACCTGTAGGTATTAATTTTGAGTTTTTTTAAATATTAAAATTAGGTATTTTTCCTCGACGAAAGTCACAAAAGTTTCGTCGAAGATGGGAGACCACAATAACAGATGAAGACAATTTTTAACCGATTTCAAAAAAGGAGGAGGTTCTATAATCGACTGTAATAAAGAGTATGTTGATATAAATGACTGTATGTTCTCCCCCATTTGTGGACCGATTCTCAAAATCCTTTTTTTTTTTCAATAATTTTGATGTTAGGATCAAAGCGTTCTAAAAATTTTCATGAATATGTAGTGTCCGGTCCGGTACTCTGAGGATCTGAGGGATTGGCAAACGTGATGAACGAAACGAACATTGACGCATTGGCGAACAATGGGGCTTGAATCGCGGAATCAAGTCATGATACGAATACCATATAAACCGACGACTCGACTTGGTACATCACCGTCGAATAATACCAGGTACAGACCCCAGCAGGTCAAGCTATCCAAAACTCAAATTTTCTCAATTGAAAATGAACCTGAATAATGTTGTATTAAAGTTGAAAATCTATCAAATAAATTTGACAGATTGTGGTAGCTTGATGTGCTGGCGTCTGTACCTTAACTTTCCTGTAGACAAGTACACTCTTTTGATTCCGACTTCCTAATATATATATTTTTTTTTACCATGAATACAAGTCCTTCAGTCAATTCCGACTTCCTATGACACAGTGCTGCCAACTTTTTAGTCTGTACATAAAAAAACACTAGAAAAATCATATTTCACCAAGAATTCTAGAAAAAAATTGTAATACGCATCAAAATTTCAATAAAATAAATGAAGTGATTTGAATACGAAATCCCGAAATGTAATAGTAACTTTGAATTATTTTAATGTTTGCCATACAGATGAAAATAAATTAAACAAACTTTTAGATAGATAATCATCTATTAGAACCGATTTTCTTAATTTTGATTGTATTATTTCTTGTAAAATATAGAAAATACTTGTGGCAGATACAATTTTCAAAGGGATATGATAATAACAGAACACAAATTAAATCGAAATCAACTTTGAACTTAAAAACGAAGTGTTAAATATCATTTGTATATTAAATAGGCAGCAACTACCAAAGTATTTTTTATCCATGACTGTAATGCTTTCAGTCACGGTCCAGTGTCCACACTGGTCCACACAGAACACACTGAACGACGAATCCACCCATGCCCTGGTAACAACATAAAACATTTTCTTTTTTTGTGAAAAGTGTTATCTATCCGCCAAACATAGAACTTTTTACGACAGTGTTACCACTTTTTTTGCTTGAAATGTCTGATAGTTGCACTCATTGTTAATTTTGCATTAATAAATTAATTACTTGCACAAAAACTTTAATTTAAACAATCAAGTATAACCTATTTATTCTATTTTTTTATTTAATGTCTGAGAAATAAATTCATTCAATTGTAATATAATTTTGTATTATTAATCTATCTCATTCTCTTTAGTCCATTACTCAAGATACTTAAACTTGTGTGCAAAACATCCATAAAAATGCTGACCTAAAAACAGTTTAAGTATCTAACAAATATAAATAAAACAGAAAGCAATTCGTAGGTAGTACCTATATATCGAAAATAAATATTATTATAATCATATAAGATAGCGCTTAGCTATACATATATAGTTAGATATACATAATTATGTATATTATACATATATACATAGCATATTTAGTTCTTTGCTTGGCGTTCAGAGGGCGCTGGTCATTAACAAAATCGGAAAGCGTGAGTTGCCGGTCTATACCACTATCTTTTCGGAGTCAGATAGTGATATTCTAAAAAAAAATTACCAAAAAAATATTTGGTGACTTTTAGTGATATTTCGGAGAATTTAGAAAATACATACTGGCAACACCCTATTTGCTTACGGTTAATTCCCCAGTTTATGTATAAATAGCACTATCATTTTCTCACACAGCAAAAATGTAATTAGGTGACTTTATTTGGTTATGCTAAGGGATTTCCAGACCAATGATGAGAACCTAGCGCGTATGTAAAGTTTGAGTGTGTAATAGACTTCGTTTGTGAATCGTATCGAATTATTGAAGCAAGTTTTTGTGGAGTGTTTATTAATTATTTCGTATTACCATGGACGTGCCAGTTAAAAAAAAGACTATTTATCAACAAAAATATCGAAAAGAATGGAAAACCCTTGAAGAATTCAAAATGTGGTTACGGCCTGTAGCAAACGATACTACAAAAGCCTTTTGTACTTTTTGCCATTGCGAAATATTTGCAAGAATTGGTGACATTAAAAAACACAGAGAGACAAAAAAACACAAAGATAAGGCTGACTTAGTATCTAAATCCGACAAATCCAATTTCTGCCCGCGTCTAAAAATAATACGGACACTTTAAAAGTTGAGGGAACGTTGTCCCTATTCATTGTAGAACACACATCTATACAGCAAATTGGCCACTTGACTGAATCTTTAAAAAAAAGTATTACTGATTCAAAGAGTGTTATGAATAACGAACGAAATGCAGTGCAGTCATAAATAATGTGTTAGCTCCACATTTCAAACAAATGCTATTGGATGATGTTGGTTCACAAAAGTATAGTGCACTATTAGATGAATCCACTGACCTCAGTGTATCAAAATTATTGGGCATAGTAATTAGATACTTTAGTTGCACGCAGAATAAAGTTGTATCCGCATTTCTAGCATTAGAACCACTAAGGAGCGCGGATGCTCGTGGAATTGCTACAGCCTTGGTAAACTGTTTACAGGCATGTGGCCTTCTATGAAAAAACTTAATTGGAATTGGGGTGGATAATGCCGCTGTCATGACTGGAATCAATAATGGCGTCCACAATATATTAAAATCGGAATATGGCTTACCTAATTTAATACTTGTCAGATGTATTTGCCACTCATTGCAATTGGCAGTATCACATGCTTCAGAACAAACATTGCCACGAAATATAGAGTTTATCATTAGAGAAACCTATAATTGGTTCTCACATTCACCCAAACGCTGTGATGAGTACAAAGATATATATGAGACAATAAATTGTGGCGAGAAGCCTTTAAAAATATTACGCTCTTGTGATACTCGTTGGCTGTCCGTTGAAGAAACTGTGACCAGGAGTCTCAATGGAAGAATTAAAATTGCATTTCTCTTTGAATAAAAATAATTGCTACACAGCAGAATTGCTTCATTCCATGTATGTCGATGACAGAAATCGCCTATATAAATGCTTTTTAAGGAGCATCTTGAATGATTTCCAAATTGGAGTTAAAAGTTTTGAAAGTGAAGACTGAAATCCAGTTGCCCTACTAAACACGTTAATGACATTGCTTCGCTCTATCTGCAACAGAGAACTGATGCCGTCGGCTGCAACTACTGACAAATATTATTTGTCTATTCAAATAGGAGCCCACTTGAATCCGGTACCATATTTAGGATATCTTTTTGAGTCAGAAGTACAAAAAACCTCTTTACCCAATGATGTCATCAGTGCAATCAGAAAACGCTGTATTGATTTTACTGTCAAATTAGGAAAAGAGATACAGCAAAGACTTCCATCCAACTACATTATTTTGGAGAAAATGTGTCTATTGAGTGTAGAAAATACTATTCGCCAGGGTAAAGACAACAACATAGCAGATCTTGCTAAGGAACTCGGATGTGATGACGAAGCAATAGACAAACTGTTACAGCAGTGGCATGGTATAAATTATGTTAAATGGAATACTTCAGCCCAGAAATTAATAATATTATGTGTAGCACATAACATTATTGATTTCTGGGCTGAAGTTAGAAAATATAAGAATGCTGCTGGAATAAATACCTTTTGGGAATTATCTGAGCTGGCTATATCCGCATTGTCACTTCCTCACTCAAATGCTGAAGTGGAAAGGGCATTTAGTGCTATGAATATTGTCAAAAACAAATTAAGAAACAAAATGGCAGTAAGCACTCTCAATAGCATTCTTTTTATAAGAAATCAGTTGAAGATTATGAAGAAAAATCAACCAGGAGCTCGTAACTGCTCCTGGCTGATGTAATTACAGCTATCGGAAGCAATTCTAAATACTCTTTTAAGTCAAAAAAGTTTAACGAAACTGATGATTGGCTGTTTCATCATCTCGACGTTGACCTATCTGGATATATATATATTTTTTTATATATATATTTGTATGTATACATATATGTATTTTTAAGTATTTATTAGATATATTATATAGCATGTAGTTTTTTTTTGTAATTGTGTATTTATAACCAATATTATATATTAAATTTAGTCAGCAAAAATCTCTTAATGTAAATAGTGCATCTACTGTGATTTTATTTTCTCTGCATCACCCTAAGGTTGTCTGGCAGAAAATGCCTAATGGCATTAAGACCGCCTTTGTACCATCAGTGCATAAAGATAAAATAAATAAATAAAATGATCCATCTCAGCCATCCTCACATCTGCAAGTTGAAGAAATACCAGTAGAAGCATTTGATGTTGATTTTTAGCTTTTAGAAATTATTATGTTATGCTTATTTTCTATTTATTTGTACAATTACATTATTTGTTGTACCAACATTGTGATTTTCTTTGACAAAAACTAGAGATATTTTTTCTGCAAGGTGGCAACACTGTGAGTATTCACTAATCCGCGGTGCACTGAATAGCGCCTTACTGTTCTGTCTCCGCTAGGAATAATAGTGAACGTTTGAATCGCTGGTCAACAGTAATAAGAAGCTTTGAAGTTGCTTATATTTGTTTACCGTGATCAGAGCTTATTTCATGTAAAATAATTAAAACATTTATGAATAACCGTTCATTCTGATGTCAGAATGGCTGGTCAATCTCTGTAGTAACTATGTAGAATTACTGAAATTTTCATGAGTCAAATAATTTATTTATTTATTCATTAAGTACACCAACAGCAAATACAAGGTACATAATGCTTAACGTCTATATAATATGGTATTTTCTCATAAGTATATACCAACATATAGGTGTACAATAATTGCTTATTTCACAATTTACAAGCCCTAGACAGAGTTATTCTTTCTTTATGCTCGCATGAGCATGAGTGAATTGTAAAGAGATTTGCAATTCAATGCTTTGGTTGTTTTTTATACTAGATTGCACCGGCATGCGGCATCAGCATTGCCTAATTGACGACCTTTGAGAAGAAACATTGAAAAAATCGGAGAAATAAGATTTCATAATATTATGATAGTATCAAATACGTGTGTCACAACACAATATAGTGCAATGTCTGAAATGGCCTTTTCAAGAAAGACCCACAACGGCTTTGAGTACCTAGACCAGACCCAGCTGACGGCATGCATACATTAGTCACTGTATATATTATAGGGAGTTCAAATTGTTCTATGCGTAAAACTGTTCTATGCCATTTGTACAGTAATGGGCCATGGCCGCACCTAAGAAGGACTTATATAAAGACTTAGGTGTTATTATTTAATTAAAGATTCTAAATTTAAACTTCCGCTTCCTGAAGAAAAACCTGAAGACAATGGTATTTTTAAATTAGGGAGTTAAATTGGTGCGTTCCATGTATTAACTATTGCGCTATAACGCTACATTTTTCGCTAGGAGTCGGGAGCAAATAATGGGAGTTGGTTAACCTAAAATTACGCTAGATCTAGCACCGAAAGTGCTATGATGGCAACACAGTGCTACCGGCAACGGTGATTTTCAGGCCGGGCGTTTTTTGAACAGTAGGTAATAAGTAAAAATCATTTATAGGTTTAATTAAATTTTAACTAAAAATTAATAATTAAACGAGGAAATTTATTTAACCCTGAGCATTGATTATTCGCAGAATAATTAGATAATTTTGAGGTTTCTCCTGGGTTCTAAATATTATTTTCCCAGCGGACTGCTCTGTAGCATGGTAAATGGAAAATGGTGCCTTTACATAAAAAAAAACACGAGAAAAAGTAGCTTAGTACGGAATAAAAATTAGAAATGTAATGGCAAAAATAAATACTCCAAAACCAAAAACCCACAAAAAAACCTTTGACAATTTGACATCTTTGCGAAATAATTCGATTCGACATTGACGTTTATTTCTAGTAAATTAACAGAAAGTTGATTAAATGTTTAGAAAATAGCATAGTTAAACTTAAATCTACATGAGTTTATATTTTTAAAAATGAATTATTAGTAATACTAAATTTCAGTAACGATTACGTATTTATAAATTGTAGAGGTACCAAAATAAAGTAAGTACTTTGACAATATTTTGGCAAGAGCTCGTTAATCTTATTACACGTGACTTTTATTTATTTAGAAATATTTTTTTTAATAAATATCTTACCTAATAATTAAATAGCGATGACATGATTGACCATATGTTATTGTTGTGCAATATTAGAATAACCTTGACATATAATTACCGGCGCCTACACTTCTCTCAGACTGAATGTCTGTGCATTATTTCATAATTTTGTAGAACATATCTTTCGTGCGTAACCAATTTATATCAGGTAAACCCTTTAAAAAATTAACCAGATAAGTAATATAATACCTACTTACATTTATAAACATACTACTTAGTTTTTGTATGTAAAGTTGATATTTTATTGTATTTACTTTATACCTTTTTATTTGGAGTCGCATGGGAGTTGGGTACTAGTAAATTAACGCCTGCATTTGATTGTACTGTCATGACCTTTGGTCATGTCAAATAAACATAACCTTTATCTAGATGCACAATTTGAAGTTATGTCTAAAGTGCATCCCTTTCCCATCTAGGGTGAGTGGGCACCCTTTTTTCCTGTAGTCTGTAGTTCAATCAGGACAGATTGTAATTTGTAGGAGACATAAGGACCAAATGTCATGTACCTTCACATAGTTCCCATTCATTTCATTCATCATTCATGATTTATTGCAAGAACTGCATAGGTACTGGGTGCATATTTTGCAGACCATAATATTTTAAATAGATTGCTAAATCTCATTTCTATTATCCCTGTGGCAAGCAAGTTTTTGCATATTATAACAAGTTTTTTATTTAACAACTTTGATAACTAAAATAGTATTCAGCTTATAAAAATCAATAATCCCACCATGGCTAAGTTATTGAAACCCAAGAAGGTAGAAATTATTGTTATAGTTGAGCCTTATGTTCCTAATACTGCCATACTAGATGGTACAGGCTTGGAAGTGTATACAGTTAAAGGTAAGTGTCACTAAGCTACTTATGTTTCATCTTTATTCCATAGTAAAATTATAAATTGTCACACAATTGTGTGGTAGTTCAACAGGTCCCTATTCATATTTGTCTGTTATAGATAAATTCTTTGACTGCTTTCAATGGAAGATTTGTTTAAGTGAATGTGATTCATTGTGACAATCATTTTTTCAATTCCATTATTATTTAGAAATTATATAAAAATATAGCTTACACAAATGCACAATCTATATTTCATGTAAAATTGTGTAATAGATTAAAACCCAAGTTGAAACTAACTAGTACCTGCAGCTTAGCTCATGTTGCAAGATAATATTTAACCTGTAAATGCACCCTCTAAATGTATGAAGTTATTATTATTGTTTCTCTGTCTCAACTCGACTCGCACCCACTCTCTATAAAATAAACCATTAGTTAAGATTATGTTATCAGCTCATTCAATGTCAACAGCATGGATGAACAGCTAATTTATTCTCCATCAATTACATCTTAGTACAGCACCTATTCATCTCGCACACAATCAGATTCATTCTTTCTTTCAAAGATAGTTTCTAATAGGTATTTCAAAATTCTCTCTCACTCTTTGACCAATGCACGATGACCAGTGAGCGCTGCAGTGACAGTGTGAGATATGACACTAGACTGTAATTTACAACCTATAGTTAACAAGTAGTGGACTATGATTGGGTTCACTTCATGATGTTCTGTCTTGATTTTAATGTCTTGGGTTACCAAGACGTACCATAGACTGCCATAGAACTTACATGTTAATGTATACACAAATTTGGTTTTATCTGGACAATTACAATAATATAATAAAAAAAATTGAATTGTCTTTGAAACCATGATAAAAATATTTAGCCTCAGAGAATGAGATGTTAAATCGGAAAATCACAAATTGTAACTTGGTGAAAAACATAACAAACAATTCTTTGTTGCATGAGTTCCACTTTTTAAATAATGTGATGCTTGATTGTATATGGAACAGACAGCATTGTGAATATTGCAACATATTATTAGATCAGATAAGCTGCAGGTCATGTATACCTGTTCCTTGTATTCTTTAACATTACTTAGTAGATAATATAAGACTTTTTGTCTGGGTATGTGCATTGTTGTGAAATATTATCGTTAAGCTATAAAGTGAATAATAAGTGAATTTTGGTTTGGCTGGTCACTTTCACTTTAGAGTGTCCAGTTTGTGAGTCAAATGTTGCATGGTCCGCTGATTATGGTTGTTTCGTTACAAACATTTAACACACACACATAATTATAGCTATTTAGCGATCCTGATACGGGCTGGTCCCAGTTCTTTAGTCAAGTGTCAATGAATGTGGGTCCACGTAGGTAATATAAAAAATAACAAAATATATAGTTCACAAATTAGGTATGTACTTATATTAATAACTATGATTAACTCTAAAAATCATACAACTGCATCCATTAACATAACTATTCTTGACTTCTGTATAAATATCTATGTACTGTTTATATGTGTAACCTAGACTAACCTAACTAAACTTTCAGGATATGTCGCACATTAACGATTTAATAGGCGTTTTAAGAGGTCTCAGATTAGTGGTGGAAGCAGGGTTAAGAACACAGCAAGAAGCTTCATCTGTAATATGGAATAACTCTAGCTTGAAGCCCTTGGTTTCGAACTGTCCAACTTACCCATTAACTTATAAATCCGACCCCACATCAGCTAAAGAATTTATGGAACGGGCCTTTGTAGTTGCACACGGCTTTAGACAGTTTGCAATCATGAATATTCCTAATGTGAAAACTGATATATCAGCACCTGAGATAGATCAACAAATGATGGATGAGATTGAAGAGCTGAACAGGGAGTTCAACAAAACTTTTGAAACCTTAAAGAAGGTTCAGGTACTTGATGATCCACCACCTGTTAAACAACAGACTGTAAAAATTATTGCACCAATTGAAGAGTTGCGAAAGAAAATGGCAGTGGAAAAGGCTAAGAAGGCAGATGAAATAGTCCAAGCCATATACTCCGCAGAGCCAGTTGATATCCGACAGGAAGATGAGACTCCTGTAGGTCCGAAGCCAGTGGCTAAAAAGAAGATTAGAGTCGCTGTAAGTTGAAAGCATTTCAGCTGTTATACATAATTATGTACATATAAATATAGTAAGATGTTTCTTTTACGTGAATAATACTATGTTTTCAGCTGAGCGAGAACTCGAAGGCTCGGGTGGTGCCATCTTCCCGCCTCGGCCGTATGTTCACATTTGGCTCTCTAGCCGCGGGCTTGGGAGTAGGGACAGTTGCGCAATACGCGAGGAACACTTTCCAGTCCGTAACAGGTCGTGTGGACGAGTCAGCACATGCGTTCCTGTCCCCTGCAAACGCTGAGAGGATAGTTGATACATTGTGCAAGGTTCGAGGTGAGCTTTGGAATAGTCATTTGAAAATATATTAGTCATGTTGCATCTCTGATTGAATTTGTTTCTCGGAAACATTACCTGCTTTTTTTCAATGGCATAAGATTGGAAACAAGCCTTGTTTAACTCAGCGAACGCGTGGCGAGGTGTTTAGTTTACAATGTACGGAGTAAATTAGATATGCGAAAAGGTACCATGTGGACGCATTTTTTTTCGTTTCATTTTCACAACGCCTTCCATTTTCGGTTTTTGACTGGGCCTTTAGAGTACCAATACGTAACTTCTCCAAACTATTTTTTTTAATGACTCCAAAATCTACATTGGCTGTAATACTTTCGTCACCCATTCAGGAGCGGCTCTCAAGCTGGGCCAGCTATTGAGCATCCAGGACGACTCGATGATCTCGCCCGAGCTGCAACGTATCTTCCAACGCGTGCGTCAGTCCGCCGACTTCATGCCGTCCTGGCAAGTGGAGAAAGTCATGAGCTCCCAGCTGGGGCCAGAATGGAGAGAAAGAGTCGCTAGTTTTGAGGAAAAACCTTTTGCAGCTGCTTCTATTGGTAATTATTTTCTTTCCGAAAGTTATGTCTGAAAAGGGAGCTTACTTTACGACTAAGTAGTCGTCAAGTCAACTTGATACTAAAACAATCGGGGACATGGTAAATGTGATTATGAGTCCCATGTTCAGGGCAAAGGAAGGTCGTGTAGTTTTTAGTCGGTACCTGTGCAACTACTCCTCCGTCCACTAAGAAGGTATCAAAACAAACGGTCAATACTAAGCAAGTCGCTTTACATGTCAAGGTCATGTGCTCTTACCTGTGCTTATGGCAATGCAGAAACCGGATTGCTTGCTTCAGAGAGCAGGCTTCTTCAGATTGCAACAGTTGATCAGTTTTCACAATATGCACTGTGTGATAACACACCAGAATGATAAGGAAAATCAATGTATTAGGTTTTCAAAGTCTTAAAAGTGTGTTTCTTATACAGGTCAAGTGCATCTAGCTACGTTGCATGACGGGAAGGAGGTCGCCGTGAAGGTCCAGTACCCTGGTGTCGCCAAAGGCATCAACAGCGATATTGACAACCTCGTCGGCGTCATGAAGGTATACTATTAGCATTTATTATAGTTACACTAGTGAATGACATACCATCACCCCTGTATTCCCCGAAGGGTTAGGCAGTAGTACACCTCTGCCTAACCATTTATACTCACAGTTTCCAGATTATCTAGGTCCCATGTAATACGCGAGCCTATTGCCATTAACCGGACACAAAAATCCAAAGTCCGAGTTGCTACTGAGAATTCATAACAACACTGAGCAAGAAAACTATTCGATCCGGGAATCTAATCCAGGTTTTCTAAGACTAAGGCAGCCCAAATATTCTTTTAAAAATACATATGTAGAATAAACTCGAGCCTTTCGTTATGAATTTTGTTTTTTACGTAAAACTGAAAATCAAATGTTAACACCACTGGCTGGTTACGGGTTTTCCCCAATCGATAAAGCAATCATTTCAATCATTTGCTTTAATAGTAAAATAACACATCGAGACCTGCACAAAGAGGATACTATAAAGTTCTTGAAGGTGTAGGAAGTCTAGCTAGACATATGGAAGCATGGTGAACTTATGAAAGCTTGGTGATTTTAATTCTTATGACTTTGACTTAATTGAGAGGAGTCATTATGTAGAGAAAGAAAGAAAGGTTTTTCTGGGCGTCACAACTCATAACAAGACAAAACAACGAGAAAGTAGAACTGTCACTCTTGATTATATCTCTTAGTCAATGTTGACGAAATATAACTGGATTACGATAAGTTGATATTTGCGACGAAGTATTTAAATATCGTATTTATTGTGCAGTTTTAAGCCAGTCATATTAACCGAGTCAAGTCATCGAGAAAAAAAATTAACAATATACTAATACCAAAAATTATTGTTTCTCCAGGTGTGGAGCATTTTCCCCAAAGGAATGTTCATAGACAACATTGTAGAGGTTGCCAAGAAGGAGCTCGCTTGGGAGGTGGACTACATTCGAGAAGCTGAGTGTACCAAAAAGTTCAAGAATCTGCTATCTCCCTATCCTGAGTACTTTGTTCCTGATGTTATCGGTAAGTAAACGTGAGGACTGAAAGACATAAGTTGCGGTAGGAACTTTGATAATTTATAAATAATTACAAACAATCGACCACGCATCGAAAAGCGCAGCGTGGGACGGCCTTCAACGAGATGGACGGACGACCTGGTAAAGGTCGCTGGAAGTCGTCGGATGCGGACGGCTTGTAACCGGTCCTTGTGGAAGTCTATGGGGGAGGCCTTTGTTCAGTGCAGTGGACCTCCTGTGGCTGATTTGATGATGATGATAACAAACAACGCAACGTCACGAACAAGCTGACATTACCATAACAAAACAAAATGTAAAATAACAAAATAACAAAATAAAGGACTTATTTTTGTAGTTAGATATTTTTATAAGTAACTAGCGACCCGCCCCGCCTTCGCACGGGTGCAACATGTATATATTATACATAAATATTATAGCTTATGACACCCACAAATAATGTGGCTTTCTGTTGGTAAAAGAATTTTCAAAATCGGTTTTGTAGATCCAGAGATAACTGCCTACAACCTCACAAACTTTACCTTTACTTTACTATAGTTAAGAATAAAAACTACAAAACTTAATTTTGCATTATGGATGTTTCCAAGCGGATAAGATTGTCAGTAGTGGGCGGAAGTCTATTTCTATTAAATAATTAATTCGGGTTTCAATATATTTTTTGCGAACAATTTTTGTTACATTGCTCGTGCACAGATTTAGATTTTTTAGCTCTCTATGTATTCTTACATCGTAAGACTTTGAGACATCGTCGTTTTGGGATCTTAGTATCAAGTCCACAGATATATTAAGAACGGTAACAAGCGAACAAATAACCCAACAAATACTTTTTAATCTTAACCTTTCTCTACACTACAGACGAGCTTTGTAGTGCTGAAGTCATAACCACGGAGCTGATCGACGGTGTTCCTCTGGACAAGCTATTTGATGCTGATTATGAGATGCGCGTCGACATCGCCTACAAGATCATGCAGCTCTGTCTCCGCGAGATGTTCGTGCTGCGTTGCATGCAGACCGATCCCAACTGGGCCAATTTCTTCTATAATCCGATCACTAAACAGGTATCTAAACGCTATTAAGTGAATTGTATACAGGGATCATTGTCTTGGGGTCGACCAGGTCGTGTACCGCGTTATAAAGTTTTTCTATAATTTCCTCAGTACCAGCACGGAGTTTAGATTTGTGCCAGGTTAATGACAATAGGCTCGTTCCTATTTCATAGTTTAACATACCGGCGAACTTGAGTGTACTTGAGTGTACACTGTTTTTTTTTTGGACGGAGAAAATGCCTATACGACACCGTCGGGGATATGGTGAGGTTCTGTGGGGCTCCTACACACTAAAAACTCCGTTTGTGCCTGTCCGCTTTCATAGAGGGACCACGAGATATATTAGTACACCTATGCCAACCCTTCGTGTAATACAGGCGTATGTTATCTTTTATTTTGAGTAAACCGTCCACTGACGATACCATCTCAGTGGTCTAGCGGTACCAGCGTGGCTCCTGACTCAGGACCCATGCTGGCACCGCTAGACCATGCTCATACGGTAGCAGGTTCAATTACATTTTACAGGAGCAGCAGACAGTGGGCTCCTGCGAGCTGTTGTTTAGTCAGAAATATAACAATTCTATATAGGCGGGGTCAACCAGGGTCATAGTAAATAATAAATGCAAGAGTTAATCGGAAACAGTAGCTGCTGTAACATTTACTGTTTACAATCACACTTGTTGACTATAATCGGCAAAAATATATTTTTTGGATTGTTGTTCAAATAAAACAATAAAAATAGTATGATGACAACTTTTAATATACACATATTACCATACCACAGCTGGGCACGGACCTTCTCCCAGGGGATGGGTAGACTTTACACCTTCGAGAACTTGTTTTTTTTTATGTTAGTCTGACTTTGAAACTTAAAGATTGGAGTCCTTCATTATTATGCCTTGTCTTTACAGGTAATCCTGCTTGATTTCGGTGCAACCCGGGAGTACTCCAAAGAATTTATGGACCAGTATATAGAAATCATCCACGCGGCATCCCGTGGTGACAGGGATGCCATCTTGCAGATGTCACGTGACATGAAATTCTTGACTGGCTATGAATCCAAGGTATTTATTATTCGTTAACTTTACTGCCTAATTTAAGTCTCCGAGTAAGTTTCCAATAAATTACTTGGCTTTTAATCTATATAAATAATAAAATTCTCTTCGTTGATAGCAAACTTTAGAAAGACTGCACTAAATTGGCGAATTAAAAAAAAGTTCGTAATAGTCCGAATTCGGTTTTTAGAGAAATAATTTTACAACATTTGACCATTAACGACCTCTGTGGTCAAGTGTTTCGAGTCGGAGAGCCAGACGGACTGCTGAGTCCCCGGGTTCGATTTCCACATCACATAAATATTTATAATTATAAACAAGCGTTTGTCTTTGCGTTTCCTTTGTATTGTAGGTTTATATTTACATCAAATAGTATATAAGTATTGTATCCATTGTCTAATACCCATAGTACAAGCTCTACTTAGTTTGGGACTAGATGGTGCTGTGTATGTTGTCCTATGGAAACCCTTCGTTTGCGTTAGTCAGAAAAAAAAAAAACTACATTATACAAACATCGGTTTGGTTTCTGTACACCATTTTCATACTTATCTAGATGACACAAGTACGCTATTTAATTACCTATTATCATTGAGAAGAATATTGAGAATTACTGAACACCGTAAAATGGTGAATAAGTGATGACGGTGAGGACTTCCAACGGATAGGTGACCAGGGTGACTTGTTGATAGATCGAACGAAAAAAATCTACATAATATTTATAGTTTGATGGTCATGCTATTGATTAACTAGAATTCCTGGGTTCGGTTCCCAGGTCGAGCAACGGTATAAGGTGAAATTCTCGAGATTACCAGCTCGAAGTTTGGATTTGTTCGTGGAATTTGATCGGTCCAAATTATATGGCACCTAAAGAATTCGGTTAATTTGCTGGGTATACAGCGGTAGGTACACTGATGTGGCTTTCGGGAAATACATGTTAAGACTGAATGATGGTATGTTATAGTTTTTAAGCAGAACACTATTAATAGTACATCCATCTATCCATGATTGGTTGGTAAGAAGGGGTGCTATTAATCTGCACAAACGACAAACGACGATAACGTTGGCTAGTTAGAGGTCGACTCGCCTTGACGATCCTTCCGATAATTAGACCATTGGAAGACCGTAGCTTGGAAATAAATTCTTTGTATTTTATCATTACAGATCATGGAAGAGACCCATATTGACACTGTCATGATAATGGGTGAGGTGTTTACCAGTGAGGGCACTGGAGAGTTCGACTTCGGCACCCAGCAGACCACCCGCCGCGTGCAGGCCATGGTGCCGACCATCCTGACGCATCGGCTCTGCCCCCCGCCGGAGGAGATCTACTCCCTGCACAGGAAGCTCTCTGGCGTGTTCCTGCTCTGCTCCAAGCTTAAGGTCAAAATGAACTGCAGGAACATGTTCCAAGAGATCTATGAACAGTACAAAACTAATAGTTTCAGATAGACTTTAGCATCCGTGGCTCAGGTGTGGTCAGGTTTCAACTACACTATCTTCACATACGATTTTATGTCCCATTTTGATTATTAAAATCGTCGTGATCATGCATCACTTTAGATATGCATGAGATTAGACTTTTTAAATGTGTTTTTTTTTATGTAGCTCCCTATGTGTCCCGCGCAAATGCTTTACAGTCCAGTATTTAAATGTTAATCAGGCAATTTGTTAAAGTATATCGATGTTATTGTCTGTCGCGATGGATGTTCAATGTTATTTTATCAATATTTACATAGTATAAAGCAAGTCGCTTCCGCTGTCTGTTCGCTTAGATATTTTAAACTACGCTACGGATTTAAATGTGGTTTTCAGCAATAGATAGAGTGATACAAGAAGAAGGGTTATATATATAATACATGCATGTTATTAGTACATTGCACCTGGCGATGCGGGGGCAGACGCAAATAAATGAGTGTTTTAAATAAGGAAATAGATTATAAACGCGGGAAATTCGTGCTAACATCGGTTCCAAAGTGCGTCACTTATGAACACACTTGTGTGTGAACTGAGATTATTTGACTGTCATGTGACGATTAACTATATAATCAACACAATATAGCAGTGAATTATCTGTAAGTACGTTTGCATATTGAAGCGATAAATGGCAGATTACTTTGGAACTTTTCCCGCGATACTATTATATACACAATGCATTTTATCTAGTAGTTTCCATTTTATATTTGTTGTCAACAGTAGCGTTAACATAATGGTATCAATATAAAGTATATTACTTTGCATAATTAACGAAACGGGTGATATAATTTTATAGAAGAATGTTATTAGTTCTTTTTAAATATAATTTCACTATTGTTTTCGTTAATAGATACTTAGGAGGGATTTTTGTTATCATTATGTATCTTTAGATGCAACAAAGTATCTTCTAGATTATGTTGCCGTAAAATACTAGGCAAGTTAACGATTTGGTTGTTATAAGTGCTTTGGGACCTGCTTAAGCACTTCTACGCTGAAGTTAAGATCAAAGTACTGCTAATACTGAATCATTATTATAATTTCTTGACATACCAACTAACAGAAATAAAGATAAACTTACTTTATCTATTGAATTTATAACAGTATTAAACAAGTTACGTTCACGTTTCACTTCAAGGTTGTGGGTCTAGGTACTTATTTTTTTAACGCGTGGTTTTAATTCATGTAGGGTATTAAAGTTCTTTTTGACATGAAAATAGTACATAATAGCATTTCATTTGAAAGAAATAAGTATAAATTAAAGATATATGTCAATTATTTTATGCCCGTTGGTGGGCTTAGGTCCCAAATCGGGCTATAGATGAGATTATTCCTAACACGAAAAAACTAATTATATTACCACTCTTTGAGTACATAAAATCTCAAGCGAGTGTCGCTTCGAGATTGTTAATAAGGTAACTAACATTTTGTGATTTTAAGTGTTTAACAATAAAGTCTTAACTTAATTACAATGGTGCTAAACTCAACACGAGTTCAAACTGGCACAAACTGAACAAAACAATATATTGTCTACAACATAGTTGTTGCATGAAACATTTTATGAGTTGGCTTTTTATATATCCTGAGTTGAAGCAGTAAGTATAATAAGGTTTATAATTTATTAAATAAATGTCCATTTAATGGCCTAGTCAAGTAATTCCATAACTATCTGTATTCACAATTTAAAAGTATAAGTATATGGTTATAAAACTCCAAAATGTCGAAGCTTCCAAAATGTTGTATGACCTTGACCTTTCAGCGAGAGAGCTTCTCAAGGTGATATAACGTAAGGGTATCATATTATAATTGTAATCTAATAAACTTGACCCACTCTCACCTGAGCCACGTTTGTCTATTTATCAAACTACCTCTTCTAAAAGTTTATAAGGCTAGATTGTGATCGTATTTGAAATTTAGTATTAGCAATGGAATGTGTTACATAACACTGTTTGTAAAATAGTTGCTAATTCTATTGCTGAATAAATGAACTCGTTGTGGAAGTTGTGTTTTCTGTTTTTTAGTTTTTCCTGTTGACCATGCATGATAGGTTACACAGAAAGTGTAGAGTAATATGCCATTATCCAAGTAAGGCATCCAAATAAATTGTTGTGCTGTAATCGACTATTCCTAAATTCGTATTGACGTTCTGGAGTCACTGACATAGCTTCTCGAATAAGGAAACTGAAGTGGTAGTGGGTTGGCCATGTCTGTCGCCGGACCGATGGCCGTTGGAGCAGATGAGTCCTTGAGTGGAGACTGAATCGGCAAACGTAGTGTGGGACGCCCCCAAGGAAAGCGGAGGATTTCCCATCGCCGTGGACATTAATAGGTTATATACCTTCTGACTTTTCGTATTCATGTGTGTATTAATCATTAATTATCATTCGCTTAAACGGTGAAGGGAAGCATCGTGAGGAAACCTGTATGCCAGAGATTTTCTCTACGGCGTGTGAAGTCTGCCAACCCGCATTAGGCCAGCGGGTGGACTAATAGCCTAATCCATCTCATCCTGAGAGGAGACCAGCATCCAGCAGTGCGACTGTATATGGGTTGATGATTTATACCCTCTGGCTACCATACCAACATTAGCTTGTCTCTGTAGACAGTCTGTGCCGTCAACACATTTTATAGAGTTCCTAATTTTATTAGTGCTTTGGTTTTTATTGATTGTTAGTAACATTCAATCAGGTACTTTTTATTTTTTATTTTATTTATTTGGGACAAAAAACAGTTACCTACATTTTTACAAAAGATATAATAAAATACATTGATAAACATGTAGCCCACACTATTGTCCACGAATTAAACACATCAAAAAAAGTTTGCGATCACTGGAAAATCGAAATCTTTTTGTTACGGTAGATTTTAATATTTAAATATATAAGCGTATTTCTATTTAAAGAAAACACAACAAAGTTCTCTTGTTTCTCTAAAGTTCAATTTTTTAAATTATATCAGCTTATGCTAATTACCTAATGATCGCAACCTTTTTGTGATGTGTGTACTTGAAAAATATAAAGTTCTACTTTGTTATTGGTCTGCATACCTCACAGACTTAGGTTGTCCGTTGGTCTCAAGATGTAGGTAATAGTTTTCATAACTTGAAAACTATTACCTACATCTTGAGACCTTTTGTTGTTGGGTCTGGTTGGAATGCTGATGACTGGGTGTTGTTGCGCACGCTGAGAGAACCCTATGTCCAATGGACGGCTGTTCAGTTAATTTTGTGCTGCGGTTATGATGGATAGAACAGGTTTAAGCCTGCTTAGTTTGGGGTAGGTAGGTACCTACATGTTGCTGTGTAGAATTTCCCAAATATTTATTTATTTATTACCTGGTAGTATTGATATATTGTACAAAGACTGATGAATAGGTAATAAAACATGGCGATGTTTTGCTCGAGCAAATGGACATTAACTCCCGTCATGGTCGTGGTAAATGTCAAACGAATGATGAATAATTTTAGAATGCTGAGAATCATTTGAGGTCCGCTGATTGTGGTGCACTAAATCAGAAAGTTTTATGGTAGAATGGTACTGGAATACCTATGTCCAATTGATTTCTGACACTTACTGCTAATATTATACATTGAAATAAAACTACTTTTTTTACGGATTTTACAACGGGTAGAGCTTACCCGTGACCATGGATGCTGTATCTACCTAAAGGGTCCGAAACGACGGGATAAATAATATCAACATAACGCGATAAAATCCGTAAAAAATGACGTATGTAGTTTTATTTCAATACATGTATATCCATATACCTAATAACAATGTTGACAAACCAACTATGTTAAAAAGTGCAAGCCGCGGCCTGTTTGTGGCTGGGTGGCCGTCCTTAACACATCGAGACATCTCCGTGACTTGGAGAGCACGTAAAGCCGTCGTTCCCGGTTTTTTTAGTGGTAGTCAGAAGCTTAAAAAGTCTGATACTACAGTCTATACTCAGGGTATCGGTATAACCCAGAAATTGGGTTGGTTAGCAGTAGTTTCGTGTAATAGGTGTAGGTAAGGTACTGATATTGAGCCACATCTGGTTAGACTGGAGGATGATGACTTTCTATTTAAACAATACAAACAATTTTACGACCCATTTGGCGTACAACTACTGACTGTGTGATCGGCTTGTGCCACGGGTTGTAGGTTTCATACTCGTACGAAATATTTATATCTAATGGTAAGTAGTTGTTCCGGGACAGGGCGTTAATGTACCTACGTAAAAAAATGTGTTTGTAAACCCACCCTCATTAGGAAAGAAACCTAATGGGTCAACGTTTTCTTTTTCTTATAATATCCGTCACTGGAAAGATTGTATAGGTAGGTAATCTCGCGTACCGTCTCGTGGCTAGCTATAGAAAAGCAATAGTTAAGGAAGATGGACGTTACCTCTATAATTACTTTTCTAAACTACCCAGGGCAATCTATCCTAATATCCTTTTGACTTATCCTGCTAACAGGGTAAGTCAAAAAGTCAGGGTCCAACCTGATAGTTTCTTCCTAAAAGTTTACATCAATCATTATTCCTTATTATATTGAAGTTAGAGCTTGCAGCTTTCTTCCTCCTTAGCTTTTAAAACTTTATTTTCATGAACTAGAAATTCCTTCTACAGAGTTAGTGTAAGTCTCAATATTTCAAAACTTATCTCCGCTATTTTCGACATTCATCTTCATTCAATTAAAGTTGGAATTAAGTAACTAAATCTTTGAAAATAAGTAGGAAGATACTTATTTAACTTTAGGTACTTTTAACCTAACCTTTAAACTTTTACTTTAACCTTTTAACCTATTAATACGATTGTAAAATGTAGTTATTAGCCATCATCCAAGCCATCCATCTAAATAGGAATACCTACGGTAAACGTAGCCTATTTTTTGGAATAAGTAGTCAGTAGGTACCTACTTACCCAAATAAGTATTATTGTTACGATATGTACTACTTATGTACTAGGTACTTATGCACTACTTATGTACAACTTATGTACACATGCGTATTAATAATTAATAATCACTCTCTCTCACACTGGGACTCGCGGTGGCTTAGCGGTCATAGCGTCTGGTGTACCTAACCAGAAGACGTAGGTTCGAATCCTGCCCGCGGTCGAATTTTTCCTTCGCTAAATAACTTTAAAAATCTTAGCATGGAAAATGCCAAAAAAATACAAAAAGATAATAATCACCCGCTTGAACGGTGAAGGAAAACATCGTGAGGAAACCTGCCTTAGTGTTTTCGCGACGGCGTGTGAAGTCTGCCAACCCGCAGTAGGCCAGCGTGGTGGACCTAATCCCAGGTGCCTAATCCCTCTCATTCTGTGAGAGGAAGCCCGTGCCCAGCAGTGGGACTGTATATGAGTTGATGATGATGACGTAGTTTCACAATGAAAGATGATATTAAACAAAACTTACTAAGAGTTTGATTCAGTTATTTAATGAGGTAAATAGTTATTTATATGAAATGAAACAACAAAATTATTTTTGACAGTTTATTTTATGTCGAAAAGGCATTGGGGGAACATTAAAGCAACCATACATCGAACCCGCGGCCTTACGGCGATAGCTTATTACTATAAACATTTACATTTCTTTCGTAGACGCCGTACCGTATGCAATAGTTATGTAGAAGTTGGACTTAAAGTAGGTCGGTACCTACAACAGTGTCAAAATGTCGAAGAAGCGAACATGGAATGATTGCCGTTTTTGCTTTATTAGATGTTGCAATAAATCTACAGGCTGTCATCCTCCTTGGTACAGAGACGAACTTTCAAAACATGAGCTGTGCATAATTCAAATCAGATATCCAATTCGAATATTATCCTTCTTGCAGTTTTACTTCTCACACTCAGCAAGAAAACAGTCAAAATTAAAAGAAGAAAATAAATTAGGCACACAACCGCGATTCCAAAGTCGTTGTATGTCGTTGTACTACTAAAATCATTAAAATTGAAAGTTTCTACGTTTTTAATTGAGATATTTTTTAGGCCTTTACTCTTGAGCTGCCAAGATGAGCGCTTCAAGAGTGATAACATTGTGTTTCGGCAGTGTGGCGCTGGCTGCAACATGGAATATCAACAAGGCACACGAAATGGGAAATTATGTTATAAATGAAATTTCTATGAACATTAAATATCTACTTATAATATAATGTAGGTAGGTATACCCAATTAAATTATCTGGGTACATGTAGATAATTCGATTACTTAATCTTCGTGGTTTGTTGTGTTGTCAATTTCTAATATTTTTTTTACAATCTTTTGGATCACTAATAGCTATATTTAATAAAAGCTTTAATTTAGTTTTAATTAATCAAATAAATCTAAGAGAAAGTGGATTTATTGTTGTAGGTATTTTTGTCAATTGCATACGGTATCTAACTTCAATTACAATTTTGTAGGTTTTATATAATTAATAGTAGTACAGTATAGTCTTTAAACAGTAGGTATAAATATTTGAATACTAATATTGTTAGGTACTAAGTATTAGGTATTTTAGTTATTATACATATAATGTCCGATATGCTGAGATTATGTGAGATGGTGTTTATTTTTCTTTATTAGGTATCATCGGTAAACATTAATTACTGGCATGTATCTAAATAGGCTGTTTTGATTGAACCATGTAAAAAAGCACTGCTTATCCCTTCTTATATAACTTTTTGTAAGCATAATCCAAGAAACTATATATTTATATTATTAGGCCTATAGAAATAAGTTTTTAGCGACCAATCAACATCTATTGCATTTTAGTGTCATGCACGTATTTTGTGGAATGGAGATAATGTTACTCGGCAGATACTTACTAGGACACTAGCAACTGCTAAGATCTAACATGAGTTCTCGCCAGATAATATAGCTTATTAGTTTCTTCCTACATAGTAGGATGTTACATAATATTATAATTCAGAAAATAACCGCCGCCGTGGGTTTAAGAAGATGGTCGCGGCTTTTGGGCCTACTCCTAAATAAATATGGATTTTGTATCTGCGGACAGTCAAAGTTTAGGAAAGATGAAATTAAAAAATAGTCTTTTTTATTAATTACTTGCACCATGTTTGTTGGCTCACACTAGGCTTATTCATTCAATTGCGTGTGTGTATCAAGTCTTATAGGACATGTAATCGTCTTTGTTGGCCTAAAATAATCCCTACTTTGTCTTTCTCATTTCTGACCTTCTCTATATAGTCACTCAGTGTGGCTTTTGTGCGATTCAATTCTATTTAATATTGATTAAACAATCACTTCATATTTTTACTTACTTATTATACATTTTTATCTTACTTTTATTTTCTACTCATAAAATCAATAATATGAGTAAATCAGGTCCACAATTATATTCTCGATTATATTATGTGATTATATGTCGGTATTGAGGAAAGGTACACTAGGTATATAAGCTAGGATATAGACAGCACATAATATGTCAACACACATAAATGAAACATTAATGGGGTGAGTAAAGTGTATTCATATAATCTCAGCAAACCAACGATTCTATCAATTCAGTTCTCTAAAGAAAAAGCAACACTTATATAGGTTTATTGTAGTAGATAATATATATAATGTCATGTAGTAATGGTATCACAACAACTATAAGTATTGTATGTAGTAAAGTTACAGTCAACATTAATATTCTGTGCATCGTTTGATACAGTGACAATATTTAATCTACAGAGTGCTACGTACCTCTCATTTTTAATATTTTTAATTTCATAACACTGACAACCCGTAAAAACATAATTCTGACATTGCAACGGATTGAGATTGAAACTCCCAAATCTTTTTTCAAACGAGACAGAAACATTTCAATCGATAATTACTTGATTAAGTAAACTTGACATTAAGTCCTTTGTTTTTACGGGTTCTAATAGAATGTATAGCTAACAATAATATAGAATAATTGATATAATATGTACTTTATTAAAATAACACAACACATTAATCACATCGTTAAACAACTAACAACTACTTGGGTAACATTTATCTACGTACGGTGATTAATCGTTAAATTCATATGTGAAACTATGGTTAACATAACTATGTAATAACTTCTACGTTGTAGGTACATCAAGATATATTAAGTGTCTATTTAATGTTGAAATTATCTCCTAGAGCCAAAAAACCTTTGAAGGTAATCTGAAGCATTACGACAACATGTAATTACATTAAACCATTTCCATTAAATATCAACCCCAGAAAGGAACATGTAGTTGTCAAGTAGTAGGTAGGTATAGAAAGCATAATTTTGATACGTCATAAACTTAATCTGAGGCAGCCTCGATTGCCTTGAATTTCTCATTTATTAAATTATGTAACAATAGCCTCAGAGTAAAGAGTGTTATGCTATCTCATCATAACTGCCTGCCTAAAGTGATTTACCCTCCACATCCAACCACTGTTTGGTGACGCAGCGGACAAGCAAAGTTGTACTTCGAACTGAAGTTCAGGTGTCGCGGAAAAAGTAACAGAAGAGAAGCTTGTAACACCCTGTATCTTCCTAATCCTACCGTCCGCCACTGAAGACTCGCACGTACGCGTCTCGTTGTCGATTTTTCGGCCACTGACGCGCTGAGTATGACGGGATTCAGTGGGGAAGTTTAGTAACGCTACACTCGTGTGTCGACCGCTCGCCGAGGGATCTCGTGCAGTGACTCATGTGGAGGCACACGTTAAGTAAGGATGATACCTATTATTGCTTGCCTCGAGTTGCTACACTTGCAGTCTGTTATTGCCCCTCCCGGCTAGTACCTAATTCCCTAGTTGTGTTTTTTAGATTGCCTTCAACCAGTCAACACGTTGCGCCACTCTAACGTTCATTTCTAACATACCTTCTATTCGCAGGTACTAGAACTTGCTTCTGTACTTATTAACTAGTAATAAGTAGTATTAGCTATGTACAGTACAATCTACATGCCCCGACCGTTCCTCTACGCGCCAACCAGTTATCCACCAGTTTATTGTTAATTTTGGATTCCCATTCTACATATAAATTCCTACAAATTATAAACAATACAAAAGTCACATTCAGATATACAAACATCAATAAACATTAGCTTATAAACCATCTAGATAAATCGATATTAAATTTTTCTAGACTTTAAACATTTAATAAATCTCAAATATTTTGGATAGATTTCATAGGGTAACATTTATCATCGTTTTGAAATAAATATAGTGTGAATACACACATAAAAACGTGTTTACCGAATAATTGTAGACAGGATAATAATTATAAATTAGTGCATTAATAAAGGCTCGCACTTGCGAGTAGGTATAGATCGCTACAGACTGATAGCAGAGAAACGGTCTAATGTAGACGATCGAAGTTCGATCGCTGGTCGGCCGGCATCGCAGGGGGTGGCGGCCGCCGGACGATTTAGGCCTTAAGCATTTGACTCCTTGAGATCGGTGAGCCGGGCCAGCTGCGCGGGCTCAAGCTCGTCGGGGATGGACGCGCGGCCGCCTCGGGGCGCGGCGGGGGGCGACTGCGGCGCGGTGGGCGGTCCTGACGCCACGGATGCGCCCCCGGACTCGCCCTCCGACGCCGTCGAGCTGGACTGCGGGTGCGGCGCCGAGTCAGCCGGCCCGTCATCCCCCGAGTCCCGGAGGCACACCGCCGTCTGTTCTGACAGCGAAGACTCATCGTCGTCATTCTCTTCGCGCTCAGGCTCAGGCAGCACCTCCGGCTCGGCTTCGGCCTCGGCTTCCGCTCCTGGTTCTGGTGGAGGGAATGGTTGCTCGGGCTCCTCCACCATGGGGGTGGCTGCGGTGATGACGATCTGAGCCACACCCAGCCCGCAGTCCTCGGCGGTCTGCTCAACCTGCACAGCTTGGACCGGCTCCGGGATGACCTTGTAAGCGAAATAACTCTCCTTAGATACATGATTATTACAACACGCTCAGAAGGGACGGATTACAGTTTCAGATTGACAAGAGAAAAGGCATTCCAAAAACGCTAACATGCATAGCGGCATGCTTTGATGGTGTGAGCTACCGAAAGTAGTTCAACTAGACAGTTCGTAAAAAGATCATAAAAATCGTCTTTGATTAGGTAGGTTATACCTACCTAATGACCTATCAAAGACGATTTTAAAAGTCTGGAAAAAAATGAAGCGTAAAATTAAAAAAATAGCAACAAGCTACAGTTCTCTATAACTAGGTATAATCCCCGACAAGCAACACGTAGAAACATATACATAAGGAAGAGCCATAGATTTGTATTATGGAGCCAAACCTCTTCCCAGCATTCCCCGACCACTTCGTCGACTGAAGCATGAAAAAGAAGTCACACTCAGTTAACACTAATATATAAATAACACAAATGGTAGATATTAAGTGAAAACCAGTAAAATATTATAATTTATGTATATATGTATAGTTATCCCTATATTGCAAAAGAATACAATAAAATACAACAAAAGCAAAAAATATATCAACATCTTGGTATTGCATTGAATTTTTCGTGCTAGTTATATACACAAATTAATAGTTCGAGTAAACAAATTAATATACAGAAAATTTTGAGATTTTAATGTTAAATTGATAAACAATAACATAAAGCCCGGCTTAATTTGTTACATTTATAATTAAAATTATTTGTATATAAGGATATTTATATATTTCCTTACTAACTATAATATACATGTCGGTTGAATATGGCTAGTATTTAACTGCAAATCAAATAAATTCGTTTTTAACAATTCCCAATCCTAAGCAAAAATATTTATTGCACAGCAAAAATACTTATTGCACAGCAAAAATATTTATTGGACAGCAAAAATACTTATTTGCACAGCAAAATAGTCACCTCAAAATATTGTTATATACACTCAAAACTTTCAGATTTGGTTCGGCACTCGCCGGCCGCTGCCGCGGCACCGCTCGCTTCGCTCGCCCGGCGCCGGCGCTTGCGTTGTGTGGTCACAGTTCTAGCCTAACCTAACCGATATCTGTATTTTGCTGCTCAATCAGTAATTTTGCTGCTCAATCAGTAATTTTGTAGCTCAAACAGTATTTTTGATGCGTAGTTTATTATATTCCGTTGAATAACATCGTGATATGTCTTCGATAGATGTCGCTGCTGTTCCTACCTATAAGACGTAAAAATGAGCAAGAGAAAGTCGACATCACACGCAGTAACTAGTGTCTGTAGTTTAGTTAATAAAAAATTTAATAGATTCATTAAAAATGAATGTAAGTAGGTAAGTAAGATTTGTATTATAGTCTATTGTATCTTCATACAGTCATATTTTTTATTATAGTGTAGATTTTGCTTGTCTTTACGAGTTGCAAGGATAAAACCATTTGCTAGAAATGCTTCCGTAAATAAGTCTTATGTAAAATTATCATTGACTGTATCTATGACTGACATCTTTGATGGCGTTGCAGTTAGAGATTGCAATACTTTACGGATCAGTAAAATCTACCTATTGTTTGTGAGAAAAAGCTAGGATGTAAGTAGGTGTAAATTGGGGTTTCTGGATCAGAGGAGATCCAGAAACACCCAATTTACCCATCATTCATATTATTCAAAGAATGAACAAATAGCTGTTTATTATTCATAATATAAATATGGTTTTTAAAAGATTTTGTTTTTTTTTTCTTCTTCATTTTTTTGTTTTCTATTTCTTGCTGTCTACTCTCTTCACATAGGAACTCGCAATTCTCCCCCACTCGAACGTAGGCCATCTATCAATCACTCAATCATCAGTTTTATCGGTCCGAACGGTTGTTGTGTGTATAATAAACTGTATATTAACCTGATTGCATCGATTCAGATGCTCGATAATGCTTTGATTATTTTATTGTTAGGATTGTCATCTTCTGGCAGAAACTCAAAGCGTATAATGACATCTGAATCAGGTATCACTATTTCATGTATTAGGTTCGTTTCATTGTCATTCATAATATTATGGTAAAATAAACCTTCTTGCATTGTATCGTTGACCTGATATTTTGATGAATTTGCTTTTGATTTTTTATGAGCATGCTTCATATTATTACCAACATATATAGTTTCACCTTTTGCATTCTTCATAATAAGTTTACAAAAACCTTTGGAAGTACATTTCACAGAATCTTGCATTGTGACTTTTTTTTTCAATTATTTTCTCAATTATTTTCTTTTTTTTTAATTGTTTATTTTCGTTTATGACCGATTCAACCGTTCAACTACAATTGTAGGAATCGAATGTTAAAAATATATGTAATAAAATTATTATAAACAGTTTTATAATAGAGATTCAAAGATTCCTTCATCAGACAATCTATCTCTCATCCTTTACTTTAAAATCATTTTACTTAAACTTTTCGGTAACATAAAATATGGATGGGGAATTTAAATAGTCTAATAATTTAACAAGAAAATATTTATTTAAAAATTTTATTATCAAAGCACCATTTATTTAAACACAATACATTTTTCAAAGCACATACAGAGTCATGATAAATACAGTTATACAAATTATTAGAACCTTTATATTGATCATACAAGCTTAAGAAATTAGGGCAACCCCTGTCTTCTAAATTACATATATTCTTATTTTTATTTTCTAAAATAGTTTTAAGCCACAACACTTTTTCTAAACCTTTAGTATAGATAAATTTATCTCTTAAAATATCTGCAATTAAATTTTGATGGCTTGAATAAGGCACAAATCCTTCCCCCCAGCATATCTTTCTATTACGTTCAATCCAACAGACTTGCCGCCTTTCTAGTTTTGTCAAATTGTAAAACGGAAACGGAGGCTTAATTAAAAATACTTGAACTTTTTTATCACATATCACAGCAATTTCTTTTAAGATAAATTCATTTGTTTCTGTTTTAAAACCTTGAACGTCTACAATAGCATTCATGATAACCTACGCACAATGTTGCTGAGAGGTTTGTATTCAACAAGCCGATCGTTTATAATCAAACAGTAAGCAGTTGTCTTATCTGGTATTGATGCAGAACATTCAATTTCTAACCGCACGTCTACTGGACCTGATTTTAGACTATCGTTTTGCCTTGAACAGTCTAAGATAAAGAGGGGGGCTTTTTCTTTGAAGTCCCTTAAATCTAACAACGGGTCTATCGGACAGTTGTAATAAGACTGACGAAATTTCACATACATTTCATATAATATACTATATTTGTTCTCGAGAAACTTTAAACTCATAGGTTCATATGGATAATATTGTGAATTTAAAAAAAGAGTAACGTTTGTCACTTCACAATGATCGAATATTGAACTGTCTTTAGTTTTATTGTTTTTTCTATTAGTTTGTAAACCAAAAATGACATATCTAGGTTTTTCTAATTGTGAAGCAGTCTTAACTGACCAAGAATGCTTTGTGGTTTTAGGGAGTAATGGATACTCATATAAATCCCAATTCCTAAAAGCCATTTGAATAGGTTTATCCCTTTCTAAATGTTTTAAAAGTGTCAGTCGTTCTCGATCTGAAACTTTTATGTGGGGAACCCTCCATTGAACTCTTTGTATATCTATTTCAAAACGAGTAATATCATCAGTAAGAATAACACTGTTTAGGTTAGAGTTACTTCTATTCATTATAAGTTCATGTTTACAATTTATCACAATTCTGTTATAATCCTCTGCAAACCCTAATAACTTATTTAATGGTATCACAGCACTAAAATGCCCATCACTTTGGAACCCCTCTAAGTTCCAACCCCATATAGCGGCAACTCTATTTTCTGCTTCATTTAATGATATGTATGATTTTATTGTTGATGTTATTCCAGAATTTTTTATACGGTCGATTTCAATACCATTCATTTCATATCTGATGTCTTGAAACAGATACATAACAGGGTTATTAGTGAACGTAACAGTTTTCTTGATCGGATTCCCATCTTTACCGAAGAGCTTTGCTTGGCCTTCGATGTAAATTGAACTGGCTGATGGTAGCACGTATATGTCTTGTTGGTGTATGGGGATTCTGATTTCATCATTTTCTCTAAAGCTGTTATTGTAGGGATTGTATGTATGGACTTCATAACTTTCAATCGAAGTGTCGAAGTGCGGTAATTCAGTAATCTGTAGTATATTCATACTTTAAACCCTAGGGCTATAAGAAAATCTTTATTTGCTTTAGTCAATTTCTCAACTTTTTTCTTAGGTCTTTGCACTTTGGCAATCGTAGAAGAACTGAGACGTTTTGTTTTCACTGGGATGTTTTTATAGTATACTATCATTTTGTTATTCTTAAATGAAGACGTAGTTGAATATATTCTTCCCCAAAGTTAATACAGTGGCCAAATTGATCAACAATCCTAACAGATATAGATGAAATTATATTTTTGTTTATTGGATAGTAAATAACGTTTTGCGGTTTTTCCATGCACTGATGACCTGGAGTAGTATCAGATACAAATTCATGAATGAAATGAGTTGGTAATCCGTTGCAGTAGGAACCGTAAACAAGATCACATTCAATTCTGATCACAGATAGACTGCTGTTATCAATGGGAATATTTGGTGTTGAATTTAATACTGAAAAGTATAGCAAACCGCACTCGTATTGATCAGATAAATGTAGTGGTGGTTGAAAGTATGTAACCAGTTCCGATTTATTTCCAGAGATGGTAACCGTAGTAGACATGCTCGTATACTGAACTCTTTTGCAAGATTCTGTTTATTTTATTCGTTCATTATACCAAAAATTCTTCAAAAATTTTAAACAAAGATGTCCACAATTAAAAGGATGATCACGCTGAATATTATCACAATTATAGTGAACTTCGGAACCCACGTATTTTATAAATTCCTTTGGAGGTTTAAGATTTCCATAACTGTCAAAATACTCA
The DNA here is from genome assembly GCA_964056405.1 of Acronicta alni. Lineage (NCBI taxonomy): Eukaryota > Metazoa > Arthropoda > Insecta > Lepidoptera > Noctuidae > Acronicta > Acronicta alni. The sequence continues at coordinate 20,270,728 of OZ043913.1, forward strand.
ATATAATCATTGTATTTTACATAGGCTACCCAATGAGAACCATGATTTTTAGAGCTATCTAAATTAATAACTCCACATTCTTTTTTAAAAGGGTGTTTAGGGAGCTCATCTCTCATAAAGACACCTCTAAAATAGGGAATATTATTCCCATACTTCAAAATGTCCAAATTACTCAAGGCTCGTTTAGGTAGCCGATATTTTAGTTTTTTTCTCTCGATACGAAAATTCCGAGCCCATCTTTATGCGGTTTAAGGTGTAGTCCTTTGCCGATGCAGAGAGCCTCCATCTTCTCATTGTGCCTCTTCGATTCAGCATACAACTTTTTTGCCATCTTGAATTCATTTATGGTTTTAGCAATACCAGCTGCACCACCTGCTAGAGCGCCTGCCGCAGATAATCCCGCAAAAATAGGAATCAGAGGTAATACTCCACCAGATTTTGGTATAGGAATAACACGAGGAAGTTTAATGGACGAATCATTAGCTAATTCTCTGGTAGCGGCCATAGCTAATTCTATCGCCACCTTTTTGCATTTTGGTTTTAATTTTTTTATATGTCTTTTTGTTTTGCTAATAACATTTTTAAATTTATTTTTCAAACCTTTTCCAGATGTAATTTTTGGACAACACTTTTTGTTACCTTTTTTTAGACCAGAACCAGTTTTAATTTTTGTTAATATAGATTTGCTTACTAAACGTGCCGCAAGTTTTTCCCCTACACTCGCATCCAGGGCAACTGCTCGCTTTTTCGCCATATTTAACAAAACTAAATCTGCCTTGTGGCGATCCTTTAAGTTTGAAGAATTATGATAGGCAATGTCGTGTTCTTTGCAATATTCGTCTAATTTATTAATGCCTTTATCTCCACGTGAAAGCCTTTTTATTAATTTAGTGCCAGGTCCACAATAATTGTATCCTGGTAAATGTAATTCAAATGGTAAATTATTTATAAGCCAATTGAGAAGACTACTCTCTCCAAAACACATCATAAGACTGATGCATCATGGGATGAACACTTAATAAATATTCGACTTGTCAATCCAACTGTTTTCAGAAGAAGACAAGCCTAACCATTTTACTAAAACCCTATTTCCTTTTCTTCTAAGAACTTTCTCGACTAGATATAAATTGGGATATTTTGTCTTTTGCAGCTCTTGTACATAAAATGCACCTAAAATGGGCTGACCTCTGATTGTATCTTCAATTAAGTAGGTGATAGGAGTTGTATATTGTATTTTTCGAATTTTAAATATTTCTGTCGACCAGTTGGGGGTATATCCTTTTTCAAATGTTCCTTTGTACTTACTGATACGCACATAATCACCAACTTTAAATTTATTTTTTATACTATTGGTTTTTATCAACCTGAAATATCTCCCTAATATGCGTTCTTTATTAATATTATCCACGTTTGCGGGGATTTCATCAATAGTCCGATGATAGGTGTGATTGTATTCGTAAATAACATTATTAAGGGTGTTAACTATCCAGTTATAGTCACCTTTTAAACTAAACTCCTTATACAGTTTAGATTTCAATGTTCTGATAAATCGCTCAACTATAGATGCCTTTTTTGCTGAGAAAGTTGAATAATGGTTTATATTATAAGAATTCATAAGTTTTTGAAATTTATTATTATAAAATTCTGTTCCATTATCCGTTTGCAGATTTTTAGGAATACGCCCTTTATCCAACAAAGTTTTGAAAGAGTTACACACGTCTTCTTTGGATTTACTTTTTATAGGAAAGGTCCAAGCATATTTCGAAAATGTATCAATAACGGCTAGAATATATCTGTAATTTTTATTTTCTTTTGAAATTGATTGCATATCAATTAAGTCTGCTTGCCACAGGTCATCTATATCTTTCATTATAACATGTCTTCGTGGATAGTTCACCCTCACATTTTTATGAATTTCGTTAATCACGTCAGCTTTGCTCATGTTTACAATTCGGTATATTTGTCTTGAATTCAACTATAATACTGAATAAAAAGGATATTATTGTGACTATTTATTTATTATTTAATTATATCAGCTTCTTTTAATTCTTCGATTATAGATAAAATTTCATTATCATGGTTTGTATTACCGGCATCTCTGGAAGCAATTAATAGCTTCAATCTGTCAACCAGTTCGTTAGGATTATCCCAATATACCAAGTCAGTGTTATTTTTGTACATTTTCAGGGTTGGTAAGCTTCCTCCTTTAGTGATAACATTATTGTAGGATTCGGAAAACAGTGGTTTGATTATTTCACGATATTTTATACCTTTATCGCCTCTAATTTGCCCATTAGGATTAAAATCTCTCTTATGTGCATTTGTATAATATAACATATCCTTATAGACAAGTTTATCTTTGCTCGATATTAGTTTTAAATCAGGTTTTCTTCGAAGTAAAAGTTCTTTTAAACCAGGAGTTAAAATGTAGTTTTTGTCACCAACTTTAATAAAAATGGCATTATCGTCATTCAAACTATCCATTTTAGAAAATGAAACTATTGAATTACCCATTAGTAAATTTTTGTTTTCACTTCTTATTCCAAATGGTATATTTACACCATCATAAATATCATGGATATCACAACCCTCTAATGATATTTCTAAATCTTCCAGTAATTCCGTTGCGGGAGACTTTTTATCGAACTGTGCCGATTTCAGCTTCGGATCATAGCAGTCTTCAAACTTTGTAGATGAGCTAGTATTAATGTCATCCAATTCGATGTCGTCACAATTAGAGTGTGTTTTTTCTAAATTTTGTATTTTTTCTATGGTTTTATTCGAATCAACTAGAGTTTTAAGGGGATCTGTGACAGGTTTTAACATTTTATCGAGTGATAAATTCATTGAGTGTTCCTGGTTTTTCATCTGTTTTATTTTATTCTTTATGGAGTCTACAGACTTCATTAATTCTATTTTAATATTTTTCTCCATACCTATTTAATATTATAACAACCACTTTCAGCTAAAGAATAAATAATACTGACTTTTTTCTGTGTGTAACACACTTATATTTATATAACATCAGTCAAATTTAAAAAATATATCAAAGTTCTGCCTATACCGTCCATTATTTAATGATGATTCTTTGTTAATAAGTAAAAAATTGTAAGGCTTACTCCAAACAGTTTGACAAATGTTTTTGAACTGTTTCCATTGTAGATCAGAACTAACATGCTCTTCGTAAATATGTTTTAAATTCACATCATCTTGTTTAAATATTATAATTAAATTAACATTGTCACGTAGTAATTGTTTCGGAATTTTAGAATAGGTTTGAGATAAATAGAAACAGTCGATTCGTTTATGTCGACCCATACAGAAATAATTGCGTATATTCACTTGATTTTCACATGCAACATCATCAAATATAAATACAGAATTTGTTAAAGCTTCACTTGGAGAAATGACATCTTTATGATCATTGAACTCATAGAAATTAACCTGTGGTACTCTTTTCAATACTTCAGTCAAGAAACGGTATTTAGGTTGAAAAGAAGTCTTAGAGTAAAGATATAGATTTCTAAATTTGAGCCCATTTTCATGCAGCAGTAAACTAATCATAACATTTGTTTTACCACAGTTCGATGGACCGCATATTATACAGCGAATGTTATTCGGCAATAAAGTGCTATGTCTGATGTGGTGAACAGAGTCACTTAATTTTATATTATTAACACTTAGGGATATGGGTTGCTTGATCAACTTCATTTTGTCGATTAATTCAAATGTTATTTAACATTCATATATATACCTACATACATGCACTCACGCCTTTTTCCACAGGGGATGTAGGTTAACCATATACCTACCTGCATATGCAACTTATTAGCGTATGCGACTGACCTTCTTAATAAATATGTACCATCTTTTTAACCAGATTTTATGCAAATAAATTAAGTTTGAAATTTAAAAATAAAATCTATTTAAGAATGTCTTGAGTGCAAAAACAAACTATACTCATCTTATAGATTAAATAGGGCACCTAAAAAGAAAATTTATTGAATACGATAGTGACATAGAAATAAGTGCTTGTCACTATTTTTTATTATAATGAATAACAATAATGAAAATCAGGTTTAAAAGATAAATATATTTTATTTAAATATAATCGTGTTATATGCCTAAAATTAATAAAAAACAAAATGATCTTATTAGTCTAAACAGGGTTTTAGGAACATTTTACAAATAAAAATAGTGTTTACATCGATTTAATGAAATAAAGACATACAGATATTACATTAACAAATTAGATATATATTTTATATCTAAAGCTTTTACATGACACCGTCACAATGACCCCAAGGTAGCGTATTTATTTGATTCGACTGAACTTGTATTTTGTCATCAACTCTTTTCAAAATTACTTTATTAACTGCTTGTGAATACAATATATGTTTAATGGATTTAATCATATTCATTTTACGCTTTAATTCAACATTGTTAAATAATGCTTCCTTATAGTTGGATGTATCCAAACTTTTAGTAATTGGCTTTGACACTCCTTTTGCTTTTTTAATTTGTATATTCAGCGTTTTAATAGAGTAAAGTTTTGCTCTTAATCCAATAAATTCCATGATTATATCACCTCCCAATTCGTCCTTAAATAAGCCAGGTACTTTTTCGTTAACTTTTGGTATGCCGTAAGGATTATTAACGTCAAAATTGCTAGTGTCAAATTCATGCATATTATCTTGCATATCTTTGTAAAAATCAGGTGTCTGTATTAAGTACAGTAAGCTATCAGTATCGGTATAACATAGTTTGGCATTATCACCATACTTATGTCTTATAAAATTGTAATGGAAATTATATAAATGTTGTTTTGAGTATTCAAGCACAGCAAATCCAATATATATCGGTCTATCTAAAATAAGCTTTTCATGACTCAGTTGCACTGCGATAAAATTCTCGTTAAAAATAGAAATACTTTTTAGATTTGGTTTCGTAATCAATTTCTCTGCTCCCAGTGACTTATTAGTTTTATTCGAGCTGTCATTCCATCTAGTAACTAATTTAACATCAACCTGTTTACGTTTATTTTCGATTGTCTTGCCGAATATTGAATTATTCAATAGCTTGAAGAAATCTTTTTGAAATGGTGTTGATGCTGCTTGCCGTAATTTAGTATTTAAGTCTATATATTTTTTTAAAAAGTTGTCTTGTCGAAATTGAAGTATTCTATGAATTTTTTTTAATACTAGGCCATTTCTAAGACATTCCTTCAAATGAACGTAGTGTATTATGTAATTATATTTATCATACAAATTAGCAATTAATTTAGGTGTCTTTCCTCCAATAGGTATAAATTTTTCAGGAGCGAATGGCAAGTCACTATGTAAATTATGTAAATGATCTGGATACATCATATCAACTTCTAAAATATAACCGTTGTCAGCATCGTCAGGAATATCGAACAAATTAAAATTCTCAATACTCTTCTGTTTCATAAATTTAAAATGTGATATGGGTAACTTCTTTGTCATAGCATAACCGTAAAGATTGTTACAGTCAAGATATATTAAATATGTTGAAGGTTTGGAATCATCAAATTGAGGTAAGTAAATGTTATTGGCTTCAGCATATCGATGAGTGCACTGTGCCAGCCCTCCACGGATTCCTTTTTCTAACATTTGATAAATTTCTAAATCATTAATCAGCTCTAGTTCAACGCCTGTGTAAAAAAGCATAGCATCCCAACTCAAACTAGGTGAAGTAACATAATATGCAGGATCAAGATTATAATTCTTTAAACATAAGTTTCTAAAATTTTCGAATACATCACAGAGCAAAAGTACATCACTTTTTAAATATAGGTCAGTGTACTCGCCAATAGAACCAATATTAAAATATTTCCAAACAGTTTGTACGTGTTTATATTCATGATCTGTTATATCTTTCATTAACAAGCTGTTATAAAAACAATCTTTTGATGGTAGTTCGGTTTCATTATATTTATGCCATGAATTAATATATTCATACGGATAAATACCTTTTCTTCTTATTAAATCGAATTGGTCCTTGTCAGAATAATGGGAGGACAAATGCACGAAATCATCGTCGGATAAACTTTTAGTCAATGTATCAATACTTGAACTAAGAAACTGAAAAGAATCTATAAATTTAATTTGTACAGGCATTCTATTGTTATCTGATTTTATAATTTTCGTTATGGATAAATACTTTTCTTTTGTTTTGGGAATAACTTTTATTTCACCTTCGTATTTAGACAATTCCGTGATAAATATGTGGGCATCGTAACCAGATAAATTATGAAATATAACAGGTATGAATGGACATACTTTAAATGAAATATTACATTGCGAATGAGCTGCACCTCTATATTCAGATGTAATATGATCATGGTCACGGACTTTATCGTCAAATAACAACTGCTTGCATATGTGACATATAGTTGCACTACAATAATCGTTAATTTGTTCTTTAGTCATTGGTTTCATGGGTCTTTTTGTTATTAAAATCTTATGAATTAACTGTGCGTCCTTCATAATTTTTTTGATAAATACTTGTACACAATCTATTCCTCTGTATGAAACAAATTTATTCAAGCTCCTGTCATGGGAACAACATATATAATATGCAAAACAAGATGGTTGGTGACATTTATTTCTTACAGTACTTTTATCGGGATTTGGTTCTTTAAAATCAGATAATAAACATTCGAAATCAGCATATATAACAAAGTTAATTTTTTGCTGTCTCTCATAATGTTTGAATTTTAAAAAACTGTCTCTTTCTGGTAATATCGTTATAATCTTAGAACAATTGTGTGAAGCGTATTTTGTTTCACTAGTATAAAACTGTAGACATGTTTCACATAAATACATTGTACCTTTATGATGTGATACCTGTCTTCTGACTAGACGCTTAAGGTCTTTAATTAAACAGTAATGGGCGCTGCAGTTCTGTTCTAAATACAACAAGTTAACGTGTTTAATTCTCTTGTTATTGGTAACATATAAAGGACCAGTAACAGTATGATGCTTGTCTAATCCGTAAATATTTACACTTATTTCGGAATTATTTTTTTCAAACAACTGAATATCTTTATGTGATGGTGGAAATGACATACCCTGTGTATTAAATATCGAATTCACATTTGGGTACGAGCTAGGTCTACAGGCGTTATTTTTAGCCGGAAATAACGCTGCAGCTATGCTCCACAAAAAACAGCAATTATCACTATTTTGTATGTTCAAACAGCTTTTTGTATTCTTAATTTTAGGTGGCAAATCGATATAAGATCCACCTCGCATGGGTGAATACTTATTAATATTAATTTCTAAATGACTTACAGACATAAATGCCCATCCAGATTTGCAGTGCTCAAATTCAGTTAATTTCGTTTTATAAATCTCTTTTATATTTGAATATAACTCATCACAATCAGTATTTTTGTATATGGTTTTATATTTTGTATTAAATGACTTCAGTTGCTGCTCACCTGATACGGGTAGCACAAAATAAGCAAACAACTCGAAGTTCACTTTGATACAGTCATGTTTCAATAAAGTCAATTCAATAATTTTAAAAACATCGTCTCGCTTTCCATCTAAAAACGCCTCCGCTAGAAGGTACTCGTCTTCTTGAGATGGATTTAAGCGATAAGTCATTATTCTATTTTTAAACGCTGTGGCTATAATATCAACATTCAAAAATGACGATTTAATTAAACAGTTTGATTTATGAATATTAGTTCTCTTATGATATCTGTATTCATGTACTGGGATCTCAATTTTGCATTTATCACAATAAATAATATTAGCCCTTGATGATGAATTATCAGGTGGTTGAACTGAAAAGAAAAAATACAGTAACTTGGAATATTTAATGAAAAAATTGAAAAAGATATAATAGTGATTAAACAATATTGATTATGTGTTAATTATAATGTTTGTAAATAATGATTAACTATAATATAATAGAGCATAACATAGGTATTTATTTTAAGTAAGTACAAATAAGTAACACTACATTTGGGTATACATGTACTTTTAGGTATAATATAAGTTCGTAGGGCAAATAGTTGATTATTATTGATACGAATTAATAAAAGTGCATGGACAGTCTTGAAACTCTTTTCTAACACTCTTAACATATTCAGTTAACTGTTTCCAAGACTCAGATTCCTTTTCACACTTATTTTTAATTGTTATGACTGAGTGGCGCCACCTATTTACCGGTGGCACTCGTTCAATGTCATCACAGTTATATATCTTTAATTCTGCGTAATAACTGCCTGATTTTTTTTCATCTATTTGCCTCGAAAAACCGTTCGCCAATCTACGTGTAATATAAGAGTAGATTGGTTGAAAGCTTTTACCCGTTGTTGCCGGCAAGTTATCGTCATCAGAATCGCTTCCGAATAAATCGCGGGCTGTCGGTCTAGTGGTTTGCTTCGTCTTCTTGCTGTATGATGGCTGGCTGGTGGACTCATGCGACGACTTGCGCTTCTTTTTCTCCGGCTTTGCCTTTACCGCTACGGTTTCCGGTACCGACTCATCATCAGACGGGAAAAGCTGCTCTGCATTACACTTAGACCTAATAGAAAAATAGAAAGTTTATTAACTATAAATAATAGTGACAATTTACCAATCTTCTTATCGATTAACTAGTAGCTAGCGTTCTATTAAAGTTTAAACCCTGTATGTAAGTGTGTAATGGCTTTAAACATGATTGAGAATATCTGTAAGAGTATGCAGATTTCCTCTTATTATTTTCCTTCCATTAATAGAACAAATTATCAACAGATAAATGATTATCGTTTTATTGAATTCTTAATCATTTATTTAATTCAAGTTCATTATTCAATTATTCATCGTTTGATTAAAATTAAATGATGAATGATTGAATAATGATAAATCATTGAATATAAGAATAGTTACATAACATTATATGATAATATATCTTCACTACATTATATCTACTCATTACGTATTTCCTAATGTGAAATACTAGCAACACTGTACGATCTGGGTATCGAACCCAGGGCCTCATGATCAATAGTAGAGATTGCGAGCACTCGACAAAAGAGAATATATTAGAATACTTGAATAGGTAATACGAATACACAGACAATAAAACAACGTCACTTACATTTTTTAAATAGCGCAGCGAAGAACTGTAATGGAAATAAGGTGTAGGTACTTGTAATGGAAATAAACTTGGTACTGATTAACTCGTACACGATGATGACACTAGCTCTTGAAGAAGTGTTATGTGGTTCAACTTCAGCAGCAGGACCCTTAAATAGCGCTAAATCTACGTCATATTATCCCAAATATGGATAGAGGCACGTGTTGTGAAAATGCAGTGTCAGCTATCCGCATCCAGACGATTTGTGTTATGATTAATTTTACCCGACTGCGTGAAGCAAAAGACGGTGATTTGCTTATCAACTGTTATTTTTATAGAGGGTTTTTATCAAGTCAAGTCAAGATCTGTTATGTTCCATAATATTGTTTAAAGCAAAGTTGAAGCTAGTTTTCGAACTATTATATAAAATATGTTTAATCCGTGTAAATCTTGATAGAAGTATAGATATATCTATGAACCGTAATATTATGTACAAATAAGAATAAAAAGCTTTACTTACCATTCTGTTTGTGACGTACCAATTAAATAAGCTTGAATATTACAATAATAGCAGACGAAACCGAACGTAACAATAGTATGTCAATATTGCTAAGTATATTGTTTTGATCTTCTCCTTATAAATAACCACATACATTGCAAAAATTATTATGATTGACATACTAGCTATATACAATGACTTTGCCTGTCGATTTTTCTCAACTGCATGTATGAAAAAAATACAATGAACAAACACATTGTGGTATTTATTTTATTTATGATATTTTTAGTAAACAATAAGTTAATCGACACGTGTCGAGATGTCGGGGGTTTCAATTTCATCGTCCGATTTTGTATAGGATATAATATATCTATAAAAACGTGCGATTTTGAACTCTATAGATTAAAATTATGTGGATATATAAATAAAAAAATAAAATAATCTCTATTCAAGTTCTACAGCTGGCTGAGGGCAACTGTCTTTATTGTGTAATATCGGTAAGTTTTAATATTATTCCTCAGTATTTTTTACAATTAAAAATAAAATATTACCAATACTATTATCAGGCAGTAGAATCGTTATTTAATATAGGTACCTAGGGGTCATACTTACATAAGTATTTATTTCTACATAACACTTTGTTTCAACCATAATTATAAATGTTATGAGAATTGAGATAGAATAACTAAATAATTTAAAGTATCTTAGCGGCTTAGCGGTCATAGCGTCTGGTGTATCTAACCAGAAGACGCAGGTTCGAATCCTGCCCGCCAACCGATTTTTTCCTTCATTAAAATAATTGATTGACCGGCGAAATGTGGGTGTACATTAGTACACCTCTGCCTAACCCTTCGGGGAATACAGGCGTGATGGTATGTTAAAATAATTGATAATCTTAGCATGGAAAATGCTTAAAAAATACAAAAGATAATTTAAAGTAAATAAAATATTAATACATTTTTTGCATTTTTCTAGGTTCTTAACAAAAGTCTAGACATAGAATTAAGTATGTCACGCTCACCATCCTACAGTCCTGTTTTAGATCAAATTGACCAACGATGTAACGTAAGTACCTCAGTAACCATCGATTGTAACAATTGAATTCATATTTGATGCTGTTTAATAACACAAAATCATACATAATATTTATATTTCAGAATTTGATAGAGGGCTCAGATCCAGTTCTTAATCCATTTTACTATGCTCAAGACCGAGAGGGCTGGTACGCTGAAGTAGCGGCGAATGCATGTGAAGAGAGTAGACAGCAAGAAATAGAAAATAAAAAAATGAAGAAGAAAAAAAATAAATCAAAATCTTTTAAAAATAAATCCTATATAATGCGTAAAGAGCCCGGGCATGTTCACCGAATAATAAAAATAATTGTCCATGATGTGGATGGTCGTAGTATGGAAGAAGTAGATAGTGACCCTGATAGTGCAAGCGTGAATATACAATATTTAGTGCGAAGTGATGTTGATGAAATCATGAGTGAAACTGAGTATTTAGTTACTAAAATTGTTAAAAAATTAAGTTCAGCTTCATGTATTTGATATTTATAATATAATCATCCTAAATAAATAAATCAATATTAGGTACTTTGCTTTTTATTTCTCCGTCATTATAATTTAAGTAAATAGCCACTGCGCTACATATAAGGCGGTGTGATGGACAATAGCGACGCCCATTCCATTTTCGCTGTCGTGTGGAACAGATCCCGACTGTTGCTCGACATTTCATGCGCGTGTCATTGAATTGTTGAAGAAATATAATAATTTAACGATGAAAAATTTGAATACACATGAATGTTGAAAGTTAATGATGAAGGAATAGACTTAAAGTTGACTACTCCATCATTCTTTTGATTAACTGTTATTGAATTAGTATTGAATAGATGTAATTATTTAACGATGAAAAGTAGAATGCACATACATATCATACTTATAACATACATGAATGTCGAATTAAGATAAATGTAAGCATTTAAATTGAATATCTAAATTTCTCATGATATCTATAATATGTTAATAATAATATAGACATAAAGTTAACTAGTACAAAAAACTTCAAGCTGATTCTGATCACAGAAAATATTTCCATATTTATATTATGAATAATAAACAGCTATTTGTTCATTCTTTGAATAATATGAATGATGGGTAAATTGGGTGTTTCTGGATCTCCTCTGATCCAGAAACCCCAATTTACACCTACTGATGTATTACCACCTGTATTTAAATTTGATAATACTATTATATTAGCAACGTCAATATTAGTATTCTTTAATGTATTTTAATATCAGGGTAGGATAAAAGCTGTCTGCATTTGTTTTCATAGAAATATGTCATGCCCCTGAATAGCTTTATTTCAATTTTTCAACTTTAACCCTTTTATTTAAAGATTCTAATTAGCTATGAGGCAGCTCAAGTAGATGCTTTCTCTTCTTCCTTCTCATCATTTAATTAATAGAGATTAATTAATTGTTTTGGATCGTTAACCCCTAAACCACCCGCACGATACCGTGAACGTACCGAAAAAAATGTGATATCGCAATCACTAACTGCAATCCATAACTTAGTTACAACCCTGGTCATTGCATTTTGTACTTACCGACAATAGTCACTGATGGGGCGGCAAACTGAGTGCCGTATTGCTGCTGCTGGTTCCTGCTAAGCTCAAGATTAAAGCTGAAGTCAGGTTGGCTATCCATGGAGTCGCCAAGCGCTGGCGGTGGCGGCGGCGGGGGTGCGTTCGGTGGGGCTGGACCTTCAGTGTTGTTGCTCTCATTCGCCACCTCTGGCAGCGTCCATGGTAACACACAGTTCAGCCACGCAACGGGATGAGTGCAAATTTTCACATGCAGTACCATTATTAGTGACTAGCCCCTTACGGGTGAAAGGTATATACAAATTGCAATAGTCATTATACATGTGCGAGTGCGATTCACAATAATTGTCGACAAGCGCATCATTATTTTAATAGCACAATGATCGGAAGTAATTTAGTTCAACCAGCTGCGTGTTTCTGTCTGTAAACGATTCTAGGTATTTCACGGTTTGTCAACATGGGGGTCGTAACCCTTAGGTGGGTCACGTTCAGTACTGTAAAGGGGTCGCGATGTGAACAATAAATAAGACCTGTATACGAAATTATCCATTTAACTATTTAATTGTTATCGAGTTTAAAAATTAAAAAGCACTAAATCATATTTTACATAAATTTTTGGCTATTTATTACTATTTAGTGGGTTGCGATAAAAGGTTGAGAAACGATGTTCTATACCAAAGCTTATTTTAATGTGCTTTCCAACATCTTTGATAAGTAATCAATTGTTTGTTCATTTTAGCTCAATTGTGGTAAAATGTGAAATTTATTAACAATAATACTCGTATAATATAAGTAGTTCGCCAACCCGCATGCAGTGACAGTTATGGGCAACTACCTCCATATGAATGCCCCTAGTTCCCGGCCGCATTATTATTCCTGATCAAGTTAATGGCAGGGCAGGAGGTGCGAAGAATCCCCGGGTCACGGTAGGCTACCACCCACAGCTGACTTTGACAACGTACTACGGACGAACACTCAGGCTTGACGATCACTCGAAACGGAATTGGGGAAGAAGAGTTGGCACATTCTAGGGTTGTGTTAAGTGAACTATAACATTGGAATCGAGAGAGTCTAATCGAGAGGTTAGACAGGTATATGCACCGACTACGATGCACTCGGATGATGCAGTGGAAGAGATGTACGAAGATATCTCTTCGGCACTTCATAAAATCACGAAGACGCACTTCAACGTAGTCGTTGGGGACTTTAACGCCAAAGTGGGAGTACAGAATAGCGGCGAATGGAGAGTTGGTCCAGACTTTTGCGGCAGCAGGAACCACAGAGGGCAAATGCTTGTCAACTTCTTAGAGAACTTATTATTATATATTTATAATGAATTTTTTAATAAACAGCCTCAAAGAATTTGGACGTAGCAAAGTCCCGATACTGTGACAAAAAACGAGAAAGACTTCATTATGACGAGCAGAAAGCAAATATTCAGAGACGTTTCTGTGGTCAACCGGTTTACGACCAGAAGTAACCACCGACTACTACGAGGCACTCTTAATATCAACAACAAGCTTGAAAGATCCTGTTTGATGAAATCTATACTCCGACCTAACCTGCTCCAAAGCGCCGCGGAATCAGAACAATTCGAAATTCATCTGGAAAATCAATTCGCTGCTCTGGAAAAAACGATGGATGTTGACGAGACCCTGAAACAAATTGTGGGAATTCTTCGGGAGGAAAGGTCAAGGTTTTTTCAGCTGCACCGTACAGGTCCAAATATTCGGTAGAGACTCTCCGACTTATGGAAGAGAGACGAAAGTATATCTAGGCTACTTCGTCAGAGAAGCGGGCCCTGATTCACAACATCTAAGCTAAGACCAGGCCCGTAAGCTAGGCCCAGGGGAAGACAGAGTAATTTCGGAGCTTTTGAAAGCGGCTGAAAGTAGACCTGTACTTCGGGAGCTCCAGAAGGTTTTTAACTGTGCTCTGAACGCTCCAAAGGCGTGGAACAGAAGCGTGGTTGTACTGTTTTTCAAAAAACTCATATAACTCTTTGACAAAACTCTTTTATAGAACTACGAATGTTGACCAACTTAGCTGATGCCTGTCGACGTATCGGTCTTTGGACAAAAACTAAAGTTATGTACAATAATCTTATTACCCCAAGACCGGTTATTGTTATTGGGTTATCTCTCGAAGTTGTTCAGGAATATGCCTACCTCGAGCTAATACTCCAATTAGGTGAAAACAACTTCAAGAAGGAAGCCGATCGAAGAATTCAGCTGGGCTGGGAAGCATTCGGCAAACTTCGTCAAGTCTTCTCATCACCCATACCTCAAGATGAAAGTCTTCAATGCGTGCGTCTTACCAGTAATGACCTACGGAGCCGAAACGTAGACTCTCACGGTGTGACTGATCCACAAGACTTGCGTAAGGCAGCTGACAGTGACTGGATGAGGAAAGCCGAAGATCGGGCTCTGTGGCGTTCACTAGGAGAGGCCTACGTCCAGCAGTGGACGAATTTGGGCTGATGATGGTTATGAATGTAACTTGTTATTACAGTTCTTCGAAAATCATGGAAATGTTTGTAAGTAACTTCTTGGTAACTTGGTTTGGACATTTTTAGGACTTTCCGCAAAGTTAAGTTCGCCAGATTTCATTAGCATTGTAATGTTAAAAAAACATCATATAAAAATAATATTTTGAGATCTTTATTTTGTGATAGAATTTGAATATTTCCATGTTATTGAATAAACATAGTTGATTAGCTTAATAAGCGAAGGAAGGAAGATCAGTATTGTTCTAAGCAAACTGTTCTATCAAATATCTTAAGCAAAGCAAACTTCGCCTCCACTCGAATGAACCGTAAGAGATAGTTATCTATGATCATATTAAAAAAATAAACTTAATTCTATTTTAAGCGAATTTTAATACGGTTTGTAAATATTAGATGGTCGTAACCTATTGATATTTTTGATATCATTATATTTTTGGTATGACTACAATTAGGACCTCAAACAGCGAATGCATCGCGATCCGAACGCGTGATGAGGGGTAATGTCCGAAGTCACTAGAATCTAATCCAATAGAAATGTGAATGTCGATCGTTTTTACGCATTGGCTTTTGCGCATCTTTATTGTTTCGTTGCTTTATACTTTACTATGAGGGTTTTTTTCGTGTGATATGGTGCGCGCTCCCCGCCCCTCCCCGCGCCTCAAACCTCACCCCGCGCGTCGCACATAAAATAATACGGTCGCAGACGACGCGCGGGCCTCTTTCTTCCTGATGCAGCTGCTCGAAGCTAAGTACCGCCCTCTACCGGTCGGCCCTCACCTGGAAGCCTTCACCGAACCCGCCTTGAGCTTAACTCACCCTATTCTTGGCTTAATGCATCGTGCAATTTTAAATCGTAACCCTAGTGTCAATAAGCTTGTATATGTTGTATTCCTAATGTAATTTTATTTATCTCCACTAAATAGTCCCCACTACGTCACAGTCGTAAGTTGTTGAGCCATGTCATGCCAATCACCTTTGTATCAATTTATGTTATTATATGATTAAAACATATGAATATATTACGACCATCCAATTTACAAAACCTATAGGTATACCTACATGATTAACTTTCGTGCAACGCATGCATTATTGTGACGATGTGGTGTCTGACCTAGCGTCTAGTTGTGCGGTATAAACATGCCAATTGGGAACCAAACCCCGTTATATAAACCTAATCAGCCAATGTTTTTTATTTTGTACTGTGGGTTACCATTCAAACATTACGATTTTTAAAAATAAAAATATGCTTTCTGAAAGGGGACAACTTGAGTAATTTATTTTTGGCCTTAAATATCGTAATAGTAGAGGAAATAATGGATGCGTGCAGTGCGGCGGTGCCGGCTACCTATCCTAACATCCATTTCTAACACGTTAAAAAATTGTTTTTTATTAAAAGAACGTTGCTCCATGCTAGGATTTTGACTACTGGATCGTGGGTGCGTTTACAAACACAAAATTTCACATAGCCACACAAACATACAAATGTTTAGTTCCGTTCGGGAATCGAACCCACAATACGTGGCACCAGAGCCGATTGCCCATTACACGAAACGTGCAATAGCAGCCTATAATTCCATTTATATTGAATCTTAATACTTCACCTCACAGACGAACACATAAAAAATAATTGTCAACATGGTCATTATTAAACGCATAAAAAACCATAACTTCTGTGACGTAAGTTTAAACTATTTATATAAAAAACTTCAGAACAATCGATTAAACAAACAAGCTGCATAAGCTATAAACATACGGTATTGAATAAAGTTAGACTTACTTTGTAATTTCATAGGTAAAAGTATATGCGCAAAATAATAATAAAAGAATACGTACTTGCTGTATTTAATTTTAACATGCACATTGAAGCTTTCAGAGCTGTATATGTATAAACATTTCCTTCAAGTGACTTTGAGAATGTATAAACATATTCCTTTGAGTAACTTTGTCAATGTGTAAACATTTTTGTTAGTGACTTTGTAAATGTAAGTAAAAAATCTTTAAGCGACTTTTAATTATGAAAAGTTGTCCCCATTCATGCGATCATCAAGCTACGAATGCATGTGTTTCCTTACGGTCCTCAACTGCTGCTTCGGGCGGCGTGTGCGGCGGTGACGCGAACACCGGTGGGGCAGAGGATAGCGGGGGCCAGTCGTCAGCACCGCTCAGGGGCTCTCCGTTCTAATTATTCGAATTAATTATTATAGCAGTCTCAATTTATTGTACCGTACCAAATAATTGCAACAACTGAAAATTCTAATCTAATAAATAAGCGCAAAAAGTAAGTAAAGTAAAAATGAGCAGTTGAAGGGAAGTTGTCTAAAAAGAAAATTGTAACTATGACTAGAGCTATGAAGATCTGAAAGTTGGATAGGTACAGAGGCCAACACCACAATCTGTCAAATTACTTTGATTGATTTTCAACTTTAAAACAATACGATAAGGTCCATAGGGAAAATTTGACAGTTTTCGATAGCTTGACCTGCTGGCGTCTGAACATAATTTAACAATTAAATCATAATCGAAGATAACTTTGCCTGTGACATTCAAATTATCGAAGACTAAATTATGTTTATATTACTCAATACTCAATACATTTTATGCACTCCACAAGTTAAATAGATGTTACAATGGAAACTATAAGAAACATGTGTGGGCCTTGTCGGCACGGTAACATGTAGGAGAGAGGAGGAAGTTTTATATTTATTTTATTATTTTCATATTTTACTTAAATTGATATTCATTGACTTAGGTTATTATATAGGTAATTATTAAGCTGTTAATTATAGGTAATTATTAGGTACTCAATAAAGCTAAATAATAAATATAAACTGAGAATAAGATGCTAATAATAAATAATAAGTGTATTTAATATATAGAAAAATGACTTAATATAAACAAAGGAAAATAAGTGGAAGGTGGAAAGAAAAATAAACAGGTTTTTTTAGGTGTACTTTTTATTACGCATCAACCGTTTATGCGGCCCACCTCATCGCACTCCTCGACGATCAGGGATGGGAAGTTCCCGATGACTCCATTGGCTTCCCCACGCCACCAACCGTCGTCCACATTGTGAGCTTCGCGGGATATGATGCGGATTATCTGGATAAAGGTGGTAAAGATCTGGTGAATTTGGTGGTACCATAGATGTAGTATAGCATTATTATGTCCTCTGTGAAGGGCAGTGCAGCTAATGAAATTGTATGGCGTTATGAGTATCAAGAGGACAACGCGCTAGTGATATCTACCACTCATTATATAGTTGTGGCGTCTATAGGCTGCGGTTATATATAATAAGCGGCAAGTCGGCAAACAGTTTGCTCGTTATATATTACAATAAAAATAATCTGCTCTATTGTGGTATTTGTATTATATTATTGACCAACTAAATATAACATTGTTCACCAACGCGTGAAGAATGTTCTATTTTACGTTCAAATAATTATAAAACAACATGAAATCCTACAACGGCACAGCCCTTTGTAAAAAGTTTTTAAAGAAAACCTCCTTAACGTTTCTTTCAGCGTATTTTTAACTATTAACAGTGGAAAGTTGTTGTTATTCCGTTTGGAGTTCTTTTGGTTCTTCAAAGTTTATTTAGAAGTTTGGAGTTCAGTATACTTTTCCCTATCGGTCTAAAAATAAATATTATATTCTAAAGTAAATTTACTTGTCAGATAATAAGAAATAAAATGATTTTCTAGCCGTAGTTTTTATGAGAGTTTATTTTATATTGTTAAAATTTATAAATCTATGTAGGTACATATTAAACCCGATTAACAGTAAAATAGTAATAGGTTGCTCCTCCAATAAACGGGATCTAAAACGTCAGTACTAACTATACTTACTTCCTAATCCTTAGGGGATAATTATAGACAACGGGACAACGTTACATTCTATAGAAAATTATACGGGTTACAAAAGAATACCCGAGTGCTTTTTTATATTTAGACATCGACAAACAAGCATAATGTAGTTCAAAAGATCTCTCACCTGTCCTTCTTCAAGGTTGAGCTCATCAGGGCCTTCGGCATCGTAGTCATATATAGCGAAGCAATGCCCAAGAGTCGGCAGCTCACTTTTCGACGCCGTGACTTTTGATGTCTCAGCGGATGGCCACTCGGTCACGAATGATTCGGGCTGTGGCGGCTCTTCGGCTTTCGGCTCGTCGGGTTTGGCAGCGGGAGCCGAGATCACGGAGATCTGATCAGGAGACTGTACCACGTCAGCGTCTTCTCCCTCCACGGTGTAGTCGACCGAGGAGAATGAGATTTGAGAAACCAGTCCAGGACCGCCAGTACTTGAGCATGGCTGTTTGGGAAAAAATACGAAAATATATTAAGAAGTTTATACTGATATTAAATACTTTGTCAAGTGCACAGTGACAACATTGGGATCGATATCTATTAATTACGCCACGTAGATAAAGCAGCATTAGGTGGTATTAAATATTCATAGGTCACAAATGTTAGCCAATGAGAGGCCGTATCGTGTATAAAGGCACTCGTGTTTTGTGAACGGACGGCTGACTATAGTTTGTATCAGCCGCTGACAGAACAAGTTCTACAATCCACATACATATACAATCTATCTACAACCTGTAGGTATACATGGAGTGAACGCTTCAAGTGAACGTATTTTCATTATATTGTTTTTTTTATGCATGAGACATTGTATATACAAAAGTTGTTAAATATAATTATGCATATGTCGCTGTCAATAGGGATGCGAAGTCTTTCAAAGCTAATGAATGTTATTATATTAACAGAACAAGTGATGGTGTAGCTTTTAGTCGGTACGTGTCCGACATACCCCCTTCACACCTAGCAGTGAAGGATCTCGAAATTCCGGCGTCATTATAATACTATGAGTAAAACGAATCTTCATAATTCTGATATCCCGAACCATTTCCCCCCTAACCAGATGCTGTCCAGCCTTCCTTCATACACACATCAAAAAAAGTTTGCGATCAATAGCATAAGCTGATATAATTTTTTAAATTGAACCACAAACTTTAAACAGTTGAACTTGTTTTATTGTTTTATATTCTAAATTTATATTTTTAAATAAAGAATCTAAAAAGAAGAAGAAATCATAATATAATCTACCGTAACAAAAAAGATTTCGGTTTTTCAAAGTGATCGCAAACTTTTTTTGATGTGTGTACATATGTATATAACAAAGCTTAACTTGTGATAAAAAACACTGTTCCAGGTCCCCGTGTAAAAACATTGTAAAAAATACATAACATGCCGAAATGGAGATGATACTCACAATACGATTCGTTTCCGGTTACACATCTAGACTTATACACATAAACACGCAAAAACACGCGCACACACACGTATACATGCACAAAGACAATTGGTAATTATTTGTTTGATAATGATCTTAAGTGTTTTCTCTATTTGTTCACAAGTTTGATCTCTATTTATTTCTAGAAATATTTATTTATCACTCACAAAAGTAAATAATGTAAAAGAATTTTCAAAATCGGTTCAGTAGATCCAAAGATTACCCCCTACAGCCTTACAAACTTTACCTTTTTATAACATTAATATAGATTCCATTGCTCAGCTGATTCTACTTGCCTATTGTTCTAATAACATTTTGTATGATACTTAACCCAGAGTTCCAAAATCCAAGTTTAGCCTAGTCAGGAAACCACAAAAGTTTGAAGCCAACATGATTTTTGAAATACATGATTACGATTATTATACAATTTAGTTTTGTAATTTTTAACGTACTGTCAAGTTGAATTTGTATGCTTGTAAATGCAAATATACAATTTTGAATAGAGATTTTTTTCTAGAAAATTCTTGTTCATCATACAAACCTTAGAGCACATGTTTACCTGTTCGCGGTCGACATCTAGATAGTTATGTGGCACATAGCCTTCTTCCCCGCGGTAGTTCCTAGCACGCAGCCAACCGTCGCCGTCTCCTTCACCAACCACCTCCAGCTGCTCGCTCTCGATGATTGACAATTCATCAGGGTTTTGAGCCTATTTCAAATTACTATTATCAGGGGCAGAACACGTTTCAAGCTCATTTTGGATACATGAATCATTCGGTCTTTATGATGTAAATCCACCCAAAATGGCGGTAAATTCAGGAAAAATGCAGCAATGTACTTAGACTAATATTCACGACGATTTTAAATGTGAACTTATGCTTCCATATTAAAACGGAATAAATTTTTTATCTATGACAGCATATTCTTTGAATAATTTCGAATCTTAGCTTTGGACTCAGGGAAAAAGTGGAAATGTGAAGCTTTAAGCAATTTTTTGATGGTAGTATTACTTGCATGCTATATTTATATAGGTATTAGCTAGGTAAATTTTTTTAAGGATAAAGTAAATGTAAAGAAAATTAAATTATACTATAACATATCTACATAAACGAAACGTGTTCGATTCTAGGAGAGCAATAACAGTAGCTACTAACTCAGCATAACCAGAATTCTAAATACAGTTGCAGAATATTGGCAACTTACGAGTACCAAACTAGCACGTCGCATTGAATTATTAATTGGCCGATAGTCGTTACCTGGCATAAAATATGCAATTGACTAATAGTAGGTTGTCGTTAACTAACATAAAATAATTATGTAATTCTGCGGCAACGCGTATGCTGCTACATTTGCTACGCTTCGTAGTTGCGTAGCAAATGTTGTAGTACCCGCCTACGGCGAATGCTACGTTGGAGCTACGAAATTATTGTATTCAACAGTTTTACGTTAATAATATTTTTGCCCGGTTCGAGTTAAATAAAATCAAATATTCGCAATGTTTTTGATATTGGAATGTATGCCAAACCGAAGCTACTAAATACAGGAGAAACTGAGGTAAAGAGTCGTAACGGATAGACTGAATTATTGCTGAATCAAATCTATTTAAGTATTTCAGTTGTATTCAAATTAATTAATCCCCTTTTTTAATTATTTTTACCCCAACCATTGTCCGTCTCGTTATTCTAGTGATCCTAATCTTGGGTTAAATTCCCAGGTCGAGTAAAGTGTTATTGGATTTTTCTGTGAACTTCTCAGTAGTAGCTCGGAGTTTGGATGGAATTTATGCCCGGTTCATGGTAATAGGCTCGCCCCCTATTACATGGGATGTAAACATACCGGCAAACTGTGCAGATACAGGTGAGATGGTATGTATGTCAATGTTACACGAGCCAAGTGACATTGTACCATTCTGTTTCAATTAACACGAATTTCGTTGAATCTAAATTTTGCTTGATGAAATATTATATAACAACTGCATCTAGTCCAATAGTTATCTTTTACGTCAGTTTAATAATCAATTATGAGCTAAATCATCAAATTATACTTGTTTAATTAGGCATTAATTAGATTTTTTACGTTAATTAAACAGATCTGCTCGTTAAAACTGGCTAACAAGCAAGTCGTCGTGTCGAGAGAGTTACCGTTGATGTAATCTTGCCAGTTCAATATAGCTTAATAAATCTCTAACGTATGATGTGAGTGAAGTCAGCAAGTGTGGACACCACTGAAAAAACTTAATCTCGACTGACGGATCGAGCCTTGTCGAAGATAGATTCAATTTTCACGTATTTACCCGACAGTTTTTAGTTACTTACAGTTTCCAGCCTACTACTAAAATGTGATTTGGTTGTTCTACAATACATGTACAGAGGCCAATACATCAAGCCACCCCAAATTGTCAAATTAGTTTGATAGATTTTCAACTTTAATACAAAACAATAAGGCTCATATTCAATTGGGAAAATTTGACCGTTTTGGATAGCTTGAACTGCTCTTATAGTGCGTCTGTACTTATAGTGATAATCGTAAAAAAATTTGTGACTTGGTGTTTCGTTTTGACCCGATACTTAGACGTTTAATTTTCATAGTAGGTTCTGCAAATCTACTGATCGGGTTATGAAGACGTTGTATATTTTATAGATCCTCTGTATAGAGATTGCATATACATATATATCATCATCATCAAACCCATAATTACTGTCCTACTGCTGGCCACGTGACTCAGAGTTAGCGAGACCAGGCTATAGTCCACCACGCTGGCCTAGTGCGTGTTGGCAGACTTCACACGCCGTCGAGAAAAACTCCTCACGATGTTTTCTTTCACTGTTTAAGCGAGTAATAATTAATTAATTATATTATTGATACGTAATTACCAAGATGGTTGATACGGGATGGTTGGCGCTCTTTAGGGGAAGCCTATTTTCAGTAGTGGACGGCAATATGCTGATATGATGATGATAATACGTACATGATTCGAACTGAAGATCTTTGACTTGGCAGTAGGTATAAACATAATTATATAAAATTATTCGGAATTGCGGTAAAATGTCAGTTGACACAAGAGTGTTGACAACACAGTTGTACGACAAACAGGGTAGGTAGGACATTAGAAAGAGATAGCTGTGGCTGCCCTTGAACGAACGAACACACGAGTATGTTTTAGGCGAATTACGTCGAAAATAGAAAGAAAGTTGACAACTCGGGCAGTATTAACTATGTACGTGCACTCCATGAAATCGCCTGCAACGTACGTACAGTAGACGTACCTAATAGTCGTAATTTTCTGGATCAAATATTCATGTATCCGTCAGCACGATATTTGATGTCTGGATATATGATTACCTCTACCTTAGATTATACCAATTGCGAAAATGTATTGTTTATTTGAGGTATGAAAATATCATTATCTTTTTATTTTTATTTTTTTATTGATGAGACTTGAAATGAAAAAATGCTTTCCTAGACTATACTTATTTAAATATTTTTTTTTAAATGTGGGGTTTGTGGTATAGTGATAGATACGGTGATAATTATTGAATCCTAAGGCTAAGCTGATTTTGCTGCCTCTGTACCAACATTCTTATTCAAGAGTCATTCTTATCACATCAAGACTATTCCATGCGCCAGTTTATCTTTGGAATATTCCAGAAATTAGGCTGCGCTGAGTGTCTTTATACCTATAAAGACTTCGTAAATTATTGATGATTTAATATCATTTAATTAGACTGGAGTAGTTCCCAACCAAAGAAAGACTATTGATATCACTAGCAATAGACGTGATATCTCGAACAACATCTATTACATAATCTATCCCACATCACATAGGTATTACAAGGCTATATAAAAATACTAAATGATCTACTTTTAAAATCTAAATACTTATTTTCTACGAGGTACCTAATAAAATTATAGCTACTCACTAATTACAAGGATTTATATTATGATATAAGATATAATATGATATGATATAAGTTACAACTATCTTTGCTAAGTCTACAACGGCTATAATACATCTAGTTCTATTCTACATGAGCTTTGACTTTTTGCGACGGAAGACTCCACAAGACTTTGCAATTATATTTTTACATTCAATATTTTTGAAGTGTACGAACCTGAAAAACATCTACAAACAAAGAAAATAAAAATCTCTTCAACTACTCAACTTTATTTTAAGCATATTTAGCTAAAAGTTTAAAAAGCTTATTCTACACGTCGCTGTCGGTCATGTCCTCGACTTTTTCCTTGACCTTTGCAATGGCTTTTGCAATAGCTTTTGCCATGGCTTTGGCTTCGGCTTCTGCCTCGGCTTTCGCTGCGGCTATTGCCTTTGCTTTCGCTTTGGCTTTGGCCTCGGCTTTGGCCTCCGCTTCTGCCTCGGCTTCTGCTTCGGCTTCAGCCTTGGCTTCTGCTTCGGCTATGGCGTCGGCTTCGGACTGAGAGATGCAAATGATGTAGTGTCCCTTCTTCCCAGTGCCGGGCTCACTTACCGAATAAGAATATAGGGCCGTGCATTTGTAGAGAGGAGCGGTGGGAGGGTCTATGGCCTCGGCCGCTCCAGCTTCAGGCTCATCCCAGTTGACCTGAGTGGGGTCATCCCAACCCACAGTCAGTTGTTCTATACGCATGCGATCCTCCTCCAACAAAGCTAAAGAAATATTTGTTATAAAATATTTGCAACTGCGCTAGATGCTTAAAAAACTCGTTAAAAATCAGTCAATCAATATCATTTATGTTAACTTTTCCTGACAAAGAAAATAACAATACTATTGACATTGGGTTCTACCCTCTTTTGACAGCTTTTTACTGTCCGTACCTAATTATTCATGGCTAAGTTTTACTTCAAGAACACTATGCATTGTTTTATTTTTTCTCGTAAGTATCATAAGTACTTCATATTCCACTAATATGACGCACCCCCACAAACAGAAAGGCTAATTTGTAAAAAGATATCCGCCTCTCTGATTACCTGTGGATTATAACGGCTAAAAACTCAGGCTA
Source organism: Acronicta alni (assembly GCA_964056405.1). Classification (NCBI taxonomy): domain Eukaryota; kingdom Metazoa; phylum Arthropoda; class Insecta; order Lepidoptera; family Noctuidae; genus Acronicta; species Acronicta alni. Next base: position 20,295,723 of record OZ043913.1, read on the forward strand.
GTACAACCACTCTTGTACTTACCATCGACCTCCTCATCATGCTCGTCTTCGTTCTGGGAGCCGGAGGTGGTGCGTTGGTGGCTGCTCGAAGCCACGGCGGCAGAGGCCGAAGTACCCTCCCCCTCGGTGTTGTCGCTGTCGTAGAACGAGTCCGAGCTCGGCTGATCCTATTTAAGATAATGCTCTCTTATACAATGGTAGGGCCAAAGGGGGTAAGTCTTAAAGTATAAAATTGTCTATCATATAGATAACGCGACGACAAATAAAGAAATAAATATCTAAGTAAAAAAGTATTTTTAAGACAAGCTTTTATTTAAATATGCTAAGGATAACATAAACAGTACCTTTGTACTCTACAGTCATAATTATGTTCTCAATTTAAATTTAATTGTTAAGTGTGTACATTAATAAATAAACTTTCCTTTAAAACTTTTATTATCAACTTATAACGTCATTACACAATTTATATGATACAAAATCTTGTCGCGAGATTTAAGTACTAGTATTTACTTAATTTAAAAATATTAAAAATTAAAATAAAACAGAACAAGTTATTTACTTATTTATATTCATAATTATATCTTGTTTTTAATTTTATTCTCAGCAAGTCCTTTCAATTGATACCCATATTGAAGGAGTGCATTAAAAATAACTAGTCCGCCATCTTGAGTGTTTCGCCATGTTGGATTTAGAGTCACATCACTATCAGCATCATCAGATAACCATGCATTATCATCCAAACTAAACGTGTATACAAAATTTCAGCTAAATCGGTTGAAGATATCTGCTTCAAAATTGAGTTGCAATGCCTAATAAAACCTTATAAATAAATTTTAGTCATGATTTTTTGCCCTTTTAGATACAGCATTATCCCTTTGTGTGTTGTGGGGCCTTTAATACAACGCGATAGTTTCTGTACACAGAGTACGGTTATCGATCGATAAGTGTTTTATATAACGGGATTCACACACACTCTATAAAAATAAAGAATGGCAAATAAAAGTTTAAAACGTATACCAAATAATATCTGTAATAATGTTTGTACTTAAACATTCTTATCTCCTTTATTCGTCTTTAAATTCTTATTTATTACATTTTTAAATATTTTTATAAAATAAATTAAAAAACAAAAACATTTAAAAATATAATTATTATTTATAAGAATGCCTAAATAAAAACAAAATAAAGATATTGTTATAGTTTGGTCTAAAATATTGAATAATGCGCACACGGTTATAAAATTAGTTATGTTAAATAATACTACCGCACAATTAAAACTATAATATAAAATATAAAAAAAGTTAAATCTCGCCATCAATGTATTCGCTGTTTTTGCACTGAGCAATAAAATAATTAACATATTTTTTTAAATAACTTCACTTCAAAAGGAAAGTCAATAATGAAAGCCGGCGGCAAACATTATTCACATCCCGACGGCACACATTACAAGTAGAAGAACTAAATAAAGATAGCACAGCACAGGAGAATGCCTAAGACCAGTACTGGATTACGACAGGATAAGTATGACCAAATACCGATACCGCCAATCTGTTTCAATTCAACCAATAAATATAAAGTAATATAAATTAAACATGATTAAACAACATCTTATAATAAAATTAACTAATAATACTTGTACTACAGGAAATGTAATTTTTCATGTAATCTGAAATAACATTTGACTTGTTCAGTATTAGGCCATAAGGTACACTAAACAAAAAAAAGTTAATACGCTAGTAATGGACACGGACACTGACAGTACATAGGTACTTACAGCGGTTCCCGAGGCGTCGGTGCGAACACTCAACAGACTGCTGCTTCTAGGCAGGGTTTCCTGAACAGCAAGCAGATCCATGTCCTTCAGCCACTCATCAACCGGAGCGCCACTGACGCGGAGACATTCCAACCGGGACTCGTACTTCGCTTTGGAGGTCTCTGAGCGTCGGATGGTGGCTCGGAGATCGTCCAAACGCACATCCAGCTCAGGCCCGTTGGGATCGTTAGGGTCCACCTTGTGAGAAATTAAAAAGAAAACCTCTCAAAATCAGATGTGTGTTTAGAGTTTAAGACTTACGCGTATGTATGTTCGCTTGAAGCCCAACATATTGGAAAATAAACTTATAATGAGCGTACAGAAGCTAGGTACGTCGACACTGGAATCAGTAATAAAAATAACATTAAAGTCCTTAAAACAATAACATTGTTCAAAGTCAAAGTCAAAATATAGAAGTATACTATCTTCAATATATGAAGATAGTATACTTCTATATGTATAAGACTTTTTAAACGGATTTTTTAAATTTTATAATAGTATCATAATTATGTTCTCGGTCTCGCTGCGACCGTGACCGACCGCTCTAGGTATATCTTCCCTTTTAAATCTCTGAAATCTATACTAAATATCCATAGTTGCCGATGTAAAGAGCAATGTAAATATCAGTAAACGAACCTTCCAAAATCTTATCTTTAATTAATAAATTAATATTTTATGAAATACATAGGTACTATTTTAAATAATTAACTCGTATTCCCAAATTCGATTATAGAAATATTATTTGACAAAACAGTTTAGTAATACTGATAACTCAATACAATACATTTTTACGAACGAGAACCTTGCAGTTGGTAAGTGCAGCACACTCATCGTATATTTGTTTTTATTGAGTTACTCACCTATATTGTGCATGTACGAACAAGTATTACCCTACTTCTGCAGCAGTCGGATAAATAGCGCCCGTCTCATTTAGCTACTAGGGCTAAAGAGCCGTGTCGATGATTCTAAATTGCACTTGACACTGAATAACTTGACACTAACTAACAGTTAATAAGCCATAATATAAAGAAAGTTACGATTTTTAACTATTTTTTTTAATAAAATCTCGGCAAGTCTGTACGCTCAGTGATTAAAAGTAAATGTTAATAAAAGCTTTTAAAATATAATAGCTACGAATTAGTCTAGTAAAGCTTTTAAAAAAAATCATAATGAGCAAAATATGACCGTCTGATTCTCCTTTCAAAAATATTTATTCGATAAACTGCACAAAACGCGAAGCGGCCGATTTTTATATAAAATACCATAATTATTGCTTCCGGTCCAAAATATGTCGAATTTCTCACCAATAGGGTCCTACAATAGTCTAAGACAGATATAGCAAGACCCATGATGCGGTGACAATTTTTTTTATTATACAGAAATGTAATCTGGCAAAGGAACGACTATCGCGGGCCGCTTGCTAAGTTAAAATGCTAAAGGTAAGGGGTGTATCTATTATTCAGAGTGCTTTACAGCGTCTACGTATTGAATTAGTGCTGCGCTATTATTCCCTTTGATCGACTTCGACGTTTAAAGTGTTTAAACAAGTAAGTAAAATACAAAACATAAAACAATACTAGCTATTTCGTTATTTTTTACAGGCTTTTATTATGATATAGGTAATTGCCGAGAGCATTTTTCAGCTCGTAATTTTTTAATTTTCCATTTTTGGAACCCAGAAAACATTTTTATACCATATTAAAGATTTTATATAAAGGTTTTATAAAACGCATGTTTATAATATTTCTACAAATAGATGTTTTTAGTTTATTTAATAAATCATAAATATAATAGTAAATTATGTTTTTTTTAGTTTTTTTTTTTATAATATTAAATGGGATTTGGTAATTCTCGTGTGACAACCATTGATAAACAACCTCGAAACCAACTCGGAGAATCATGTTCTCATTTAAAGTTATATTGTTATAGTTAGTGGTTATATTGGAAATTAAAGTTTTTATAATAGTTGATTGAATGTTAACTGTTTGTTTTGCTCTTATTTGGTAAAGGGCTTTAACAATCGGTGATCAAGCAGAATACAGGTTGGATAGACTGAATTTAGCTATTGGATAATATTGTCTGAAGACACGTCTCTATAATCAATGTGTTCTGCACTAAGGTCTAAGGAAAACAGTTATTGGAACTCCGGAGTCGAGTGGAAAAGGAAAGTCCGACGGCGAAATGATGCCAGCATCGCAGGTCGAAGAGGAATGAGACTGGTAATCCATAAAAACGAACATTCGTAATATATGAAACAGTTAAAACAGATTGACATTCACTGTTGGTAATTTGCAGGTAATATGACATACGGTTCCGGCCTCCACAAGAGTTCAAAATTATGGAAAAAAAAATAGAATAAAAGTATGTGAATAATCCCAGTTCAATAAGGACATTTTTCATTAGTCACAATAAATTTAGCATTATAGCCTCGAGTATCAGCGCCTATGAGACTACGGTAAGCCATTGGTCCCGCTGAAATATCGATGAGAATGGTGTGTTATCAAAAGCCTTAAGATTCTCGATTGTCCAGTAACAAGGCGGATAATTGATGGTAGTCGTCGATTCGAGAAAGATATAAATTTAAATATTCAGCGCCATTTTCTTAAAATTAAAGCCGACTACGACGTAGTTAGGAAAAAGCTGATAGTGGTGGGAAGGAGTGCTGATGATTATTAAAACGGTTGTTGCCTAATTCTAGACTAGTGATAAAAACCGTGTGTGAGCATATTGGCACTAAAATTTTACTGCAGTTCATTTTAGCATAGTGTGGAGTTGGCGCAGCCCTATGACGATTTTAATGGTAGCATTTAAGTAATTTAGTATTAAATGCTGCGACGTCCGTCGGGTCAATTATTAATCTTTGATATTTTAATACCTGTGTATTATCTACTATTAAGTATTTCGATTTTACTTTGCTTTCATTATAAGAAAACTAGACCTAAATATGTTTTAATTTATTTAAATTAATCTTTTGGAAAACCAAATGATTATTAAGCATTAAATAAAAAAACAATGAAAAACTGCGACGTCGACTGTAGTCAATTAAAGGACCCAGAGCCAGCTTTAATAGGTATGCAATTTTTATCACACATGTTACGTTTTATGCCTAAAAATCTACTTAAAATCTGACCTTGAATCTACTTAAAATCTGATACCTTTTGGCCAGCGTCGCGCATCGCCTGGTACACGTGCATCTTGCGTGAGGCGTCGCGCACAAGCGAAGTCTCGCGCACTACGCGCGTTGCCCAGCGGCGAGCTTCTTGCCCCAGCGTCTGCGCAACGGACTCGTGTTCGATGGTCACGGTGTCTATCGGGTCGTTGTCGCACGGCTCGAACTCGTACTGCTTGAAATATTAGTATCATTAGGTCCTTTGCAGCCTTGGTGCCGCGTTGTCTCCCTCGTGCACCGTGAAAATAGTCAAGCAAATCTCCGAGCCTTTTGCCAACTATGTTGGGGTCGGCTTCCAGATGAGGCTGAATATCACTATTTTACATAGACCTCCGCAACTCAATTCGTGGGTAATACTGATGTCCTGAGGATAGACTAGTTATGACTACTTCTGACTTAGAACCACTAACGATTGTCATAGGTGTTCATATGACAACCGGTACCGACGGCTTTACGTGATCTCTGAGGCATGGAGGGGCCTCAATGTGTTATTGAAAGTATTTGTTATTTGTAGTCTAAACCATCTACATTCTACACTGACGAACAGTTTATCCATATTTTATCAAAGAAAATCCAATTCCAATAACAACTACTTACTATCCAATTTACTTAATCAAAGGTATCATTTCCTTTGAAATAAAACGACTTCTGAATAATGGCGGAATACGTTTCAACAAGAACTCAATCTGAATTCTTAAGTGGATAGTTGTCACGTCCCACGTATTGAGTTGTAAAGGAACTGTAATAACAGGGCACGGCTCTATTACCGCCGAGGATACAAAATATCAAATGTTGAGGTACGAGAAGATTAAATATTTAATACCCTTTTTTAAACTAATAAAAGCTTCACTTGTGTGGTTACTTAAAAAAAATCTAGCACATCGATTTCCTGCCCCTTCTAGTATCGTATCAATCTGAATATTTTGCGATGAATATGATGGTTGAGATGGTTCTTTGGTTTAATTAACCAGAATGGTCTGGTTATGGAAGTGGTGTAACAACTAATCGATGGTTAACAATTAATCCAATGAAACCTCTCGTTACATGTTTAATTTGAGTCTCGCATTAGTCGCGTTTCGATGCGGACGTGTTGCTGACTGCTTATTATTTTTTATAAGTCGTGTAGCGCGGCGAAAGCCGTCGCTCGTAATTTTTATTCGCCATGAGTCAACAACTTGTGGCGAACGAACTACTAGCGTTTTTGCAGCAGAAGTTGGACGTGATGGACGAGGTGTCCGCAGTCCAAATCTGCTCAACTAACTTCAGTGAGGATGACATCGCTGCTTCCAAGCTGCTCTTGTTCACGCTATTGAACAAGACCGACAAGATGGTGTCCCGTAGACGTGACGGGACTAAGAAAAGCGTGCAGGACATCATAACGCTGCTAAAAGAGACCGACCCTGACGACGTGCCGACGTTCGTGGCGAAGGATCTGTACAAGCTTCCTCCCGTCACCTTCGACCACGTCGATGTTACGAGCCTTCTGAAAGACATCGTCTTTCTAAAGGCAAGCCTGGTGGATGTGCAGAAGAGGTTAGATGCATCCCAAAACACCGTCGCCGATTTGCGCAACGAACTCGTAGAGTTGCGTAAGACGGTAGCGGTAATTGGGTCACCATCGAGTGCATCGAACATAAACACGCGTCGCGGAGCGGGCCTCGATACATCGGTGGCAAGTTTCGCGTCAGCAGTTTTGTCGTCGCCGTCACTCCCGAACGCTGAGCCTGCAAAACGCGCACCGTGTGCGCCCCGCAACCCCGCTCCCGCCCCTGTGGCTCCTCCCAGCGTTGCCGCCCGAGGTTCTCGACCCTCCGAACAGCTGCTCGTATCAACAGCTCCCTCAACGAAGCCCGGGCCTGAAAAGGTATCAAAGCGGGCGGATGATGATGGTTTCGTGGTGGTGCAAAGGAGGAAGCGCCGTCAACGAACCAACAAGAACCGCTGCGGCACGGCTCCTGCTGAGCCGAAGGTAACTATACGTGCCGCGAAGCCGAACACTCCGGTATACATCTCCCGTCTACACTACACCACTAAGGCGGAGGATATTGTGGAGTACGTGCGTCAAAGACTCAAGTACACGCCGAGAGTGCAGCTATTGGAATCGCACCGCAACGTCAACTTCAAGGCGTTCGTAGTGCGAGTACCAAATTGTTTTCTGCACCTCGTCATGGAAGAGGACTTCTGGCCGCAGGACGTGGTGTTCCGTCGCTTCCGCGGACAAGTGCCACAAGAACGCACAGGGACTAGTGCTCAGTAAAGTGTTTTACTAACATAGGCTTAAGTTTCTGTATATACTAACACATTTTGTAATATTATAATATATATGTTAGTCTGTAAGGTATGTATCTATGGGCCAAAGTAGCCTGATAATAAAGAGTTATTATTATTATTATTATTATTAATTTGAGCATCATTATTAATGCATTATAATCTGCCTTTAACCAACCATATTGATTGCATTTCCTTATCTGGAGATGAAACCTTCAAAGGTCAATTAATTTTCCAACCTATTCTAAATTGCTACTACCACACCATTGGCCATCTTTAATGCAATAGGAGGAACTAAGGAATTCACATTCTAGTTATTAGTATATATACCTGAATATGTTGCTTCAGTACCGGGTAGTATAGGTACAGACATTGCAGGTTGTATTCCCTGGTCAGTTGCTGGGCCTGATCGCGGATCTTGCCAAAGGAGTGCTGCGTAGCCGAGCAGGTCAGTAGCTCCGTACGACCCATCAGCGTTAGAAACTCGGACACCCTCTCATACACAGCTGCTTCCATGCCCAACATGCAGTTTTGAAATTCCACAAGGAAATAGCGATTCTGGAGAAGATGAAAATATTTTTTAAGTTATCTTTATAAACATTTTAAATGATATACTATATTTATTTTTCTTAATAGATCTTTTAAAGATCAATTGTCATTGTTTAAGCTAGACGGCTAAATAATTTCCTAACTGACCCTATTACATTTACTACATCTCTAGAGCTTCAAAAAGGACCATAATATTTTGAAATAAAACTACACGACTGTCAGTCTACACTGTAAAGGTTCCGAAACGTCAGGATTAATAATATCAATACAACGCGATAAAATCCGTAAAAAGTAGTTTTATTTCAATGTATAATATTCCCGTAAATCTCAGAATCAATAAATAATATTTTGCAAAGTTTCTGTCACGTCATACGAGGAATCAAGATCTATAAGCGTTTCAAATAAACCTTCTAGCAAAAAACTATGATCAACTTCAACACTAGTTGATTTGGTAAAGAATATTGCCTTCTATATTGGAATACTTTCATTTTATCTGGTACTGACCTGGTGAGCATTAGCTGCCGCAATGCTTAGAAGATAGTCGTTCCTGGCTCCAGTGGATTTCTCCTCGAGCTGGTCGCGGCGAGAGGATACCTTGGCGCTATTCTTTTGTAGTGACGTGATGGATTGGAAGAAGGATCCCTTCTTCTTCTTCAACCTTTGGTAAGTTTATATTTGCATTAAAATTAGAACTAGTCAAGGTGCTTGTTCTAGTCTGGTTAATATGTGAGAATCTCAAGAGAGATTCAATTGATTTAGTATGATGATACCTAGATACTTTATAAGCGTGCTGCCTAGTAATATGTATATTTGCTAATCTCCAACTCTTAGCAGCCGTATCTATTACGGCTGCTAGGTTCCTATTAGGAATCAATATACGTTCCGATATCTATCCTGGCGTAGATGGATATATCATATCCAACATATCATTCCAGCTATATAGCTGAACGAAGCTGCTCAAATCCTACATTCGATAAGGATTGTGTATCCTCATTGAGGTGATTTTTTTCCAATGAGGCGAGATTTTTAATTTATTCGGTACAAACATAGAAAAATATAAATCTTTCCTCTACACTAATAATCTTACATCATGACATTGCTATTAAAAGTTCTCAACAAGAATGTTGGATTGTTAAATATAATTGTGTCATTCACGTGGTAATAAAGTGTTTTCAAAGAAGTTGTACCGAGTATCGCGTCTCGATATTTAAAAGTACGGCATTTAACTGTAAACGACTCAATTAATAGTCGTTTACAGTTAAATGCCGTACTTTTATACAAGCTTGGTGGAAATAAATAGATTCGATGAAGGATTTTTATCTTTTGTTATGATCACAGTCATAGAATCGATGTTCGATAAAACGATATCAATAAAACAAAATTTTGGAAATATTTCTGCATTTCTATTAGTGACTTTCCTGGCAGTTATTATTTGGTTTGATTGGATGAGGGCTAAATTATATTAGTAAATGGGCTTTGCATGCAATATACCGGTGAACTAGTTTTCGTTTTTTACCAGGATCATGGACCAAAGGGGGTCTGAGCTGAAATAGTTAGTCAAACGCTTTGACGCTACCGGTGTATTCAAAACATTACAATACACGGTTTCAATACACCGGTGCAGTCAAAGCGGGACTATAAATCGGACGCACATCGGATATATTTTCAATAAAGTTGAAATGAACACGTCAAATAGTGAACGTTACATGCTTTATGGAGTGGAAACCCGACGTTTACGGAGAAATTGGGCGTTAAAAGAGAAATTTCATGACTTTATCGTTATTTCTGGTAGAGCTATAGTGATTTGATTTTGTAAAAATGTGGATATTTAGAAATCATTTTATTCGATTGAGTGTCCAAACTAATCCACTCATCCAGATTATTAACCCATTATTACCTAGTTCTGTGGTAACTAAAGCAGACTGAATGTAGAAAGCATAAAACCAACTTGGAGAGGTCTATGTCCAGCAGTAAAAGACAACTACAGGAGTACTCAATATAGGAATATTCTATTTTTCATTGAGGAGTGAGACTATGATGACGCGTAGTATGAATCCTTGTGGTATGACCATTGGACTCGCAAGTCAAAGGTTTCGAGTTCGAATCCAAGGCACACCTCTAACTTATCGAAATCATGTGCATATTAATAATTAATTTTCACTCACTTAAAAACGGTGAAGGAAAACATCGTGAGGAAACATGCATGCCTCAGAAATTTTTTTGGACGCGTGTGAAGTCCGCAAACCCGCACTAGGCCAGCGTGGTGGACTATATATTATATAGCTTGGTGCCTAATTCCTCTCTTCCTGAGAGGAGCTCAGGTCCCAGCACTGGGAAAGTATATGGGTTGATGATGATGATGACATTACACTTACTTTTCCTCGATGTCCTTGGCTTTATCGCGGACATCATGAGCGGTGTGCTCTTCATCGAAGTAGAGTTTTTTGGTTTTATCTACATCCATGACCGTGGTTTGTAACTCCTTATGCGCCTGCGCCAGCGTGTCTGTGCACTGAAACAATAAAAAAACCGGTATAAACATACTAAGCAAGAGATTTATGTCATTTGATACGGAATATAAAAAAAAAAAATAAGAAAAGAGTTTATATATTATATTTATATTCATATTTTTATATTCATTGTACTCTTTGTCACATTTATTACAAGCTTCACATTTATTCAACTTTCAATGTATGTAACTGTGTTTGTTCGGGAGGAATCCTGCAACTCAATTTTAAAGCAGATATCTTTAACCGATTTGGTATACACGTTTAGTTTGGATGATAATGCATGGTTAGCTGTGTGATGTGATTTTAAATCTAACATGGCGGAACACCCAAGATGGCGGTCTAGTTATATTTAATGCACTTCTACATTATGGGTATCAAATGAAAGGGCTTGCTGAGAATAAAATTAAGAACAAGATTTAACTGTGTAAATACGAGTATGTACATTAATCTTGCGACAAGCTTTTGTATCATAATATAAATTGTGTAATGACGTTATTAGTTGATCGTAAAAGTTTTAAAGGAAAAGTTTTAGTATACTTTTAGCGCATTTAAATAAAAGATTGTTTAAAAAAAAACTTTTCATTAATTTTTTTAATTAGTGCGCAATAAAGCGTATATAAATAATAATAAAAAAGAAAGAACATGTAAGTATTTGATTCTAGATTAGCTATCTAGATTAGCTATCTGGATGTCAAGCATAAATATGTACTTGATGCTGGTTTTCAATTGGAACCTGCTTCTCTAGAGAAGTCAGTTCGTCAATCAATATTTAAAAAGAGAAAGAGATGATTGAAATCACTTATTAATATAAAAAAATAAATTACAAGCATGACGGCACGTTATTAACTACAGGTAGGTGTTCCGGGTTTGTGTGTGTTTATATATAATGTGAAAATTTGTTTTTGTAAAATCATCCACGATACAGGAAAAAATCCTAGTGTGGGGCAACGTTTTATTAGAGAAAAAAGAAAATATATGTAAACATATACTAATATAATAAACTGTAATTGAAGCTGGGTTCTCTTCTCTAAATAACTTCTCCTGTTTCTTCATCCTTCTCTTCTTTCTTGATGGTAGTACGAGTTCTATTCCCGCCGAGAAAGAAAGGAGCTTAAAGAGTTCATATGACATTTTACACTCAATTCTTTCCCGGAGCGTCTAGAACATTGCCTCTCGGTTACTCCGTCGTTGAGTTGGTTAAATGTTAATTTATATTTATTTCTGTAAATTTTTTTTTTTTTAGACACTTTAGCAATGATGGCGCCGGCGTTTCCTAGCTGAAGACCTCTGAGAAGAAATACCGAAACAAAAACAGAGAATCATGGTCCAGACCATGATTCTCTGTATCTCTTATTGATATAAATAAATCTAGTTTTTACGAATTTTATCTTGTTATATTGATATTATTAATCCCGACGTTTCGGACTCTTTACATGATTCGTGACCATGGACGTTGTAAAGGGTCCGAAACGTCGGGATTTGTTTGTTTGTTGTAAAAACGAGTTTTATCATGGTCTCTTTCAAAGTACAGACAGGAACAGTATTTAGCTTATCAGATACCTATGTGTTTTACAATATAGAAGGTCTCCAACGAGAAAATCGCAAGTCCAGTTTTGAGATAAAAAACGTTCCTAAGATGGCAAAAGAAACTAAAGAAGACTTAGTTAACATGGTTGTTACATTGTCCAAAACAGTCAACAGTAACATTGAGACAAGAGACATTAAAGACATTTACCGGGTGAGGAATAGGCGTAACAGCAATCAGAAAAACAGCACAATTATAATTGAATTAGGCTCAACAATAACAAAAACCGAATTACTGAAAAAGACAAAAGAATTTAATAGAAAACAAAAGGAAAACTGTGTGCTAAACACCTCGGTTTTAAAGCAGAAGAATATACCCCAATTTATGTCTCAGAAGAATTGACTATGAAGGGGGCCAGACTACACTTTCTTGCTCGAGACCTGGCAAAGTCTAAAAACTATAAATTTTGTTGGACATCCTAATATAATATTAATTAACTCACGTCTGACAATTTACTTAACAAAAATAACTTGATATCTTCCTCACAATTTGGTTTCAGACAGGGAATGTCTACTGAGGATGCAGTGTTGGCCCTGACCTCCACTGTTACCAGTAAAGTAGACAGTGGGGGGAAGTGTCTCGCTGTCTTCCTCGACCTTAAAAAAGCATTCGACACAGTATCGGTCCCTACTCTTTTGGATAGGCTGAACACCTACGGTATAAGAGGTCTACCGCTTGCTCTGCTGGAGGACTATTTACGCGGTCGAAAACAAAAGGTTAAAATAGGTAACATCAAAAGTTCAGATGAAAGTGTTACTTATGGAGTTGGTCAAGGAAGTGTTATCGGCCCCACGCTCTTCCTAGTGTAAGGCACCACTTGGAACAGCGTCCAAAAATCTGCCGAGCGCGGACTGGCAAAGATCGCTGCTTGACTTGACCTTAACCTCTCTTTGATCTCTGCTTTTCTAAGTAGGTACGATCGATCGCAACCCTCGGCAGATTTTACAATCTAACTTCGCAAATGTCAGAGTCTCTCAAGCGATTGCTCTTGCGTTTCAATCGAGAGAGTTCAACTTGTGAAGTATTTAGGCATTAGCATTGATCAACGGCTTTCATGGCACGGACATACGGAATTGTTGATGAAAAGAGTCTTCTCCAACAACGTTTCACTGGCTCAGTCGGTGCTAGCTTATTGCCTACCGATATGTGGAAGAGCAACAAAAATAAAATTTCTGGAGCTAGAGAGGGCTCAGAGAGCACTATTGAAGGTCATGCTTTTCAAGTCTTTTAGGTTTTCAACACAAGAGCTTTATTCATTATCAGACCTCCTAACAGTTAGGAAACTTTACGTACTTAACATACTTAGTTTAAAAAAAACATAAATCCATCATTTTCAACCTCTCAAGACTAAACCGTAGAAGGAATTGCACCGTTGCTCATACAATCACAGTTAAATCATCATTTGCTAAGAGACAATACGCTGGGCAATCATCTCAGTTGTATAATCGAATTAACAAAGAGCTAAACATCTATTCTCTATCACGACACGAGTGCAAAGGGACGTTAGTGAAATGGCTGAAATCTAAAACTTATGATGAGGTGGAAAGTTTAGTGCAAACAATAACCAAGTAATTCACTAATCCACAACTAAAATTTGATACCTCGTCATACCTGATTAATAGTTCAATAACTGGTAAACACACACACACATACACACGCGCGCGCTCACACACACACGCATACACACACACGAATGCACACACACACACACAATAGGCATTTTTTAATATATTTTTTTAAATATATTTTTATTAAATTATAAAAAAAAAAAAAATTTGAATATTTGAATCTTCTCTTTCAACTTATAATAGGTACTTACCTCAAATATAAACTGTTTGTATCTTTAGTAGTTAGCTAGTTTGTAAACAACTTGCGGAAGAGCGGGATATTCTAACACAAGCATTATACTTTGGTTAAAAGAATATCCCTATGTAACAAATGTATTTTAATCTAAGCTAATGAATAAACATTTATTATTTATTATCCTCGTATTTATTTAATTTCTTATTTACTTTATATTTTTAAATATTTTTACAAAAAAAGAAAACAAAAACATTTAAAAATATAAAAAAATAGTCAGACCACCGATATCGGGAACAGGGTCCAAGCTACCGGTGGTTAGGGCCCCAGAGACAGGAACCTCCTCACAATACCGCCGTATCAAGGAGTACTGCCTTCTGAATCAGGCCCTTAACCCAGCCACCCAACTCGAGCCTCCTGTTGGTCGAGGCTCTTGGCGATAAGTCCATTGACCGTAACGACTATAGGCACAATGATGGCCGAGTCCACATCCCACATGGCGACCACCTCGTGAGCTAAGTCGAGATATTTTAGCTGTTTCTCTTTCTCAGCCTTCACGAGGTTCTCGTCATGCGGGATGGTGACATCGATAATCAATGTGCGGCGCGCTGATCGATCTATTACCACTACATCAGGCTTATTGGCTACAATAGTCCTGTCAGTGATAACAGATCGATCCCAGTACAACGTGACATGGTCATTCTCGAGAACTGGGTCGGGCGCATATATGTAATACGGTACCTCAGAATCCACAAGGCCGTATTTTAAAGCAAGTTGCTGGTGGATAATCCTGGCCACTTGATTATGCCTGTGCAAATACTCGTCGTTAGCCAGACGAGAGCAACCAGAAGTAATAGGCCTGATAGACTCACCGGGACAATGGCATGCCCGACATATGTCGATCGTCCCGTCTTTCATGATATATTTCCGGTAGTTGTTCGTCAGCATAACTTCATCCATAATTGCACAGACCAAACCCTCGGTTTCCCCGAAGAGGTCACCGAAGCGTAGCCAGGCCACGGACGCTAAGAAATCTAATTTATTTATTATTATTATTACAATGTGGGGGCAAAATCTCAGCTGGCCTTTTGTAGAAAGAACCATAGCAGCTTTGAGTTGACCATTCCTAAATGACGGCACGCATACATTATGTAACTCAACCATTATTTAGGCAGCTCAACTATCCGTCGCATTTCGATAACAGATCAGCAAGATATTTGCGTAGGTCACTTATGTACTAAATTTTTTCTGTTGACAGGTTCCTTTTGTCGATAAGAAAGTAAATAAAAAATATTGCCGTACATTAATTAATCAAATATTTTCATAGTGGCCAACAAAAAAATAATCAATACTAATAAACAATTCTCTTTGAAAAATTTAATATTCTATTACGCCACGGGTTTTTCAATTTACAATACAGTTACGTTCGTGTGAATTTTGTCATATGCAAGCCGCTTATTATTGCGCCATAATATATGCATAGGTGCTGGTACATAATTACTGTCTTTTGCGACATACGTCAGTCGCAAGTTCACTTTGATAGACGTTTTAACGGAACGATCAAAATGGGCAATCATACTGGGTTAAACATTTTCGTGAAGTATACAATAATTATTCACAGAAAATTTAAGACATACGAAAAAATCATAAGAGTTTTAGTAAGAAAAACTACCTGCAAATGTAAATGTAGGGGCACGTTAAATGGGCCGAGGAAATGAACAGGATCTGCCTGTGAGTAACACAATGCACTTGTACAATTAGCATTCATCTCAACATTTCAAATTGAAGTGATGTATCAGGAAGTTAAGCAAGCTTGTACCTTCAATCTAAAGCAAGACTTTAATGGCCGACATTGGAAGCTACTCGATATCATGTTTGAGACTGGAATGGAAGTAGGAAAAGGAAGACTATCAGCAAAGGTTAGTTCGACACCGATTCATCTTCACGCACATCTGGCCTCTCGGTAGCCAAACAGAGGCATGTAACCAAATATAATGAAAAAAAAAAGTCGTGTTTTATTTTTCATCCCGTACTAAATTGTTCTATTCTCTGCTCCACCTGGTAATCGAACCTACGACCTCGCGCTTGCAATCACTAGCCTATCTAACCGGTAAGTAGAAATAGTTAATTAGGAACTTATCTGTTATAAAAATATTTCTTATTCTTTAAAAGGTAAAAAAATACAGACGCAAAATACACGGAATTCACAAATATTTCTCTCGGGAACTCATAACACTGAGTGCAAAATACTCATTTACTAATATGTACCTACACACATCAAAAAAAGTTTGTGATCACTTTGAAAAATCGAAATCTTTTTTGTTACTGTAGATTATATTATGATGTCTTCTTCTTTTAGATTTTTTTTTCAGAAGGTATTTCTATTTAAAGAAAACACACAACCAAGGATTTTTCTTGATAAAGTTCAATTTAAAAAAAATATTTCAGCTTATACTAGTGATCGCAAACTTTTTTTGATGTGTGTACCTAATCTTATAAAGAATAATGTTAAATATTATACCTGCCCATAAACTCTTATTGGCAGGTATAATGTAAAACAAAAGAACGAATGACGTAGGCGTGGTGATTTTAAATAACTTTATTATTTTACCTTTTTGGCGACATTGAGCTTATGCTGACGCAGAAACTTGGCTTCATCAGCGATCTGTTGCTGGAACACCTCGACGGCAGCCAGCCGGGCACGCGCGAGCTTCTCGTTCTCCTCCAGAACGGTGCGCCAAACGTTCCACATGTTCCTGGGAAGAAAGTATAAGGATTTTGAATTTAGAATTCATGGTAACATACATGGCAGCGTAGCGTTGTTATGCCTTTTTTACCAGATACTTTTGCAGGTGCGTAATTATGCCTAACCACTCATCACAAGGTTTCATCGTTATTTGATGAATGGTGAGTACAGGAAAAGATAAATGGTATTTATATCTGTATGATAAATATTTTAAAGATTATTTTACAAGTAAATGTTTTAGGTTTTTAGAATACAACGTAACGTTTTCTAATTGACGACCTCTGAGAAGAAATACCGTAATAAATTCAGGGAATCATGATCTCTTGTAATATTCAGAAATGTGGATGACAGAATGTAGGGCAAGGTCTGAAGTAGGCATTTTAAGGAGGAACCATAGCCATACAAACAATTTTTGTGCTACACAAAAAAGCTATTCGGCAATTTAGAATTTCAGTCTCAGTGATATTATATATTTCGGATTTTCGGACCCTTTACAGCGTCCACGATATACCCTGGGCCATGGATACTGTAATAAATTATAGGGGATTTATATTAGGACTATCCCATCGCAGTATAATTATGAAAATTCTAAATTCAAATTACTTTGTGTTCATACCATAATGTTAAGACCAGAAATAAAAATAAATTTATTTGGTAGTAATTAGGTTTTTGCTGACTCCTAGAAAAAACCTATTTAGCAGCGGTTTTCAATAACCCATAACAGAATACCATTCGACACTATGAAAATAGTTATAGTTTTTTATGGTTTTTGTTTTTACAGATTTATGTATTAACTTGTGAGGTACTTACAACATAAAAGATTTTCTTTCTTTCTTTATTAAAATGAACAAGGTTAGCTATATCTATGACACTAGTTTTCATATATCTTATCTTAATGTTATAAATTTGATATATTTAGTTCCTTTTTCATTTAAAAGTAAATAATTACTGTTTTAAGAGAAAGCTGTTTACACCGTCCGTAACTATTTGTTGATGTTTAAGTTTAAGTAATGGTGGTAATAGTAACTAATAATAATCTATAAGAGTGCTGTCGTTATTATACTTTCTCGAAGAAGGTAAGTCATTTATATAAATCAAAAGTAATAATGGCCTAAGAATTGAGCCTTGCGGGAGTCCCACTGTAACTGCGCGTGGAAAACTCTTTCTGGATCTAATTACTCAGGTACGAGATACGAAGATTCAGAGAAACTGATTTAAAACCGTACAATATAACTTGACAATTAAAATACTATACATAAACAATTAACTAAGCACTAATTTACACGAAGAGCCGGCGTCGTGTGTCACGCGGTGTCCGGTAGCCGGCCTCAGAAACGCCGGAACACCTTCTGGCCGTAATTCCCCTTTCATGACGGTCGACAAATGTTCAGTCGGCACTCTCACCACAAAGGAATTAAAATCCAAGATTTTGACGATATTCCAACCGTTCGATGCTAATAATACACCAAATTGATTGAGTTACGATGTTTAGACCAACCCTCTTTTTGTAGCAGGACTTGTGTGAAAAGGTACTATCAGATATTCTATGATGGGGGCTAAAATGTCCTGGCATTGTTCATCATCAACCCATACTACTTACTGTCAGTACTGGGCACAGCTTTCCTCTCAGATTGAAAGGGATTAGGCTATAGTCCACCACGCTGGCCTAGTCCGGGTTGGTACACATCGTCGAGAAATCTTCAGAGGCATGCAGGTTTCCTCACAATGTTTTCCTTCACCGTTTAAGCGAGTGATAATTAACTATGCACATTAATTCGAAATGTCAGAGGTGTGTGTCTTGGATTCGCTCGAGACCTTTAACTTGGCAGTACAATGGTCAAATCCCAGGCTATCACTACTATGGCATTAATCATCTAAACAAAATTATTCAATATGGACA
The DNA here is from genome assembly GCA_964056405.1 of Acronicta alni. NCBI lineage: Eukaryota > Metazoa > Arthropoda > Insecta > Lepidoptera > Noctuidae > Acronicta > Acronicta alni. Next base: position 20,314,063 of record OZ043913.1, read on the forward strand.
TGTGTTACAGGTAGCTACATGTTAAATTCTATTACTTATTGCCTGTCTGTACGTCTGTAACGCTGTCGCTCCTAAACCGCTGAACCGTTTTTGATGAAATTTGGTACAGAGATAGATTAGAGCTTGGAGAAGAACATAGTTTTTATTTTAAAAAGCCCATGCGAGTGATACCGAGGGCAACATCTAGTAGATTTATAAAACTAATCACTAATTCTCTAAGTAAAAATTAAATTTACTTAGATATTTTTATGTATGTAAATCTTTAAACCTACGCAACGGATTTTGATGCAGGTTTTTTTAATAGATAGAGTGATTGAAGAGGAAGGTTTATATGTATAATACATGTATTTCATTAGTACATTGCACCCGTGCGAAGCGGGGACGGGTCGCTATTAATCCATATTCTGGTTTTCCCGATTACAAATTGAAACATTTACCGGAGTGATTTACATAGGTTTACCTTATCAGATAAAATATATTAATTTAAACACCTGGGTATGTTTATAACAACTTATGTACCTACTATGTTAGGCAAAAATAATAAAAATAATGTGTTAAATCAATTAAAACTTCTTCATAAATGATGTCGATTTTTGTTAGAAATCGAATCGGTAACGCATTAGAACATAACTAATTGATTAGAGTTCAATCTGTCAAAAATACAATAAATGGTTGGACGGAGTATATTATCTTGGAATAATGATTCGACCAATGACGTTGTTTAGCAGTGCGTGTCCTGATTAGGTACCTACTATGCGTTTCAAATAAGAATAGGACTGACCTCCAGCCATCTTGTGACGTCATAGCTGTCAATTCAAACCAGCTAGGTAGGGTGAGCAAAACAGTTATTTTTGTAATAATATTTTTTATGTATTTAAAATATTCCACCGATTGTTATTTAGAAGAAAAATAGATATTTTATTACCCGTGTTTATAATAAAACTAAAGTAATCGTGGTCTTGAAATATTTCCCTTTTTTTGGTTTTTATTTTCGATTCATTTGACGTAGTTAATTTCTTTTTCCAATCGTCACTGGTAATTGAATCAATAGTTTCCATTGTTAGATTCTCAATTTGGCTTTCTAATTGTTGAACATTATTGTCAGCTACCCAACGCTTATCAAAAGCCAGGTATATTCAATTGGATTTAAATAACAATTATAGCGTGGCAGCTTTAAAACTTCAAAGCCATGGGAGTTTAAAATATTGTCTATAATATAGTTTTTTAGCAGATTGTGCCTTTTTATTAACTTGGAGAGTACCGGATTTGGTATTACTGCTTATAAATATATTATAAAGTTTTAAATATTCAAAAGATAAAATTAATTTTCTTTGCAAGCTGTACTTTTTTGACAGATGGGGTCATTCGAGGTCATTGACATTCCTATTCTTATTTGAAATGCATAGTCTGTGTAGCGCACTAAGTTATTTCAATGGTAAAAAAACGGAAGTTCTTGGCAAAAATTTAGATGTTCAATAATATAATTGAAAAAAAAAAAATGTTTAATGCTTCAATTGCTTTCCCGATTTAAACGATAATTTGAAAGATGGCTGGCAAATCTCGAGCTATCGTAAGAAGTCCCATTTTACTGCTACCAAACTACACTTCTTTTTCTTCCTTGATTTTCTGATCAAACTACACTTACTTTTCTTCCTTGATCTTGATTTGGCAATTAACAACTATTCTGAAACTACAATACAAAGTGTCGGAAATATTAAGTAAATTTGTAATAGAAAGACACTTGTCTTTCTATCTAACAAATTATGTAATGGTAAATAGGAGTCAGTAATTACTAAGTGCTCCTTAAATAATAGAAATTCTTGGAAGACCGGTACAAAGTCAAATAATTAACATTTAAATATTCAAAATGTCAAAAGGGACTAACGATGGAACGATATTATTGTAGCTACCGCTAATAATTAAACAAGGTTTCAAAGTTTAAGTGAATATTATAGTATCTATAAATTAAGACGAGGGTAGTTTTGGAAATACTCGTGGATGATATGCCACCCGGGTGTAATAATAATAATAAATATTCTTGGACAATTTTACACAGCACCATCTTAGTCCCAAACTAAACTGCTTGTACTATGGGTTAGGCAATGGATATAAATACATAAATAGGTACTTTATTTTTTGTAAATACATACTTATAATATATATTATTTCCTGTAAGCCTTCTTAAGAGTAAATAAAGAAATAATAAAACATAAGAAACACCCAGATAAACACAAACACTTATGTTCTATATCACATAAATATTTGTGTTCTGTGGGAATCAAACCCACGACCTTGTGATCAGCAGTCACAGATTCCTACGCTCGCACGCATAGTGCATAACGATCTACGCATAAAAATACAAGTTGGCAAAACTTTACTGTCACTTTCATTATTGGGGCCTGCAGCTCTAAAATACAGGCCAACGCTTAGACTCCAGATCTCCCACAAATTACAAAACAGTAAAAAATATTTGTCAAGTTAACAACTAAATCTTATATAACTTGTGGAGATAAATAAAAACATTTATTAATATTATTATTGGAACAAGAATACAATCACCGATATAAGTATTTGTTTCGACTCTGAGTGTATAATCATCAACCCATATACTTATATAGCCCCACTGCTGGGCAAGGGCCTCCTCTCACGGAATGAGAGGGATTATTCTATAGTCCACCACACTGGCCTAGTGCGGGTTGGCAAACTTCACACACCGTCGATAAAATCTCTAAGGCATGCAGGTTTACTCACGATGTTTTCCTTCACCGTATAAGCGAGTGATAATTAATTTTTAATCTGGGTGTATATTAATTTGCCGGTAATTGTACCCAAATATGTTTTTAAGTCTTCCACGACACGGGGTACGTACCGGTCTATGTTTTAGGTACCATGAGATATTGCCGAGTCTATTGCCGTTAACCAGGTACAAATTACAAGGTCCCAGCTGCTATTGAGAAATTCCTAATCGAAAAACCGTATATCAATTTACTCGACCTGGAAACCGAGCCCAGGACAATCTACTATACCAATGAGGCAGTTTCAAGCGTAGCAAACAGATCTCGCAGAACAAATTCAAGGCGCATGTTACCAATACATTCGCAGGGCCAATTTTGGATATCAAGCGCTAATGAACCTTATTAAATAATAATTTATGATTGAAATTTCGTTAATGTTTCGCAACACAATCGCTTTAAAATAAATAATAAATATATTTAGAATTCAGAAAGAATGAATTAAGCATACTGGATAAACAGAACATATAATTTATTCTAATATACATAAAAACATATTCTTATCCAGTTTTTATCATGTTCTTGCTCTCTGACTATAGAGGGCAAAGAAAATTCGCAATAACATTGGCGCCACGCCCAGCATGTGCACTTTAATCACTAAGTTTATCAATAGTATTTCATAAACTTACCCCCTAAGTTCTCAAAATTGACAGTGTAACCCCATTTTGGAACAGTTGATATCTAATTTACGTATACAAAAGCGAAATATCACACAAATAAACCACTCAGAAACTTAAATTGTTTAGTTTTGTATTTTAAAAGTTGCCCCACACTAGGACTTTCTCCTGTATCGTGGGTGCGTAAACATAAACTATCACATACACAAACACCCAGACCCGGAACAACTACCTGTAGGTCATACAAATATTTGTTCCGTGTGGGAATCGAACCCACAAACCGTGACACAGAAGCCGATCGTTCAGCCGTTGCGCCAAAAGTGTCGTCAATTTGACGAGTAGGTTCCTTATTGGGTATAGACATTAGCTTAGAAAGCGGGAATTTCACACGGTATTGGAGAAAAAGGGAAATCAGAAATGAAGGCTGGTAACACAGCGGGCCAAAGTTAAAACTACAACAAATTATTATTAATATACTAACTGCCTCATCAGCCGTAGGTCGTATGTTATTAGGTTTTTATATGAAATTCTCAGTAGCAGCTTGGAGCTTGGATTTGTGCCCTGTTATTGGCAATTGACTCGCCCCATATTACATGAAACCTAAATATAGCGGTGAAGTGTGGGTGTATAGTGTCGAGAATAAAAATGTATGCACTTAATAAAAGTCAAAAGCGATTTTTTCGCAAAATGACGATTGCAACATTGTGATACTAATATCATTATAGTATAGTTTTGAACATACTATGTTCGTAACACCATAAAATTTCAGTCATTACCTTAAGAGAAAATCGCTTTAGAATAGCGCTGTGTGTACATATTGATGCTTGTAATAATGCTTCCGGTAATACAGATGTGATACAAGAGATTATTTGTTTAATGCGGACTTATGTTACAAAAAATATTTTGTAACAATAATAAACTTATGTGATGTCACACACAAGAAGAAGTCTCCCTGGTAGGTGCCCCACCACTTAAGTACCATGGAAGTCATTTTCTTAATTTTATATTTTGTCTATCAGTAAAAAAACGTGTTGGATGCCTAGTCCATCGAGGGGTCGTTCGTAGTAAAATATTAAATATTGAGAGTGTAATTAACCGTAAATTTGGTACCCGCTCTGCCTGAGTGCGCCGCCAAACTGTCACTTAACTGTCAATGGCGTCGACAATGGCTGAATAATTCAAATAACAAAATCCAAACAATGGAAATGTCGTATCAATCTGTCAGCCAATAGACTCATTAAATCGGAATCGAAAATGGTTTACAAAATGTTCAATAAACGGCGAGTTTTAATTATACCTAATGTAAGAATCATGATTTTCAACCGACACAACTTACTTTACAGTTAGTTCAATGTCGAACGATGCCACCTTACCTTCTAATTTAAAGTTATTTAAAATCTTAGCATGGAAAATGCCAAAAATACAAAAACTTGCATTTCAATAGGTGTTACTGACGTCACCATAAAGACGTAAATATAGTATGTGAAGGAAAAATTCGACATGACGGCTAGATATCGCGGTGGCTTAGTGGTCATAGCGTCTGGTGTACCTAACCAAAAGACGCAGGTTCGAATCATGCCCGCGGTCGAATATTTCCTTTTCTAAATAACTTTAAAATCTTAGCATGGAAAATGCCAAAAATATACAAAAAGATAACTTCATTTTGTAAATCTCATAACCCTAATTCCTACCATAATTGCGTCACCCTTTCATTAGGTACATTTTATTTTATTTTATGATAACACCAAAAAAATATTTCATGAAAGGCAGGCCCAGACGGAGATGGGGGGACGAGCTGGATGAGTCCAGCTTGAATGAGTTCAAGAAGGATTGATCCCTGGTAGCAATGCACAGAGAGAGGTGGAAGAAGAGTGGGGAGGCCTTTGCCCTGTAGTGGGACACTACAGGCTTATAGGTAGGTTAATAATAATAATCATAAACCAGCCCGACCCAGTTCTCGAAAATGGTCATGTTACATTGTACTGGGACCGGTCTATCATTACAGACAGGACTATTGTTGCCAATAAGCCTGATATTGTAGTGATAGATCGATTAGAGCGTCGTGCAATGATTGTTGACATCACTGTACCGCATGACGAGAACCTCGTGAAAGCCGAGAAAGAGAAAGAAATAAAGTATCTCGACTTGGCACACGAGGTTGTCGACATGTGGGAGGTGAATTCAGCAATCATTGTACCAATCGTTGTGTCAGCCAATGGCCTAATAGCCAAGAGCCTCGACCAACATCTAAGGAGGCTCTCGTTGGATGGCTGGATCAAGGGCTTGATACAGAAAGCAGTACTCTTGGACACGGCCCGTATAGTTAGGAGGTTTCTTTCTCTGGGGCCCTGACCACCGGTAGCTTGGACCCTGCTCCCGATGCCGGTGGGTTTCTATTTTTTATATTTTTAAATGTTTTTTTTTATATGTTACTTACGATGAAATATTTAAAAATAAAAAAAAAATGTGTAAGTATAAATAAAGGCAATAATAATAAGTGTGACCGTATTAACACAGGTATATTAAATTGAAGAAGCCAGCGAAAGTTTCGAAACTACTATAAAAAGTTTTTGTACAGACCTATTTGTTACTGATAATTACTGGCTAAGTACTGATAATTAAAAATGTTCCAAATAAGTAGGTGAGAGGTCAGTGGTAGGTCTACTTATACTCCAAAACAACGTCAATCTAGAGAAAATTATATTAACTAGTTAAAACAACCCACAGGTAATAATTATGAATAAGGCTGGGTCAGTACAATGCTTCGGTGACATAGTACCTTCTGGTCAAATTGAGGATAACAATGTTATTTCATTTATATTTTCATTCGCTTTTAACCATAAACCAAACTACAGCTACAGTCAGATTATTAAATATCCTAAGTGGAAAAGGTAAATCAATAACCAAGGAGATTGGTAGCAGAAGGAAAAATATATTAAATTTTTAAGTAGGAAGTAAATTAGTACGGTTCCATTAAAATAATGCTAATATTAGTTTAAAAAGGTTCAACATAGGTTTAAATAATGTAAATTTTAATATTTGTGATCTGTAAAGGCTGACGGCTTGATCTCGTTGTTACTACAAAAAAATATAAAATTGTTATAATTTACATAACCATGAACACATAAATAGATATGACCAAAGCCTACGACAAAGTTAAATATAATATTCTATTAAATAAACTACACGGAATAGGTGTTAGAGGAAAAGCGCATGAATAGTTCGCATACTATCTTCTAAACAGAGAGCATAGAGTAGAAATTGAATTTTTCAACCATACCACCAAAGAAATTCAAAATATACGTTCTGTAGGAAGTTATCAACGCCTCCATCCCACAGGGTAGCGTCATAGGCTGTCTACTATTCCTCTTGTATATTAACGACCTACCAAAAAATATATACGGACCCTGTGTTTTATTCGCATACGACATCTCCTTATATTAATAAGGAGATGTCGTCTGCGAATAAAACACATGATATTAATCATGCCAGAACAATATATACCTAAATAACCAACTAGAAAGTCTCCTAAATAATATAAAATCTTGAATGAACTTACATAACTTAGAAATAAACTATTCAAAAACTAAATTGATAACTTTCCATCCGCCTCAAAAACCGCCGCTAAATTTAAATTTTACGATTCAAGATAAGTAGTTAGCAACTTTACCTTACTAGGCCTAAACATACCCTTAAAAATTGGAAATCTCATATTAACAAAATTAAATCGAAATTAGCTAAGTTTTCACATGCCCTCCGCGAAGTAAAAAAATCCACTAATATTCAAACCACACTCGTCGTAGACAGAAATATACGTGTTTAATATTCGTCTTACGCAGCTCATTTGAAAGTGTCATTGCACCGTCGCTCGCCGTCGAGTGAAACTGATATTGAAAATCGTGTCGTACACCTCAACGCCGATGCAACCCTTTTAACTAGAGACTGTAGCTGACATCTATTTCCTACCCCTGCAGCGAAGGCAATATTAAATAGTAAGAGCAGCTTTCTTGTGATATAAAATTTGTGTTACTTCTGTATGTTTTCTATAAAAAGTCGGAAATGGCATGTCTCGAGCTGTGAACGGAGGCACGGACGTGAATGTGTTGTCACAGTATGTACACTTTCGGAAATAACAGAACAAGTCACGTGCTGTGCTGTTATACTTTTTCTTTTTAATCGAGCACTCTTGCAGAGTGGTCGTGGTTGCTATGATGGTGGTACACAGTGGGTCTTCAACGTCATCAGTCTTCTCGGCGGCGGTGATGACTGATCTCGCAATGTTTCTCCATTTTAATCGGTTCGTCGTGTTACGAGAACACAGTGAATACAGAGAACAAAATACTCAAAGCATAATTATAACAGCCACGTATAACAATACGTGGCTGTTATATTTTATGCTTTGAGTATTTATGAAAATAAAAGAACTAAGCTGCCGATGCCTCGTTAGTCTAGTAGCGCGACTGCTACTCTAGAGGTCTTGGGTTCAATTCCCAAGTCGAGCAAAGCGTTATTGGGTTTTGAAAACCCCAATAACGCTTTGGGATCAAAACATACCGGCAAACTTGAATGTATTGAGTGTATATGCGTCCATAAACTCAATAGCTATAGGTACCTACTGCCTTGAGTAGAAATATCCCAACTTATTTTTTCGAAAAGAAAGCTGCGTTTTTTTCATCCTCTGGGGGTGTTAATTCACTGAAGCATTATTGATTTTAGAGAATATTTTACTTTCTTAGTATTAATTTCAATACAAAATGATACGAATGACCATCGTAGCGCCATCTATACAACGAAGTAACGAACTACTATGTCATATTGTTGAAATTATTGCATTTTAGAGAATAAATTTATTTGAAAATTATTAAAATACATTAGTTTCCATATTTGTAGTAAAATACTGGAGCTTATTAGATGCTTTCATCGAATTATTGCGATGGCTTTATAAAGCCTTTCTCTAAAGTTATAAAGCATGGTGTATAATTACTTTAAACGGAAAAAAATCGGATATAATACAAGATATTGATAAAGGATTTGTAATATTATTAATTAAAGAAAATAAATAGTTTACTTTCTTTGTATTTTGTATGGGTATTGCTACGCAATTAATGCTATGAGCGATCACCGCCATCTAACTAAAAGTAGCCGAACTACCAACGTACCCAGTGTACAACCTGAGTGCATTAATAAAGTTTTCACTTTACTGACTAGGTGTATTGTACGCCACGTTTTTTGCTTACTTACCGATTATTTTTAATCCGCTTTTTCAATGAGTTAAGGGTTCAACAAAGTACCGAATGGGTCCTACAACAATACTAGAGCTTGATTTCTTCTGGAATTATTGGCCTAGGCCATAGTCCTTACCGAAAATAGCGTTAAACCGTGAGGAATGGAAGGTGGTACGGCGGCCTTTATCCTGTGGGACAGTGGGATGACAACGGTTGAATAACAATAATAATCACACGTATGTAGATTAATAAACATACAGACTTTGTTTTTACATGATATTATAAAAAACTGCTTAAAGAATAATTATTTTACTCATCATTCTCATTGCCAACCCATGTACACTAATGTATAGTAAACAATAAATGCATTTGTGACTTAAAACAAGCGATATTGACGTGATATAGCCAGTTTGTATTTTAAAACACTTACTCAAAACGCGAGCGAATTATGCCTAGTGCGTTCATGATGACGTTGCATCGAGGTACAGTTTTTATGTGTTTTCAATAGATGGAGTTAGCATACACTTCCTACAGATTTGCATAATAATGTGCTTTTATTTTTTTGGGTTTTAAAGTTTTAATAAACTTTTAAAAGTCTTAATAACTTTTTAATAACCGATTTCAGGTAAATAGTAATATTTTGTGCATATTTTGAGCTTTTCTTACATACCTACAGCCAAAACTATTGCAATAATCATGGGTAATTTGAATGGTTTTGAACTTTTGAATCTGAAACAATTTGTTTGCTAAGAAATGATTGGGGGACCACCAGCGTATCCCACCACGTGCTAAAAAAAGGCATTTAAAGTCATTATTCTGAGTTACAATACAGTAGGTGGGCAATTAGTAGGTCCCTTGAGATTTGAGCTAATGGGCTCTGCCCGGGGGATTTCCTTCAGTGCCGCCCACCTAGTACTTGCATGCCTGTATGTTTGGCACAGCGGTTAAGATGATACCGTACTACTTTTGCGCTGAGAGTCGATTCTCACCCTAGCCAAATCTTTGTGTGATCCACAATTATTAGTTTTGAATCTGGTAATTACCGGACTGGTTTAAGTCGGGTTATTTTTTTTATTTTTTTTTTATTCTGGATTAATTTATTAGTAGGTACACATCAAACTGCATTGTTCTCATTAACTATTAGTGTTTATATTCTCCCCTTATTTGTATTTTGTACATTATTTAATTACATAGGTTATGTAACAGTAAAAACCTACATGTATTTCTATATCTAACTCTGCCAGTTTGTCAATTATTTTTTCAAACCGCGGATGTCCATTTGTAATTCCAAATGAATAGGTTTTCACTAAATTAATGTTTAAGGAGTTTCTTGCCGGTTCTTCTCCATAAGACCCACTTTTTGGAACCGTGAAACTAGTTTTGACTTTTCAAAAGTGCTATTATAATGGTGTAATTGAAATAAAACATTTGACTTTGACTTAGCATTCGCGCTTTGGATCAGTAGTCTAATCGAGGCAATTATTCTTCTAATATAATTACATAACTATAATCCAATGGATGTTGGATAAGATGATATATACCGAAAATAGCGTTAACGTAACATAAATTCTACGGTAATTAAGTTTTGGCAATATTGCCTTTGTGTACTTATTCATATTGAAGTATATACTTGAAATAAGTGCCAAGTGCCTGTGCCAATAAACTGTTAGACTCAATTCCCACTGGCGCAGAGTCGAAACGAATACTTACAACGTATTCTTACACTTGAATAGTACCTATGGATATTTAATTCTATTACCATTATATAACGTACAAAATTGTATAAAGAAAATATAAAAATGCGCCTGACATTAATAATTTCCATCGGTTATATTTTCACTATATAAATTTGTAAGGTAGTTAATTAGTAGGTAGTTAATAGGAGATTATATGTCACAGCAGAGGCAATGGAGCCTTACGTCTATACAGTGTGAGTCTTCATAATGTGCACATATTAAGATAAAGGAAACTATGCTTAACTTTATCGACAAAACCATACTTTACATTGTTATCAATTAGCATAAAATAAAATTATTAGAATCAAGGTACCTATGCCATGGTAGAAAACACTACTAATATCATGCAAAATTATAAGGTTCATACTCAATTTGGAAAATTTGACAGTTTTGGATAACTTGATCTGCTGGCGTCTGTACCACAATGTTCATTAAAGTTGGTATAAATAAACTCATCTGCGGAATTCTACCATTTTGAGTCTTAAGTTAATGTTTTTAGATTTTATGTCATGGACTGCACATATAAAATTATATTATGTTGCCATATCGTCGGTGATATTCCAATACAGCGTTAGTAACACTGCTATAAGGCCTCACTTTGTATTAAATAACACTGAAAATTAGGCCTTACAGCAAAGTGTTACTTACGCGGTATTGGAGTATCATAGACGATATACAAGCTATAATTACTACTTTGGCTACACTACAGCAGCTTCTCTTCATTATTTTCTCATTAGCTACATTGTACGGACAGACTTCTTCGTGTATAGTGAGCCGAAGTAACATGATTGCCGAGATCCCGGTCCGCCGAATAATCATTTGTAAGTATATCGTGTCAGGAGGCTCCGTACGGACGGTAACTTAATTAAATAATGGGGAAACAAAGGTAGAATCATGAACATACCGTAAAATATATATTAAGTATAGGTTTATAACGAATAAATTGCATTGTTCACAATATTCATAAACACCCCCTCAATGCACCCGACGTATGATCGTGTTACAGTTAGCAACGAAAGTCGCTGAACACGATGCAATTTTTAAAATGATTTAACATTTTTTATTATCTAGAAGTTACTAATCCAAGAAGGTAGTAAAATTTCTATGTCTATAAGATAATTATAAGCTTCACCTTTAATATAATTTAATGAATGTTTTGGTGCAGTGATGTTTTAAAAATTTGATTTTGTTCAGCGACTTTCGTTGGTGACCGTACATCAAAATGCTCAAAGTCATTGGACTAGGTAATAGCCTTAAAGCATCAAATACATCTAAGGCAATTGTATGTACGGTCAACAAAAGAGCTAGGTATACAGGCAGCTAATTAAACATCTGTGTTTTGATAAAGATTGTAAAATATTGTTTCACGCAATATGTGTCAAAACGTAGGTATTGTAAGCAGCTACATATCTAACCCTTTGGCGCGTAATTATTTATGTCGAAATCTGTATAAAAATGCATATTTCGTTTGCTATCTGTATACTTAACTCTTTTGTTGACTGTACCTACGATTTACACGTGTAGGGTATCTAATTAATGCAGCTATATGTATAATGTCTAAATTGTTATAGAAATTTCTGATTTAAGAGCAATCAAGTAAGTAATTACGTAATAACTATACAGTGAGGTACTGACCACTTCTCTTCGACACCATCGACCTTGATGTCAGGGATGTTCGGGATCTTCTTGTTCAGATACGCCGAAGATATCTTCAGCAGCGCCTGAGAACAAAAAAAAATCTATTACCAAAATATAAAAAATAAAGGTCAAGTAGGATGCACACCCCGAGGGAGGTTTCAAGGCGGTGCAAGAAAGGTGTACCTGGAAGGGTGAGGGGGTTTTTAACGACGTCTGTGGTCTAGTGGTTCGATTCCCACAGGACACAAATATTTGTGTGGGTGGCATGAGTATTTGTTTTTGCCTGGGTGTTTCTTATGTAATAAAAGTATGTATTTACAAAAAAAAAGTATATAAGTATTATATCCATTGTCTAGTACCCATAGTACAAGCTCTGCTTAGTTTGGGACTAGATGGTGCTGTGTAAAAATGTCCCAAAAAAATATTAATTAATTTATTTTGCTCAATAGTGATACATCAATGGCTAATGAAAGTTCAAGAGTGCTAAATCTCACGGTGTTAGATAAAAGAAGACGTTACTGCAAAAATTGTTTCTCATAATATTCGACAATTCGAATATTATAAATGCCAAACTCTGTCTGTTTTATACGTTTTCACGCCTAAACCGCTGAACCTATTTCGATGAAATTTGGTATAGAGATAGATTGGACCTTGGACAAGGACATAGGCTACCTTTTGTTAAGTCCTTTGAGATCCAAATGAAACTGCGGCCAACAGCTAGTATTAATTAATTAATCAATTGTTTCATATTTCAATAAATAATTGAGATATTATTAATATACGAGACCCTTTTTAACTACGTAGTTATCAAAGTTGTTGTAACTTTATTTGAATTCGGGCATTTAAATATTTTCTTTTTAAAAAATGTACTACTTATTTTTATTTTTTTACTACGTGTATTGTACATACGTAGTGATATGACCCTTGGCCTGCCAAGCCAAAGGTCTTGACTTCAAATCCAAGGCACGCACCTCTGACTTTTCAAAATCATGTGCGTATTAAGTAATAATTAATGATCACTCGCTTAAACGGTGAAGGAAAACATCGTGAGGAAACCAGTTAGTTCGATGTCGAACTAACTGTAAACTAAATAACGAGAGTAACGAAGCATGTGAAGGCAAATTTCGACCTCGCGGTCGCTTAGTGGCCATAGCATCTGGTGTACCTAACCAGAAGACGCAGGATCGAATCCTGCCCGCAGTCGACTTTATTTTTCGCAAAATAACTTTAAAATCTTAGTTTTGTAAAATTCCAAAAAAGATAAAAAGATAGTTAATAGTATACTATCGATATAGGTACTTTAGGTATAAAACATTCAGAAGAAATTATCTATAGTTATTAAAGAGAAATCCTTACCAAAATCTATTACGTAGTTGGACGCGAAAAGCGACTTTGTTTGAACTACGAGTATTTAGAGATGTGGAAGATAACGATAGATTAGAATCAATAGTTACTTTCAAAAAGGATAAATTTTATACATAAAACGAGAGAGATTTAGAAAGGTTATATATCGGATAGGTACTGGGAACATTTTCCGACGAAAACTTTGATACCGACTTGATTTGGTTTATTTCTTTGTCGTATGAGAGATTTGTTGTGCTTTGTTGTGCTTTGACTGGTAGCAGGATTATAATTTTGTTTGTCTTGTCCCGTGTATCGTTCATAATATTTTAATGTTTTTGATCTTACGTAAGTTCGAGTTAATCACGTCTGACAAATACTTATGGTGTAGTACCTATTTAACACGATGTAAACACTACGTGTACCTATGGTGTAAGTAAATTCAAACTCGATCATTTTATTCTCAAATCAAGTGTACAAAGAGGTCTGAGGAGAGATTTTAGGTAGTATATGACTTAAAAGGTTTAATTATCATTCGCATAAACGGTGAAGGAAATCATCGTGAGGAAACCTGCATACCTGAGAGACTCGGCGTGTGAAGTCTGCCAACCCGCATCAAGCCAGCGTGGTGGACCTGCATTAGGCCAGGGAGGTATAGCTTAACCCTTCTCATTCTTAGGGGAGACCCGTGCCTAGCAGGGCACGAAGTCTTGTCATAGTCAACCCATGTATCTACTATCCGTAAGGTTAATGATGACGTGACTTTTTTCAGCAATATTTTAAAAGCAATTATTTTATTATTGCATAGTTAGAGTATTAAATATACTCTTTCTTAAACATTACGGTCAAATAATTTTAATATATTATAGAAAAATAAAGAAGAAAAGAAAATTATTTTTATCATTACAACTAATGCGTAGCATATTGGTGTAAATTATAGCAGTATTCGGTATAAATAGGTTGCATTGTATGTTGTAATTTTAACTTATCAGTAGGTATTTGCTTTCTCATTTACTCAATACATGTCAAGTGCAATATCAACCTATAGATCGCGTGATAGAGTCAACTGTGTATATGTAGAGATGTTATATGAACGCCAGCGTTGAACTACTGGTGTTTGTTTTGAAGGTCCTTGGAGAAATAACTAACTGGAAATCCCAATATATTGGGACTGCGAAATGGGTTTAATCAATTGTTTACCTAGTTCTAGTCCCAAACTAAGCAGAGCTTGTACTATGAGTACCCGACAATGGAAATAATACTTACATACTTTTTTTTGTAAATAAATACTTATAATTATAAGAAACACCCATAGCAAAAATATCTATAGATTAAACAAATGTCGGTATTGAAATAGAAATTGAGTTGCGGATATCTGATGGCAGTTGCTTCATGTAGAATACCGATATTCAGCCGCACAACGTTATACTGGAAGCCGACCGTTAGATTGAAAATGGCGGGTTAGTGGATGGAACTTTGGTAAAACTGAAATTGAATTTCCCGCATGAAATCGGTGCAATTGTCGTGATACTCGCTAAGGGCTCTTCAGCTAAGCGTTCTTCCAATACCACAAAATAAAGTTATCAGCAATAACTAGTACCACTAGGTATATATATTAAGACGATGTACGAGTCAAAGAATTAGGTACACTATATCTATCTTATACATAGATAAAGTTTAAACAGTCAAGGAACGATTAGACTACAATAGAAAAGAAACTGTGACGACCGGGACATAATACATAATTCCTAAGAATTACATTGTATTTTAATAATTTTATGGTTTTTTGGAATAAATTTTATTATATTTTATTAATGATTAAGTTTGTAAATAGCAAATGGATATACGTGCTAGTATAAACTGTTTGACTGATACAGCATTCCATTTTACCTAAGTTTCTGTTTAATCTCATTTTGTTAGCCATTCAACGCAGCAAATCTCCACGCGATGCAATTAAGTTCAGCTTCAATTTAGTTGGCCACAAATGCCTTCGCCCTCGTGGCTCTGTCAACGAAGTTAACGCATCAGTGAGCTGAACACTCACGCGCTGCACGGGTACGCCCACGCGATTGTGGTTAGAATACAAACAAGCTGAATACCTCCGTGTTCGTGTGTAACAGTGGCGTGTGATTCAGCGTACTACACACTGACTGTGCACAGGTACAGTCAAGAGCATCAATTATATGTATACAGGGTGTTACAAAACTACTGTATGGTGTAACATGTTACACCATACACGGCTGAAAGTGTACAGTGTATGTGATTGTTTATCTACTTTTAGTAAATGTAGGTAATACATATTTTTGCCCGTGATTGTACACTTGCAAACAATCACATACACTGTACACTTTCAGCCGTGTATGGTGTAACATGTTACACCATACACGGCTGGTTACACCATACACGGCTGAAAGTGTACAGTGTATGTGATTGTTTGCTTTGGTTGCCCCATCCAAGGTTTACCCGAAGCCAGAGGACTACAGGTTCCTTCCTCTTAGTGGGCTAACCGCCTTAACTAACCACGTCTTTGAAGACTAAGGAATGTACCATGCTGGGGACAACACAATAGATCACATTTGGTCGAAGTGTTGCTGACCATGCCAGCCCCCACAGTTAAGATTAAGATTAAAGGTTGATATAACTACTCATACCCGGAATAATACGAGCGCATTTAGTAATTTTGCTTCGGAGAACACGTAAAACCGTCAGTTCCGGTTGTCACACGAACATCTATATCAGTCGTTAGTGGTAGTCAGAAGCTTGTACAGCCTGACAACCTAGACTGGTTTATCGTGAGGATAGACATTATCAGGATATCGGTGTTACCAAGAAAATTGGGCTACGAAGGTCCGATGGCAGTCGATTGTGTCAAATACTGGTAGTCAACCGCTGGTGTTAAACTGAAAGGCGACCTCAACATAGTTGGGAAAAGGCTCCGAGGAAGATATAGGAATTTACGTCATACAAATATTTGTTCCGTACGGGGATCGAACCTACAACCCGTGGCGAAAAAGCTAGTTACTCAGCCACTACGCCAAATGCAGGTACCACAAAGGTACATAATATCTTTTGTATATTGTGATAATTCAGATAAACAACCAGAGCTCATAGACGCCGGCAACACCAGTGGTTAAGTTTTAATAATAAATCACCTTCAAACCGGGACACTATAATTATTTAGGGTAATGTCAGGTATAGTATCTACGCATTCACCGGCGGCCTTAAAGACAATATATTCGCACTTTTTTACATTATAAACAAGTCCGTGTGAGGCAGCATACGGCTGACATACTCTCAGCGTGTCATTCACGGCACCTGCCATCGGTGCTAGCGACGCCATGTCATCAACGTAGCTGTTACTGCCGTGGATACTACATTCGACCCTCTAATATTGGCACATTATTGCTTAGCAGTGGAATATTTGCAGAGCCTTGACAACCTGAGCCTACCATCTAACCACTTCATCATCAAGCCATATTACTGTCCCACTGCTCACGGATCTGGCACGGGTCTCCTCTCACAGAATGAGAGGGATTAGCCTATAGTCCATCACGCTGGCCTAGTGCGGGTTGGCAGACTTGACACGCCGTCGAGAAAATTTCTAAGGCATGCAGGTTTCCTCACGATGTTTTCCTTCACCGTTTAAGCGAGTGATAATTATTAATACGCACATGATTTCGAAAAGTTAGAGGTGCGTGCTTTAGATTCGAAATCGAGACCTTCGACTTGGTAGTCCGATGGTCATGCCACCATCACTGCTTCCCGTCATGGTCGTGGCGAATTTCGCGGAAACCATGGCCATGACTATAGGGCAAAGGAATGAAAGCAAGTACAGTTTTTAGGCGGTCTCACCACTTATCACTTATATACTCATCATCCTTAAAAACATCCTCATCATACTTATAAAATTACTATTAATTTTACTAATTAAAGTAGTAAGCTAAGGTCGTATAGTTCGAGGCCCACCTAACCTTGGAATCGAACTATACGAACTTTGAATAGACAAATTGAGCTGGGCATAGAATATTTAAAATTCAAAAGAAAGAAAATCATTCTGTCTACAACTTTAAAATCACAAAATTGCCGATAAACTTCAGAATTGTTTCTAACAAAATTTAAAAGTTTCAAAGTTCCACGAAGGATGTAATCGAAAAACAATTACTTATATAAAAAGAAATATCTGACTATAAGACACCGTCCTATTAATATAATTATATACCTACCCAAGAAAATCCGTCGGGGCTACCACTCCCACCTCTATTCCCAATTTCGACCAACGAGAGAAAGTGACAAATTGAAATTACTAACGAGTGTGTTTGAGGCCCGAGCTAGCGTGGGCCGCAAAACCACACGAGTTTGTAATCTGTACTTTCCCCCGAGTGAAGCATAATACTTTTTCCTTCACCTACGCGGAACAGAAATATAAATAATAATAATATAATAATAAACACTTTATTTCAGACCAGCGATCCATACAAATGTGTTAGTAATTCCTTATCCTAATGTTAGTAGAAAACAGTTACTTATTATTATTTATCAATTATTGACATGGAGATCAGGACGTAAATGTCTATTTGCCCAGTGTCTGATAAACGGCCCATCAATTTTGTCTGCCAGTGTAGCTAGTATACTGTTGGGACTGTCCCTGAATCGCCGCATCATGGATGCACATACTTGCGTATGATGGCATAGAAGTCGTCTACTCTCGCCTCCGCAAACATGCCAGACGCACTGCAACATCGAGGCAGTCCCAACAGCATCCTCAGCGCATTATTATATTGAACGCGCAGAGCGTTGTAAACCTTCTGCGTATACTTCACCCACAAGCTGCACGAGTAAAACGACTGGAAAATATTGGAAAATAATTAGAGATTCGTCTCTAAGACTTTCAGTTCATACTTACTTATACTTAGTCATAGATTTCCTGTAATTTTAATAATAAGTACCTACGTCAATATGTGTATTCATTTAGTCAGTTTAAATTTTTATTTAATCCTCTTTAACACGCTTTTATTAGCTGTAACTACGTAAGAAAATCTTGGAATTTAAATTTAACCCACTTCCCGGTTTCCGATTTAGCTGAAGACGATGTGTGAACGTCTTTCGTTAGTTAGCTAACGGTTAATTTCGATGACATTGCGTGCGTGTTCGTTAGGTTTTATTTAAACTATAATATTATATTGGAAGACATCCGACGGAAATATCCAAATTACTTATAAAAAAGAGCCCACTAATAATTATACAACTTCTCACCCTAATAATATACACCTGCTCAGTTCCGTCGTGGATAAAAAATTAATCGCGCCACTTATAGCTTATGCTTTCCACCTTTTTAATGACTTAATAGTTAAACTTTGAACGAATGACACCTGTTATTACATCGTGGAGGACTATAAAGCTTTGTAAGTAACTAGCAATTTTAAGTCACAAAGTACTTATTTATTAATTTGATTCCAATTGCTACTTTTACCAAGAAATAGATAGTGGTATCGCTACACATTACTACGCAGGAACACAGGAATAAAGGCTCGCACCCTATTGCCCCAACGCAGCGTTTCAACCCTAAACGGTACGAATAACGGTTTATATTGTATTAAATATCCTGAATCCTGTGGTCCTGAAATACAGGGCTTCCCTAGTTTAGGCTCCAGTCCACCCCATACAAGAAACAATGTATTTTTAACTTGCTTTTTCTCTTTTTTTTTATTTTCTTATTTTTATTCAGTTTGTAATAGTAGTGATAATTTTGTCTACTTATGTTTTTAGTTTTGTGGTGGAAAATAAATATATTTTTATTATTATTTTTTATTAAATAAAAGAAACACATAATAATTTAATATGCTAATTATAACAATTAAAGCCAGATGACGTTCATAAACTGGTTTAGCAGACAACTAACTCTACAAGACGTGCAGTAGGTATCAAATTTGGGGATGGCCGGAGCGTTCTTTACGTAATAGGTAGGTACTATTAGTATTCTGAAACCCTAAATGTTTCATGATTGATGTACGAAGTGTATGTAGGTTTTATATGTATAAAGTGCAGGTTTCCGTTTGTTGCTTTAACTAACCCTTAAACTGTAGACGCCTACGGTTTAAGGGGTAGCATTTAATACTACATCTATGCTTAAAAAGTTAAAACCTTAGTGTAATAAAGGTATAAAGTCTGGTGTAGTGTTCCCCTTCCGCCGAGGTGCGAGTTGCAGGTTTTCCACACGATGCTCACAAGATAGAGTTATTTTAAAAACATAATGGCGACTGAGGTATACATTCTCGTCCTAAAATAAACGTAATAAAAGAACACTAAAAATCTAACTTTTGCATTTGAAATATTTTACAAAGGCTTGTTGTAATAGATAGTCTAGATTCAAAAGCCTTTTCTCAACTATGTTGTGGTCGACTTCCAGCCTAACCAGATGTGGCTGAATATCAGTATTTCACACGAAGTGACTTAGCAGTCACTTCGTGTGAAATACTGACATTCATTCATAGGTTTGATAGCTCAAACCTATACAATATATAAGTATATCGGATATCGCTATTATTGAATCATACGGTAAATTCAACAGTCTTGATGAATCAACATATTTTATGATTCTGCAAATACAAAATCAATCTTTTTTTTATACCACTAAGGTGACAAACAAATATATCTACGGCCCACCTAACAATAAGCGGTTACCATAGCCTATAGACGCTTGCAACACCAGGGGTATCCCGTGTGTCAACTCTGAAACGAAAGAGGAATAGTTGGGTTGGCAGATGGATTAAAGTCCCTCCACTGTTACCTCGCGGAGTACTGGCGACCTTGCTCACCGTTAAGACCACAACACAGCTCAAAGCAGTGTTATTTATTTAACTTTGATTTGTTGCAAAGCGGAGGTACCTACTTCCCCAGTTGGGCAGCTCTAATTTTAGTGCAATTACTCCCACTATGCCCTACCTCCCCTATACATCTATATGTATAAGATTGACCGTGGAAAAGCTTGTTATGTAAGTTGATCGATTTCCGCAGCATCAATATCTTTTAGTCTCACACCTCTCTTCCGGACACAGCCAGAGCATCCGACCCGCTTCTATTTTACGCTGAAATATTTCCGGAACATTAAAAATATATTTTCAACGTTTTAATTACTGGAACTGGTTCCAAGAAATCTTGTTTGGTGTAACTTTAGTTTAATACAATTTCTGTTATACGTGTAAACATAAATTCATGGTTATATTTTTGTTGGTTATATTATTAAAATATTCGGGGACAGGAAACCTCGGGGGACTTTAATTAGAAACAATAATTAACAGAAATGAATTACACCCAGCCTCGAAACGTTATCTGTGGATCATATAAATATTTGTCTCGGGTGGGAATCGATCCCACGACACTCGGCGCGACGGTAGAGGTGAGTTGACCACCTTAACCGCTACGTCAAACGTGCAGTCAATATGGTAACGGTACGATTAATTGGCGTGAATATGGATACAGGGGTCAATCGAGATCAACTTTTAAAAATACAACATTATTGTTGGGAAAAGGAACTCTATTATTGTTTCGCAATTATAATAAACCATTAGAAGACCTTGTTGCCATCCTATTATGATAATATAAACCTTAAAATCTCTTTCAGAGTTTTGTCCCGATTCACCCCTGCATCGCTATTCGCCCCATTTCCCTTGTGATAAATGATATTTTTTTCTGTAAGAAGTTCTTTTAAAAGACACTTTATAACTCAATGTTTTACTTTTTTTTAAGCTCCGGCATTTCGTAACTGACGACCTCATACAAACTCGGAGAATCATAGTCTATTTTAAAGTCCAGATGTCGAATAGTAACAAATATGAGAGTCTTACAATGTACGCGATGTCTGAAATGGCCTTTTGAAGAAAGAACCATAGCAGCTTTGAGTAGACCAGTTCCAGCCGAACGGCAACGACGATCAGTGGCGTGCACAAACTTTTCAGATAGTGTGGCAGAAAAAGTTAAAAAAAAAAACCGCTTACACCTGGTGTGTCGAATCGACCTTTGTTATTTTATTGTTCCTATTTACAGACGCTACACTAGAGATTAGGTCATTTTGAATCTGATTAAGAGCTAGTGCAATTTTGTAAATTATTTTCCAACACTATTAGTATTTCGCGAGCAAGTTTAGGTACCGTTTCTAAATAAGTACCCTTATTCATTGATGACACAGATTATAGTCACTTCCACGAAAGCGAGCTCTTGTTTCTCCAAAAAGCAAACAATGTTCCGATCGACTTTCGCGTTTTATCTATCAATGTCGATTTGTATCTGAGAATTTAAACGCGTCTCAATACCTACCTACAATTTTTTCCAAAAATATGGGGAGCTTCTAAGTATTTTTCAGATAGCTCCTATAAATATCGGCGTACCGGCATCGTGCCTTGGATGGTTTTATTGTTTGATAGTAGACAAGGGAAACGGAACAACCTATTGCTGTGTATTTGTACCTATGCAACCTGTTGAGCCAATAATATGAATCATATTGTTTTTTGTACCTATTGAATTTACGACCACCAAAAAACCTACCACGATCGCCTTGATTTTTTTAAATACCTACTTACGCATAATTTTTTGTTTCTCTATACACATACCACCTGAACTACTTCACCAGTGAATAGGTATTATCCATTATTCACACTATTATCAATGATACAATCCTAAATAGGTACCTGCTATGTAATAGGTTTGTATAGCTCACAACCAAAAGAAAACAAATAATAAGTACGATAAAAAGTAATGGGGCTTTTTAAATCAAGCATTCAATTAAAAAATGCTACTTTTTAAAATAGTTACATAACCAACTTCAGTTCGGAAAAGTTCGCGCAAGAATCGTAATTTATCATTTTGTCGTGTTGTTTATTACTTGTAAGTAATAAACAACACGACAACCCTAACCTGCCTAACCTGTGGTTTAGATACATCTAACTGCCTACTCGTGCGTTTGTGTGCGTTATTATTGACATTGTGTGCCACGTATTCATAGGAACGCACACCTATTTAATCTGCATGATCATGAGAGCACACATACAAACATTTAGCCAACAATAGTTTGTGGCTTTCCCGACTCCTGTGGCGGAGCTAGTGCAGCGCGAAATTCCGTTTTTGTAGTAAACGAACAATACTGTAGGTAACAATATATACCACTACATTTCAACAGATAGAGCTGATTTAAGATTTTTGTCTTTATTAATAATATCGTAAAAAAAAGTTTATAAATCTTAACAGATTTAAGTAGGGTAGGCAGTGTCTTTTTGTCTTTATGGAATGCACGCCACTGACGACGATAAGCTCTCGATGTGTGAAGAATAATCATCCCGTCATACAGACTGACCACCCACGGCTAGCGCAGCTTAACCTAGCAAATCGGTTGATCCGCATAATACTGCTAAGCCATGAGCACCCTCCTCTCCCTCCTCGTAAAAAAATTGTAGTTACATTGAATGCATTTAAAAAATGAAAGCATCAGTTTCAATCAACATTTGCTGTTTGTGAACCATGAAATGAAATTACGTGTACTATGTAATTACAATTAAATTCATTGATATGACAAATTATTAATCGGTTGATTTGGTGCGTAATCAATAAAGGTATCAATCATGAGCCCATCCTGAAATTGAAATAGTTGATTGGGATTCGTAAACGAGTGGATTGAACAGATTATAATAATATTAAGTAGGTATTATCCAACTGCCTCATTAGCATAGTGGTAAGCACGACTGCTACGCTAGAGCCTGGGTTTGATTCCCGTTATTGGCTTTCTACCCGACTGCGCGACACAAGGGAGGGTAATGTGTGTATGTTTGTTCCTTTGTGCCACACTAGAGATCAAACCCGTTGGCTGATTTTGATGATTCTTACGTCAATCGATTTGTCTTAATCTTGCGAGTGTCACTAAAGATATGACAGTAATCAAAATTCAATATGGCGACAACCAGACGCCATATTGTGAAAAAGAAAAAATGAAAGTAAACGAACTATGTTATGTGGGTATCATTGAATAGGTATTTAAAAATCATATTTAGGTTTCTCTCATCATTTTTCATCTCCATTTAATTATTGAGAAAATTTGATCCGGTCTAGAATTTTTAATGGGTCCCGACTGAAGTTGCTATGTCGCTGACGTGTTGATTTTTATTTCTTTTCAGTCGGGTTTTCTTTAATTTACTTTTTTATTCGATTAAATCCTCAGTATTTTAGCAGCTTGTAGTTTGGATTTATGCCAACCTAACACATGGGACCTAAACATACCGGCGAATGTTGGATTTGTAATTGTACACCTTCTTGTAGTATTGTAGACACATATTCGTCCGGCCCAGAATTCAGCAACCCGGACTGCATTTGCTGATGCGGCTACTGAATCCTCGCTTGTGCAGTTAACAGGGCATTTGGGACAAGATGGGAGGTGAGCCATTGTCTGCGGAGATACGCCGCACGCACACTGGAGATCTGAGGCGTCTGTGAACCTCCATTTGTAGAGGTTATCTTTACTACGACCGACCTGGGTTCGGAGCCTGTTAAAACTTTTCCAAGTCTGCCATGGTAGAGTGTGCCCAGGTGGGAGATTCTCCTTTGGGGTAGGAAATAAATTAGGGGGCCACTTTACAGTAAGTACACCTAAGCCTGACCTTTTAGGGAATAAAAGTGTGATGGTATATTTTAATAAAATGTCCAGTCCTAATACTATTAATTCTAATATGGCTTCTACGTCAGCGAAGCCGTGGCAAAAGCAAGTTTGATTTATAAAGCCTTGTGTCTCAGGTAGGTATTTCCGTTTCTGTCCGGTCCGGGCGTTCGTTCGGCTTATAAGTCCGTCAGTGAAAGGGCATTTAATCCGATTGAGGCCCGACCGACTGATCTCTCTCTCTCACAAAAACTTACTGTAAGTTGTAATATTTTTCAATAAAGCCGTGTTAAGTGAAGCTTATCAAGCAAGTTACTAAGGTCCCTGGATTATGTTTGACTATATTTTGGTAAATATTTCAAGAAATTTCAACGTCTTTGAGGCGAAGGTTATTTTTTTTCCAATAGGAGCCCTGATGTGAATTTAAGTAAGTAATAAGTAATTTAGTTAGTCACAGGGTCTCCGTCCGATATGACATTGTTCTTTGTAGGTGGCCAGTACCATATCATATCTTGTCAACATGACAGGTGTCCATCATCCACAGGTGTGACAGTATATAATATGATGTTTAGTATTTAGATATGATACGTATCGTGTGGACGTGAACGTACACTTACGGCCGTTTTCAATATCAAATCTGTCGGTAGATTAGCTTAATAGAGATAGGATTTTGACATTACTTGTATAGACGTTATGTCAAAATCCTATCTGTAGTAAGGAAATCTACTGATAGATTCGTTATTGAAACTGGCCATTAGAAGATTTTGTTTGTTTGGTCAATTAATTAAAGTTTTCCTTTTAATTTTATATTTTAGCTGATCCAGTACCGTTATAAAGTGATTAAAACTCATTGTATGCAGTTATGCCACATATATATCTATATAATATATCATCAACATATATACTGTCCCACTGCTGGGCACGGGACTTCTCTCACAGAATAAGAGGGCTTAGGCTATAGTCCACCACGCTGGCCTAGTGCGGGTTGGCAGACTTCACACGCCGTCGAGAAAATCTTTAAGGCATGCAGGATTCCTCACGATGTTTTTCTTCAACGTTTAAGCGAGTGATAATTAATTATTAACATGATTTCGAAAAGTCAGAGGTGCATGCCCTGGGTTCTAACTCGAGACCTTCGACTTGGTAGTCCAATAGTCATATCACTAGGCTATCACTGCTGTGCCACATATGGTATGGTAAAAATGTACTCTTTATGTCACCACAACTCAGGACCCCAAGATACAGGCGCCCGCCGCGCGCCGCCTAGTTTGGGACCACTGTATTAAAAATATAACATAAATTTATACGAGTTATTACAGATGCATTTGTGTAATTAATCATAAGATTAAAACTGTAACGATAGATCAATAAAATGTTATTATTATTATTATCTTGGTATCTGGTTATACCTAGTGATTTTATCTCAGGAAGACTTGTGTGATGACCTCTATGTCAGTGACATAAAGTTCAAATATCAATAATTTAACGAGCTTCGACATGTTGTATCCCATGGTGGAAGCTGTCTCAGTGGGTCAGTTTCAAGTATAGTAGGAACTCCTTGCTATCTATAATTACATATATGAGCAGTGACTGCTTAAAAGGGCTTATTGGACATATTGTATTTTTTTTTATGCCATCTGCTTTAGTATGTTGAATACTTAGTACCATTTCAACAAATGAAACAGGCTAAAAGGCTAATTTCTGTTCAAAACGAACTAAATTTAGGCTAAAACAACTTACTGTTAAAATTATAAGTTTTTTACTAATTTTTTTCCGAGTTTATCGCGTTATATTGATATTATTAATCCCGACGTTTCGGACCCTTTACAGCGTCCATGGTCACGGTCTACCCGTGACCATGATCTAGTCTACCCAATAATAATATCAATATAACGCGATAATATCCTTAAAAAGTAGTTTTATTTCAAAGTTTTTATTTGTTTACCAAAAATTGCTTATGATGTATTTAGTCCCTTTTGAACAGTCACTGTTCATATGTCAGTCTGCAAGGCTCGATGGCTTACCAACAGGCGTAGTAGCAGTCAAACGCCAGCCCATTGAGAATAAAAAATATGTAATACAGATTAAATTGAAACTTCAAGACCTCCCTTCAAAATCTCTCTTTGCAAAATCTGGTCCGCTTCCAGTTGTAGGTAGTCCACCCACAAAGCTATCACGGATTCTTTATCTTTGACTACTGACTTTAATCTAGATCTTTACATTTACATTTTAGCATAATAAACGAGATTTCTTAGAAAGTTCTTAGAAAAAACGGTACAAAGTGACGGTATCACAGACCTTTACAGTAATGAACGAGCGTTCAACAGTAATGAGCAAGCACATCTCTATACATAGAGAGCGGAATGCGCAAACTCGCACCATTGTTTCTGTATTCCTACTCACACGTGCTTGCGTTCTACGGGCGTGTTTTAAAAGTGGAAATATATTTAGAGTAATTGTTGAATTTTTTCACCCCTAACGGAAAAAGAGGTGTGCAATAAGTTTTAGAACTTTTCCTGTTTACTTAGTATGCCAATCCGGAACGATATTGGATCTTGAAACTTCTCGATATCGACTGGAAGTTCAAGACTGTTTGCGCAAAACAAATTCGTATCAAGGGTTAGGCCTAATTTATATTAATTTAGTAGTGGTTAGTTATTGGCGAATTATGCTGGCAACTGTAAAAAAAAAACTTTTTTTAATGTTGTTGTTCTGTTGGAGTTCCGGAGACTTTTTCTGTAGGCCATGGTTTTCTATGATGGTTTCCCTATAAAAATAATGTATGGGACGTACAGTTCGCCCAGACGGTCATCCTCCGTCATCTCTTTTATCTGAATGGATTGATATCATAGCTATGGCAGTCATAACCTCACTAGGTTAAGTTCAATGTCATATCACTATATGACATTGAACTGCCAAGTGAAAGGACTTAAGTTTGAACCCAAGGCACGCACTTCTGACTTTTCGAAGTCATGTGCGTATTAATTATATTATCACTCGCTTAAACTGCGAAAGAAAACATCGTGAGGAAACCTGCATACCTTAAAGATTTTCTCGACGGTATGTGAACACTACCAATCCGCACTAGGCCAGTGTGGCAGACTATAGCCTGACTCATTCTGAGAGGAGTCTTGAGCCCAGCCGTTTGAGAGTATAAGAGTTGATAACGAGGATTGACATTGATGGATCTCGAGTGATTTAAAATCCAAAGAACTCATTTTTGATATTGTTACTACCCCGAAACACACTGAGGAGTATTTTAGATACCCACTAAACAAGATTAGGTTCAAAGTTATTTAGAAAAGGAAAAATACGACCGCGGGGACCTGCGTCTTCTGGTTCGGTACACCAGACGCTATGACCACTAAGTAGGTATCGCGGTGGCTTAGTGGTCATAGCGTCTGGTGTACCGAACCAGAAGACGCAGGTTCGAATCCTGCCCGCGGTCGTATTTTTCCTTTTCTAAATAACTTTAAAATCTTAGCATGGAAAATGCCAAAAATATACAAAAAGTAGATTAGGTTCAATTCCCTTTAAAATAAAATAGATAGTGACGTTTTTATATCTGTCAACGGGTAGCGTTAAGTCAAAGTTATGGTCAGTTGTTTGACCAACGCCTTGGGCCCAAAAATAGTCTTAGTTCCAATGATATTGAAATTGATTAAATGCCAAGGCTGGCTCTATATTTTATCCTGAATGCCGCAATGTAGGCTCACAGAATACGTAATTAAGATACTACACTTGTACGACAAATTTTGACGAAAGAAGAAAAGATAAATAAATAGCCCTTGGTCTAGACAATAATTTACACCTTAAAAGTAAGTTGATTTAGTGTTAGTTATTTTCGTCTAAACAGTGGGCGTTTCAAAGAATAGCCAGATATAAAATAAGTCTGTTTACCTTATTATAGAAGAAAGCTTATAATGGTTACATACCTACAAAATAAAACGTAGGCCAATTTTATATAAATTTATGATTATTTTGAAAATTGTATAGCGTGAGTTAATCCCTACTAATATTATAAATGCAAAACTGACTGTCTGTCTGTTACACTTTAATGCTTAAACCGATGAAATTTGGTACAGATATAGATTAGACTTTGGATAAGGATAAAATATATTTCATAAAATCCTTTGGGATGTGAGTGAAACTGCGGACAAAAGCTAGTTCCAAATATAATATATAATTATCTCTCTCTATCATCTATCTTTCTATGCTCTCTCTCCACTGGCAACGTTGTCGAACATGCTACGCGTCACGTGTCGTGCGTCAAATGTTGCTTCGTGAGTACGTGGCTTAATTCACGATCACGGCGTACATTAATAGAAACTCTATGAGTATGATTGACCAGCGTGCCAGTACAGTCAGTATGGCATCACAGTGCAAGCTTAGCATAAGTGATAGCTTAGACTGAATTTAGTTCGGGATCACTATTCATCATCATCAACAAATTAACTGTCCCACTGCTGGGACACGGGTCTCCTCCATTACACTAGTAGGCAGACTACATCGCGGTTGAGAAAATCGTCAAAAAAATGAAAATCAGGCAAGCAGATTTCCTTACCTCACCGTTAAAGCGAGTGATAATTAAATACACGATTTTGAAAAGACGATTTTGGATTCGGATTCGCAACCTATGATAGTCCAATAAACCGAAAATACTCTTAATTACTTGAAGGTACGAAGACGCGCTACATATGGAAACTACAGTATACTAGAGACGCCTAAATACTCGTGGAGGGTGCGCCAAAGTTCACCTAAATTTTCAACTCCGATAATTGGAAATCCGAAAATGTTCTTCCTAACATTTTTCACCCTAACCATCACAATTCCTAACTACTCTGTCTCTAATGTTCATAATTCCGAAGCATTCTACTTCTTAATGTCAGTAGCAATAAATATCTATTATACTTTTATTTGTTTTCCTATATTTTCTCAACATAACCATCTTTTACACTATTATTCAAAGTCCCGCTCCAGTCATTCAGTCAAGTTCCAGAAACGAATCGGTCCTATTCATAATAATTTGTTTAGGTTAGGTTAGAACTGTGGCCACAACGCACGAGCCGAGCGAGCGAAGCGAGCGTGCCGCGGCAGCGGCCGGCGAAGTGCCAGAACCGAATCGCTCCTATAGTTACTGGTTTAGGTACGGTTAAAACTGCGGTATAAACTCCCAGTTATGGTAATAATGTTTAGGGATAAAAGCGTTATGATAAAAAACAGTAGGAGTTTAAATATATTTACATTAATGATATTATTAATTAAAATTTTCGGAAACATGAGTGTTATGAACATCGCCGGTAGCACTACAAATAGTATGAATGAAAACTTTAGGATGAAAAATTTTAGAAAGAGTGATCATTCGGATTACAAATCATTAGGAAGAACAATTTCGGGTAAAGAACTTTAGGTGAGCCAATATGGACCCACTCGTGGAACTAGTATTTGCAACAAGCATTTCTAAGGACACATACTTCCAACACTCGATACGCATTTTACCTAGTCCTTCTCACCTCTAAACATGACAAGCTCAGACCGCCAAACAAATGACAATTTATACCCCCGTATTCCCCAAACGGTTAGCCAGAATGGTACACTTGTTCACCCACAGTTCACGTGATATTCATTTGTTTAACAGGTAGGTACAGACATAATTATAAAGTTCTTACTCTCTCGTACCTATCCTAATGAACCATTTCTACCATGGGTTCTAACATGTGTCTTACAGTCAAAATTGATCATAACGATGAGTAGGTAAACCAGGCAAAGGTCATTCAGCCCTAAATACCTACACTAAAATTTCACCTCACCTTTAAAGTCCTCAATCTAAATAACGTAATGAAGATCAATTATGAAAATAGTTTCTATCATTATAATACAATTTCGTAGGTAACCATTTTCCATTCATTTATAAATTATTATTGAATTGGAAACGATCATTTGACGGTTGATTACATTGTGTTTAAATATGGAAAATGGTATTCAACCAACATTATTAAAGTAGTGAGTGAATCACGCAGGTCTCACACAAGTGAATATTTGAACAGCATTTGAGTATCGGGTACAGTAATTTGTAAATAATTTTAATATTCTACAGTTCAGTGAAACTGTTGAATAGCCGTTATAAATTGTAATTAGAAATTACAATTTATAAGGGTTTTGCTACGAAATTCTCTGTTGCAGCTTGCAGTTTGGATTTGTGCCGGTTATTGGCAATAGTTCGTCTATCATATGGGACATAAAATATAGGTACCGGGATATATAGGAACTTCAGTAATCTGCCTGATCCTACGAGGTATACTTGCGCGGCAGTATGTTACATATTTATAAATAAGTACGGAGACTGTGTTCTAGATATTTTCAAGCTAAACAAAAAATAAACAGCGAACTGTGTAGGTGTACTGTATTTGTACACCATTGCTTAACACGTCGGAGAATACTGACGTGAAGATATGGTATGAAATAAAATGCCTACCTAATACTTATATTAAGACCGCCTTTCTGCACTTTTGTACATTAAAATTCAAACAAGATAGAAAACTCACTACTAATTATGTAATATAAAAAACCATGATTTCAGAATATAATAAAGAAGGCAACCATACGACATCAAATTGTATTTTTTAATAACTAAGCTGATCAATCGATCTGCAAGGTTAATCTGGGCAAGTCGCTGTCAGGCTGTGGATGAGTGACCATTCTTAACACATAGAGACCCCTCCGTGCCTCTGAGAGCACGTAAAGCGTCGGTCCCGGTTGTCATACGAACACCTGTGACAATCGTTAGTGGTAGTCAGAAGCCCAAAAAGCCTGACAACCAGTCTAACCTCAAAGTATCGGACTTACCCAAAAATTGGGTTGCGGAGGTCTGATGCATCTGTTTAGACTAGAAGCCGACCCCAATATAGTTGGGAAAAAGGCTCGGAGAAAATATTATATAAACTGGAACACGAATAAAGATCTTAATCCAAAAAAAAAGAGTTACATACGTATAATTTCTACCTGATTACGCAGTGACGTCATCGACAATCTGACGTTTGAAATGTAGTCACTACGCATAAATAAATTACCAGAGCAAAATGCATTCTTTAACTTGCTTATGGTCGTATAATAAAGTAATTTTGGATTAGTCAGGATACCGTTTACTTTTTTAAATTGAATACTTATATAAAAAATACGAGGTAAAGATAGGTGGGCAGCAATTTATTTAACATTTATCTTGAATTATAAGTCCTTAATTGAATTGAAAATGTCAAGCAACGGCAACATTGATCGTGATATTCGTGACGCGTCGTACCAACGTGGGAAGAAAATACCTGGCGTAGGCTGCGAAGATGTATAGCTGGCCTTACAATAGGGTATTACACCCTTTTTGGAAAACTATTTTAAATCGACCCTGAGGTCGTAATGAACCAGTAGAATTTTTATTTCAATTTTATAAAACTAAAAAATGCCTGAATAAGCTGGATGCCTAAAACGGAGGACAGGGTGAAATGGCGCACATTCGGGGAGACCTACGTCCAGCAGTGAACGATAGGCTGATGACGGTGATGATGATGATGAAAAATGCCTTCATCTATTTTTTATTTATGACTATGAATTTTCGCGCGTAACGCTAGCCGCAAAGCTGTTTCGGCTCGTGATGTCACTCCGTTACAAAACGATAACACAGAGCACGACAAAAATCTAGTTTATGTTCAGACAAGGCAGGCTATACAAACTGTCAAAATTTCTCAATTGAATATGGCCCTTATTGTATTGTATTACAGTTGAAAATCTATCTGACATTTGACAGATTAGGGTAGCTTGTTGTGCTGGCTTCTGTACTATCATAGTGACGTTACGATGGACATCAATTTGGCGTTTTAATCGTTTGAAGTACAGATTTAAAAAGACGATATTTAAAATTTAAATAAAAATGTATATAAATCAAACCCAACTAAATTTAATATTTCCAAAAAACTCGTGCATGACCTGTGACGTGAATGACACGATGGTGTACATAGGCATGGTATCCCAAATGAGCACACATTAATTTGCATTCAGCTCCCAATTTATTTCAATTGGCTTGGTTTCCCGAAACAATTCTTCTTACTGACTGATTTTGTCGAAATGTTACCATACGAGTAATAGTTAACCTTTTTTCCAAAGTGGATAGGATTTGATTTGAGGAAAAGTAAGCAAATCTGTGCTTACTTTTTCTCTACCGGTGGCAAAAAAAAAATCCACATTGCATTGATGTATACTTAATAGCAACTTCAACTTTAACTTAATGCGTGGCATGCAATTCCGGACAAGTCATATCGTTCCTTTTTTCAGCAGTACTAGACAAAATATTAAATATGTATTTGGAACATTCTACACAGCAGGATTTAGTGCCAAACTAAGCAGAGCTTGTACTATGGATACTAGACAATCGATAATAATACTTATATACTTTTTTTTTGTAAATACGTACTCATAATACATAAGTAACACCCAGATAAACAAAAACCCTTATATTTATCACATAAATATTTGTACAATGTGGGAATCGAACTCGATCTTTTTATTCAATGTAGGTTTAATATGGTTCGTTAAAAGTTTGATATCGTCTTTGCTTATGCTTGCACTCTTCTCTTAAGGTAGACGAACGTTAAAAGTTAGTTCCACCAGAATGATGACACTCAGAGACTGATTCAAATAATAAACAATAGCACTAGCAATACTATTGAAATTAGCAAATTATTTTAAGCAGTGATAGCCTAGTGGTATGACCATTGGACTGCCAAGTCGAAGGTCTCGAGTTCGAATCCAAGGCACGCACCTCTGACTTTTCGAAATCATGTGCGTATTAATAATTAATTGTCACTCGCTTAAACGGTGAAGGAAAACATCGTGAGGAAACCTGCATGCCTTAGAGATTTCTCGAGGGCGTGTGAAGTCTGCCAACCCGCATTAGGCCAGCATGGTGGACTATAGCCTAAGCCCTTTCATTCCGTGAGAGGAGACCCGTGCCCAGCAGTGGGACAGTATATGGGTTGATAATAATGATTCTATAACGAAATATTAGCAAAATATTTATTTTGGCTGGCAAATGTTATTCGTTAAAAACATTTCACAGCTGTTATACACTAAACTTATTAAAATTCATGCTGCAGTAGGAGCGCTAATTTTAGCTGAGATTACAGAATTGCTATTTCTATTTAGACTACAGGTTTAAGCACTTTGGATTACAAGAGGTGAGCTGCAGAAATATCTATAAATTTAAGAACTTCCAAATTTACAGATGGTAAAATAGACAAACATTGGAAATGGAATTACTTATAAACTTAGTAGCAGCACGGAGGATTTATGCGCAGTTAATGGTAATAGGCTCGCCTCTTATTACCATGGATGTAGGCACCGATTTTAAAAGGATTATAGATTGACATTGGGAATATTTTCTTTGGTCATGATTTGATTTTTCTGTGTTTATTTTGCTAAATGTGGCCTTTTATAGTCCCTGGACTTGGGATGAGATCGAGGAGATTAGTGTCCAATAAGTCCTTTATATGACCACAATAATAATGTAGACACATAAATGAAACAGTTGAAAAGCATATTTCTGTAAGTTGATGCTCCGCTAAATTACTTTGGATTGAGAATAACTAAAGGCTGCATTTGAATGATTACATATTTAGGTATAGATACTAGGGTAGAGTGAAAAAAAATGTTATTAAATTTTAAGGTTCCTGTATCGTTATTCGATGATATGTAAGTATTAGAAGTGTTCATACAAAATTTATATCAATATGTTAAGGAAGCGCATTTAAATTATAGAAAAACACAATTTTGGCTTACAACCAGAACTTTTCTGGGTCATCATAAATCACAATAATATGTTGGTAGCATATTGTGTACTTAGTTTCAGTGGATACAGGCAACGCAAATCTTCCCGTGTTTTAGGTAATATTTCAATTTTTAAGAATTTTGCTTCGTAATATTCGAATATTTGCAGCAACTATAAATGATGTTTCAATAATATTTTACTATAAAATTTAGGGATGAAATTAAGGCAGTATGTTTATGACAAAAAGTAACGAAATACTTCAATTTTGCGGGTGCTACTTAGAACTAATAAGCAAGTTTATTGTAAACTATCCTCACGGTGCGCCACCTGAAAATTAAGTTGTAAACTTGTTTTTTTTTGTACGTACGAAGCTTTTTAGCGATACTTGAAAAAAGACTTTTGCTCCACCCTAACGGACACGTCCAAACCTATTGGTTCAATCCGAAACAAAATCCTAACCTTATTTATTATCCCGCGCCATCGCTATTCTGGCTCGAATAATCTTATTAAGATTGAAAAAACAGTGTCAGTAACTCGTTGTATTCACGATTTTTGTGACCTGTTCTAAAGGCTTGCTTCAAAATTTTCTAATATTAATTAAACTGCTTTATTAGTCAACATATACTTTATACGGAATTTATCGCGACAAATTAATATTATTAATCCCGACGTTTCGAACCCTTTACAATATAACGTAATAGAATTCGTAAAAAGTAGTTTTATTTCAATGTCTAATATTGTTGTAAGTGTCAGACATTAATAGTCAACAAGTGTTTCCATATGGTTGAGTGTCTTGGACGATCAAAGAAGACCTCCGTAAGAGACTGGAAGCATTTGAGATGTGGGCGTATCGCCGCATGCTCCGCATAAGCTGGGCAGATAAGGTCTCAAATATCGAAGACCTTCGACGAATGAGACGAGAGAAGCCCGAACTTGTACCTGTGCTTGTACGTACCATCAAACAGAAGAAAGAAAAGTTGCGTACCTTGGACATGTTTTAAGACATGAGCGCTACCAACTGCTGCAGATAATAATGATGGGAAAAGTTCCGGGCAAAAGAAGTGTTGGAAGAAGGAAATTATCGTGGCTCCGCAACATCCGACAATGGACTGGGATAAGAAAAGTTGAAGATCTGTTCAGACTGGCTCTGAACAAAGAAGAATTTAAAAGGATGACTGCCGACCTTCAGTAGTGGAGAGGATCCCAAGGAAGAAAAAGTTTCTAAGTGCTAATCCTATCGGTTTTGGGTTCGGTTCCCAGGTCGAACAGTGTTATTGGGTTTTTCTATGAAATTCTCAGTAGCAGCTGAGTTTTGATTTGTTACATGGGACCTAAACATACCGGTGAATTGTGGGCTTGCTGACAACTCCGACAAATTATATTCGGACAAAGTGGACGAAGGTGTACATGAGTACACCTCTGCGGGAAATCTCCTTCGGGGAATACAGGCGTTATGATATTGTATGTTTAATTTGTCCAAAAAATATTATTAAACGTCAACGTGGGTGACAAATTCCACTGATTGTTCTCGAGAAAATAAACTGTATGAATTAATGTGCAAATAAATACCTATGTCATATTATGATATACTTATCGAGAAACAATAACTAAATTAATTAAATGGTTTCTCGGATGAATGCATATAAGTAGTGAAAGAAAAAATGTATGATCGAACTGTTATTTCGAAGCCCAAATCAGAACAACTTTACATGAATGCAATAACACACAGTACACATTGCTATTTTAATTAAGTTAAGAGATCATTCATTATATTTAATGGACTTCGTAAAGTTTTAATATGAACTAGCATAGTGCCAACCTAATAGATTAAAATGGCAGAGCTATTTTCCTCAAAGACTACTTCGCAGCACACCACTCACGTTCCTTTATGAAGTTTAAATATATTAATTTGAAATAAAGCCCTGCCAGTGGAAGTCTTGTTTTTACTGCACATCTTTATAAAGGAAATTACTTTCAAAGTTCCTCTGTAGGGATTATCTTTTACGTTGAAGGGAAGCGTAGGAAGCGTATATCAACTACACGAATGCAGTTAATATTAGTCAATGGCAATTAAATGGCAATCTGTTTTATTTATTCTTTCTATGTGTTATACTGGATTAATTTATTAGACATCAAACTGCATTGTTCTCAGTAACTTTTCTTAACAAAAATTGTAAACTAAGCATATCATGATTGTAATCATGTTTTTTAAAAAAGAGTGTCTATGGAGTTTCTTGCCGGTTCTTCTCCATAAGACCTACTTCTTGGAACCGTGCAACTAGTTTTGACTTTTCAAAAGTGCTATTTTAATGGTCTAATTGAAATAAAACATTTGCCTTTGACTTTGAATATTAGATATTTCAATTTTCCAACTTCCAAGGATTTTGAGTACTTACTTGATTCATTTTGATTCATTAAAAGTGCCGAGTTCTAAGCATTATTAGGTACTTATATCGTGGGTGTGTTTACAGATACTAATTTACTAAATTGAGGGGTTCATGGCTAAGTAACTACTAAGCTGATCACACGATCTGCAAGGTTAAGTTGCGCTAGTCGCGGTCAGATGGTGGATGGGTGACCATTCTTAATACATCGAGACCCCTCCGAGCCTCGGAGAGCACGTAAGGCGTCGGTCCCGGTTATACGAACACCTATGACTATCGTTAGTGGTACTCAGAAGCCCAAAAAGCCTGACAACTGAATCCTCAGGATATCGCTATTACCCAGAAATTGGGTTGCTGAGGTCTGATGGCAGTCGCTTCATGTAAAATACTGATATTCAGCCGCATCTTGCTAGATTGGAAGCCGACCCCATAGTTGGGAAAAGGCTCGGAGGAAGGTTTACAGATACTAATTTAATTTGGATCGGAATTTTCATTGGATTGTGAATCCTATCCGTGGGTCATAGGAACAAGTATTGATTCAATGTGTTAATCGTTTTCATTAGATTGTGAACTACCTATCTGTGGGTCATATGAAAAAATAAAGAAAGAAACTCCAGACTACATTACATACACAGTACATTTACTACAGCAGCCCTGTACGAGGCCAAAAAGGACCCCATCTCAGCAAAATGCTGCGACATTGAGAGAACAATGCCACAGCGCTAAATATTGGTTCCATGTTTAATCGAATCTGTCACAGGTCACTAGCTGCCAATTGCTATACTAGTGGGCTGATAGATCCATCAGAATTCTGTTTGTTTTATCAGTACTAGTGGTCGATACCTTTCAACTTTTTAAATTTTAAATGTTAAAATTATAGAGTAACTAGGCTCTTTTGTTAGTCTATTAAATGTTTAATTTTAATGTGCTAGACATTGACAACATGAAAGTAAAATGAACGTTTTGTTTTACTTATTTTAATGTATTTTTAACACAAGTTATGTATAAATTTAAGCTTTCTGCACTCTTTCTTATAAACTTTAATTACGCAAAATCCGAGCGCAATGAACTTCAAAAGTGGTATAAAGATTTCTCTTCACGTATTAAGATATAGATAAAAATAAAATGCTGTTTGTTGGTAAATGCATCACATGAGAACAGCTGTCTAAACGTTATTCTGTCTAAATTTGGTTAATCTTCTCTTTTATAGTCCGAAAAAGGTTGCTAAGGAAAAAATATGAATGAAATGGAAATATACAAGTGCTTTCCATTTTTGAAATTGGGACAGAACGTCTGTCAGGTTAGATAGTACTGTAATAAAAATAACATCAATCTATGTAATACGTTCCTTGAAAATTTTCTTTTTAAATCATACTTTATGCCACGTAACCCGATCCTTTTAACTATAATAAGATTTCCTGATACAAAGTATGCAGGGGCTTACTGCTTGTGATATCAGAACCTTGTTAGTATACACTCATTAGTGGCGCGTTGCTAGCTCCCTTTATGTTCATAGAAAATGCGAGGCAACGACGGCGACGGGTAATTCAATAACATTCTTGATATGTTCCTCTTTTGAACTTAAAGGGATTTTCCTTCTAGTGTGTTTGATCTTATTTTCAATTTAAACTAGTCAGTCGATAAAAAAATATAAGCGATTACCTTATCCATGATTACGGCTAGTTATATTTCCGTTGGAATATGACTCAAAGCAATCAAGAAATGCATTTTTTATAATGTTTAAAAAATTTTAAAGCTGTATTACAATAAAATTGTATCTTTACTCATAATAGATAGGTAACTAAAAATGTTATTTAAGTAGGTATCGACCGATCGATAATTATTTTATGTTTATTGTTATTATTATAGTAAATATAGATACTTGTAATAATAAATAATAAACACATGCGTAGATATGTACTGCCTTGCAGTGCGTGTACCTAATCACCCTAATAATAATAATAAAACAAAAGAAAATACTTACAAATAAAATTACTGTAGATTATACTTACTTCAGCTTTTTATTTCAATAGTTTTATCTGCTTTGTAAGATAAATTTCTATTGAAATCTTGTGGTTTATACATAGATATATAGGGTGTTACAAAACTACCCGTAAAGCCGAGAGGAGGTTAAATGGCGCCTTATGACGAGTCCATTCACAATATTTAAGAACCATAGTAACGCTGTATAACATACCCCAAAAAAAGGAAAACAACAACATTTATGAATGAAAAACAGAAAAACTATTAAAGTAAACAATTATTAGGTAAAATAGGTACCTAGGCCTGTCAAAATTTTTGGCTTTGATATTTTATATATTTTTTACGGGGTATTTTGTAACACGTTGTATATAAACCACAAGTTAATGTTCATAATACTATCTCCCTTCTAATCTAATTGTAGTGTGCATAAAATGCACCGTTCGACGGCAAAACAGAAATAAAACTGTTTAAAAAACCAATAATTGTGCAGCCTGCTACAGGTACCTAAGTAATAGGAGCACCGCGCGCTTATTTTAACCTTATTTCAAACAGAAATAATCTCGTTGAAATATCTAAAGAGAAATTCTTCAATCTGCAATGCCAGGCTGTTTAGTTTAGCTGTCGCCTCTTACTACGAGCAAGTCATGATTGCAAAGGAGGCGGCAAAAGGGAGAGAGAATTTTCCACCTTTTTCCAGATCGTAGTAGACGCACCGGTCGGCGGAGGCCGCAGACTGACCTCCCCTCCATGAGCTGTGGCCTACGGGTGGCTGAATTGGGGATTCCGTCGCCCGACCCGATAATGCCCCCGGTAGGCGGCACGCGTGTCCTCAATTAGGATGCAAGGCAGGGCCTCGCTAATTGGAGGGCTCCAGCGACTAATGGGTCACCGCCTGTCATGGTCGTGGTGAATTCCGTGGATCCCATGGCCATGACTAGACATACTAGCGCTATAAGTGAAGATAAGTGCTGTTTTTAGTTAATACGAGTCTGACATACCCTGCCGCCTCCCAAGATGGCGCACAATACATGAAGATTTTCCTTAGGTACTATAAAGAAAACGCTGTTTAGTTTTAAGTAACAATCGATAGATGTCGCAGGTGCACCTCAGATTCTATTCCATATTATTGCGATTTTTCCGTCACCTATCATACAATACACTTAAGGATAAGCATTGCATGCGTTTTACTTGTCAGACAGGACATCTTTACCAGTCAGGGTCAACTGTGTAATCGTATCGACCAGTAAATCTGTAATCTATCAAACATACAGGTACATTACTTACATGTATATTGGTTTGTTAGTCTAGGTGTCCTATGCGCGACTGATTTAGATTTTATTTTCGGCTTCGATTGGGTTTTTTATGAAACTCTCAGTAGCAGCTCGGAGTTTGCATTTGTGCCCGGTTCGCTACCTATAACATGGGATCTAAACATATTGGCAAACTGGATATGCATTACTGTACACCTCTGCCTAACCCTTCGAAAAATACAGGCGACGGTATGTTTGTTTGTTTAATATCTTAAATCTCTGAAAGTCCTTTGCAGAGTAGGCTACGTTACATAGTTTCTGAGCCCCACCGAAGTCAGTATATATTTACAAAAAAAAGTAAATAATTATTATATATCCATTGTCTAGTACCCACAGTAAACGCTCTGCTTAGTTTGGGACTAGATTAATGTATCTGAAATATAATATAAATGTCCCATATATTTATTTATTATTAAGTATTTTAAAAGAAAAAAATATATTGTTATTTAGCGAAAGAAAATTTCGACCGCGGGGATGATTCACTAAATAAATTTAAAATCTTAGTATGGAAAATGTAAAAAATATATATTTAGTTTTTAAAATACTATGTTAGTTGCTGACTCATTGATCAGCTACGGCCTGAGCAGCTATGGACTTACTTTTAAGACGCAATTAGATTACATAAAATAGTTACAGATTAGAATAATTAAATACCTAGTTAGTAAGAAAGTCCGAAAAAAATGTAATTTTAAAATTTTACCTGTACACTGTAAAGTAAAATATCTTATAGCTATTGAGCAATTCTATAAAACAGAATATAAAGAACACACATCTCATAAATATTGTACTAAAACAGTTAGACAAGGCAAATTTGTAATACCGCCAGTTAAACATTACTACGGACAGAGAACCCGGAAATATTTAACACCTGTAATATACAATAATATAGATAGCTTAAGAAAACTTAATCCGGAAAAAAACAATACTTTTGCATTGAAGCGCGTTTTGAAGGGCAGCCTGCTAAAAGAGCATTTTGCGCTTTAATTAAAGGGCGTTAAGGTGTGATAGTAGTTACAAAGTTCTATGTATATTAGATCATAAGAATATTACAATTAAACCTAAGACTTGACGTTAGACTTAAGTTACTAGATAAAACAGAGCGCCTCTTCCGCCAACAAACTGTATCAAGCAGTTTGGCGAAATT
Organism: Acronicta alni; assembly: GCA_964056405.1. NCBI lineage: Eukaryota > Metazoa > Arthropoda > Insecta > Lepidoptera > Noctuidae > Acronicta > Acronicta alni. The sequence goes on from OZ043913.1 coordinate 20,354,680, forward strand.
ATACTTACTGAATACATTGTACTGTATTTTTGTTGATTATAATAAATAAAAAAATAAATAAAAAAAGTAACACCATACAATTGCGGTCAATAATTTAAGAGAAAATCGCTTTAGAATTTCTCTACATATTGATGGTCATGACTGTACCTATGTGATTGATGACACGATTGGCGTAGTAATTGAGCGATCGGTTTCTGTGACACTCGTCTAACTAGGGTTCATTTGCCACACGGAACAAAAAGTTACAGGTTGCGACTACATACAGAGACTAGACTGGAGTACATACAGAGTGGTGAAATGAAAAGGGAATTGGTAGAATTTACTGGGTTTACATAAAGTTGAATACGGGTCGTAGGTGTAACTTCGGACCGTGCATTAGCTGGAAAATAGCTCATGTTGGCTTAGTTATACATCCGTAATACTGGCGATGTGTTTGAAAGTTCATAATGTCAACTTTCAAATAAGTTCGCGGAATCATAGACTAGTTACAAAATTTCCCGGTTTGAATATGGACACGGCGAGTGTCTATGGAATAAATAATCAAATTACGTGGGACGTTTTACACTAAGCTAAACTAAGCATAACTTATACTATCCGTACTAGACAGTGGATAAATATTAGATTAAATATTTTGGGACATTTTACACAGCACCATCTAGTCCCAAACCAAGCAGAGCTTGTACTATGGGTACTAGACAATGGGAATCGTACCCACGACCTCGTGAACAGCAGTCCGACACGCGAACCACTAGACCACAGATGTCGTCATTAATCCTATCCTACTTCCTACTTTAATTAATTAATTAATTAATCCTACCATATCCTACCAATATTATAAATGTGAAAGTTTGTGTGGATGGATGGAAGTTTGTTACTCTTTCACGCTAAAACTAGTGAACGGATTTTGATGAAACTTTACATTTAATTATACATCAGAATAACATATATGAGGGCTATAATTTATAAAGATTTTGAGTTAATTAACCAAATTACATCGATAATTAAAAGTAACTTTTCCACGTGGACGAAGTCGCGGACAGAAGTTATTAGATAATAATAATAAAAAGAATTCTAACTGGTCCCGTAGCAAATTGACATTTAACTGAGCTAGCTGAGACTTAGCTGAGCGTCCCGACGTCCAGCTGTGCTGTTGAACGTCGTGTTCAGCCACCCAGCTAATCGACATTTAGACGTTGGGTGATTGCCGTTGTTCAATTGAAGCGATAGCTGTGCGATTAAACTTCTATTTCAACCACTTGGCTACAAAATATAGAGTATAAACCACTATTTTTCAATTTATTGACTTTTTTGCAGATGTCTGTGATTCGAATGTCGGATTGATCATGGGGTCGTAGGTTCGATTACACAGGAGACAAATATTTATGCGATAAACATAAGTGTTTGTGTAATTCTGGGTGTTTCTTATGTAGGTAAGTAGCTATTATAAGAATGTATTTACAAAAAAATGTACATATTTAAGTATTATATCCATTGTCTAGTGCCCATAGCACAAGCTCAGTTTGGGAGATGGTGTTAGAAAGTCAAATATTTATTTATTTATTATTATTATCGTAAATTTTAAGGACTTTTTCCAGAGCCGATCATTTATGGTAAAATCAGAAGTTTATTTTTATGAAATTTTACAGAGAAATAGTATAAGTTTTATTTAGAACTATCTGTGTCCCACGGTGTTACTCGCGTTCATCTACCAATCTTATAAATATTTATATCATCCGAACCCTGGAAGATAGGGAAATGCAATGTATACGGAAATTTAAGTTAAAATCTCAGTTTCAATGCTTAATATTTTCGTTGAGCTGTCCCATAGCATATTCGAGGCAAACTTTAAGACAGACAATATCTTTCTGTCTGTTTGTCTGAGTTTATGGTTAAATATAATATCTAGCGATTTACACTTAAATTTTGGCAATTATTTTTAAAATCAAATACAGACAAACTGTATATTGATATAGACGAACAAGTATGAGAAAATCGAGTCTATCTCACTAGAATTATCATACAGTACGAAATGACTCAAATTATACTAAGTAGGGTGTTTTATCAATTTCAGCTGCCTGAGCATGCGCCTGTCCAATGTAATTGGTATATGAAATAGATTTTAAAAAATTTTGGAACTCAACTTTTGTTTTCAATTTTGATTCTATAATAATGTGCTCTTACAGTCAAACTGTACATGGTTTAAATTTTAATATGGTAATTAAAAAATGATAGTTTATTACATAAAATTGAAATACCATTCACTAATTAATCAAGAAATTACAAAAACTATCAAGCCAAACAGAAAATAAAAAAATGTAGATAAAAATGTAGATTGCTTATAAAATGTAGAGATCCGATATGAAAGGAATTATGAAAATTTCCACGAGATTGGCAAATCCCGCAGAGCACAACTAGTTTAATCTAGGTATAGTGGAGGCAAGTGGAGTCTTTATATTAGTTGAATCTTAATACTAATGCTAATCTTAATACTGTTGTTTTTTTAATAAAATGATCAGGAAGTTCCTGTGTATCTAATATATAAAATTCTCGTGTCACAGTTTTCGTTGCCATACTCCTCCGAAACGGCTTGACCGATTTTGATGAAATTTTTTGTGCTTATCGGGGAGGTCTGAGAATAGGCCAACATCTATTTTTCATAACCCTAATTTTTTTTTTTATGGCAAAACAACGTTTGCGGGGGCAGCTAGTTTTATTATATTATTCGTTAGCGTCAAAATATTTGCCAATTCAGAAAGCCATCAGCATGGGCGCAATCTACCACCTTAGTTATATAAAAGCCATTTTGTTTATCATCATCAACCCATATACTGTCCCAGTGATTGGTTTGCGTCTCCGGAAGAATGACTCTCTCATTATGTTTATTAGGCTATAGTACACCACGCTGGTCTAATGCGGATTGGCAGACTTCACACGCCTGCGAGAAAATCTCTAAGGTATGCAGGTTTCCTCACGATGTTTTCCTTCACCGTTTAAGCGAGTGATAATTAATTATTAATACGCACATGATTTCAAAAAGTCAGAGACGCGTGCCTTGTATTCGAACTCGAGACCTTCGACTTGGCAGTCCAATGGTCATACCACTATGCTATCGCTGCTTACTTACTAATTTTGTTATACCTCAATTTAATATTCGTAATACATATTACTACTTTTATTCTTAAACCGTTGTCTATAATACGAATACCAACCGTAAATTGAAATAAAACTACATTTTACGGATTTTATTGCCTTATTTTGAACAGAAATCAATATACCATCCGTAAATATTGAGTTCTGGCACTAACGCGAATATAAGACATTGAAACATAAAATTCGTATACGTATAACATGATAAAACCCGTAAAAAGTAGTTTTATTTCAAAAGCCATCCGTAAAATCAACAAAATGCATCGCTTAAAGGGGATACAGACATAAAATGTTTTCAAAAACCAATAATTGTGCAGTCTGCGCCCTGTAATACTCGCTGAGAGCAGGTGGCTTCCTACAGGAAATGTAAAAAATTACGTACCTAACCTTGTTCCCAACAGAAATATTGGAATATTCTAGAACTTAGGAATATTCAGAGCAAAATTTCTCAATTTTTGGTGGGTAAGTTTTTTTATACTATTAAGGTGGCAAACAAGCATACGGCCCACCTGATGCGATGTAAGCGGTTACCGTAGCAAAACGCTTGCAATACCAGGGGTATCACTTGCGCGTTGCCAGCCCTGTAAAACAAAAGAGGAATAGCAGTATAAAGGTCAAAGTCCCCCCACTGCCAACACAACTTTTCCTCATGGAGCACTGGCAATCGAAGACTAAAGGAAGTATATAGTTTAAAGGAACACATCGGTTGAAGTCGCAAGTGCATCACGGATACGGATTCATTCGAGCATGTTATTGTGAATTCTGTGCCGCCTCTTATTCAGGTTCCTTGGGAAATCTACTATCTTAATGAATAGGTTAGAGGAATGTTATTTATGTCTTACGATTCCTTATGTATGTATGTTTATTTATTTATTTTATTTAAGGTTTAAATTAATATATGATTTGTCTCTTTTGCCAGCACACGACACCATTCCGTGGATAGTTTATGTTGTTTATTTTCAATAAGTATAATGTGTAATTAATGTACACTTCAAGTATAAGTTTCGCACGTTTCCATACTTGTTTTTTTCGAAGTTTATGAATTTATGTAGGCTCAAGAAGCCGCTTCCACAATATTCCTAAATATGTAGTTACCCATTGATTTTTAAGGAAATTGTTCAATTGGAAATATGAAATTGTCAGTGCATATTTAGGGATATACCTACAAACTTTGTAACTAGTCTACAAACTCTGTGTTTCCCGAGTTCAGAACCTTTGTCCTGCTTCTATTGTACGTAGGAGCGTCCACAACTTATCCTTGCTGGCGCCCAACGTGGGACCTAATTCTTACCTGCCTAAACAAATAGATATTGTAGATTAGTATTGATTTTGAGTTTTACGTAGTTATTATGCAACAGCTAGAACTAAATAATAGATACCAACTGAAAATACATGCACATTTTTACCTTTACCATAAATAAAAATATTTACTTTGTGTTTAAAGGAGCTTCCAACGAAACTTTTCGTAACTGAATTTGTAATTTTTTGAACTAAAGTACCCAGTACCCAGAATTTACGTAAAAAATGTTGTTGAAAACCAAAAAATGTCGAGAAAAATAAGACTATACAGCTAATTAGCTGTATAATCAATACATCCAATTGAATGTATTGAGGTTACAGAATAATACCTACATTTATAAAATTACTTTCTGGGCTCGTGGCTAATGATGCTGATCAACCGATCTGCAAGGTTAAGCTGCGCTAGCGGTGGCCAATCTGTGGATGGGTGACAATTAAAGACCAGTAGCGACCCCTCCGTTCCTCGGAGAACACGTAAAGCCGTTGGAACATATGAACAGCTATGACTGGACTGGAAGCTGACTCCAACATACTTGGAAAAAGGCTCGGAGCATGTATGTATGTACTTTATTTTCCAAATTCATATCAGACTTTCGCAACCGTGTTTCTGGGCAACACCAATCCTAAGGTTAACTGGTTGTCAGGCTTTTCAGGTTTTTAAATAAGTTACTATAAAGACAACCATCGTGATAACGCGAATATTCGAGAAGGATATAATTATGTATATAATAATATATTTAAGCAGTGATAGCCCCGTGGTATGACCATTGGACTGCCAAGTCGAAGGTCTCGAGTTCGAATCCAAGGCACGCATCTCTGACTTTTCGACATGTGCGTATTAATAATTAATGATCACTCGCTTAAACGGTGAAGGAAAACATCGTGAGGAAACCTGCATGCCTTAGAAATTTTCTCGACGGCGTGTCAAGTTCACCAACCGGCACTAGGCCAGCGTGGTGGACTATAGCCTAATCCCTTTCGTGCCCAGCAGTAGGACAGTGTACGGGTTGATGATGATGATATAATTATGCAGCCAAATCTACTTCGGGTGAAACCGAAGACGCTTCGCTCCGTTTTCGGTCAACTCTCGCACATCAATGGATTTAATTGCGATGTACTTCGTTTGCATGGTCACGCTTCGCACAGCATATTGAGCGTAGTGGTCATGTCGGCGTAAATTACGTTATATGACGTATTAGAGCGTCACGACAGTGGCGGTAAGTGGCTGAAGAGGCGCCATAGCTCTCAGTTCCCGGCTCCCCGGTGTCCCTAGAGTACTCACTCTAGGGACATGGCTGTTTTGGGATGTACCTGTGACGCACCCTAAAAACCCAGTCATATGACATATAATTTAATCTATATGGATTGGAGCAATGAGTTCTTTTTTGGATTTATTAAAAAAAAATTTTTTCAGCTTTCAGTAATACAATAATGTCTTCTTCTTCGACAACCGCGAGCGAGTTACGGGGGATCTCGTTTTGTTAAAAATCGTCACCCATCCACAGACCTTAACCTTGCAGATTGGTTAATCAGCGTAGTTATTACTTATCCACGAGCCCCTCATAGTTAATTATTTTTTAAATGTTGAACTGTATTAGTTTGAGTCTTGATGAAATAAAAACTTTGCCAAATTGCCACATAAAATATATGAACGTTAAAACTCAATTTATTTATATTATTTTATAGTAACCCTGGTCTCTATGTATATAATAGTACCAAGCCACGAATCCTTCAACATTTATCAGTACAAGTCTGTATTTATATACAAATTATGATTTTGGAAGTTCATTGATTATAAATTATTAGGTTTGCGTGTTGTGTTCCTGTGTTGTGGGGTGAGTGTAGATAATTGATTTATTTTTTTGTACCTTAATAACTTATTGATCCAATGAATATTGACTGAGAAAAGGGAAATGTTTCGTAGAAACGTTACTGAAAATAACGCTAATGCAAAGGTCAGGTGCGTAATGCACGCAACCGGCGCGCGTATTTGACAAGATGTATGCACGAGGAAAAAACAAAATACATAGTATGCATGGATCATAGCAGGTAGCGGTCACTTTTGGCGACGGAATCGGGGCAGTCGCTCGCCCATTACATTTGGCCATCGAGGAGTCCGACACTGGACTTCCATGGTGGGATTGCGGTTCATGCGAGAGCGATTCCCGTGATCCCCACCACTATGCGGAAGGTGGAAGAGTGGTGGTGGTTTTAGTCGGTATGCTGGCCATCTGGCCGGAGAGCCCGACATAACCGTTTCGCGTCCCCGAGCGGGTCGGCATGCTAAAAAAGGTAGCGGTCACTAGTTCTGCCTAACCCTTTGGTAAAATGTCGTGATGGTATGTAAAAAGTTGATGGCAGTCGTTTCATGTGAAACACTATATATAGATATAGTTAATTACCTATAATATTATATGCAGCATCTGGTTAGACCCGAAGCCCACCTCAACTGGCCTACTGTCTGGTTTCTTCTCAGATGTTGCCAGTTACGAAATGCCGCCGCCATCTAGCTTAAAAATAACGTAGAACACTTAACGTAGTCTAACTTGTAAAAGTGTCGATATAAGATCTATTCACAGGCTATTTTTTTTTTCAGAATTGATAATTAAAATGACTGACAGATTTCGTAACAACAAGACTGTGAAAAACAAACAACAAATCTATGTAAAACCAATAGTTTTAATGTTATTGAATGACGATTTTAACATAATAAAATAGCACACTCGAGGCTGCTATTACCTACCTATGGTGTAATTATTTCAGCAAATCGTCGAACCCGTCGTCCACACGGTTACCATATAATTTCATATTTCCTATTCTGTTTGTATTTTGCAAGCGCTTCTTGTTCAAAGCAACACCCTATAATTTACTTACCTTCAACTCAATGATTTAGGTATTATTATTTATAAACCATGTATTATACTGTCATTACCTACGTCAACTTGTTTTTAATACGGACTTGTTACGTAGCTGTATGTTCGTCATACAATTTTGCATTTTCCGTGCAAAAAATGCAACTGAAAGCCACTCAAGATGTTTTTTTATTTCTTTTATTTTTTAAGGGAAACAATATAATATAACGTTGAAAATTATTAATTTAATTATTTATAAAAATGTCCATAAATATTAATTTAATTATTTATTGTCTGTAAGACATCGCTGTTAACGATAAGAGCGCCTGTACCATTCTATGATTTTTAATGCTGTACATTTTTTCATGGTGTACATTATATTCTATTCTTTTTTTAAAACTAAAATCGTTTATTTATGAAATTAGGATATTATTAATATAATTCTTTTTTTAAAAAGCAACTTAAAGAAACTTCAGTTTCTACTTTGGGTTAAAGTTCCTATTATACAAGCATTGTAATAATATATTGGTAAAACATGGGTACTTGGTTCCGGCGGAGTACTCCCCCGTACTAACGTAATACCAAATGAAATAAATCTGAATTTAAATATACTATAACTAACTTGTGTTATTATTTAGATCCCGATACCGTAAATCTAGGTTCGTATAAAGCCATTTCGTCCAAAATACTTCACCGTAAAGAAATGTAATTTCTGATACTTGTATGATGTTTCGATCGGCTTTTGATTATAGAAGGATATTGAAAGTGTTTTGTTCGATACAGCTTATACTTAGTATTCTTTTTTTTTTCATCACATTTTCATCAAAAAAAATTGAAGTTGTTTGTTCTAAGCAGGTAGTATGACCAGGCGACAGAGATAACAATATTAAGGCCGACTTTTGCATTCACCTTATATTGCAGTTGAGCTACTATTAACTAAAATGGTCCTGTGATACGCTATGGCAGCTGAAAGTTTAAAGAGAAGCTTATCTTTAAACGATTCATCGAAATAATAATTAATATTAAAAATTGCTAAGAGGCTCCTGTGTTCTCAATATGAATGTATAGCAAGCTTATAAAACTTGGCAGCTTATAAAACTAAATGCAGCTCCATTTATAAATTAATAAATTCTCCCAGGAACTTTACACATCCTTATTAATTATCAAGCCGCGTCTCCTATAATGCAACCTAGAATCAATTACTTACGTTCACGTATAACTTCATTGTGTGCTCAGAATCCAGCCATAATTCAATGACGTAGAGTGCAATTTGAACTGTATTTGCGAGAGCTGGTTTACTATCCTACTAATATTATAAATGTGAAAGTTTGTGAGGATGGATGGATAGATGTTTGTTAGTCTTTCACGCTAAAACTACAGAACAGATTTTGATGAAACTTTTTTATATAGCCTATTTAGTTTCCCATTGCTGGGCCTCCCCTTTCTTCTTCCAAACCTCTCTATCCTGCGCAACAACCAGCCATGCTTGCCCTGCAAACATATCGAGATCGTCGCGCCACCTACATCGCGGGCGACCTCGACCTCGATGAAATTAACCAGTATTATTATTTATACATCAGAATAATATATAGGCTATAGTTTATAACAATTTTAAGTTAATTAGCCAAATTACAGCCATAATTAAAAATAACTTTTCCACGCGGACGAAGTCGCAGGCGGAAGCTAGTTATTTAATATTATGTTGAAGCAGAATAATAACAAAGAATTGAGGCCTGAACCCCTGGGAGTTGCAGTTTTTTTATTTAAAGAAGAATTACTTTAGTGTTCATTAAAAAATCTGAATAAAAACTACCTCATTAGCCTAGCCGTTAGCGCATCTTCTTCGTTTTTGCTGGGATCGATTCCGAGGTCGTCGAGCAAAGTGTCATTGGGTTTTGTTATGAAATTGAAAATGTGATTTCATAGAAAAACCTAATAACATAGCATCTTGGAGTCTGGATTTGTGCCCGGTTAATGGCAATAGACTCACCCCCTATTACATGGGACCTAACCCTACCGGCGAACTGTGGGTGTATATTAGTACACCTCACCTTTAGAGCATACGGGCGTGATGGTAGGTATGTATGTATGTCTGTAAAGTTCTTGGAGCAAACACGCCATATACACCAACTACTACAAACTACACGAGGAACACAGGTACCTACCTAGTTGTATAGAAAAAACAAAGCAATACCGACCTTATTTGAGTTATGGATTTCCCAAACAAGAACAAGATAGTTTTTTTTATTGTGAAAGTTATTTAATACAAATCTCAGCTATCTTGAGAGAACCCAGTCAGTAGCTTCACGTAATACCTTGAACTTTGTTCCAACTTCGTTGGGTTATATTGTGTTTGAAGGGCTCGTAGGTAAGTTAACTATGCGGAGCAATCGATCCTCAAGATTAAGATGTGCTAGCGTTCAGTGGATAGGTGACCATTCTTAATACTTCGGGATCCCCCCGTGGCTTGAAAGCACGTAAACCCGTTGGTCTCGGCAGTTATGTGAATACTTAAGACAATCACTAATGGTAGTCAGAAGCTCAAAAACTATTTACCAGAATATGGGTTGCGGAAGTGTGATGTTAATCGCTTCGTCTAAAATCCAGAAAAAAAAAAACACAAGTAAGTATTTTGTATTCCGAACAACAAAACAATAGATTCAAGACTTAAACTAAGTAAGTAGGTACTACATTATCCTGTGCGATGTCAGAATAGATCCCCATCTCAGCACTATGCAGCAAGCAAATCAAGCTGCAGCGCTGGAAGCCGACCCCAACATAGTTGGGAAAATGTTCGGAGGGTGACATTATATTACATTTTATAAGAATTGGCACGAGAAGTACGTGTGCGAAAGAGCCAATCGATATAAGAAATGAACGACCAAAGATGCGCTAGTTAATCTTTGACAGGTCACCGATACTTCTTCAGTTTTTGGTTCTCATTGAGCATGTTCAGCCTTCTATGATTGTACATACGCCAGCAAGTCCAGCTATCCAAAACTGTAAAATATTCTCAATAGAAAATGATCCTTATAAGTTCAAATCTATCAAAGAAATTTGACAGTTTGTGGTAGCGTGTGCGGACCTCTGTACACTCTAACTGTTAGGTAATTCGTTACTAGGTTGAAATAATAGAGTGAAGCACAGATTGATTTTAACACCGTATAGTTTTCAAAGTTGATTTTCACTCGCGTTCGTTAATGCTTACACTATCGAAAAAATATAAGTGTACGAGAACAACGAGTTCATTTGTTTGCTGGTTGTGTAAAATATATAAAGTGAATGTACGTTAACCGTAGATAGCATTATGTATCTTGTAGGTATATTTTTTTTTTTTTTTTTTTTTTTTTTTTTTTTTTTAATTTCCGCCAACATAATTGGCGCCTTTGCCTATCTAGTTCTCATCCATACCAGTTCTCGCATTTTTGCCTCTCGCACTTTCATTCTCCATACTATGTCTTTCTTGTATTCATCACCTTTCTCTCTTTATATGGGTGGGATTCCCATTCTAGCATCTCTCTACACTGTGCTGTTTTCATTTTATTTTACTATTGGGGTGAATGATTACAGTTCCGCTTTTTTATTACTGAGTTTACACACTGTGTCACTTATCTATTTACATTACGGATTCTTATGTTCTATTTTTACTATAATGTTTTTCTAATTCTAACCAATTTCTTAATCTTAACATAGTTCTTATTATTATTATTATTTACATTCCTATTTTACTACTTAACTTATTACATTTATGTGCTATTTATCCTATGCTATGATTATTATATTTACAATATAAGTCTAGCATAGTATTATAATCTATTTTTGTTTATGCTTATTACCTTATTTGCTACGTTCTCGCAGTAGGCTAGGAATGTGTTTCTATCTTTACTTGCCATTATCTTGTGGATGTTTTCTATATTAATTTTAATGTTAATCTTTTGTTCTAGCTCATACCTACATATCGCGTACGCGGGGCAGTCCGTCAGTATGTGCGGGACAGTTTCTGCCACGCTGGGGTCGCAGATGCACGATGGGCTCTCTTTGCACTTGAAGCGGTTCAAGTACTCCGAGAACCCACCGTGCCCGGTCAACACCTGCGTCAGCACTCCTATTGGCCTCACCTGTTTTACAATACGGAAGGCGGCTATGGCATCCGGAAGGAACATCTTCGTTACGGAGGCCGTCTCGCCCGACATATATCTCCGATTCCATTCATCGAGCGATCCCATGCGGATCTGGCTTCTGATGAATGAAATCGGACACTTGTCGTAGTTCGGCTTCCTCCGCGACGACAATGCTGCCTCTTTTGCCAGCTCGTCTGCGCGCTCGTTCCCCGGCAGACCCGCATGTGCTTTGATCCAGAACAAAGACACAGCTTTGCTCTGGCTCATCGCCCGGGCCAAATTGGCTCTAGCACGAACCGCCAGGGGATGGAGCGAGCCATGGTTTGCAAGCGTCTGCAATGCTGCCATTGAGTCACTGTACAAACCATAACTCGCCTCTTTGCGCTTGAGAATTACGTCCGTTGCCTCGCAAATGGCCAAGAGTTCCGCCTGGTAGACAGTGCAGTACGCGGCGAGGCTAAGCTTGAGGTTCCGGATTTCGCCTTCATTGTCCCATAAGGACAATGCAGCTCCAACCTTCCCCTCAATCTTGCTGCCGTCAGTGAATATTCGCACTGCCTGCACGTTCTGGCTGTCCACAAGCTGTTGGTCTACCAAGCACATGAACTCAAGGGGCATTTGCGAAGCGGGGTGAGGAGCTTCTGCAAATCCCACCATATTCTCGATTTCCCTATCTCCCGGTATATGCTGGGATGACCCTCTCCTCGCTTCATACATGGCAGCTGCCTCTTGTATGCGCAGGTCTAGAGGTAGTATCCCAGACAACACCAGTGCCGAGTTTAGGGAAACCGTACGGTAGGATTTGCAGAGCTTCTGGACGAATCCTCGTTGCACCGAACCTAGCCTCTTCCGTATTCCCTGCTTAGCGGTAGCGGGAGCCCAGGCGGCGGCTGCGTACGTGACAATGGGTTCTATAGTTGCTATGTATATGGTGTGCACTATTTCCCTATTCAGTCCCCAACTTACCTTTGCTGCTCGGGAGAGCTGTTTATAAATTTCAGCTGCTTTCTTGCAGACATTTGCGGTGTGTTTGTTGAACGTAAGCTTGTCGTCGATGGTCAGTCCCAGGAGTTTCATACTCCGAACCATAGTTATCCCGACCCCGGCCATGCTCAGAATTGGTGTGTCATATTTGAGTTTATTGGTAATTACCATTGCACAGGTCTTGTGTGGTGCAAACTTCAGTTTGTTTTTGACTCCCCAATTCTGGACATGAGCGAGGGCAGTGTTCGCAGTTTCGGAGACCTCACCCGCTGTGTCGCCATCCACAACCAACACAATGTCGTCCGCAAAGGCCTGTGCGAAATTCCCTTTCTTCTCGAGGTCTTGCAGAAGTGGGTCCAGTAACAGGTTCCACAGTATGGGACCACCGATTGACCCTTGGACACAGCCCTTGTTAGTCTCTATTGCGCATTCTTCCCCGGCATATCGAACCCTTACTTTCCTATTGTCGAGGTAGCTACTCAGTAGCCTCCTAGTGTTCACCGGGCACCTTTCCTCAGCAAGCCTGACCTTAATTACCGGCCACCAGGCGCTGTCGAAGGCCCCCTCTATATCTAGCGACACCAGGACAATTAGCTTCTTCAGCCTCAACTTGTCCCTAACGTGCTTGACCAGAGTATAAAGGGCGTCCTCGGTGCTCTTCTGGGGCATAAAGCCAAACTGGCGAGTACTGAGCCGCGGTACAAGCTGCCATTTAATCCGTGCTACTATCATCTTCTCCAGGACCTTCCCCAAGACCGGCAGGAGACCTATCGGTCTGTATGACTTGGGGTTCGTGTAATCTTCCTTGCCCGGCTTTCTGAGGACCACCACCGTAGCCTCTTTCCAGATGTCCGGGAAATGTGCCAATTCTAGGCACTTATTGTACAGGGCAAGGAATGCGTCCGGGTCCTGGCAGATTGCTCGACTGCAGATATCTGATGTAAACCCATCCCCTCCGGGAGCTTTCTTAGGATTGAAGCTGGCCACTGCAGTCTTCAGTTCTAGTGGTGTAAACGGTGGGTCATGATTTTCATCATGCTGCCACTCGTTTACCCGACTGGCTAACTCTCTAATGCGTCTGTGGTCCGCGTTGTCTTCTTCCTCTGTGTCCTTTGGGTAGAATGTATCTGCAAGTAGGGCTGCCGATTCTTTTGGGTTAAGGAACGCGCCATCGCTACGTAGGGTCAAGTCTTCTTGTCTCCTGGTGGTCCTTCTTATCACTCGATAAATTCCCTCCCATATTCCTTCCTTTTCTTGTTTCGTGCAGAACTCTTTCCAGCTGGCAATTTGGGCTTTCTTGGCTTGGCACTCATATTCTTCTTTTGCTTTCAGGTACTCGTCAACGACCATGTCCCTCCGCACCGGTGCAGCATTGCGGATGCGATTTTTCATCCTGGCGACCTCCTTCATCTTCACGGCGAGCTCCTCGGACCACCACGGAAAGGTAAGTTTGGCTTTGCTACTTAGAATGGGCATAGCCTCGTTACAGGCTTTCCCTATTGCATCACTATATTTTGTGACTATTGCTTCTAGGTCATGTCTATTTGTTGTTTGTGTTATCGTATCTATATTTATGTTATTATCAATTTTGAATTCCCCTAACTTTGTCATAAATAATTCCCATTTAGCTTTTTTCGTGTTGTATTTCCTTGTGGTCCTAATAACATTTTCCCCTTTTTCCCTTTTTAGCCTTACCCTGAAAAAGATTGTGTTGTGGTCCGAGGACGTCGCTCCCGTGTCTACCCGCCAGTCGTCCACCCAGTCAAATAAGTGGAGCGAACATGCCGTGACGTCTACATGGCTCTTGAACTCTACGCCACCTCTAATGGTGTAAAAGGTCGGCGTGTCTCCAGTGTTCAGTACCTGAAGCTCCAACTCTTCCAGGGTCCCGGACATCTCTTCTCCCCTGAGGTCTTCTATGGTGCTTCCCCACCAGGTACTCTTCGCATTTGAGTCTCCTCCTATAAGCAGTTTTCCGGTGCCCATTTCCAACTTGATTGCGGTCAGCTGTTCCAGGTAGGGCCCTATGGGTTGGTCTGGCTCGAAGTAGTAGGAGACTACTGCGATTTCCCAGGCTTTGGTCCGGATCCCCACCACTACGATGTTATTCGTGGTGAGTTTCGGGTAGGGGATGACGTCTAGGTCATTATCAAAGACGGCTATTGCCGCCTTTACCCTCCCACTTCCATCAACCTCGCACTGGTAGATTCTCGCGCCCCGGTAGCTCCTCATACTTCTCGCTCCTCCCACATACGGTTCCTGGATCAGTGCCCATGCGATTGCTCGCTCACTGGCCTCTAAAAAGAGTTCGGTGGTCGCCAGTTCCTTCCTTTGTAGGTTGGCTTGGGCTACTGCATATCCTCTGGCTGGGGTGCCTGCCGTTCTGCCAGTCTGGCCCTTAGCAATATGCTATTCTGGCTCTGGCCAGAACCTCCCATCTCTTCCTCACTGGGCAGTCATCGCTAAAGGCGTTATGGTCCACGTGCTCCAGTTTGGCCTGTGTGCAGTTACAGCACGACGGGGCTGTTCCGGCCAGCCAGTCTGCACATTGTGTCCTCATGTGTGGGCCTCCACAGTGGCTGCACTTCTCCACTTTATCCCTGCAAAGACGTCGTCCATGTCCGTACCCAAGGCACAAAGAGCACTGTATCAGTGGGGACTGGTCTGACACTCTGATTCTTTGCAGGTCTATGTGGACCACCTCTCTCTCCTGCATTCTGTTCCACAGTATCGGGGAGACCCTGAGGATCACGTGGTGCATGTGGGGGTTCCTAGTTTTCTTCTTGTAGAGCACTTCTGCTCTTACCTCCTCTTTTTTGAGCCCTTCGAATAGGTCACTGTTCTGGTTCCTTAGGGCTTTCTGAATGTCCTCGTCGGTGTTGTAGGTGAGGACATCCTTAAAGATTACTAGAGGATCTTTATTCTGAATGTCCTCTACTTTTAGCAGTTCCCCCACACTTGCTAATTTCTCCTTTACTTTCTCTCTCCCTTCTGCGGTTCTGCATCCTAAAATTACCTTTCTATCTTTCGCCTTCCGGATCCGGTCTACTGTAATCCAGCCCTCTTTCGCGTTTACCGCCTTTCTTATGTGGTCGATTACTTCCTCCCCGGTTTCCATCTCGTTAGCAGAGGTGACCACGATGGAATGGAGCGCGGTCGGTTTAGGGATGGGCTTGACAACCTGACTTGCCGCTACGCCAGCATAGGAGAGTTTCTCCATATGTTCCTGGCTGGTCCGTAGTGCCTCTTTCAGGCTGTCAAGCTTTTGGCTATTTTCCTTGAGGTTCCGACTATGTTCCTCTAAGGCCTTTTTGAGGGACTCAGTCTCTATGGTGTTTGCGCTGGTCGGTTCCTTATTCTCCCGCTTCTCCTCCATCTGTGTTCCTCTCTCCTCTGAGACTGTTTTTGTCGGGGGGGGAGCCCGTCCTTTTTCCTGTTCCGACTCTTTGATTAATTCGTAGAGCCGGTCTGCCTGTGCCTTGACCTCCTCCTTTATCTCACGTTTCGTGGTCTTGGAGTTTGTCATGTGTGCCTTAATCTTGCTGAGGCAAATTCTGGCTTCGGCGACTCTACTCCTAGTTGCCGGCGGGCTTAGGCACACTATCTCTACCGAGGCTCGTTTAGCCGCAGTTGGTGCAGCCTTTGGCAGTATTTTACCTGCGGTGTCCTTAGTTGGGCTGGCCTCCTTTCTCTCCGGCTTTCCAGCCTCCCAATCACCCACACTCTTTCGGACGCTCTGCGCGGAGGGTCCTGCCTCGTCCTTTGCACTTTGTGGGCTCTTGCTTGGCCGGTCTACCGGTTTCTTTATAGGCGTGCGTATACCAATCATGTTGTTGGTTGCTGGTGCGGATCAAGCTAATTAGTCCAACGTCAGATTAGGTCAAAAGGTATGTATAAGGTACCTTTGACTGCTATAATAATTGTGTTTGTATATAAATGTGTAAAATGTATATAAATGTATAAAGTGTAGATTAGAGAAGAAGAAATCTAGTGTCACCAGGAACAAATAAAATAATACAAAAAATAAACACGGATTCAATAGAACCTTGTCACTATTTATACTAATTTCCCTCTCTATTTCAGGTGCTGTCACGTACGCAGCCGGGAGACCAACAGGTGCGCGGTGGTCAATTTAACGTTTCCGGTAAGTAAAGTTTTCACTAACGTCGGTTTTGCCCTACTGCGAGAATTAGTCAGTGCGTTTCTCAGTTTGACTGACACTTACACAGTAATTATAGTACAACACAAAAAGAAACAATTTTCACATAAAAATAAAAATATAATAAAAAGTAAGTGTTT
Source organism: Acronicta alni (assembly GCA_964056405.1). NCBI lineage: Eukaryota > Metazoa > Arthropoda > Insecta > Lepidoptera > Noctuidae > Acronicta > Acronicta alni. The sequence goes on from OZ043913.1 coordinate 20,371,382, forward strand.
ATAGAGCCTTGCTCTGTCCCGCTAGTCTTGCTAGCTCTATACCGACAATAGTCTGGTGTCGTGTGACTACTCGGAGTCCACTGCGTCACCCCCCGTTTCAATGGCGCTGCTTGCTGTGGAAATTTTTTCCCGACTCTATGTAGAGCCCCCTAGGGTACACCGTTCGATAGTGCTCGCCAAGCCCTTTCTAACAACCCCAAACACGGCGCAGTTATCCTGAGTGGTTCCAAAGTTACGGGGTTTTAAAAATCTTGGTTATTAAATAACCAAAAAAGGTTATTGCCCGCAACTTTTGAACCCCCTGACCAATCGCCCCCGTGCTTGGGTTTATCTTTGAGAGCGTGACGATCCCTACCCTCCGGTAGACCCCTTTCCACGATTCGGCGTCCCCAAAAACTTGACCCCCGTGACCCCAAGGAAGACCCCAGGACCCCAAGGACGCGTCGTGTATGGAATTTGGAGCCGCCCAAAAGAAACCCCAACTCTCTAGGACAACCCGTTCCAAAGATATTGAACTTTGAAAATTTTCAAAATGGCCGCTGCAACTGTCAAAGTTAAACTTTGGTGGCCTGTATCTTTGGTCCTAGTTGCCCCAGATTAGTCGAGTTTGGGTTTATTCTGGTCAGCTCGACCTCCCCTAGCGCGCGCAGTGGTTTTTGGGGGTCCAGATTTTCTGGACACCGATCCGCTTGAAACCCCACAGATAGGTGGCCCTTGGTCCCCTGAACAGGGTTCCGGAAACCGCGACTCGATAACGCGTCGCGTTTAGGAGTTATGTCCGAATATGTAAAAACAAGATGGCCGCCTATCTGTCAAAGTCGGGTTTAAAATTGCCACAACTTCGCAACCCGTGGTCGTAGAGAGTCCGGGTTTCCTTTGGAGCGTTTGGCCTGACCTCGGCCTCCTTCCCAGGGGGGTCCTGGGCAAAAATAAAAAATTTTGCCCAAACGCGCCAAAACCTGTTTTATTTTGTTGCTCGGTGTCCGAGGTATACTACCTTCGAAACCCGGTCTCTCCACGCCCCTCCGTTCCAAAGATATTTGAATTTAAAAATTTTCTATCTCTAATAACCAAAAGGTTATTTGTATCGAAACCTTTAATTTTGGCTTTACAGGGCCCGTGTTTGGGCTTATTTATGTCCTTATAGGTCACTTAAAACTATTTTTGTGCCTAAATTTAATTAATTTCTATTTATTTACTATTTATAATGAAAAAACACTAAAAATTCTATATCTTTGGATGGGTTATACATAAAATTTTGAAAAAAAAATATTAAAATTCGTCTTAAATCTAGCTCTATCTACTACAATAATAAGTTTTTTAAATTTGGAAGAATTTACTAAAATTTTTTGCCAAAAACAGAAAAAATGTTATTTTTAATTGTGGCTCATTTATTTCAATAACTAAAATTTAAAAACCTTGCTGGCTGTCTTCTTCTAATGAGCGCGCAGCGACGTGCAGTTGAAGTTTTCCAAATTTTCGTCTCGTTCCGGAGTTATTACAAGTCAAAGTTACAAACTTTAACTTATTTTATTAATTTTTCTATTTATTATAAAATTCTGTTTTCTGCAGAATTGGTCAGCTGTGGGTACCGGCTACATCCAAGCAAAATCTCGTTGTTGTACCTTGTCTCCTTCAGTGGGCACGTGTCCTCCGGAAAATGGAAAAAACAATTTTCCGGGAGAACCGCGCGCCTGCAGCTGGCTTTGCAGGTGTAGGCAGGATGCTGCTCACGTTGCCTACCAGGGGACACTTTTTGCACTATTTTATATCCACAAGTCACTGATTTATTGCACTTTTTTCACAATTTTTAACAAACTAACCTTAATTACTTAAGGTTTTTCACCGTTTTCACTAAAGCCGCTAGTGTACGGCTGTCACAGCACGATCTGCCGGGTGGGGCTTTGTAAGACGAGTCTTTTGACACCTTACTTGTCACGTTACGGTCAAAATAACCCACCAAAACGATTTTTAAAGTGCGGAGCGAGTTAGAAAAGCACGTGCTCTCGGTGGGACCTCGAGTAGTACTCCCTTGTAGGTATATTAGAATAGCATAGCCCGTACATAGGGCAGGTTCTAAAAGTAGAAAAACGCATTCAAACTGTACGGTATTATTGAACACCGTGCGCCATTACTATGCAATTCCCTAGACAGGAACTCGGGGAATGGATAAACGACTGCCTCAATGACCGAGCGATTGGATTTTTCGCTACAACTTGGTCGATTGCAGCACAGAAAAAATACTATTTGTGTCGCGAATCGTCCATTGTACCAGGTTTTGGCGTTTATGTATAAATAACTGCACTAATTGGGTATACCGCACGAGTAAAGAAGATAGAAATACCTACTTATTTTATGTGCAGAAAATTCTCAATAATCAGAAAATTCAATAGTCCGCCACAGACTTGTATCGACTATAAGCCACACTTTCCTCTCTCTTGCCGTGGCTATCGGAAGCCACTTTGTGCCTCGGTGAGCACGTTAACCCGTCAATGCTGGTTGTCATACGAACACCTATGACAATCGTTAGTACAGCCGAAAAGCGTTACAGTTTGAACCTTCTGATATGGGTGTTTTCCAAAAATTTCGTTGTGACGGTCTGATGGCAGTCGCTTTGAGTAAAGGTAACAGGTATACAGCCAGATTTCGTTTGAGTTGATTTTACTGTACCTAACAAATTGTAAAATAGGCTAGAATGGTGAAGCCCACATAATACAAGTTTGTATGAGAACATAAATTTTGTATGAGAGTAAAATCTGATTAACTATTAAAAGTCCTTAAACAAAACTTTTTGTTTAAGATGTTAGTATTTAGTATTGGCTTGCCAGGACTTGCCAGTTTAAAGTCGTCACCTGAAAAGGAACTAAATTATGATATGGCCGGCAAAGTATTCTAAAATTTTCTGATGGAAAGTAGGTCCCATATAAATTTTCGGTCTGCATTAATCGAAACCTTATTGCTACTGCCCATTTATTTACCAATTTATCGAAGTCCAGGACAACACGCTCTCAACAAGCTCAAGAGGCGCGTGACCGCTAGACCAATTACTTACCTAGAAACTTTACAGTATTGCATAATAGACCAATACGGTAGCCCCCATAACGTATTCATGTAATGTCGAAGGCAAAAGGTCAGTATGAATTTCAGAATACGTTTCTTCGGAATAACTTATGATTGAAGAATGACGTAAATCGAAACCACTCTTACACTTTTCATAATTGATTTCGACAAGTACAGTTGTTGGCAGGTGGGACTCGTGGTGACTTACTGGTCATAGCGTTTAGTATACCTGACTAGAAGATGCAGGTACGAATCCTACCCGCAGTCGATTTATTCCTTCGCTAGAATAACTGAGCATGGAAAATCCCAAAAATACACAAACCAGATAAAACCGCCCCAAATTGGGCGGTCAGCAAAATAACGACGGAATTTCACAGTTCAACCAACCATCGGCATTGGTATATTAAAGAATCACTTTTGCCTTACGCCTCGTCCAAAATTTAACCGTTCTTAAGAAGATTAATCCGTTGTTAGGTTATAAGGAACCGGGCGTAAGAATAATAGAGTAATCATGTTTTTCTTAAACACTCCGTAACTTTCATAGACACTCCGTCTATGGATTTTTGTGCCGGTTTTTCTCCTTAACACTTTTGGCACTTAGGCGTTCGCTTGGTCCATCAAAGTCATATAATAAGGTATAGTTTTTCACAATTTGAATAACGAACACATGATTCCAAATACTGTCACTGTCAAAATATTCAAATTAGACATGCATTGCAATGATGACAATTATAAAGCAAAAGTTTTTTGTTGATTAAAGTATACGGGTGAATTTTTCAAGTGATGGCCAGATCCGCAACCTTTATAAAATACTTAGAGAAAAATAGTCAAAGAGCACTCGGACTCGATTTAGATGAACACTAAAACTTCAAAATTGGATTTTTGATAAATAACCCAGGAATCGAACCTGTTGATTTTGGAAAAAGATATACATACTGTATTAATACCCTCCGATAGTATAGCTAATCAAATTCAAGAAGGAATGAGCTCATTCTTAACAGAATACTATTTTATTAGGATATTTATTTTGAGGCTGTGTATATTTTGTGTTGATAATGCCTTTAAAAAATAGAGGATGATTTAAAAAAATGCGTTGCTAGTCAAGATAGATATGGGTATAGCTATTTTTAAAACGAATTCCAATGTTATGATATTATATTCATAAATTTTCAGTCAATGAAGCCTCAATGTGATCTAACAATCAAAATAATAATAATAATAGTTTATTGGCAAACAATTTACAATTTACACAGATGTTGAACTCTGACACCCAAGCTAAGATTGAACTTGTGTTATGGGTGTCAGGCTCGCATTTTAATGACATTAAGTTTGTAACATTCAAAGAAGCGTGTACAACAATATAACTATTATATAAATACTTATTTGTCTAATTGATTGTGTGTATGTGTGTGTGTGTGTGTGTGTTGTGTTTGTGTGTGTGTGTGTATTTGTTTGTATGCGAGTGTGAGGGTATGTATGTATATGTGTTTGCTATGTATGAAGTTAACTGTTATGATTGAATAGTAAGTAGTTCTTCAGTCTTCTCATATGTGAGAGTCATTAACCACTTGCTCACTCTTTTTTTGCATTCGAATTTATTTAGAGCGTATATTTTACAGTCCTTATTAACTGCGTTGTATATACGGCTACTAAGTACACGAAAATGTCGTTCTGCCAGTTTTGTTCTATGGCTCTCTGAGGGACATACATTTGTACGTTTGCGTTTTGACTCATCATGGCACTTCCATTGCAGTAATGTATGCTTGTATAGCGTGGTGTTTAGTACAAAGAGCTGTCTCACGGTCATAACATTGCAGTCGCTATACAATTGCGCGGTGCTTGATTGGTAATTTTTAAAAGTCATGACCTTAAGAACAGCTCTCTGTGCCCTTTCTAACATTATTAGTTTAGTTTTTGCCGCACCACCCCAAACTATAATCCCATAGGATATCACTGACTGGCAGAGTGAGTAATACACCATGCGTAAGGTCTTTGCATCTGCACTATATCTTAAATTTTTAACAATAGCAATTAATTTTCTTACTCTACCAGTCAGTGTCCTAATTTGAAGGTTCCAGGATATAAAATTATCTATATGAATCCCAAGATATCTTATATTAGGTGTTCTGGTTAAGGTGGGACAAGGACATTGACTGGATTGTGTATTACAAACATGGGCTCTAACACTGAAAGTGTGATCTGGTTGTGATGATGGTGCAAGGGAAAAGGTCACGTATTTTGTTTTGTTCACATTTAGAGTCAAGATGTTTGAGGACATCCATGACATGACTATGACAAGAGCAGCTTCCGCTGATTCATGTGTCTTATCCCAATTCCGGCCATGCACGAGTAGAGCTGTGTCGTCTGCATATGTGTAAATAGAGCAGTTTGGTATATTCAGATTACACAAGCTATTAACATAGATTAGGAACAGTGTTGGGCCTAATACTGAGCCTTGAGGAACCCCGAAGGATAGAGTACACTCGTCACTAATATGCCCGGAGATTTTAACACATTGTGTGCGTTCGGAGAGGTAGCTTTCAAAGATCGCGAGAGCAGTACCCCTAATTCCTATTTTCTCCATTTTAGACAGCAAGATAGAGACAGAGACAGTGTCAAAGGCTTTGGATAGGTCTAGGAATATACCCATGCATTTAGACCCTGAGTCAAGTGTCCCAACGACATTATCGATGAGGGCAGCAACGGCGTCTTCACAAGACTTCCCTCTTCGAAAGCCAAATTGGTTCTTCGAGAGAATGTTGTTTTTTTCCAAAAAATCCACTAATCGCTTATTAAGGACCTTTTCCAGAATTTTTGAAATTGTCGAAAGGATAGATATGGGTCTATAATTGTTGACACTGCCTCTGTCTCCCTCCTTGTGGATAGGGTGTACCACCGCTTTCTTGAGAGCTCTTGGAAAAACACCTTCAGAGATACACAGGCCACAAATGTGAGTGATTATAGGTATAAGGATGTTTTTGGTCTTTTTTATAAATTTTGATGTGATTCCATCCCAACCCGCAGCGGAGTCTGTACGGAGACTCATTATTATTCCATCAATTTCCATATTATTCGGTGGTAGGAGAACAATTGAATTTACTTGCGTATGATTAGTTATGAACGGGACATGTTTCGTAGTGACGGTTGTATGTTTATCTGCTAATTTTTTCCCTATATTCGCAAAGTATTGATTTACTAAGTTTATTGAAGACTTGGGGTTATCTTCTGTTAAGGATAATAGTTCAGTAGCGGATGATTTAGAAGATTTTTTGTTTAATATTTTATTTATTACGTCCCAGGTCTTTTTAGGATTATTTTTAGCTTTATTTAATTCATTTCTCTCGTAATTATTTTTTAACCGGTAGAGTAACTTATTGCAGAAGTTGCGGTATCGTAAATATATGATTTTTAATGTGTAGTTATCTGGTGATTTTTTGTGTTTTTTGTGCATGTCATCTCTGTTTCTTATACACCTTAGTAATCCAGGAGTAATCCAGGGCTTGATAATTCGGTACTTGGCTGGAATATAACTAATTTTAGAGTATTTGTGAATTATTGACGTGATCCTTTTTAACAAACAGTCTATTGCCCAACTTGGATTATCTGAGGACAATATATCTCCAAAGTCTGTATTCTCTATTTCCGCACTTGCTTTATTTATATCAAGTCTAGTAACAACGCTATTCTGGGATTTCGGTTTATGTGATTTTTTTAGACATACAAGTACTGGTGCGTGATCGGTTATATAAGTTTCTAAAATAAATGTAAGTACGGGTATTAAGGTTTTAATAAGAACGTGATCTAAACAGTTATTTTCTCGTGTAGGGAGAGTATAAGCTGGTAAAAATCCCTGAGATGCAGTTAGGTTTAGATAGTCATTAGAGTGTTGGTCGGTATTTGTAGGGATGATGTTGATGTTAATATCTCCAATAATTACTATATTTTTATGCGAGGATACGGTGTCTAGCAACATATTTAAACTATTTAAGAAATTGTCAATATTTCGAAATGATGGCGGTCTATATATCGCGATAATTACTAAGTTATTGCATAAGTTACAAACAAGGCAATTTGCGTCTATAAGTCGTGGCTCATTAACCTTGTGTTGTAGATCTGAGCGGACATATATGACTAGGCCATCAGATTTGTTAAGACAGTTTGTTGTGGAGTATCCTGAGTATCCTTGCAATTGAGGAATGTTCGAGATATTCTTTAGCCAGCATTCCGAGAATATTAGTACGTCACATTTTATTTGTAAGGAGGAAAGTAGAACTAATACGCAGTTAAGGTTTTTATTGATACTACGAATATTAAGATGTAGCAAACTAGTTGCTATAGTATCTTTACCCAGTTTCTCAATACATATATCGGGGGGACACTTATAGGTTTCTGGTGACCCATAGGTATCCAGACCACTGATGATTGTACTTATGTCATCCATTTGTGATATAAAAGATATATATATACGATGAGGATTCCCAAGTATCCAGATATTTATTTACATTGTGTATATTAATGTGGAACAATGTTATAGTAGAATTGGCACTGTTTATAAACTTAACGCGGTCTTGGGAATCACAGGAGATAGGGTGTTCTGGATTAAATTCATCCAGTTCGTTGTTTATGGTATTTTTGGTGGCCATTTTTGTGTTTCGGTAATCGGGGAAAGTAGGGCAAATATATGAAATATATGGAAACAAATATTTACATCGCTCCATTCTGTATATATAGTGTAAGTGACTTGTGGTATTATATTTGTGTATTGTAAGTGTAGTTAATATGTGGTAGGTATCATTTGTGTTTAAAGTATGTGTATATGAACATAGTGTTATAGGGTAGAGTGTAGTTACATTATTATATAGATTAAGGGCAAGAAATAAGTACCGGTAAATATGCGTTACTGAAACAAGATTGAAGTTAGATAGTCATGTTTTGTTGTTTTCAAGTTCTTGGAGGCATTTCTCTGAGTGTATCAGTAGCTGTTTGTCACCAACCTTCTTACGCAGGAAGATATTTCCATTACTTGTCCAACAGAAGGTATATTGATTATTTTTCGCAAATTCTCGGGATAAATAAAACAGCTTTTTGGAGCTTGGTGAGAGTTGTTCTGCTACATAGATCGCTTGACGTTTTCCAGGAATTCCAATCAATCCAGTGTTCAATTTATCTTCTTTTGCTTTCGTGTTGTTATTGTAGGTCCGGACTGCTGCCAGTAGGTTTTGCTTGGTTCTAACTGATGTAAACTCAGCTATAATCGGGCGTGAGCCCGTGGCTGAGGATTTGCCAGGAAGACGATAAACATCGCGGAGCTCTGTTTCGGGCACAGGCGCTCCGACCAAATTGGATAAGTTGCAGACTGACTTAATCAGGCCAGTGGTCGTTTCGTTGTCTGAGTGAGGTAAATTTCTGATTTCAATTCCTGACGAACGGGATTTCATTTGTAAATCAAGTATCTTTTTTTCAAGCATTTCTATATAGCTGCGTTGTTCTTGGCGTTCCTTCTTTAAATCCTCCACCTCTTTGTATAGTTCCTCGAACTTTTGATTCATAAAGGACATCGATCGCTCAATTTCAGCATTTGTTTTGCAGATTTCGATATTTGACGCCTGTATTTTTATGTTCTGAGCTTTAATTTCACTAACGTCTGCTACCAATTTTGTCATCAGAGCAGTTTGTTTCTCAAGTGTTTTAGAGAATACGGTTTCTTGTTCCTCCCTCCAGCTACTAATAGAATCCTTACGTTCCTGCTGTGTTAAGCCGCTAACTGGTGAGTGTTCTGGTCTGTGTCGTTTGTGCCTATTAGTTATGTTTTCGCTTGTAACAATTGCAGCATTGATGTCAGGTTCAGATTGAGACTGAATCAGAGGGCTCTTTTGTGACTTGGGGGGAGTGCGCTGAACACCAGCCATAGTAGAATAAAAATATTACTGCTTAGTTGTGACCGAAAATCGTGTATTCACGGACGTGCACGATTGCGCTGACCGGCGGTTCAAATCCCAATCACGGACACAAATTTTCAAATTTGTTTAAATGCGTGTATGACGACAATATATAGTATATCCCTTTCCAGGACCGCCCAGTGTGCATCACATATGCGGTAGTGTGGCATAAGCTAAGTCTGCTATAAACACGTAGCGTAAGCTCAAGATGTTGAAGCAAGCGGCTATTGAACTTGTTAGCGTTGAGCATGTGTGCGTAGAAGCGGCCGATCTGCGGGTTGCCCTAGGTCAGGGAATGCAAGTCATGCACTTTGCACATTTAAATTCAAAAGTTTTTCGGTAATTACTCACGCTACCGATGGTGTCCAGGTGTGTTACATATATCACTATTTAGTCCGTGTCACGAGCTTTACAGGGATACACTGCACTACTGAATTGTGTAACTATTTACCACTTTTTTTTTCAAGTTTTCGGGAGGCAAAATAAATACGGTGCTGATTCTTTGAATTCAGTGTTGCGAGTGAAAATGAATAAATACTCTAAGGTCAGCGAAAAAGTAACCTCGGTATTCAATAAAAAGGCTTTTATTTTAAAAGCCTCTAAGCCTTTTGTAGTCTCTATAATAAATTACATTCCTTTTTTTTTACAGTGCCGAGCCATCTGTAATGATTCACCGAGCGGTATTAAGAGAAGGCATCCATAATACTGTGCTATGCTTTCTTGATCTTGTGAAATACGAACTATAATAGTCACTAATATACTTGTGTTAATAATATAATTTAACATTATAACGTTATGTTATATGACCACTGGACTGCTAATTCAAATATGTCGAGTTCGATTCCCAGGCACGCACCTCTGACTTTTCGAATTCATGTGCGTAAGTATTATGACTCGTTGAAGGAAAATATTGTAAGGAAACCTGCATGCATTAGAGATTTTTCTCGACGGTGTTGGAAGTCTGCTAACCCGCACTAGGCCAGCGTGGTGGACTACAGTCTAATCCCTCTCAATCTGAGAGGAGACCCTTATCCAGCAGTGGGACGGTATATGGGTTGATGATGAACGTTGTGTAATTCCATTGTGCCAGCTGTGGTCTCGCTGGCTGGAGTATACTTATCAAATACATTATTGCTAAGTTTTGTAATGTCATGTGCCTTTCGTTGGAGATCCTAAATATAAATAAATATAGTATGTAAAACTTTAAAGAAGTTCCACAGTTCCATCGGCCCAACTTTAAGCTAGTGTTTCAAGAAAATATATCAATTCAGTACCATTTGGAATTAAGGTAACTCTAGATAACGTTACGAATATTCAATAGATCATCAACATAATAACCATATTATACGAGTAATCACGAATTTACTAAACAATAAATACACGCGGAAACGTTACAAAATTAGTTTTGTTTAATCGCGGTTTGATGGTTCGCGTCGGATAGAGACAGCGACAACAATATTAACACATTCAATACCAGTGACCCGACTTGTGGATTCTCTAAAAATGTTCATTAGATGCCTGTGACCTGCCTGGTGAGTGGCGGTGAATGTGTTAAATACACAATAACAAGCCGGTCAGAAGATCCGTATCGAGCCTTTTCATTGAGACGCTGATGTCTCCCGATGCCAATGCACTCAAACCGTCAACTCTCGGTTGTCCATGTGTTCCTACTCACCTTGTTGAAAGCTCGCGGGCCACTCGAATATTTTCAATACGTACCTCGGAGTAAGACTTCTCGATGGCGGAGCGCTTGATGATGTAAGTACGCAGGTCCTCGAGTAGGTCGCATTCATGCTGGTTCTTGGCATGGAGCTTCGCGATCTGCTCCGTATGCAGGTTTTTAAGAAATTTCGTATAGTTGCTCTGTAACAAGGAAGAGATTTTTTGTTATCGCACTAATAATGCACTCAAGAATATACTATCACGCCGGTACTTCCTAAAGGGTTAGGCAGAGGTGTATTCATTGTACACCCACAGTTTGCCGATATGTTTAGGTCCCCTTTAATAGAGAGCGAACCAAATCCAAACTCCGAGCGGCTACAGAGAATTTCACCAGCAATATAAGTATTGATACTCCAAATTCGTACTGAAATTGTAGTGTGTGTGCGTGTGTGTACCTATGTGTATGGTGTTCCTTTACAATAGAGAGCCGTTCAATAAACAAAAGGATAGTTCCAGACGTTACTAGAACATAAATGAACCTAGCCGGAGAATAAACTGCACGTTTCTCAATAGCAGCTGAAGGTCCATATAGATAGCTAGCTGTAGTATTTACTCTTAGGTACAGCAAGCCATCAGAATCAAATTAATTACAACTAGCTGAACCGTAAAGCGACGGTTAATAGCTTCACAGCACCGAGTAATTCGATTTATTACTTACAGATAAATTGAATCGAGTTCAAGAACGACGATAGATACTTGGAAGCGACTATTTCGCTAGCTAACTGGTACAAGTACTCCGAGTAACGGTATTATTGAACGTTTCGTTAAACTGATATATCAAAAGAGAGACCTAGACGAAGATATACCCATCCAAATTTTCAAGTACGGTTTTTTTTACTTTTGCTGTGAAAAACATAGAAAAGTGGTGGTAAAAAGAAGTTTTATTTCAATATATTATTGTTTATATTCGCGTAAATGTCAGAAATCAATATGTTAACCAGTCTGTTCTCAGGGTATCGGTATTGCTCAGTAATTGGGTTGCGAAAGTCTGATGGCAGTCACATCTGGTTAGACTGGACGGCGACCCCAACATGGTTGGGAATAGGCTCGAAGGAAGAAGAAGAATCTCAAACATCTCTAGACTTCATAAGTTCTGCTGCTAATAGACTTAAAATCTATATGGCGAAACCGCAGAAACTTTATTACGACGACGAACTAGATACTCACTTGGTTCTATAGCTATTGACTAGCCTACTTACAGATACCTACTTCGTAAACTCAGGAACGCTTTAAACAGTTCTAAAACTTCCGTTATGAAATGTCACCGATGCATACGACCACTGCGCTGAAGTCGAATCGAAACTTCTCGAACTCCGAACTCTTTACATAAAAGTAGAATTATATAATTTGCTCACTGACCTCTACAATGCAAAGAGGTCAGTGCCTCTCAGTCAGTCAGTGAATTTGCTCGATACGTCAACTGTTGTTTCGAACAATAGAATTTCGTAGATTTAAAGAGGTTCTTATCAAAATAATATTATTACATTTTTAAAAACAAATAAAAATAATCGGTAAGCTGACTACACACGGACCATGGGTTCGATTTCCACCTTTTTATTTGTGTCGCGTCTGGGTGTATGACAAAGTGCTTTTTCCCTAGTATCTTTTATTGGTGGGAAACAAGCATACGGCCCACCTGACGGCAAGCGGTTACCGTATCCTATAGACGGTTGCAACACCACTTGCGTGTTATAGTTCTATCCAGCTCGCGTCTTATATAAAAAAAAGAACTTTATAAGTAAAATTGCCTGGTTAGTCTAGTGGTCCCAAGCGCGATTGCTACGCTACAGGTCTTGGGTTCGATGTCGAGCAGTGTTATTATTTTTTCTATGAAATTCTCAGTAGCAGCTCGGAGTTTGGATTTTTGCCTGGTTTATAGCAATCGGCGCGCCCACTATTACATGGGACCTAAACCTGTTGGCGAACTGTGGGTTACATCGGTACACCATTGAATACCCTTCGGAGAATGGTGATGGTGTGTTATGAAAATGAAAATGAAGAGTTTTTTATTCCGTAAATAGGTTCACAAAGGTTATGTATCTATAATTTGTTTTTATTAGATCTTATTCTATTATTGCATTTTTAATATAAATTCCTCTTCAACTCACATTCTGTCCCACTGCTGGGCAAGGGTCATGTGGGGGTGGGTCCTCTCAAAACGAGAGTTTGTCTACTAGTAATGTCCACCACGCTGGCCTTGTACGGACTGTCAGCCTTCACACGCAGTCGAGAAAATCTCTGAGGCATACAAGTTTTCTCTCGATGATTTCCTTCACCGTTTAAGCGACTGATAATTACTTATTGATACGCACATGATTTCGAAAAGTCAGAGGACCGTGCTTTGGATTCGAACTCGAGACCTTTGACTTGGTAGTAATTGGACTACGGACTACTGGTATGACCATTGGGTCATACCAGTAGGCTATCACTGTTTAATTTTTAAATAGTTATCATGAAACAATCCTGTTTATACCTTGATGTTGAACCTAAGGTAAGGAGCTTAATAAAATCGGTGCTATAGTTAAGATAGGTACCTACTTAGTACTTATTTATTATTCATAAAGCAAATTCCTACCCTGAGTAATGTTGTGAGTGGATTGTTTCTCATACCGTTAACGGTAGTCTTCAGGGGAAGAATAATATTTTAATTAAAAAACTTATAATTATTTACGGTTATTTCGGACTCCTTGCGATAAAAGAGCACCCGGTGAGGTCTAGTCTAGTTCTACTTAGGATTCGCAAATATATTTCTTAGGTATATACTATTGCATTGCAACAACCATATAACATATAAAAATAATAACATATAATATAAAATAATATATTGATTGAAAAACTAATTATGAGAGCTAATAGTAGCTTCAAAGTGCGTCCCGTCCCGTTTTAGATATTACGGCATATCTCCGTGAGGAAGAAATCAGGTCCTTTGGCAGCCTTGCGCAGGGATACGGGTCCAACGCGTAGAGGCTCTTTGGAGAGCTTTTATCTAAACATGGGATGGGACATTCCAAGACTTTAGAAGTACAGCCTTAGAGTATCCCGGACGGGTGCAGGACTATTGTAGAATATGGAAATTCAAACTACTAGGATTATGGATGTGGGTGTTATTGTTATTATTTTAAATCGACGTCAGAAAAGGAGGAGGTTCTCAATTCGACTGTATTTTTTTTATATTTTTTAACTTGAAATTCGCCTGGGTGAACCGATTTTGATGATTCTTTTTTTATTTGAAAGCTGGTGCTTCCCATGTGATCCCATTTGGTCTAGTTCTGACAATAGCATCCATGAGAAAATCATATAAGGCTTATTTTTACATACACACGGTTTTCTTTTCCTAAAAAGTTATTATTAATGTCGTCCCACTATAGAGCAAACGAATCCTGTCCCCCTCCATTCCCCCTTGTTCAGGGTTATTTTGGGCCAATCCTTTCAGAAGAAGTAAAGATTTTACTCATCTATTTAAATAAAATCTAAATACCACTCACTGATTATTCACAAAATCTCACTAAACTATAAGGCGTAGACACTTGAAATTCGGCAGATCCTTCTAAGATATACGTATCTGCTAAGATGGGAATTCATAAAATAAATATAATATAATGGGAATAATGGGAAATTGATTGTTTCCACAAATTAGGATTTACACTGAATTGGTATTAACTAGATGAAATCAGGTAGCACTGCGAGGCACACCTAGTTTAAAATATTATAATATTCTATGTTATTTTTTTAATCGTTAGGGTGACACGCGGCGAATATGTTAATCGAGGTCAGTTGAAGCCGAGAGGATGATAGTGACGTCATTGTGAACGCTTATTGATTCATTTGGAGCTTAGTCCAGAACAGAATTTGGGCTCAGTCCAAGGAGACCTAAGCACTGAAAAATAAAGAGGGCATACATAATAGAAGAAGATAAGAGAGGTAGGGCATAGTGGGAGTAATTCCACCCAAATTTTCACATTTATATACATTTACAAAAAAATTATAATATTTATAAAAAGAAATAAAAATGTGTATAAAAAGTGAGAATTAATTATTAGTACGCACAATATTTGTAAAAGTCATCTTGACATTCTTGTAATAGTGTTATTTATAGGAAAACAGCATTTTCTTAATATTATTTTTCTTTTTCACTAATGTGGCAAACAAGTATACGGCCCAACGTAGCCTATAGACACACTACAGGTATCACTTGCGCGTTACCGACCCTGTAAAATGAAAGAGTTGGGTTAACAGTATAAGGGCCAAAGTCCACTGCCAACACAACGTTCTTCGTGGAGCACTGGCAACCTTGCTCACCGTAAGGAACACAACACAGCTCAAAGCAATTTTATTTCACTTCGATTTTCTGCAAAGCGGAGGTACTTCCCCAGTCGGGCAGCTCCAATTTGAGTGGAATTACTCCCACTATGCCCTACCTCCCTTAGGTAAGGTTTTTGAAAAGGATAAGAGCAAAATAAACACCGAAATTATAAGTCAATGTCAAATATTTGACCATAAAAATGGGCACTTTTGAAATGTCAAAACTAGTAGAACAGTCCCAAAAAGAAAGTACATATAATACAAATACATATTACAAAAGGTAATTCGTTGAAAGCGCTTTTGAATAAGAGTTACATTATTAAACTTTCTATTAATTTGGTTTTCTCTTGTAACGATATTATTTAAGTAGGTACATGAGCACAAAGGCTGCATTTAATACGATAAAGGTAACCCAGTGAAGTTCAATGAGAATTAGGTAAAGTTGAAAGTCAAAGGCAAATGTTTTATTTCAATTAAGTAGAACATTAAAATAGGTACTTTTTAAAAAGACAAACTAATTACAAGGTTCTAAAAGTGGGACTTAAGAAGCTTTGAAAAGATATGCTTACAGTCAGTAGGACTCCGACTGAAAAGTACTAACAGTCACTAGACTGACAATAGACACTAACCACTAGGTTAGAACGCTGCTGCTGCTCGGTGGACCGAGTTCCGAAAATCTACGACCATCGTCATCGTAAAAGGAACCCATCAAATCAGCCTATCGCAGTCCACTGCTGAACATCACACACCGTCAAGAAAAATCTCTAAGGTATGCAAGTTTCTTCACGACGTTTTCCTCAAAAGTCACCTAAAGCATGCTAATTAATAAATCCATACTAATATTTTAAATGGGAAAGTGTGTCTGTCTGGCTGTTGCCTCTTCACACCTAAACCGCTGTACGGATTTTGATGAAATTTAGTACAGAGATAGATTAGACTTTGATAGACATAGGCTACCTTTGGTCTCGAAGAGCTCTTTGGGATGTGAATGAAACCGTGGGAAACAGCTAGTAATAACTAAGCAGAGCTTGTATACTAGACAATAGATGTAATACGTTATATATTTTTTTTGTAAATCCATACTTATTACACACACATAATAAACACCCAGCCAAACACAAACACTTAATATTATATTGTCTGACATTTACGCGAATATTATACATTGAAATAAAACTACTTTTTACGGATTTTATCGCGTATATTGATATTATTAATCCCGACGTTTCGGACCCTTTACAGCGTCCATGGTCACGGGTAGACTGTCTAGTCTACCCGTGACACGCGAACCACTAGACCACAGACACCATGACATGCAAAGTTGGTCAACAACATACGAATGTCAATAGTCAAAGTATAAATAAAACTGGAAATAATCCAATGAGTTGATATTACATTTACAGTTCGAGGCGGCCTGTTATTTATTTTAAAATATACCGAATATTCATTGGGACTTTTCCCGCAAGGCAACATGATGATTAAAATTAAAGGTAAATATTATTAAAAGGCACAGTGATAGCCTAGTGATATGACCATTAGCCTGCCAAGTTAAAGGTTAGAATACAAGGCGCGCACCTCTGACTTTTCGAATACATGTGCCTATCATTATCACTGGCTTAAACCGTGAAGGAAAACATCGTAAGGAAACCTACATACCTTAGAGATTTTTCTCAACGGTGTGTCAACCCGCACTAGGCTAGCGTGGTGGACTATAGCCTAATCCCTCTAGACCCGTGCCCAGCAGTGGAACAGTATATGAGTTGATGATGATGATGATTATTAAAAAGCAATCGTCAACAATCCATTTTTTTATAGTTTTTTTTTGCAAAGATATAGTTAGTCTGCTTCAGTTTGCTTAAAGTATACATATATATTTAAACTTCAAACCTCGTCAAAGCACCGAGGAGAGGCCGGTCGACGTAGCTTTTGTTATCAAAAGTTCACAGCCCAGATCGGCCGGGTAACCGGTGAATAGAATTTGATCCTATAAAGTGGCTTCCCTAGAATGGAATTTGGGTGACATTGTACTCCGATCTCGTGTAAAGACTTAAAAGGGAATGTTATAGTTCTAAGCCGATTAAGTTAGTAATTGGTCAACGACGGTTGGTTTCAACTGAGGCGTATACGAAATTATAATAATAATATAATATTTTTGGGACATTTTACACAACACCATCTAGTCCCAAACTAAGCAGAGCTTATACTATGGGTACTAGACAATGGATATAATACTTATATACTTTTTTTTTTGTAAATACATTCTTATAATACATAAGAAACACCCAGACAAACACAAATACTCATGTTTTATCCACACAAATATTTGTGGCCTATGGGAATCGAACCCACGACCCCACGATCAGCAGTCCGGCCGGACTCGAACCGCTAGACCACAGAGGTCGTCAAAATATTACATTAAATATATAATGCAGTTATTGCGTATTTTCGAATATTCGTAAGTAACAACGTTTACCTACCGTTTCTCGAAAAAGGTCATGCTACATAGTACTGGGATCGATCTATCATCACAAACAGAACCATTGTTGCCGCTAGACCCAATTTTATAGTGATGTATTAATTAGAGCGTCGTGCAACGATTGTTGACATCAATGTCCTGCATGACGAGAACCTCGTGAAAGCCGAGAATGAGATAGAAATAAAATATCTTAAATTAGCACACGATGTTATGGGGGGTGAATTCAGTGATTATTGTACCGATCGTTGGGTTGGGCTGTCGTGGGTAGCCGTCAGGTCCTGTCCCAGGAGTACCTACTGCTTTCTGTGCCCCTAGCCGGATTAAGAATTTAGTATTGTTATTTTTATTGAGACCCTTATGAGTCCTGACCACCGGTAGCTTGGATCCTAATCCCCATACCGGTAGGTTATTATAATTTACGAGTATTTATACCTTTTCTTAAAATATTTTTAAAGATAATTAAAGAAATAATAATATAAATTCTTTCCATAGGTTCTAGAAATGTTGAAATACCTAAAGATTACATCACCTTTTATACGTTTACAGTAAAATATCCAAGTATATCTAACCAGATGCGGCTGATAATCCGTATTTTACGAGATCCAACTGCCATCAAACTTCCGCAACCCAATGTCTGGGTAATATAATACAAAATCCAATACCCTATAGATTGGCTATACGGAAGCCATTGTTACGTCACTCTCAACTAACTAGCACCCGTGTACATGTAGATAGTGTGTAACCAAATCATTCACCGGGCCTTGACTACGACAGCATCGATCAACGTAGGGTCCCTGTTATGTCTAACAGTACATGGTAGCTTTGATACGCTAACGCGATGACGTGCATCTCAGTGCCGTTCAATGTGTGTGTGAGGCCAAATATTTAGCAACAAGCTATTGCCCAAGCACTAGCTAACTATTCACTCGCATTCTAAAAGGAATATAAATAATAACTTCTCTTTCGCAAAAATTTTTATCTTTGAAAATGTTTAACATGGGTCCACTGGACTATTATTAATTAAATAAACTATATATTAAACAATATCTATATAACATTGTTTAACTGGTATATATAGTTTGTATGCGTTAAGGAATTGGAATATTAATACTTATATATTTTATGAGACAAAGGGTAACACTGTACCTACCATAGTATTTTCCTTCTCAAATGATATCAAAATCTTTTAGCGGTGTAGGCGTAAAATGGTAACGGACATAGGTTCGGACAAACTGATTTACTTAGGCATGCTTGTTTACCAACTTGAGTTAGAAAACATAACAACTTCAAAAAGAATTTTAATTATAATACCTAATAATAATACTTTATTGTTTCAATACTTTACTTTATCTAATTACCTAATATTCTTATTACCATTGCATCAACAAATCTATGTAATGTCGTTAATATTAATTATCGTAATAGAATATATCTTTGGATATTCATAAGCCAAACCTGCCTTTGATAGAGAAGCACAATAGCGGAATATTATTGTAAGATAGGAGTACATAATTATTAATTAATAACTGACAGACAGACATTGCTCATATCCAAACGCGAGTATGAACAATAATTTATTTGATTAGTAATATTAAATGTATGCACAGAGGCCTCACATCAAGCTACAACAATCTGCCAAATTTATTTGATGTATTTTCAACTTCAACACAAAACAATAATTACTAGAGATAATATTTGGATTTAATTATGTTACATTAATTATTACAATGTGTTTTAAATATTATTTAATGAAGTTTTTCTTATTTTATTTGAATTTTGAATACTAACAGTATTTAAATGAGTATGGGATTTTTATAAGAGTTTGTAATAGTATCGAAATGTATCTTTAATTCTAACTGTAAACAATAAAAAAACGACTGAGAACATATAATTGTTACTGTTTTATAGTTACCGCGTCCCTAACAGGTAAAGGTTAAAAAAAGGTTAAAGGTTAAAGGTAGCCGTTAAAAATACGTCCAGTCAAGTGCATATCTCCGGATCATAGGCATATACGATGATAGATGAACTTACTATCGATATACAATACGAATCGAAACAGATTTATTTTTGACGTAGAGTGGAGCGAGTTAAATGAAAATTAGAGAGAAACGTTTTGGTAGCGGCAAAGCTGTAGGTAGTTTAAAAAAGTATTCAGTATTCCGAAATATTTTTAAAAGTCAGTCGGAAACAAATAGTTTTAAATAAAATAAAACATTTGGGTCATTTTTACACAGCACCATCAAGTCCCAAACTGAACAGAGCTTGTACTATAGGTACTATATAATATTTTTATTGTAAGTACATACTATATTTATGTATTTACAAAAAAAAATAGCTTCTGCCTACGACTTCGTCCGCGTGGAAAAGTTACTTTTAATTATCGTTGTAATTTGGCGTATTAACTCAAAATGGTTATAAATTATAGCCTATATGTTATTTTGATTTATAAATAATAATACTATAAAGTTTCATCAAATTCTGTTCAGTAGTTTTAGCGTAAAATAAACAAATATCCATCCATACGTCCTCACAAACGTTTTGTTTACACGGGGGTCAATAAATTTAGGTTTTTTTTTAAATATAGTTTTTGTCGATAAAATTAAGCATTAATTTCCTTATTTTAATATGTGCACATCATGCAGACACACTGTATAATCACTACATAGTATAAAAGAAATTAGCTTCCCGATATCTGTCGGTCCCTATGTATGCTTATATCTTTAAAACTACGCAACGGATTTTGATGCGGTTTTTTTTAATAGATAGAGTGATGCAAGAGGAATGTTTATATGTATAATACATTAATGGTATTAGTACATTGCATCCATGCGAAGCAGGGCAGGTCGCTAGTGTTATATAAACACATATGTTGAAGTCTATCCGTGACCATGGACGCTACAAAGGGTCTGAAACGTCGCGATTAATAATATCAATATAACGCGATAAAATCCGTAAAAAGTAGTTTTATTTCCACATATGTTGAAGTTAATGTTTTATGTAGACAGCTAAACTACTTCAATGGGGCCAAGGGAAGACGCCGCCAAGTTATCGTCGCCGACGGTTTATTGGCATTCACGTCTACCCTCAAGCCGTTTCAAACTATTAATTATCAGACGGCTCTGGTCTCATTGTAAACAGTTCAAACAGAATACTTTATCTATCCGCTGCAGCAACCTTATGATCATCATTTTGGTAAACGTCCACTTTAAAGTGTGTAGGAAAACATTAAGCGTTAATGTTTGTGTGTGTGTTAATGCAATGTATCAATTATTAATTGATTAGTATGGCTAATCAATAACTAAGGTTAAGCTGCTCTATCCGCGGCCAGTCTGTGGATGGGTGACAAAAAACTAAAATTGAAAATGTCAGTAATCTCAGACTTTTTAATATATTAACTTAATTTTATTTTTTTAAAGGACAATCATGGGTCTCCATCTGTCCTCTCGTCACCACCACCAGGGTAACAACAGGGTAAAACGCGGTGCGAGGCCGCGCCCTAAAGGCCTACGCAGACCGAGACGGCATGGCAAGGTATTAACATTTTAAGCAATGGACATTTAAACGTGTCGATATAGCAATTTATATCGTATTGCTATATCAATACATTTGAATGTCCATTGGTAAAATTTTAAATTCCTTGCCATGCCGTCCCGGTCTGCGTAGGCCCTAAGTGGGCCATGGGATTCGTGACATTCGCCACGACCGTGACAAGATTAGTATAGGATCTGCCTTATCTAAAACAATTGAAAAATCTATCAAAACAAATTTCTCACTATTTCGAAAACAACAAGCAAGCCACAGGCACCACAGTAAAACTTCCGCTTCGTTACATTATAGTGGATGACATACTGACAACTTCTAATCAGGGAAATGGACCCTCCTTGTCCTGCTGTACTATACCGATTAAAATATGATTATACGACTGCGTTCATGTCTTACGTCTAATTGACAAGTTTAGACGTTCGGCTTTTGGTAGGTTTTGTCATATTTTTCCAATCGCACACATGTAGTAAATTTAACTAACCCCAACGGCAAGCTTGTAAAATCCACTCCAATCCCTGTGACTCGGGTGTGATCCCAGATTCGGTACTTCGGCCGACTTTGTTTGCTCATCTGACGTGACTGACGTTATTCAACTATCGCGGTACAAGTGGTACCGCGACAGTTGAATACGGTCACCAACGAAAGTTGCTGAACACAACCAAATTTTGAAAACATCACTATTTACACTAAAACATTTAATTAAACTCTTTAACCAAAAGTTAAGGGAAGCCTTGATCTTATAGACAAAGAACTCGTGCTACCTTTCTGGGTCAGCAATTTCTAAAAAATGTTTAAAATTGCATCGCTTTCAGCGACTTTCGTTGCTGAGTGTACGCAGATGACTCCCACTTGTATATTGACACGGCCTCTATAGCTGAGGAAGTCAAGTTGGCAGTAGCTAAGTTAAACCATGACCTACATTCCTTAGCTGAGTGGTCTGGCAGAAATGGACTTGTTCTTAACCTCTCTTAATATGTCATTTATGGCAGATAAGCTGAAGTCTTCTTCTTTTTAGTCGCTACACTCTTGACAGAGTCGTGATCGTCACATCAGGGGCGGTGGCACGCTTCACAATTCGTAGCCATTCCGCTCTTGCACCGCAGCCTTTCTGGTACATTGATGTAGTGGACCACTCAATGCCGCTTTAATCTGTTCTGTCCAGGTGATCTGCCACGAGGTTTTGTGTCGTCAATTTTCCCTTGTACAGTCAACAAAAGAGATTGGTGTACAGGTAGCGAACGAAATCGGTATCTTTACACAGATTGTGATTTAAATAATTACCCGTCAAAGGGTTTGATGTGTAGCAGCTTACAATACCTGCGTTTTGACACATATTGTGTGATACATTATTACATAATCTTTAACAAAACACAGATGTTTAATTAGCTACCCGTATACTTAACTCTTTTGTCGACCGTACCACAAGGAATTCCACAAAAGCGTTATCTGGCTGCGAAACATGTCCGAAGAAAGTCAGAATGCGACCTTGGACGATGGAAGAAAGACGCTGTTGGACGCGGAGTTCGCTTAGTATAGAAACATTGGTTCTAAATCCGGTCCAAGATATGCCAAGCATTGTTCTCCAGTACCACCTTCTCAAGCTCAAGTAACGACGTAAAAATAAATAATGTAGTTATTCCACGTGGTGAATGTGTTCGCAATTTTGGGTTGCTAATGGATGAAAGTTTAAGGTTTGAAACTCATGTTCAACAAAAAATCTCCAAATGTTTTGTGTCACTTGGAACCCTGTATATACTGCGTTCATTTCTTAATGCTTAAAGTTCGACAGCAGTTATGTAACAGCCTGGTGTTATCTCACTTTCAGTATTGTGATAATGTATACAGCCCCATGCGTACATGCGACATATTTCCACTGCCAGCCACCTTCTTCAAATGGTCTGTCCATCGTGTCACACACACACGTACACTACGCTTGCCCACTCTAACACTCGTCTGCTCCACCGCTCGTCTGTGCGTCTGCAGACATGGCCGGCCCACTTCCACTTCAGCGTTCTTATTCTTCGTGCAATGTCGGTGACTACTTCTTTGGCGCCATCTCGACTTATCTAATTGAAACCCTGTCTTGGACATGACTAGTCGACGTTTATTAAAACTTGCGTATTTTATTAATTCCTTAGGCTAGCCCTATTACATGGGATCAAAACATACCTACCAGCGAACTGTGGGTGTGTATATTGGTAAACCTCTGCCTAACCCTTCGGATATTTATTAGACAGTATTAATATGAATTCTATTACTTATTTTAGTATCACTTCCTACTATTAGGTTGTTTGTATCTTTACGGTAAGTAAGTATTGTTTCTACCAATAAGGAAGCAAGACAATTAATTGCTGCACATATATGCACATATATCTATATAATGTTGCAAACAAAGAGTTCATCGGTACCGATGGCTTTAAAAATTCACATTATTTCATATCCCTCATATCCCCTATTGTCAACACCCTGTAATTATATATGTAACGCTCAAAGATAGAAAACGCTCATTGAGCGAAAAAACAGCACACCGCGTTGTGGTCAATTATATTAGAAAGTAGCAGCTAAATAATCAGTTGTTAGCTTAGTTTTAATTTAAACTGGCATCGAGTTTTTATGTATATTTTTTTATTATTTAGTTTTTTTAATTCCTTGCATTTTGAAGCTCATCAATATAATCGACCAAACGCGTTGTGAGCTGTTTTTGTTCATTGAGCGTAACATATACACATCGGTTATATTGTATACACTTTCACAACAAAAAGTTTGCAGTGCTTTTGTTAACAGCCTCGTACATTGCAATCTTCTGTACATATTTTTATTAAAGCGTTCATTTTCAGTTTTGAACAAACGCTATTGTGAATTGAAATTGCAACTGAAAACGAATTACATGAATGTGTAATACATACGTTCAACACACTGCAACAATGAAATGCCCAGTTTTCCGTTAACAAATTCTTCTATGTTCCATTGCGATGTGACGAAGAAGGAGAGCTTTTTAGAGCAAATCTATGAATAGGTAGTAGCTATTTGTTCAAATAAATCGCTGATATCTCACACTGCGCGTCAATAGAAACTTCCCGGTAATTGCGGACTTTTTTATAACCATCACGCCTGTACTCCCCAAAAGGTTAGGCAGAAGTGTTCTAATTACCCACAGTTCACCAATATGAGTAAGTCCCATGTAATAGGGCCCCCTATTGCAATTAACCGGGTACAAATCAAAGTTCCGAGCTCTAGACCTGCGAATCTAAGACCTCTAACGTAGCAGCTTTTTTATATTCGCAAATAAACTTGAGATCTAAAGTTGAAAAGGAAAAAAAAACGAAGCTTACTGGTAGCTTAGTAATATTGAGAAAGCGGTGGAACTGGTCAAGCCAAATAAATCAAGAAAAATTGATAATAAGTGAGTTAAAAAGTAACCGATATAGCACACCGGATTAGCAAGCTGAAGTGTCAGTGGGCTGGCCATATCTGCAAAAGAACCGACAACCGCTGGGGTAGACGAGGACTCGAGTGGAGACCGCGACTCGGCAAGCGTAGTGTAAGACGCCGCCCTCCGGCAAGATCATTTGCGAAAGACACTGCACAGCTTTGGTTTGTTTACCAAAGTTGCTTACTTTTTTGTAAACATTGTGATGTTTGATTCGTTTGATGACAATTTCTATAAAAAAGTAACAATAATGAAATAAAATTAAACAAGAGATTTTTATTAAGAAATTAATCACAATGCAAACAAATTCCATAATGAAACCATTTAGGAATTATAAGTAATTTTAAATAGTTAACTTTATTAACTAAATAGATGAAGCCCCACGAGATAAAAAGCAATTCATTTTGTATTCATCATGATTTTAAAAACTTAATTGTATCGAAAATGTCAATCAACTTATCGACGACTTCTGTGGTCTGGTGGTTCAAGTATTGGATTGCTGCTAACAAGGTCGTTTGTTCGATTCCTACTGGACACAAATATGTATGTGATGAACATAAGTGTTTGTGTTGGTCTAGGTGTTTCTTATATGTATGTTTTTACAAAAAAGTAGGTATATGTATATGTATTATATCCATTGTTTAGAACCCATAGCATATCTAGTTCACAAACTAAGCTTGTATAGTTTGTGAACTAAATAGTGATGTGTAAAAATCATCCGAAATATACAGTGATCGGACATTCGTGACGTAGTTGTGGGGCATCGTGATAGGTACAACGCCAGCAGATCAAGCTATCCAAAACTGTCAAATTTTCCCAATTGAAAATGAACCTTATTGTTTTTACATTCAAGTTTAAAATTAATCCATTTACATTTAGACTTTGGCCATTTTAGACTTTGCCCTACATTGTAAGACACATATTTGGTACTATTTTATGTCTGGACATTAAAAGAGACTATGATTCTCTGAGTTTGTTTCGGCGTTTCTTCTCAGAGGTCGTCAGTTAGGAAATGCCGGAGCCATCTAGCTTAAAAAAAAAATATGTAAAATATTGACTTGTAAAAGTGTCTTTAAAAGATCTATTTACAGAATAAATATCGTTTATCGTTTGACAACTTGACAGATTGGGGTAACTTGATGTGCTGGCCATTCTGTATCATCATCATCATCAACCCATATAGTGTCCCACTGCTGGGCAAGGGTCTCTGTACTAGCACATTATTTCCATAATGAATAGGCTTGAATTACTCATTCATCAGCGGGATTTAAAAGTGAAAAATCTAAAATCATTTTAATATATTATAAAAAATAAATAATGCATATTGACTCCGACCTGTGTTGAACTTTCAATCCACAAAAATAATTTGTATGAACGTTCGAACGGTCTGTTTATTTAACGTTAGCAGCATATTTTTTATTTTAATTTAATATGAGCAATATTTGCGTAGGTATCTACTTTTATATACTATAGGTATTCATTCGACCAATATTATTTTCTTTTTAAAATGTTCATTTTATAGCGTTGAATAATCTTACTTAACGAATTTTTTAAATATGTTTCCTTAGAAAAGCTGTAATTACGTGTATCAATGTGTTTATTTCAGCTCTAGATCGTCAGTCAAGAAACACTGGGGTCATTTAGTAGATACTAGAAATCAAGACATTGAGTTATAATAGTTTTTTTTTCAATATAGGTACCTGATATTTTATTTATGCAGACATGAGTATCCTGAAAGCACGCGTGTTGTTAAAATAACAGAAAAGAGATCAGTTATGTTTTGGCCTTTGTGGCGTACAAATAAATATCCCTACTAAAATTATACATGCGAAAGTATCTCTGTCTGTTACGCTTTCACACTTAAACTGCTGAACAGATTTTGATAAAATTTGGTGAAAAGATAGATTAGACTTTGGAGAAAGATATAGATGACCTTCTATCTCTATCTAAATAAAAACCTGTGAGCAACAGCTAATTCATAATAAATCACTGCTAAATTACAGTATCGACGAAATTTAGTATGAAAATAGAAGATTAGAGTTACTTAAAACATTGTCCTGATAGATTTGCTAATTATTTTATCGTTTAAACATTCTAATAAACAGTAGTATGCGCCATTCGCAATTATAGGAACACTTTTTTTATTAATGCAGTCTTTGAGTCATAGAATGATACAGTAAGTATTCAATATTGTACACCAAAGTCAGCTGTAATAAATACAGAAAATTAAAAAAAAAAAGTCATATTAGAATAAAAAAAAAGTACAAGCTACAAAAATACAATTGGCGGATTTACCGCTAACAGCAAGCTTTGGATGGAGAAAAGAAACAAATGGTTGAAAGTGTTCTCTATAATTAAGTCTGCTAGGATTTAAACTATAATTAAAATATAGATTTGATTATTGTAACATAATCAACCTTGGAGCTTGGCTGGCTTTCAGCCAGATGCGGCTGAATATCAGTATTTTACACGAAGCGACTGCCATCAGACCTCCACAACCCAATTTCTGGATAATACCGACATCCTGAGGATAGACAAACACGAGCCCTACACATACAACGTGTTACAAAATACCTCGTACAAAATATAATTAATTATCAAAGCCAAAAATTGTGTCAGCTGTCATGTCAGGGAACCAGATTATTTAACAGAAAGCCCTACGTACCGATTATACCTAATAATGGTCCACTTTAATAGTTTTTCTATTTTACATTCATAAATGTTTATGCATTACTATGGTTCTTAAATATTGTGAATGGACTCCTTATAAGGCTCCATTTAACCTCCTTTCGGCTTTACGGGTAGTTTTGTAACACCCTGTATATAAGGAGTTAAAAAAAAATACTCTAATAAAAAATAAATCATGATCCAGGTGTCCTAGTGGTCCCCCCAGCAACGCTCTAAGCCGTCAGGGGACGCCCTTAGCTGCTGTTACCTCCACCCAGGAGCTTATGTGGTTGCTGGGGACTTATATACTAATCAGTATACTTACAGATCGGTTAATCAGCATAGTCTTTACTTAGCCACGAGCCCTTCAAAAAGTAGTAGGTATTTTAGGCATTTTCCATGCTAAGATTTTAAAGTTATTTAGAAAAGGAAAAAGGTATTCTAGGTATTTTAGGTTTTGAAATGAGCTGATTTCAATTCGTGTTCAATTTTACACGTGGCGTGATGTTTTTGTTTTTGTTGTATAAATAGATGTACATACTATCTTGAGGAGGACAAACACGTCCAATATCGTGGCCAGAGTTTAATGTATACAAAACATTATTGTGCATACGCTACCCTTCTGTTTGAAGGGTTAAATATAATTATAATTTATGCGTAATGTTTAGCGGTACCCACCCGACCAGACGTTCAGACGCACTCCTACAACAAATTTGTACATTCACAATAGTCGTTTCGTCGAGAACTGTTTCAGTACTGGGCACTGGTCTTCTCTCCCATATACTGATACGGGTTGATGATGAGGTATTGTAATCAACTAAAAATATACTTAAAACAGCCGAATGAATGAAAATGAATGGCGTATATAGCAAAAATACAAGGTGTTAATAAATTTACGCTAAGAATTTCGTGCACTGGCTCAGCATCGAAAAACAAACATATTGCAAAAGAAAAACAAAAGATTTTGAGCGTTTTTATTTTTCACTGTAAAAAATACTTGGCAATTATATTTTTATATGTTTTTAGTTATCGTTGGAATTTGGTTATTTGACTCAAAATCGTTATAAATTATAGCCTATAAGTTATTCTGAGGTATAAATAATAATACTTTAACTTTTATCAAAATCCGTTCAGTATTTATTATATTTTACAAAAAGTGCTTACAATTAAACATTGCCCCACAAAACTATGTTATCAGTTTGTAGAGTTTTAGCATGAAAGAGTAACAAACAAACATCCGTCCATTTTCGAAAACTTTTACATTTATAATATTGTTAGGATAGTAGGAAGTAGGATAGGATAGTAGGATATCACCCACCCTGACGTTTTCGTTTTAGCTCGGCTCCAAAGGGTCGTAGCATGATGTTAAATACCCTATCTCCAAGAATTGGGCTATCAACTGCAAAAATACTTTTTCTGTTTTCTTTAAATAGTTTTAAATAAAAATAAATTAAGCAAATTATAGAGTTAATTTTTTTCATAAATCCAACGCAATCAAGTACAGATTAATGCATCTACACACTACAAATACGCATTTACGAAAATCTCACGTGATATAACTGGTGGAGGGGTCAAACCCAGCACTATCTAGTCTCTAACCAGAGCTTGTACAGACGCCAGCAGGTCAAGCTATCCAAAACTGTCAAAATTTTCCTATTGAAAATGAACCTTATTATTTCGTATTAAAGTTGAAAATCTATCGGAGAAATTTGACAGATTGAGATAGCTTGATGTGCTGGCCTCTGTACACATGAGACAATAGATATAATACTTATATTATAATATATTTTGTAAATATATAGTATAATATATAACACTCATATGTTGAAAAATTGAAAGGGAACCGTTTGGCATGGTATGGGCATGTGATGAGGAGAGATGAAACGCATGTTACTAAAAGAGTAATGAATATGAATGTGGAGGGATGGAGGGGTAGAGGGAGACCAAAGAAAATGTGGATGGAGTGTGTTAAAGCGGACATGATAGAAAAGAGAGTGACTGATGATGTGACGGCTGACAGAGATGAATGGAAGAAAAGGACATACTGCGCCGACCACAAATAAATTGGGACAAGGGCAGGAAGATGATGATGATAACACCCATATGTTAATCACATATTTGTGTCCTGTGGGAATCGAACCCATTACCTCGTGATCAGCAGTCCGATACTCGAACAACTAGACCACAGACGACGTAAAATCTCACGGCATCTCACTAAGGTGTTCCCTCTTTCTAAAAAGAATCTATTTTCGCCAAAATAGCTATCGTAATGAATAAACGCCCCCGTACCTACTGGATTCAAGCGCTTCACAGGGCTCCCACAGCAAAAGTACGAATGTAAATAGAAACTGAACATAAACTGTTTCCATTTCTCGGCTTCCATTAAGAATAACGTGCATTGTTAAATAAAAACAATGAACATAATATCTTTCAGCATCAACCTCGGAAACGTGTTTTCAATATTTTTTTATTATTATTACAAGCTTATATTTAACTTGGAATGTATGTTAGTATGTATGTATGTTTGTTTAGTTCAAATCTTGCAAGTCAAATTTGAAACACTTCCGCTTTTTTTGCATGCTTGTTTAAAGAATATTGTATGTCATGACGAAATTAATTTTACGCAAATATTGTTCATGATTTTTTTTCTATAAAAATAGCTTGTATCATAATAATATCTGGGCACGGGTCTCCTCTCTGCATGAGGGGGATAAGGCTATATATAGTCCACCACGCTGGCCTAGTGCGGGTGGCAGTCTTCACACATCGTCGACAAAATCTGCTATTTTTTATGAAATTCTCAATAGCAGCTCGGAGATTGGTTGTACCTTAACATACCGAAGAATTGTGTGTGCACATTGGTGCACCTCTGCCTAACGCTTCATGCAATACGAGCGTAATGGTAAGTTTATGTAATACTAGCTTCTGCCGGCGACTTCGTCCGCGTGGAAAAGATACTTTTAATTATCCTTGTAATTTGGCTAACTCAAAATCGTTATAAATTATTGCCTATGTGTTATTCTGATGTATAAATTTTAATACTGTATAGTTTCATCAAAATCCGTTCAGTAGATTCAGCGTGAAAGAGTAACAAACATCCATCCTTACAAACTTTCACATTAATTTATAATATTACGAAAAGACAAAATTAATCGATCGGCACAAGACGAAGGTAAAAGTAAAAGTAAGCTAAAAATCGACTAATTATCATTAGTAATTACTTGGGGATAGTTATGTTGTTCACCAAACCCTGTCGAACTGACTGCATCATGGATGTCTAACGTATATTATTACTTCGATGACACGTTTGGCGCAGCAGCTGAGCGATAGGCTTCTGTGTCACGGGTTGTGGGTTCGATCCCCGCACGGAACAAATATTTGTAAAAGTTCTTCCAGGTCTGGATGTTTGCGTTTTTGAAAATTTGTGTTTATAAACGACACAGGAGAAAATCCTGGTGCGGGGGGGTTTTAACGTTAAAAACCAAAACCTTAGTGGACTCGGTGAAGAAAACATTAGACGATATTATTAATACCTAATAATAATATGCACCATCCCTTAAATAGAAAAAGCTCTCCAGCGGCTCTCTAGGCGTTGGAACTGTGTCCCCGAACAAGCCTGCCAAACTACCGGATGTTTTAGTCATGGGAGATAGACTGTGATATCCGAAGCGAGTTTTTTTTAAACATATCCAAATATACATTTATAAATGAATCCCCGTTTCCCTTTGTCACGCCATAACTTGAGAACGACTTTTATTCTTTTTAAGTTTTCTACTTTATTACTTTTCAGAATGTTCTTACGGAAAAAACAAAAGATAATTTCGCAAAGGAAATTGGAAAATTTCAGAAAACTTAATGACTAGATACCTTTTATCCAGGTAAAGTCCACGAGGAGCAGTCGCAGGCAGAAGATACGTTGTGTTGACAGTACGGGGGCTTTGACCCTTATACTGCCAACCCAACTATTCCTCTTTCGTACAGGGTCGGCAACGCGCCAGTGATAGCCCTGGTGTTACAAGCGTCTATAGGGTACGGTAACAGCTTACCATCAGGTGGGCCGTATGCTTGTTGGCCACCTTAGAGGTATAAAAAAATGTTCTTTCTTTCTTCCTTCTTTCTATGAACAGGGACTGGTTTAGGGATAAAATTTTATATACCGAGTCAACTCCTAAACTATCGTTAGTTTACAATCCGACTACTTTACAAAACGCACAACTTTAAATTTTAATGAAAACATAGTGTTTTCTTACATTAAATGAAAAGCTTTTGTTTGTTTTCGTTCAAAGAAACACGTTTTTTCAGTAGAAAACACAATCGTGTTTATTTCGATTCTGCTGCAGTTAATTTATTTAAACATTGTAGCATAGCAAGAAGGCGTATTTGCGTAAAGTCTGTATGTAAACAAAGTGTTTGTTTCAGGCAATAACCAGCAAATTGATCTCGTTGTTATGACAGGTCCTCCGACTGAGATAATGTGCTACATTGTTTTCCACGCATTATGTTAAAGTATAATATTACACGCCCACCTATCAGGCATATGTACCTACATGTGCGTATATATTTTCTAATGTTTCGTATCTACATATGAGGTAGGGTGTGTCAAAAAAATATTAATAATACTTATATATACCATCAACCCTGTATTCCCTGACGGGTTAGGCAGAGGTGTACCAATGTACACCCACAGTCGCCGATATAACCAATCGCCATAAACCGGGCAGATATCCAAACAAAAATCCAGTGCGATGTCCAAGCCAAGCAATGTTATTGGATTTTTCTATTAAAGCCAATTACAATAGATTAGAGTTTAGAATTGTGTCCGATTTAATGGCAAAAGGCTGACGAATCTACACCTTTTATACAAATTATATACATTGGCCGTTAGAAATGCTATTTGAAAGTACTTCTACAATTGTTGTGTATATTTTTCTATTAATGTGTGGATTGTGTTTGTTTTAAATAAATGTTATTTTCTTTCTTTTCTTTCTTTCTTTCTTTAAGTCAAAGTCAAATAATTTGTTACAATATTAGACTATTAAAATACTACTTTTGAAAACTAGTTGCACGGTTCCAAAAAGTGGGTCTTATGAAAAAGAACAAACAAGCAGCTCCATAGACACTCCTTTAAAAAAACGTGATTAGAGTGATATTCTTGTGTTACAATTTTGTTCTGAATCATGAGAACAATGCAGTGAGCATGACAAGCTAGGTAATCCGAGAACAGAATGTAATAATAGTGTCATATAAATATACCTATACAAGTATAATTTGTGTCTCCACCTTGTATAATATTGTTAATAACACGTGTAATTTAAAATAAAATTTAATGTATATTTTCGTACCATCGAGGTCATGGTATGTGTTTACGTATATGTATCCCATGGCACGAGAACAAAAAAGAAGTTTTACTCCGTACGAGCTTGAAATTCCCCGCCACGTAGGTACGGAAATGCGGACGGTACGCTGAACAAAGTTAAAATTTGCCTAACTACGTAGTGAAACTATCTCGTAATACGAAAATAACCCTCACTGTGCTGAGATAGCTTCAATACTTTTAATATGTTGGTATATTTTTAATATCAGGGTATTTACTACGACCCATCATTTGACAAAAACGAATCATACATTTCAATTTAAAAATAACGTTATGCAAATTTGTACTTGTTAAAGTAATCACTTTACAAACTATTCTTTCTGTAAATAACTCAGTTGACAAGTAAATGAAAGACAACATTGCATTTCATCAAAACATCATTTGCCAAACTAATATTTTTATAGTTATGTTATCTGGTAAAACAACGCAAAGTATAAATAACGTTTGATAAAATGCATTGCTTCGTTAGTAGGGTAGGTCAATTGAAGAAAAATGGCTAGGTTTTGGTTAGGTTAGACCTTTTTTTTTATAGTACGGAAAATCGTCATAGATCCTCGGGGAGGTGGCAGGGTATGTCGGCCACGTACCGACTAAAAACCGCACTTGCCTTCACCTGACCTATAGTCATGGCCATGGGATCCTCGAAATTTGCCACGACCATGACAGGTTAGGTTAGACCTGGGCCAGATGCGAATTCTACCTATTTTACTTGGTTAGGGCAGTGTGTAATTTTTTTAATTTACTATCAATAAGTAACAATTAATTTTCCCAATGTTTTCCCATTTGTAAAACAGTCCCTTGCCGATATGCATGTGCAAATCGACAATTATTCAGGGTTCAAAGCCCAATAAATACAATAAAAGTATTCCTAGGAGTATCTATAGACACACCTAATGAAATAAAAAGTATCTAATAAAAAAATGCTATTACCTCTAACTTATGACGAGACAGAAATAACATTATAAGCTTAATCTCCTTTGAATTAGACGTGTGTCGTTCACGAATGGACTAATTCAGTTGATTCCGTCCTTCGTTCTCTAGTTCAGTTGTAATTCAAATAGTTCTTAGTTCAGTGTATAGTCCACCGGCCGCGAACGACCCGAACGAAACTTAAAGGAGCAATGCATATTGATAATATAAATAATTTGCTGTTACGTTGTGTTGTAGGTACCGAAATGACATGTGGACATGTTTCTGTCCACCTAACAGCAATGATATCGTCTCTGGAAAGGCAAAATTATTGGACCGCCAAAATGCCATTTTGAGAAAAAGCCATTTAAAGTTTTTTTTTTTTCACAAAAAAAATCATATCTTTTTTATTTATCATCCGATTTTAATCAAATAACTTGATATGGAAACCTTTTTCTTCCTTTAATCTTTTATCATATGTTGTATACCACTATAAAGGCTATTTTAAGAAATAAGTGGTGGATAAGTAAAAAATACCTCATTTCAGAGTAAGTCATATTTACCTTAACGCCATCAAGTATAACTTTCTTTGCAATTTAAACGTACTGATAAGTAAAATTTCTTCATTTCACCGTAAGTCAAATTTACCTTACCGCCGTCAAGTAAAATTTTCTTTGCAATTTAAAAGTACTGATTACACATAACATAAGGAAAAAGAGTACGAAAATATTTCTTTTAATATTAATATAATATACTGCTTTGCTCGTGAATCAAAATTTCTTTAAGGACACATTTTTCATTTTCACATATGTCTAGCACAAGGACTTAAGAGGTGATCAGATCATTTACGAAGCTTACCACAATTTCTTTAAAGTATGTTTGTCGTAATCATTGTATGGGATAAATGACGTAAGAGGTTCATGATACTTTGAATTACTACATTAAAAATACTGATGACTTTAATTGATTAAACAAGATGGGAATCTATTATACTGAAGTGTCTAAAATAAGTGGAAAATCTAGTGGAAGACCCTTCCGCCAGTCGAGAGCACCAAGTAAACCCCCACCCATCATCTTGTATGGAATAGAAAATGTGAACGAATTGACAAAACTCTTGCAGTCCATAGTTCAAGAACAGGAATTTAAATACAAAATTGTTAACAATAATTTACTCCGAATAATGGTTGATTCCACAGCAAACTATCAAAAAGTAATCGACCTCGTAAGATCCAAAGGATTAATTGGACACACCTTCTCGAGAAAAGACACTAAAAGCCACCGAGTGGTTATTAAAAACCTGCACCACACCACTCCCCATGAAGCTGTTACAGAAGCTCGAGAACACTGGAAACAAAATAAGAGGTGAAATAATAAATGCTCGCTATGGTCCTGACAAAGTCCCAACCTCCACATTTTTTGTTAATGTCGAACCAGGCATAAACAATAAAGCGATAAAATCTATCGAATACATATACCATCAACGCGTCAAAATTGAAGACCCACGCAAATCAACAACGATAGTCCTAGCACCTACTTTGAAGTAATAATTTGAAACATAATTTAATAACTGAAAGAAAACATTGATTCTCAGCTAC
This sequence comes from Acronicta alni, assembly GCA_964056405.1. NCBI lineage: Eukaryota > Metazoa > Arthropoda > Insecta > Lepidoptera > Noctuidae > Acronicta > Acronicta alni. The sequence goes on from OZ043913.1 coordinate 20,406,399, forward strand.
AATACATACTCAATAGAATAATTGTTGTTTATTTTAAGCGTAGGTGTTTTATTATTATTAACGAATAATAATCATAGAAAGTATTTTAGTTTGTTTTTTTTTTAATTCTGATTTACCAACAAAGCAGTATATTTATATTAAAAGACATTTTATCGTACTTCTTTTTCTTAATGCTATGTGTATTATTTTATTTTGTTTGCAGCAGCAGTAGCAAAAAGACACGTCCTTTCTCTGTAGTTCTGTCGTACCGACTGACTTAACCACCTGCGTTGGTCCAGTCACGTATAATTTTGTACTATAAAGTCAATAGTTATTCAACAATAATAATAATTTATTACGATTATTAATTCTACTTAAGTAAAATATACTGAGTTATAGTGCCTACTAGGACGGAAAGGATAATACTTTTGTAACTTTTTCAGAAATCTTCTTCTTCTTTTCGTGTCGATGGTAAATACTTGAGCCCAGTAGGTGGCCACGTTAATTGCGGCATCAGTGGCATTCTTTAGGTCTTCAAAGGTGCAGGTGTACGGGCATTTTGGGCACTCCAGCAAGTGTAGCAAATGTAACTGCAAATCAACTTTCTGATAGCCCGCAAACTGCTCAATAACGGTCAGGCTAAATTACTTAAACGCCATTACCTCGATAAAAATGACAAGGCATTTTTTCTTATACGCCATGTGTCATCCAATGTACAGAGGCCAGCACATCAAGCTACCACAATCTGTCAAATTTCTTTGATCGATTTTCAACTTGAATGTAAAGTAATAAGGTTCATATTCAATTGGTAAAATTTGTCAGTTTTGGATAACTTGACCTGCTGGCGTCTGTACGTAAATCAAAATTACTCAAACCAAGTTATTCTTAAATTTGAAGAATAGTACAACTACTGATACGACATGGTTTTCTAGACAGCAGAAAGTAAAATTTACTTTAATTGAAATTTGTATATTTATGTAGTAAGTGAACATGACGTATGCGACACCCGTATAAAAAAGACCGAAAATTGTGTCGCTTCAGTAATTGGAAAAAAATATACCCCCGTTTTTACGGGTTACTGAAACGCCACAAAAGTGCTTCGATTGCAATGATACCTAAACAGATCGATGCAGAAAAATTCGCTGATTCCGAATATGTACATAACTCAATATGCCCAATTTGGTGGTTAAGTAATTTTCCCTTTCCAGTGACGATATGTTAATTTTGTCATTCGTTTTTTGTTATTAGTGAAGTGAAGATGAGAAGAGTGTACATAATGGACACTCTAGCTATGTATTTGTTCTACAAACGTGTGTGCTTACCGCGAAGTAACATATCTTTTTTTATATTTTACATATTAAAGTAAAGTAACGAGTATTTATTTGTATGCCAATTCCATTATTTTTTAAAACACTTTGACATCCGCCAAAAATCCCCAAACAGTGCGTCTCTAGTTGGGGATTTTTGGCGAATGTTAGTGTTTTAAAAAATATAATGGAAATGGAATCGTTATTATCGTGTGCAAGCTACTAAACAAAATTAAGTAAATTATTATTTTTTTCATTCTAGTGGATTCACTGTCGCCATCCAGTGCATGTGTGTGCAATCCATCTTCTTATGAAAGATTAAAAATCCATCGCTGCTTCTCAGCGCTTAGCATCTTAGTTGTAATCCTCGGATTCATGACAGTTGAGTTGATGAGTTGATTCATGACCGTTCTTCTAGCCACATGGTCCGCCCATTGCCACTTCAACCTTGCCATCCACTCTATGTATACAAAGATCTCCATTCATCCCTCCACAAAATATCATAAGCCATATCTAAGTCAACGAAAGTGTAGAGGACTTTCTTGTACTTCTCCACATGTTAATGACCGGACACCGAAAGAAGAAGATTTAATCTATACAAGATTACGATTATTTTATATTAACAAATTAATGCTTTTTGTTTAGAAATTGCAAGCAGAACTACTGATTTAAAAGCTTTATTTTCAATGAATGAAAATGGTCACATACCTACTATGTGTGAATGAATTTAATATACACATAGTAGGTATGTGACCGGGAATAACAAATAGGATACATTTTACCCCAAAATTACGTGGGAATTTTCCAGAAAAGTTATGTAGGAGACCTACTTACAGGATCTGAATGAAATGTTGGTACACCAATACTTTGTGACTAACACTGGTATATTAAATACTTCAAATCTCGGAAATAAGCGGGAATTTCCCTAACATTGAGTACTAATTCTTATCCCATGAAATCAATCTGACAACAATTGTGTTAGTAAGTCTACGCGTACGAAGTCGCGAGTAAAAGCTAGTTGATAAATAAAATAAAAAAAAGATAAAAGGTCAATAAATCTGTCAAATTGCTGCTAACTGCTATTGCTGTTTTTTTTTTAAACTCTCGTCCTATCCTAATTTTGCTGTGCCCGACACCCATAATAATCAAATTTAATTACAGTACACCTTTTCACAACATTATGGAATGCAAAAAAATATTGAGTATTGAATAAATATTTTCTCAAGACAGTCGCTTAAAGACTGAACAGGAGTCTACAAGAAAATTGAAATAAATTCTATTAAAACACAAAGGTAAGTAACGTCCCGTCTACTTGTAAACTCATTATTACTTTTTATACTAAAGAAACACGAAAGGTATATCCGCCGGCTAAATAGTATTACAATGGATTCAATAATAATTACTTAGAGAATAGGACTGAAAATTAAAATGAGCACATAATTTGAAGAGTCTAGAAATATTCGATTATGTTAGGCATTTTTGAAGAAGCACTTGGAACATGGATTTTTACAGGCAGGGGACCAAAATGTAAAACTATTAATTGTCATTTTTAGCTGCTTTCTAACAATGTTGATCAAGGGAATGAGCCGCAGTTTTACAGCAGTAATACAAGATTATTATCATTGATCTATCAGTAGAAAAAACTGGAATATGATTTATAAATAATGATTATGATTTTTATACGTACTTAGTACTTCTTCCATAATTCTTTTTTCTTCATGTTATTCTTAAGAACGTCCCGGCGCAGATTTCGAATTTTGAATCGTGAATCTGTCACAGTGTTTACGAAAACCGTTTGATATGAACATACACAACCGAACGACGTTGTAATAAAGGTATGTACAAAATAAAAAATAAATAAAAAACTTGATTATTATTATTGCTTATTATTATTAAAAAAGGTTTGATGGTGTAAAATATTAACAGAAGAAGGATTGACGTGCAGCTATCACTATTGTTACACTTCAACTGATATTAGAATTATCGAGACCACATTTTGCTCTCAGTGAATGTTTCCATCCCCTTTGCAATAATGTACCTATACCTATACGTAGTTCCCGACCAACTTTATGACTGGTCGAAACAGGAATTTTCATTCAATATATGTCTTATGCCATCACAATACAACATTCCCATTCAACTTCAGAGCGGTTAAAAGTTGACAAGAACCATACGAGCTAGGTAAATAAAAACAAAGAACATACATACAGTGGGCGGTGCTTGATATCAACAAGGTGGTAATATTACAATGATGTTCATCTAGAACAGGAAGCGACAGATTATTAATGTGTGTGCATCTCACGCAATTATCCATTAGTACTTCCCTCGATTGCCACATAGTCTTCTTCTTGAAGCTAGATATTACAAAATTGTCAGTACATAGATTTAGCCATCATCATCAACCCATGTACTGTCCCACTGCTGGGCACGGGTGTCCTCTCACAGGGTGAGAGGGATTAGCCTATAGTCTACCACGCTGACCTGGTGCGGATTCACAGATTATGCCATATATTTTTTAAATCCAAGTTGTTTAGGTAGAACTGATTTCTTTTGGTATCCCAGAAGAAACATTAGCGTCAGAATATCTGGTTCCCAACGCACCAAATATTCTGAAGTGAAATTATGGGTATTTTTCAAGATGACGAGAGTGATGAGTGATGCCACGAGTATTGCCGTCGTGTATAGGCTGCGATTGCCGTGAATGTTTGTTTGACATTTTATTATATACAAACGTGATCAAATTGAACTTGTACGGCAATAATTTATTGATTTCTTCTGCACGTGTGCCTACCCCGGAGCCTAATTAACAACATATTACGTCTAATGACTTATTCCAAGAAATAATAATAGAGACATAATAGAAATTGAAGCAGATAAATTGTTGAAAGGATACTCCTATTATGAAGTAGCTTTGTCCCGCGGATATCGGTAAATAATTGTCGACCAATAATTGTACAATATAAATATCAGTTTCAGAAGTTTTTTGTTTATTGTTTCATGTATGTATTACGGCTAAAAGCTAGTGCGGCTAAAACTAGATACAACCTTACTTCGGCTTATAACCGTAACATAATATGTTTAATGTACAATGCCCACAATTTCCAGTACTCGCCAACCGCTACGGCATTGCTTACTCGGTTACTCGGCTCGTGCGGTCATAATTCTAACCTAGCCTAACCGATATTTATTCTTATTTTTTTATTCAATTGACGCTATACAATTATTTCACTCAATCTATCAATCATGTCATAATTATATTCCTAGTGAGATATTTGTGTGATCCTCTCGTAAGACTATCCGGAGGGATAACTTAACATATCATCTCTAGGAGAGCTAGATTACCGATTGCCATTAACCGGGCACAAACTATCCTAACTCCGTGCTGCTTTACTTCATTATTTCAATTTTAAAGTGGATCCTGTGTGGGAAAAACGCAAACAAACTCCGTGGACCTTCTATTCACAACATTGTGTGGAAAAGAATATGTACCTACTCTTCAATTTCCAACATGTACTTTGGAGTAAGCATAGAGTATGTTGACAGTATTGAGCCTCACAAGACACAAGGAAGCACGCCATTGCATTTCGCCAGAAGGAAAGTGTTTCCATTTGGAAACTCATATTGAAAAGCACGTTGCATGTGAGATATAAATATATATACAAACCGAAACTAATAAAATAATGGATTTTAAATAGGATTATTAAAAATGTTTTTAGGAAACATAATTACTAAGATACTGTTTAGGCATTTGCTACATTAGCGTTATCTATACATAGTATAAAACAAACTCGCTTCCTGCTGTCTGTTCCTCTACACCCTGAGATCTTCTAAACTACGAAACGGATTTAAATGCGGTTTTACTATCATTTAGATAAATTATTCCAGAAGATTAATATGTATAATACATGCATGTATAAGTAAATTGCTCCCGAGCGAAGCCGAAGCGGATGGCTAGTTTAAAACATCCCAAAGACAAAAAAATTTAAACTTACCTACCTACTGGAATTAAATTCGACACGTGAATTAACATGTTTTCAGTAAAGCAATCATTTTATAATTGCTCAGATGCCCCGATAAATTTGTATCGCAACGATAATGGTGCAAAAATTATTAAAACGTTTTAACACCTTTTACATATAATAAATTGCCGGCGTTGTGGCAAATTGTTGGAGATATTTTCATTTTGTTTTAATGTGAACTTCAACGAAAATTGATAGGTACCTACTCGATGTCCATTTTTACTTTATAAAGTTGAGTTTATTCATTTAAAATACGAGTATTTAAAGCTGATGCGCCGAATTGCGGAACACCAATTATGAATTTGGTAGGCCAAATGAATGCATTCACCTTAAAATTTTACACGTGCCTCGCTATTCGATTTTTAAAAATAATTTCTACGAACCTGTTAATTATTTTTTAAATGGAAAATGAATATAATTTCATTTTCAATGGTGTATGGAGTTATTTCGAACCAGTTTTTATTCAAATAAAAAACTACCTTTATACTTTTAAGGCAAAGACGACGACCTCTGTGGTCTAGCGGTTCGTTTCTCACAGGACACAAATATTTGTGTGGATAAAACATGAGTATTTGTGTTTGTCTGGGTGTTTCTTATGTATTACAAGTATGTATTTTAAAAGTATATAAGTATTATAGCCACTGTCTATTACCCGTAGTACAAGCTCTGCTTAGTTTGGGACTAGATGGTAATGTGTAAAATGTCCCAAAAATATTATTATTATTTATTAAAGGAAAATCAACAGCGATATAATAGAGCTTTGTTCCCGCTATTATGACAGGATCAGCCCTTTCACATGCCTGCTGTCAAATATCGAACTGTGGCTTCCGATAGTACCTACGTCTGTCAACCTGTACCCGAGGGACACGAGCCGTGACGCCCCTTTTTTTCCGAATGCGGAAAACATAATGGATTCGGTGTCACCTGGGGAGGTGGCTGAGTAAACTGGACTTGTCCTGACTAAAAGCCTCACTTGCCCTATGACTATTGGGTAAGTGACATTCACCACGAACGCCGCGTTCCTAATGAATGGGCTCTATGCTTCAAGCTTTGGCGTCGAGCGACATTTTCATATATTATATTTTAGTGATAGTATTTGTTACCACGATTATTATAGGTGTTCGTATGACAACCGGGACGGTTACGGTTTTACGTGTTTCGAACCACGGAAGGGTCTCGATGTGTTAAGTATGGTCACCTATCCGCAGACCGAGGTTAGCGTAGTTTAACTTTGGAGATCAGCTGATCAGCGTAGTTTTCACTTAGCATTGTGATGATTATCAACGATTAAGTTATTTAACACACACACAAATTGAATTTAAAAAATTATAGCCTATAAGTAGCTATTATTGTTTCATAACATACCATCACGCCTGTATTCCCCGAAGGGTTAGGCAGAGGTGTACTAACGTACACCCACATTTCACAGGTAAGTTTTAGGTCCCATCTAATAGGGGGCGAGCCTATTGCCATTAACCGGGCACAAATCCAGGCTCCGAGCTGCTACTGAGAATTTCATAGAAAACCCCAATAACACTTTGCACGACCTGGGGATCGAACCTCTAGCGTAGCAGTCGCGCTTAGGGCCACTAGACTAATGAGCTAGTCTATTATTGTTTCATCTATACTATTCGCCTATACCTACTATTCGTCGTAGCTGTAGAATAAAAAGGGTGCTGTCCCACAATTGTCATCACTCCATGGTGTTGATCAAGGTTTTTTTTAATGTAGCAATAATCTTCAGCATCACGAGCATCAATGGGATATTGATCTTGTGGATAAAACAACAAAAACCCCCGAGAGCCAAAAGCCGGAACGCACCTCGTGAATTTGCTTTATGCTTTCAAGCTTCACCGTCGAGCGACATTTTCCAATACGTGATTTTATATCCATAAAGTCACGAAGCATCGGAGCGAAATACGCTAGACCGACTAAAAATACATACTTTTAAATTTGACGCTCTTGTATACAGTTTGTAGATAATATTAACACCTTTTTCCTTTGATTCCTTTGAATGCTTCAAGAGCTATAAAGGAGACATCCTACGTTAAAATAATCTTCAGCGATTCACTTTTTTCACTGTATGATGTATGTATGTAATAATCTTCAGTGATTCACTGTTTTTATCATCTACATTATGAATAGTCAGCGTGAGACTGGCTGGTTTAAGAAGAAATAATCATTTGAATTTGACTGTAGAATGTTTAGTCAAAGTGATTAATGGTTGTCAGAGAGAATTCCCTTGACCTTTGAAGAATAAAGTCGCAGAGTACCTTTTAACCGAGAGTTTCTTTAAATAAGCCTCCTAGGACCCCATCAGGGTCCTATAGTACCTCTGAGACTCTCTATATATAAGTGACCAATCCTATCCTATCCTACTATAATAATTATTAATAATCCTACTAATATTATAAATGTGTGGAGAGGCGAGGTGTATTGCCCCTCCGACGAAAAGGGAGGATCCTCCAACCAGGCGGGTGTTTTGCCTGGCGGGCCACGGCCCGACGGTTGATGTCGGGCGGTTGTATATATGCAACTTTCGTTGCGAATGTTGCTTGCGCGATTCAGGCCTTCGTAGTTCTATGTAGCGCGGTAGATGTCGCTACATCACTCCCCCCCGAAACCGGAGGTCGATGATCCAGATGAGTCAGCGGTCAGTGCGTCTAAAGAGCTTGCCAGTGCCAGGAGTGCGAGTTCCAGTGAGTCGGAACGGATGCCGCGTAGTCCGCAGTGAGTCGGGACTGTGAGCGGTGAGTGCGATGAGTCCCCAGTGAGTCGGGGCGATGCTGCGTAGACCTCAGTGAGTCGAGGTAGTGCAGTGAAGCGTAGCGAAGGATAGCGGCTGGCTGCTGCGTCGACCAGGAGAGACGGCCTCTGCTTGTTGACCGGCCGAAGTGCAGTGTGCTGTGCCACGTCGCTGATGTCGGCTGAGGGTTCTGACCAGGCTGCGTGTCTGCTGCAGGCATGTGGTCAGGCTGCCCGTTGAAGCCGGAAGAGTGCTGGCTGGCTGTGTGACTTCGCTGCTCGATGCTGTTGAAGGCTGCTGTGAGGGGAAGGTGATGACGAAGGTGCTGGTCTCCGGAAGGCTGCGCTGATGTTCTGCTCGGGGTCACCAGTGTGGAAACACTGGGATCACGTCGGGGTCACCAGTGTGGAAACACTGCCATCACGTCGGGGTCACCAGTGTGGAGAGGCGAGGTGTATTGCCCCTCCGACGAAAAGGGAGGATCCTCCAACCAGGCGGGTGTTTTGCCTGGCGGGCCACGACCCGACGGTTGATGTCGGGCGGTTGTATATATGCAACTTTCGTTGCGAATGTTGCTTGCGCGATTCAGGCCTTCGTAGTTCTATGTAGCGCGGTAGATGTCGCTACAAATGTAAAAGTTTTTGGGGATGGATGGCTGGATGATTATTACTCTTTCACTCAAAAACTACTCAACGGATTTTGATGATACTTTACAGTATTACTATACATCAGAATAACATATAGGCTATAATTTATTTATTTTTTCGATTTTGACTTAATTACCCAAATTACAACGACAATTAAAAGTCACTTTTCCACGAGGATGAAGTCGCGGGCAGCAGCTATTCTTAACATATTGAGTCCCCTCAGTGTCTGACAGAGTAAGGTGGGTCTCGGTTGTCATACGAACCTATGACATTTGTTAGTAGTGGAAGCCCACAAAGCCTTACATCCAGTTTATATTTAGGATTTCGGCACTTCCATTAATTGGATTGCGGAGGCCTGATGGCATTCGCTTCGTGTAAGACACTGATATTCTGTCTCATCCAGTTAGAGTGGAGGCCGACCCCAACATAGATGGGAGTAGGCTCGAAGGGTAATGATGACCTGAATCGCGATTCTACATTTTTTTTATATTTAGTATTTTTTTTTATGGGATAGGGGGCAAAAGAGCAGACGGATTGCCTGATGGTAAGCGATTTCCGCCGCCCATGGACACCCGCAACACCAGAGGAGTCACAAGCGCGTTGCCGGCCTTTAAAAGGGAGTACGCTCTTTTCTTGAAGGTTTTTATCCACATAGATACGCCAACCCCCTACATATTTCTGGTGAATGTTATGTAACATTCACCAAAGAATTCGATTATAATTTAATTCGAATATTCGAAATTGATGATTATTTCTTCTTCTCATACTTGTTAAAATGTAAGTAACAAATACAATCGTCTTTTGATTTCTGACACTGACGTTATTACGGATTTTATTGCGTTATATTGATACTAGCTGTTGCACGTGGTTTTACTCGCATCCGAAAGAAGTTTTTGAGAGAAAAAGGTAGCCTATGTCCTTTTCCAAGGTCTAATCTATCACTGTACCAAATATCATATAAATCGGTTCAGTAGTTTAGGCATGATTGCGTAACACACAGAGAGAGTTACTTTCGTTATCCTTACTAATATAATATTAGTAAGGATTACTAAACCCGACGTTTCGGACGCTGCAAAGTGTAAAAAGTTGTTTTATTTCACACTCGTCTTTGCTTAATAATTGTAAAAGTACCTAAACTGAAACTATTTACAGCTAACATCCCAGTAGAAGCTGAATATGGTTCTATTTAAAAGGAAATCCACCATTAATTATCACGACATTGTTACTTGGGATTCCGCTCAACAGCCCCTTGTTAGGATCGTAAAAAGAAAATAATGTACCTAACGGAAGCGGATATCCAATTAGCGATTAACGGAAACCTTTATCGATAAAATAGGAATGTAACGGAAAAGAGAAAACACTGAAACTGACAAAGTTCATTACGAACGTTCTGGAAACTCACCGTTGAAATCCGTCATATTCCTTTTTAACTGCCTGCGATTACAATGGACTACAGCATAATCGCTCTCATTTTGAGAGGAGACCCGTGCCCAACAGTGGGATAGTATATAGATTGGGGCACGAGCCGCTCTGGTATTTCAAAAAATAATTTCGCTTTTAATCTGCGTCAATTGCTAAATTTCAAATTGGATAAAATAATATCTTGCAGTGCCGGAATGTGCCCAAAGTAGACGCCAGCAGGTCAACTTATCCAAAACTGTCAAATTTCCCCAATCGAAAATGAACCTAATCATTTTGTGTTAAAGTTGAAAATCAATCAAAGAAATATGACAGATTGTGGTAGCTTGATCTGCTGGCCTCTGTACATATTATACGATTAAAAAATGTTGGTGTGTAATTGATATATTCATCATCATCATCATCAACCCATATACTGTCCCACTGCTGGGCACGGGTCTCCTCTCATATTGAGAGGGATAAGGCTATAGTCCACCACGCTAGCCTAGTGCGGGTTGCCAGACTTCACAAAACCGTCGAGAAAAATCTCTAAGGTATGCAGGTTTCCTCACGATGTTTTCCTTCACCGTTTAAGCGAGTGATAATTAATTATTAATACGCACATGAATTCGAAAAGTCAGAGGTGTGTGCCTTGGGTTCGAACTCGAGACCTTCGACTTGGCAGTCCAATGGTCATACCACTAGGCTATCACTGCTTGCAATTGATATATTATGATAACAATATTATCACAGTACTATCTGGCTACTAGTCACAGGGTTCCTCTCCGACCGAGACGGATTAAGACCATAGTAATAGTTCAATACGCCCCGTTCTAGAGCGGGTTCACAGACTTTGAACTCCTTTACAACATCTTCAATAACTAACTCCGCAGTTGATGTGAATAAGGTCCCCTAAAGTTACTAAAGTACATCTACGGATTATATTAAAATTATTCAAGAAACTTCTCCAGTCTCTCATGAGTGGCAAGTACTGACTGAAGCCATATTAAAAGAATTGGCATTTTATTTAAATGTAAGTAAACTTCTTTTTTTTCTTACTCTAATAGTAAGAAAAAAAAGAAGTTTGTATGGTTTCACAATTCATACTCAAATCTTTAGAATTTCTCTATATGGTATATAGTTTCGAAGTCAAATGTTATTTGCATTTGAAAGTTATTATGAGTATCTATTTTGACTTAATAAAAACTAGTTACACGGTTCCAAATATTAGTTTATTTATTATAGTTTCAATGACCGGTCCCTGTGGAAGTCTATGGGACATGCCTTTGTTCAGCAGTGGACCTCGTCTGACTGATAGAGTCTGATGACTGAAAAGTTTAAATGTAACTCCTGTTATGAATGAGCCAATAATAGAACTGTAGATACCTATTATTTAGCCGATTCGGATCGATAGCCGCTATCCTCATAATATAGGTACTACATTGTCGATCAACCTATCATAAACATCATAAGTATCAACTCATTGTAGATCTACTTGATCTTTTTAAGAAAATTAACTTCAGCAAAATTCAAATTAGTATTATTATTTATGTACCTACGGCAACCAGTGATAGCATAGTGATGTGACCATTGTACTACCTGACTACGTCTGTCTCGAGGCGAAATCCAAGACACATACCTCTGATTATGCTCAACTATGTGCGTAATAATTATCATTCGAAACCTGATGCCTGCCTGCCTGATGATGCATGCCTGAGAGATAGCGTGGTAGACTATAGAGTCTACCACGCTGACCTAGTGCAGGTTGGCAGACATCACACGCCGTCGAGAATATCTCTCAGGCATGCATCATGACCCCATCTCCTCTCAGAAAAAAGGGGTGAGGCCATCCTCACCCCTCTTTTCTGAGAGGAGATCGGGTTCATGATTATGATGATGACCTACAGCAAATCATTCACAGCGTGATAGTATGTACATTTTGTAACGAGATTGTTCAGAGTATAATAGTTTTCTTTTAAAAATTAAGCCGAATTAAAGATCTTTAAAATAATTTATTTTACAATATTCCTTAGAAGGTAAATTCAGAAAGTCTAGCTGCTACCCGCGGTGATATTATATACTCGGCCATGTGCAACTTTCCTAAACTACTGTGTAAACGCTAAGTCTATAGACCCAATATTCTTAGGTTAATTACGATGGTAGTCGGTGCAGAAGAAGAAATGAAAGAAGACAAAAAAAATCTTAATTTCATTGTCTCTACACGTTCTCAAAGTTAAACAAAATAAATTTCCGATTTTTTCGTTCAGAAAAACATAATTCCTTTCATAGCTTTTCAAAGCTATTCCATAACACTTATTTATGAAAAAATAATTTTCAAAGGCACGTTTGTTGAGGATGTTTGTCGTGTTTTTCGGTAAATAACTTCAAACACAAAACTCTAGAAGTAATTTCGTGAGTGGGATTCTGGCTTTGAATTGAATGGATGTGTAAAAATATTAATATTTTAATAAAAATGGAACGGTATGGTTGTGTATGTATGTAACAATTTACATCATCGAAATCAGCATGATATTATACAGCTGTCTTACAAATAAAAACCTCATGCAAATTAAGGTAGAATATGCATATAAATATTCAAAATTTATACTCCATTATCCACTCCAGTATACTGGGTAAGTGGGCACTGTACACAGCCATAAACCAAATAAAATACAATAAAAATAGAATAAGAAAATAAAGGATAATAACTACATAGCATTTATCGTCTAAATTGAGTTCTCATGTTATGCATTTAACTCGCCTGAATAAAATAATAGAGTAGACACCTTCTTAAGGGGACTTGATTCAAAATAATTTACTTCTACGTGAAAAGCTTCTTAAACATACTTATTTATTCCAACATTCCCCGTACAGTACAATTCTGCTTTTGTTTTTCTTAGAGCCTTTCTTTGTAACATTAAAGAAAAAAAATAGGTATTATGGCCCGCCTGAAATGGCGAAAGAAATTCAGGAAATCATGGTCTCTTCTAAAGTCAAGACGAAATACCTAATATCAAATAGTCTGTGTTATTGAGATATTGTTTTACTTGCGATTGAGTTTTTCTATGAGTTTAGATTTGTGCCATGTTAAACGCAATATACTATTACATGGGACCTAAACATACCGGTAAACTGTACATTTCTGCCTACCCCTTCGGGGAGTATGAACGACATGTTTCAAAATTAGCTAATCGGAACATTAGGTATAGCTAGTTTAACAAAGTTAATGATAATAGCGTCACACAATTCGTGTAGCCCAGTGCTTGATATCGCCGCCGGCGCATAACCAGATCGGCTTACCTTGTGGTCGAATACGCACACAACGTGATGGTTACTAACTGCGATCGCTATTATGAAATAAGCAGACCAATAATAACTTTACCGCCAATATATCCGTTATAGTTTAGATTAACATGTTAAATCGTGTATCTATTTATACCATAATTTATTATAATAAAGCTGAAGAGTTTGTTTGTTTCTTTGTTTGAACGCACTAATCTCTGGAATTACCTTACAGAATTAAAAAAAATGCATTTTGAATTGAACAAAAAAATATTAGGTATTGAGATAACTGAGCGTCATGAACTTGGAAAAGAAGATTTTATGCGAAATATTAATACCTAGCCCAAGTCAAAAATTATGGAATGAATTAAAATCCATCATTGCCTATTACCCTAAAAGCTCAACGCATAAGAGATTACTTAAAAGAGAACACTAAAAAGTTTATACCACCAAAAAATATTTTTATCCAAAATGTAGAATCTCCGAAATGTATTAATGCCGCGCAATCCCTTTCACGCTAGTTCGGTGGCCCGAACCCGCGCATGACGTCGATATCATAACTGCATTGGCCGCCGCGCATTGCCGGGTGGGTAAGCTTTCCATAACGCACGATTCGACAGCACATCAGATCAACCACGATTGGTTGCTGGCTTTATATTGAGTGTCGCGTCACCAGATGGTGGTACCTGTATATTCTAGTTTGGTCAACATAAGAAACAGTAACAAACTTTGCATTACGATTTCCTTCCCTACTTCTACGGGAGATAGGAATTTGACATTTCTATGATGCTCATTACAAATTAATAAACTGTAATTCTGGCCGCTGGATAACATTTTTTAAAGATTTTGTGGATAAGAGAAAAGTCCCTGGAAACCATTCCTAAGTTTATGTGGGTATTCTCCATTTTTTTATTTTGAGGCAAAAACTTATCTTACTTATTGATTTCTGACATTTACGCGAACATTGCAATAAAACTACTTTTTACGGATTTTATCGTGTATTGATATTATTAATCCCGACGTTTCGGACCCTTTACAGCGTCCATGGTCACGGGTAGACTGAGGTGGTGGGCGTCTTGATGATATAATTACTGATAGCTACCGTACATTTTTTATTGTTACATGATCAATGACATTTATTACTAATTATTAATTAAAACTAGATGGAGCCATTATCTTACTTATCCAAAACCGTTGTCTAATCCATTTTATTCCAAAATTGCTAGAGCATTGGGAGAACATTGTGGTAATATTTTGTTATTTACGTAATCCTTGCCTCATCTAACCGTCCCGTACCATACCACTAAACCTCGTCTACGTCTCAACCACCTATCAAGACTCATCAGCCTCCTAACCTCTTCCCCAACTATGTTGGGATCAGCTTCTAGTCTAACCAAATGCAGCTGAATATCAGTATTTTACACATCCTCCGCGACCCAATTTCTAGGTAATACCGATATCCTGAGGATGGAAAGGTTGTCTGACTTTTTGGGCTTCTGTCTGCAACTAACGACTGTCATAGATGTTCGTATGACCGACGGCCTTACGTGCTCTCCTGGGCACGAAGGAGTCTGGAAGTGTTAAGAATGTTTAGTCATTCGCAGACTGGCTGTGACTAGCGTAGCTTAACCTTGCAGATTGGTAGTTATTATATAGCCACGGGCCCTTAACGCCTATCGAGAATCGATCAAAGAATTAGCTAGACTATATCTAGGCTACCTCTCGTCTGCCAAGCGTAATAGCTAGGTATGCCATGCTAACGCAACACGAATCGTTGAAGTGATATACCTGGAAGCGGCGTGTTCGTCACATAAGCCGGCTTAGTTTGTGGCGAGAATTTCAGCATGTTACCGTAATGCAATTGAGGCACGATGAATCAGACGTAATGCAAAGTTTTTAACGTGGAAATATCTTTGCAAATTCTATTTTTAGATGAAATTATTGAGCTGGTACAACTCTGCAGCTGAGTTAGTATGGGTGATACCACCGCAATGGATATTTTGCCGCTAAGCAATTATGTGCTCACATTAAAGTGGTCCGGTAGAAGGGTAATAGGGTAGGGGCGAATGAGACTTAACAACTGAGCTATCAAAGTGCCGAATAATACACTGATTTTTTCTGCCGTCTATAAGCTTGGTTGTTTTCATTGTTATTTATCTTATATTTTATACTTCAAAAGTCGTTTAAAAATGGTGGTGGATGTATATTTGTGACGAATTAGAAGACAACACAACAATCCATAAGTTAGTTTCACATTCTGTCTGCTTATTAGGACTTATAACAACTAACTATATAAATAATAACTGATTGTAACCCATGAGAGCTAACCTTTCTTTATTAGGATTTTATGTACTACTCATAGTATGGAGTAAATCCTCATGGATGGCCGTGGTGACCTGGAGAGGCGACAGGGCATGTTGGACTGGTACCTACTAAAAATGGCACCGCCAGGCAAAACACCCGCCTGGTTGGAGGATCCTCCCTTTCGTTGGCGGGGCAATAGACCTCGCCTCTCCTCACTGGTGACCCTGACGTGATCCCAGTGTCACAGGAACACAGGTTTATACAAAAAGGATCTTGTCATCGTAGACTAAGACGAAGATAACTAAATTACATCTATTTTAATCCAATCCAAGAAATCTTGACAAACTGTAAGACACTTGTACCTACTGCGATATAGACGCAAAAAATACCTATATTTGTGTCCCTTTGTAATACCTACTGATTGACAAAGAAAGTAAATCTGATAAGGAAAAAGTGAAACGATAAAGTTTCTTAAAATGCGAGCTTAGTGGGATTGAACAGAAAATGATTATTTTTCCTGTAACTTTAATAAAATCACCAGGAAAGTGATGTTTGTGTTTTGTAAACGAGTTTAATGGTAACAAACGCACTTGCTGAATAGAGGTCCTGGACTCATGTGTTCAACTCTACTAGATCCAGCAGTATTACTGAAATTTTCTATACAGATAGTAGGGCTTAATTTGAATGTGTGTCCTTTTAAGGGCTTGTCTACAAGATGGAATATTGCCTACAACGACAATATACCACAGCCTAACCCTTCAAAGTATCAAAACATGAAGGTAGGTATATTTTGAATTATTGCAGGCATTGGTGAGCTTCCGATCCCAAGTTAGCATTCTCAATAGCGAATATCGCACTTATCTGAGAGGCAGAAAGCTACTTAAAAAAAATGGGATCTAAAGACAAAATCTCTGATGAGTGGTGGTTTAGCATTATATTGGGTGAGACAAGAGAGATGTTCTATGTCCTACTTGTTTCTCTTTCTTTTTTTAATCCTATCCTTTTGCCAACTATGTTGTTTTAGTCTAACCAGATGCAACTGAATATTAAATGACTGCCATCAAACCTCCGCAAACCACTTTTTGGGCAATACCGATATCTTATGGATAAACTGGTTGTCATTCTATTCGAGCTTTTAACTACGTCTAAGGATTGTCATAGGTGGTGGCATAACAGTCTTGAGCGACGGATTCATATTCTGACTGTGGCACGGCGGTGGAGGCGACTCGATGTGCTAACAATCGTCACTTGTTTTAAACCGCGACAAGCAGTTATAGCGAAAACGTGAATAGCGCCTCTATCGGTCGCCTAAGGAACTAAGTTTATCATACAAAATATTTGACAGATTCGATAACGACTATCGCTCATAACGTTGTTACTTATTAGCCAAGAGCCCCTATTTTTATTTATAAGTAGTTATTCCCTGATTACCATATTACTGCACCGCCACTCCCTCAATCAATATAATTGTATGGGAATCTACAGATGTTGAAATCCTATTATATAGGAATTATTCGTTATAATTGAGTAACAATCCCTTTATGCAAATTGGCTAAGGGTAGTGACAGACAGTTCCATATAACGACGTTTATTTCAACGAGTTCTTTCAACAACTGATTATTCTGTCTGCTTAATAACACGTAAAATATATTCTTGCTGGGATAAGTAGTCTTCTTTAAATATCCTTGAACATTATGTAGAGTAGATATTATTTTAATTAATGTTTACAATAACTATACGTACTTATAGAAAAAATACCGACGATTACTAGAAATTAAATTTTAGTCGACACGGTGAGGAACTTCTCAACTTTTCTGAATGAAGCACTTCCGCCTTTTTTAATTAAAAAATAATAATTGATTCGCGATGTTTATGGATCAACAAAAACAACTATTAAAACATAATTCAAACGCATAATTTTTAAAACGCCATTAGCTGTGTTTTCTCATGTGTCTTGATAGTACTGTGGCGCCACCTATTAGAATATTGGTATAACCATCTACTATTGTATTATTAATACTAGACTTCTATAAAAACAATAACATATATATACCGCCAATTTCCAACCAATGCAAGTATTGTCCTATGACAACTTAACAATATTATTTAAATGTGACCAGTAATCCTGACCTCTTTGTTGTATGACCCTGCATACAAATGAGAGGTCATACTGTATCTACCTACTCTCGACTAAACGAGATAAGACATCCTACCTATGAATTTAAATTGGACTACAGGCTTTCAAACAGTGAAGTTTTTGAATGATTGCGTGTTCAAACAGACCGACAAACAAGCTTGTACACCATTTACAACAGAGGCGGCACAGTCTAGACTCCGTTTTTTTTTGTAATATCCACTGTGTACTTGTCTATAGAATCTCATTGGGCCAATGACTAATGCAAAACCAAGTAGATTAAGTATAAAACAAAGAAAGAAAATGTATTGCTTTTTCATTAGTGGTGCAACTGTAGTGAAACTGTTGCGCAGCTCTTTTATAGAATATTGGAATTTTCAAGAAATGTGTGGATAGCTTAACATAATTTGTCAGCAAAACTTTACTTAACTATCATTCAATTGCATTCCGTAATTAACGAGGTAACTACGTGGGGGTTGAGTTCTCTGAGGTAAGTACTTAATAACAGTAACCATGAGAATTAGTCCACGTACGTGCAAAGTTTTAACTCGACCATTTTCGCACAGATCCAATTAGCGAAGTAAAAATAATTGCTTCTTCGCTGTCTGTGTAATTTATATTGTAATCACTCAAATCGAAAATGCTCTTTTATGCTAAAACAAACACAGATAAAACTAAAATTTCATCAAAAATACAAAGTACCGACACACATTTACATTTCCTTTTTTTAATTTAGAATTAATAATGAATATACCTACAGGAAATTCAATATAAAACCCATCCCCTCGTAACTTTTACCGCACAAGGAAAATACAAGTATGATCAATTTAAGGAAAATAAGATAGGGAAATAATAAATCATTTTGATTTCTACTCGCAACATCTTACGGTTACCTATTGTGGAAAAAATAACACCTTAAGCCCATAAAATAATCTATTTATAATGTTTAGAAAGAAAGAATGAGAAAAGCAATTTATTCCTTGCAAAAAATTAGACTATTATTAACAGAAACAAAAAATAAAATAAAATCAAAATTACATAATTTGACATAAATAGTGTGTCTCACAAGGAAAAGGGTGGCACTTAGCATTATAGTGACACTGTGTTGCGAATGCTTGCAACACAGCGCAGTGCTGATTTTCGGCGCCAACATAATAATAAAAATAAAAGAGTGTCGGCTGACGTCTCCCGGTGCACAATGAATAGTTCCTAACTTACGATATCTACTTCTTAAAATAAAATAGTACAGTCAATTGGGGTAAATAAGGGTTACAGGGGTGAATCAAGATAATATTCGTTTGTTGGAAAAAAGATCTTTAATATTGTCCTTAAATTATATTAAACCATTAGAAGACCTTACTGGCATCAAACTATAATAATTAAATCTGAAAGCAATTTCAATGTTTTGTCCCTATTCACCCCATTTGACTGTACTATTTTATTTTAAGTAGTAGATATAGAAGTAAGCAACTATTCATTGTGCACCGGGAGACGTGAGCTGACACTCTCTTTAATTTTTATTATTAGGTTGGCGCCATATACTATTAAATAACATATATGTGTGTAATAAATAGTTAAATAAATAATTTATATTAATATATATTTTTGTTTTGAGTGATTGAGTAGAAATCTACTATTACGTTTACTTAGTGTCAACATGATAGCTAGTACATACAATTGTACATGAATAGTAGTCCTAAATGGAACAAACAAAGCTTATTGTTATGAAATTATCACCGGGACACGTTCAGCAAACACAGTGCGTGGACAGAACGTGCGAAAAGCGGCTACTCGTCAGTTGCATAGCCACCGCAGCGAAGCAAACTGAACGGCCGACCGCGCGCGTGCTCCACAATATTTACTAAATGAAAGTTGTGGTTAAAGATTAATTCATATAACATTTAGGTATTATCCTTACTACCGTACTAACATTAAAAATGCCAAATTAACTCTGTCTGTCTGTTACGCGTGAACCGATTTTAATTAAAGGTACAAAGATGGATTAGAGCTTGAATAGGTCATAAGGCTTGTGTTGTACCTTTTGTCTCAAAATAACCCTTTAGGATGCAGATTAAAGCACGGGCAACAGCTAATTAGGTTATATATGTACGATTAATTCA
This sequence comes from Acronicta alni, assembly GCA_964056405.1. Taxonomy (NCBI): domain Eukaryota; kingdom Metazoa; phylum Arthropoda; class Insecta; order Lepidoptera; family Noctuidae; genus Acronicta; species Acronicta alni. The sequence continues at coordinate 20,426,335 of OZ043913.1, forward strand.
ACAGACAATTATATAAAATCTTAACTGACTAACTAACTTGGAAGTATGGAAAATGCCAAAAAATATAAAAAGATAGTTAGTAGGTAAGGTGGCACCGTTCGACATTGAACTAACTGTAAAGTAAGTCATGTCGGTTGAGAAGCAAAAACTTGCTTATCAATAGGTGTTACTGACGTCACCATAAAGACGTAAATTCTGAATGTAAAGCAAAATTCGTCATTGCGGGTGGGAATCGCGGTGGCTTAGTGGTCACAGCGTGTCGTGTACCTAACCAGAAGACGCAGGTTCGAATCCTACCCGCGGTCGAATTTTTCCTTCGCTAGAAAACTTTAAAATCCTAACTGCTTTTTGGTCTTATAGTTGGGACGGCAAGGTCCTACTGTGTTCGATTAAAAATTTTCAATGTGAAATTCTCAGTAGCAGCTTCCAATTTGTGTTTGCGCCCTTTTAATGGTATTAGAGTCGCCCGCATGACATGGGCCCTAAAAGTAGACCTACCTGTGAACTTTGGGTATACATCGGTACTTCTTGGTACAATTACTTTTAAGTTTTAAAATCAGAACGCAATGCTTATTTATATAAAAATCAATTTCTGTTTATTGATCTCGCTAAAACTCAAAAACGGTCGAACCGGTTTCGGTGAATTTTTTTGCGAGTGTTTTAGTGGGTCCTTTAATATTTTAGGTTCACAATTGGACCTGGTAGGTGTCGCTGCAATCGGGATGCAAGAAGACGTCGCCCTGGCCAGCTAGTTTTTTTAAACATTGCATTAAAAAAGAATCAATACGAACAAATAAATGTTCCCCTAATATATCACGACCAAAACCTTCCATTATAATTAAATAATGTCATAATTGCAGTTTCCAATGCCATAACTAATCGTTTAGGTACTGAGAGATATACTCTCATGAACAATTTGTTGTAAGGCCTGATTATCAATGTTATTTATACAAAGTTAGACCTTATATCAAACTGTTAGTAACGTGACATTGGCGTATCACCGACATGTGTTATGTTACGGCGATCTATAACTTGCAATTGTGTAACGGCTGATCGAGCCATCGTTGACCGCAGTCATCCGGCGATAATTGATTGATGAGTAGCGGCCTCTATGGTTACTACCGGTAGCTATACGTAACGTTTTAATAGTCCTGTGATAATTGGAGGGTCCCGCCTCTTGCCACATAACCACATCAGGCATTGCATTTGTTTGGTTGCCAGAGACTGTACCAATTTACAATAATGCATGTACATGGTCAGCTCGCCGGAATGTTTACGTCCCATGTAATAGGGCCAATAAAAAAAAAGTAGGTGTATATTTGTACACCTCTGTTTTACCCTTCAAGAAACACAGGCGTGATGGTATGTTTATATAGATAGAAATGCAATCGGATAGAAGTAGAACGTAAAAGTTGAGAGTAGTTTTACCGCTTCGTGATAGTCTTAGACATTTAATTTTAAAAGCGAAGTTTCGAAGTCATTACCACCGGCCACAGACGAGCCGAGGTGTTGAGTATCTTGTTTGTTGTATAAACAGTGGCTGGCAATTATATCATTACGAATTAATACCCAATAATGGCATTGAATATGCAGGTATGCAGTAGGAAGGACTCTTTAATTTTTGTCACCCAAATTGGTCTAATGGCGCCTGCGGAGAGTGGGTCTAGCTGTTGGGTGGTCCTTTTGTCCAGTCCCAGGTCGAGTAATGTTATTGAGTCTTCTCAATTAGGAAATTCTCAAAAGCAAATCAGAGTATGGATTTGTGCCCGTTTAATGGTAGCCCGTCATGAGACTTAAAAACACAAATACTTGACATAATACTGAATATAATGTCATACAGACGACGATATAGGTATTAAACGACGACTATGGTGTAGTGGTTTGCGTGTCGGACTGCTGGTCGTGGGTTCGATTCCCCAAAGTCACAAATATCTATGTGAAGAATTGGGTGAATTATTATTATTATTAGTTTAGAACTGTGTAAAATTATCCAAAAATGTTTATTTATTTATACTAACACTAGCGGCCCGTCCCGGCTTCGTACGGGTGGACATAAGATATAAATATAGCCTATGTTACTCAGGGTGAATGTAGCTTACCAATGGTGAAAGAATTTTTGATATCGGCTCAGTAGTTTTTGAGTTTATTCATTACAAACATACACACAAAAATACAAATCTTTCCTCTTTATAATAGTAGTGTAGAAGTGTAGATTATAAAGCTGAAGAGTTTATTTGTTTGGTTGAACGCGCTAAAATCAGAAATTATTAGTTCGAATTGAAAAATTCTTTTTGGTGTTGGATAGTCAATTTATTGAGGATAGGATATGATAGGATAGGATATATAACATCACGCTACGACCCATAAGAACCGAGCAAAAGGGAAAAAGGCGGGTGACGCCGCGGTAGGCAGCTATGCTGAATAAAACTACTTTTTATGGTTATTTCGCGTTATACTGATATTATTAACCTCCTCGTTTTGGACCCTTTACAAATTACAATGTAAATTTAAATGTAACCCATTTCCTGCCTCACCATTCAAGGTTACAAAATTATGGTATGATACGGGATTATGGTATGTTTATGTTGTGTATTAATGTTTAAGTAAGCTTTAACTATTATGTATTTTTTGGACTTTGATATGACTGAAGTTGGTACTGTTCCAATGCCTTTTCGCATTATGACGTTAGCTACCGAGTTCAGAGTAAAATGACTGACCTACTATTATATGTAGAGGTAATAAAAATCCCGAAACGTGAAGGAATAACATTTCACAGGTTGCCATCAATCTACTTGCAGCACAATACATATACTCATGCTTGGTGACTTGGTGTATAAAAAATAAATTAAATAGTAAATGCAGAACCTTTTCTATATAGTTAATGTAAAATCAGAATTTTAATTAACTTAATTAAAGCAAACGGAGATTATAGGTATTGCTTTATTTAAAAAAATAAACAAATAAAATATACCTATTGTACGTACTTCTAATACATTTCGTCCGTTTTCATAATATTGATATTTTAATTTTTAATATTACTATAGTATTTTTCTATTTCAATTACTGAAAAAATCTAAAAAAAAGTCTGATATTTACTGACCAATCACGGAAATTGGTGTCATGGTGTACATTATCCTGACCTCTCTTTCGTTTCGTAGTAAGTGTCAACTCACAGATAAAACATTTATTTTCCAGATAGATGCAGAGATGAGACAAGGGCTTTTTGCCCGGTGGGAAATATTATTCGTATATTTATAATATAGATATTATTTTTCTAGAGAGCTGTGTATTTTAAAGATGGGGTGAAAGTTTCACCCCAACCGTAAGTAGAGTCGTAAATATTTAATGATCATACGGAGGGAATGTTGAACTGATAATTAAGTTATGTCAGTTGAGTTAGGAATAATTATTTATAATTAAGTATTGTACGAAAAAATAAACTAAGTTACTTGCATTGTAAAGAACAGAAATACATAACCTACATAATATTACATTAAGTGTGTGTGGGTACTCAATCCGTCAACTGTCATCAAAATAACAACATCATTCAAAACCACTCTCCATCGATTATCATGGCCAACTAACCTACAAAATAATGACAAAATCTAGCGGCTGAAAAAAAAAACAGATTGGACAACACTACGAAAATGAAGGTTTACAAATTAATGGTGAACAATGATATTAAATTCGTTTATAATAAAATAATGAAAGCTACATTCTGTTATTTGAAATAAAAACCAAATATTTGTGTTAAATTCTACCAAAGAGAACAGTTTATTCATCGCGGTGAACATCACGCGTTTCTGTGAACGGAGGGGATTACTCTACCCACAGACGTTCGTTCCAATCTGAATACGTTAAATACAATTACACTTTTATAATTCCATATTATTTACCTCATTTTACTCTATGTTTCATTTATGAATGAGTGTTTTAATAATGTTTACCATCGCTACGCGGCCTGTTTATATGAGATTAAGAAATGTATTGATTAATTCCTGACTGCCTAGGCTTGGTATTTAATAAGAACGGAGTTTTATTATCACTTTCCAAGATATAGTTATACTAAAAGATTAAATAAGTTAGTCCCCAAAAAATAAAGGGAGCAATGCACCCAGTGATTTGGATATAAACACTGAAGTTATATAATTTCGTAGAAACACGCGATGTGAAATTTGACGCGTTGAGAAAAGTAGGTACTTCGTTCACAGTTCTGCGGCACTTTTGGAAAGTTTTGTGTTAGGTTTTAAAAGAGTTGTTAGAGGTCGGGTGGCTATGAGGGATGCTGGACTTACCTTCCGCGGTGGCGGCTGCATGTTCTCGCTCGTCGCCGTACTGTCGGCGACTGAGTGTGGAGCACGAGGATGTAGAGGATCGATGCCGCCGCCCGAACGCGTCTCCACCCTCTACGGCGACTGAACGCGTCTGCTTGCCCTACGGGACAATGCCGCGCATGCCCCTACCACCCGACGTTTGCCATAAACGGACCCGCTTTTTTTTTTCTTCCGAAGTTTAAATAAAATATTGTAAGTACCTACCGTCAAATCTATTTATAGAACACCTAGTAAAAAACATATTTTATCATTATTACGTAAAGAAGCTTCACTGTGTCTAAACCAAAATCCTGTGAGAAAGTATTGACAGTGCGAGTCTCAGCGTCCCCTCTCTACGAGTTCTTACTACAAACTTCGTAGTACGACGTAGCGTGCCCGTAGCCAAATCAACTATTTCTAACAATAACACAAAAAGCACAAGCAATTGCAATAATACAAAAAAGGCACAACACTATTTAGTATAAATAAAAAAATTGGGTACATAGATATTTCAGTACTTTTAATATTATTTTATGATAATTCACTATGACGCATTGCATTCAATAACACTGTAAGAATAGCTCTTAAGTCATATAATTAATTTTTAAGTTGCCATTACAAATATAGTTCTGCTCATGCATACTGAATGCGTTTCGAAGCCCTACGAGAAACAACCCTAGTTTGTAAACAGACACCCTACCGACATTTGACACGAGCTCACTACAACAACACTCATTTTTAATTCATTTTGCATACGGAATGACGAAGAAAGCAATTTGTGTCACTGATATATGAATGAGTGATTGGTGCAAGTATAAATTTTAACTTTATAATGAATGACAATAAAATTATCTTTTAAACACACGTGTTAGGCTTCTGTTGGTATCGATTTTTGGGTAGTGACCCACTGCCCAATATTTTCCTGTCAGATGTCAGTAGGATCAATGCTCTAACGGGTAAACAGTTTCGTAAACATTCAATGCGAACTGTTTCGGTGATTATATTCAGTTAATTGGTAACTTAGGTGTTAAGTTCCAGTTTATTTAGAATCGTAATTAAAAGTTGGCATATTTTTTTGGATTAGATCGAAATAATATTTCATTTTACACGACTGTGCGACGGTTATGTTTTTCCCGTGTATCTAGGTATGTATGTATGTCTGTACTAATCAATATGTATATATTATGCAGATATACATAATATAGTATTCTTTATACTTACGTCGATTTTAAACAATAAAGGTGTCTAACAATTCATGACTATAAACCGTATGATAGTTACCGACGCTTGGTTTTTATAAAACAGCGGCTTTAATATACAAATTAGAATTTGATAAATTAAATTATTAAGTCCTCAAATAAAAAAAAACTACTGTATTCAAAATTACTGTATTCAAAAAAGCGATTTAAAATACAGAAACAAGATGACGTAAACTGAAAAACGACCCAATTGAAAATATTTAAAAAGCTATTACAAAAAAAGAATACTATTATTGTATAAAACTGCAAAACTGTCACGTACATTGAAAATGTTTAATAAAGCAAGTGTGTTAAATAGAGAGTAAATAAATAAATGGAATCGCAGGCATCAGATTCATGTTTCCTGTCCGGCTGCATAATATATGCCTTGAATCAAATCGGGCATTATTATTTCGATTGGATGATTATTTTCAGACTACATAATCTTTTTAGTTCGCTTTTAATGAAACAGTAGGGATTTTATATGCTTTTTTTTTAGAATCATGGAAACTGTCGATAGGAACATATGCTTTTGGCTTTATGTAATTGTTTATGGAGGTTCTGGTCGGAGAGAAGAAAGGAAAATGCAATATTAAATGTAGCCGATCACCTCGTCATCATCACGTGTACCGTAAACGTACACTTTTTCATAGAACGGATAATCCTCATCAATCAGCAGCGGTTTCCCATGCAGTCTCACTCCCGATCATGGACTAAATTGTGGCTGGAGTTATTGCGCGTGTCCACGAGGAAATCCACGCAATGATGACAATCAGGCGTATGTGACAGAGGTACCTACTTCCCCAAACAGCCGTGTCCCAAAATTACCTGCGTCAGCTGGAAATTAATGCGCCATGGCGCCTCGCCTGTTCTTCTATGGCGTGCCTAATGCCCGTCACAAACGTAGCTAAAATATATTATAATAATATGAATAATAGTAAGGCATATTACGACATATTTTCTATATACATTTTTGAATTACCACACACGCAGCTATAATATATATTTCTATGACGTCACCAAAATATGTCGATATATATATATATATCTTGGTATATTTTGGCATATTGATATGCAAGGACAACCGTAGACCGAGAACAAAATATATAATATAGCTATAGCATAGCTTCAGTGTGTGGTAGCTTGCTATATTATAATATACAGGGTGTTTAGTAGAACGTTGAACATACGAAAATGGTGGTTAGTTGGGGTCATCTACTACCCACTAGGCCCAAATTATTTGACCTTGGCCGCACCGTTTTCTTTTTACTTTTTTTAATTTCACAGAAAATTACCAGTTTTTTTTTAACTTTAAATTCGAATATCTTACTTGTGACGGTTAAAACAGGCAGGATGTTGTTTTGTATTAATGTCTAATTGTAGCAGACTCTCATAAAATTATTGTTTGGTACAGATTTTAATGGGAAAAAAAGTTATGAGTATTTAAAGATACAAAAAGATTTAAAAAAATACGATGCATAACTTTGACTTGCATTAAAAATAAACTGATAATTTTCTGTGAAATTAAAAAAAAGGTAAAAAAAAAACGGTGCGGCCAAGGTTAAATAATTTGGGCCCAGGGGTAGCAGATGACCCCAACTAACCACCATTTTCGTATGTTCAACTTTCTACCAAACACCCTGTATATCTCGATATGTTATAGCTACGGCTGTGATGGGCTTTACCGCTGCAGCGTAGTCGTTATCACCGATGACGCATACCATCGGCCGTCACACGCCCATCGTACGACCGTCCCTCACGTCAAGCCGCGCACACTGAATGTGAGTTGCTACGAATCACTCGGCGCAGGCGCAAGGGCCGGCAAGCGAGGCTTAAGTAATAATATATTCACGCGTGCTATAGTTAGGAAGCACGACAGGCTTACGGCACATTTTGAATATAAAAATGTATTTTTGTAGGTACCAGACTTTTTTTCATTATGATTGGAAGTGTACCTATAATTTGTGGACCAAATAAAATCACATATGTCTTCATCACATCGCAGTTGGACTTTCATTTGAGAACACCCTCGTACAGACCTCTAAAGTGCTTACCTCAATTTTAGTGAGACTATCCAAGCCTCTGGTTTGTCAGTCCAAGACGATAGCTGCCAACCAGAGACCCGGTGACGAAGCAAATTTGTCTTAGTGGCTGCACGGCTGACGGAAACCGACGTGGAACATATCAGCGACATCATTGTGCACAACCAACATCGGGCGATATGAAGTGGTCAAGAAAAGGTTGGTCTGCTTATCAAGAATGGGGAGTATAAAGCTGTAAAATTTGTTGAACTAAAATGGACCTCGGTGACCAGCATCCCAGTTACTTCGTTGAATGAGGGACCTAGCGAGAGACAATAAGTCCGATGCTACGGCATTGCTGGGCACGGGTCTCCTCTCACAGAATGAGGGGTTTTAGGCTGTAGACCACCACGCTCTGGCCGGGTTGGCAACCTCCACACGCCGTCGAGAAAATCTCTAAGGCATGCAGGTTTGTCATGTTTTTCCTTCACCCTTTAAGCGAGTAATATAATTAATTATTTAAGCGAGTAATTTCACAATACGCACATGAGATCGAAAAGTCAGCGGGGCGTGCCTTGATTAGAACTCGAGACTACCACTGCACTACAAAATAATTATAACTCATTATGGTATGAGCACTAGTGTAAAGTTAGTTGTTTATTTTGCTTTGCTTTGGAATAAGGCACACTTGTTTAATGTGAACAAGGCAAACATTTGTACCTACCATGTTGACGAAGTATATTAAACGTTCACTCTTGTACACAACATATAACATACCGTCACACCTGCGGTATTATTTTAAGTATGTACCACGCATGTAATAGACGTAAAGCCATATTACCATTAACTGGACACAAATAACACTGCTCGATCTAGGAATCGAACCCTGTACCACAGTCTTGGTAGCCGCGCTTTAGAGCAATGAGTTCATAATATATAAAAAAGAGCATATTATAAAAATAAATATTTCATTGAAATAATAAATTATCTACTATTAACTGTGTTGTATTGATATCACTAAATATCAGCGTATCAAATCATTTACATCACTGGTCACGGGTAGACTGAAAACTTCAAACCAAGTAGTTTTATTTCAATATCCTTATTACCAACCTTCCTACCTGTAACGCTTTCACACCTAATCCAAAGACGTATTTTGGTGAAATTTGGTTTTAAAAATGCTTTGTGATGCGGGTGACAGGTAATATGTTATATTAAGTGCAATCAGTAGTACCTACAGAGGCCAGCACATCAAGCTACCACAATCTGTCAAATTTCCTTGATTTATTTTCAACTTTCATTGAGATTTAAACAAAACATTTAGGTTCATATTCAATTGGGAAAGTATGACAGTTTTGGATAGCTTGACCTGCTGGAGTTTGTACATTAAGTACCTATCTCCCATATTATCTTCTAAAGAATTGCTGAACTGAAGTATTGTGTGGCTTCCCGGCCGTTTTAACGGTCCGGTGATTCTATGTCATACCTGTACTGGTATTGCATAGAATCACCGGAACGTTTGTGCTATACTACCAGTTATATAGCTATTATTATTATTATATCCATTGTCTAGCACCCATAGCGCACACTCTGTTTAATTTGGGACTGGATAACGCTGTCTAAAATGTCCCAAATATTTATTATTTATTCCCCTTATTATGCAACGCAGTTATTTGGACCCCACATGAGACTAAATATAGTTTCATGTTGGAGCGTTTGCAAAATAAGTTTATTAAATTTATTTACATGAAGCAGTACGGGGTTTATTCTTTTTATCCATGGAATGGTCGGATATTATGAACTGGGGATCAGGAGGTAACTCACACTCGTAACATATATCTTTAAGGTAACTAGGGTGAGCATACATAATGCTGACATATTGGAGAGCGTGGGTCTCTGTGTTCCAGACGGCTACGTAGGACGTCGTCGGCGACCGCGTCTGTTGGCGGTGCCGTGAAACACCACTGACACGCGCGCAGCGCACGCTCAACTTCATAGCTGACGAAGTGGATATATTTTATTGTACTCCGAATGAATTCACAAAGAAACAAAAAATATAAGTAGACCTAAGTAATATACAGTTGATGCAATTGTCCGTAATATTTTGGAAGTCCCAGTTTAGACAAAATAAATGTTAAAAATGACATTAATAAACCGTTAGATAACTTCGAAAATGTATTAATGTTTTCAATTCAAAATCTATCAACCAAGTAACAATAAGCTAACACAGTCACGCCCCGCACGGAACCTGCTATTATTTAATACTTTATTCATGATTCATGGAAACGGTTTACTTACCAGCACTTTTGATTTCCTGCGAGTTGTTCCGTACTTGTTTTCGTAATAACTCATTATGAACACATAATAATGTTAGTAAACAAATATATTTTTGCACTTATAAATATCACATCACTCAGTCAAGTTCACTGCTACGTTACAAAAATGTTTGAACCTCTACATTTTGACGTAAAAAATATTTAGCTGATCCACAATTATTTGTGACTGCATTTAATAAAAATATTGCTTTACGTATTACACATTATAAGCGTCCGTTTTATCGACACGACTTCATATGTAGTGTACGATAAAGAAATTAATCGTCGCACTGATTAATTATCTGATATGTTTATGGTGTCTGTTGAGAACTGCAGATAGCACACAAGGCCCACTACAGTACTGGTTGGTATTGTTGATTTTGGCAACTATATTTTGTTGTTTATTGAACGATTAGGTACAGTTTTGAAGTGTATTCCAGTGTTCATAGAAATGATAATAATGATATCGTAAGTACAGTACTACTACCACTTGGCGTCGTATTTTGGCTTCACACGCTTTTTTATGCTTTTTGTTTTTTATTTATTTTATGTTTTATCTTGTGAGGTACAAAAAAAAAACTTTCTTTTTTTTCTTTTACTAAACATGTTTTTGTGAAATGTGGATGGAGTTGTAGCTACTGCTAAGCCCAGCAGTGGTACAGTATATGAGTCGAAAATCTCTAAAGCATGCAGGTTTCCCCACGATGTTTTCTTTCACCGTTTAAGCGAGTGTTAATTAATACGCACATGAATTCGAAAAATGAGAAGTGCGTGTTTTGGATTCGTACTCGAGACCTTTGAATCGGCAGTCCAATGGTCATATCACTAGGCTATCACTGCACGTAAATAACTCAACTGATGTACAATTTTCGACGGGCAGGTTGTCGTCGTCCTCTACAGACTCTACGGACCCTGAATGCCGCGACCAAAGACACTTAAATATTAGGAGCGATAAACGGCGGGAGAGGTTTTTTTTAAATTAATTTATTGTTGCTATGGTACCTATTACTGCGACCGTAGACGGTCTATTGTGATCACCACTTATATAACTATATACCTTAATAAAGGTCTATAGTGAGTTAGAGTTCACCGCTAAATACTGCGGCTATTATAAACTGCAGAATTTGCTTAGGGCTTAGCTCTCGGTTGACGTTATCATCTGACTAAGACTTTTGTTGAATAATATTCATAATATCGTCCAATTATCTATTACAAAATATTGGTATTTTGGTGGTGGACCCCGTTACTCCTCTTAATTCTGTTTCACACAGAATAACTGGGAAGATGGATACAACACCTGCTCATCATCTCACCAAATTTCCTTGTAGATACTGAAATTACCTTAATTTAGGTAGAACCTACCTACACTATTTTCCATTGAAGTGTTAAGCGCGTTTCTATAACAATCAATATACAAGCGACCGAATACTATAATTATATTAATATTACAAAAGAAGTTACAGAAAAGTTTTAAAGATAACGAAAGTTTTTACATCTACTAAAAGAATGCTCAGTATAGAGGACAGCTGGGAAGTCCCACGCCTGTGAACACAGTGTGGGCGACCGCAAATTACTGGATAAAACAACGATATTATACAATACTAAAGCATTACACAATATTAAGGGGACAGGTGACTTCATTCAGACATATTATGTGACTTATGAGCAATTGACCATATGTATGGACCTTCTTTTGTATTGTTTACGGGCAGACCGGGGAATAAAGAAGATAGAAAGAATACATAGCATACCATAACGCCTGTATTTCCTAAGGTTTAAGTCTACTTAACCCTTAGGAAATACAGGCGTATATCCGACCTAAACATACCGGCAAACATTAGTACACCTAGAGGTGTAGTAATGTTCGCGGGTATGTTTAGGTCGGATATATCCCACCGGCAGATTCTGACCTGTTACTGAGATCTCATAGAAACTTTTTTTTTTGGGAGTTGGACCTCCGTAGCAGTTGCGCTTAGGACCACTAAGCTAATGAGGCAGTTTTCAGAAAGTTATAATACTTTTTGACCAGACAGACAGGGGCGTATTTACCCTAGGGCCATCCGGGTCATGGCCCGTGGCGCCATTCCGCCAGGGGCGGCGTAACCGTCAAAACATATATAGTTTTTTTCCTAGAATTCTGGGGCGGCGAAACTTATTGGCCCGGGGCGCCAAATTTCAAAATACGCCCCTGCAGACAGAGACACAAATAACATATAAATTATTTACCTTATTTCTGCTAAAAAAGATCACTCGTGCTCCCGCATAGGAAACAAGCCCTGTGTCCCGGGTCATTTTATAAACAATACAATTAGCAGACAAAAATAAATAAAAAAAAAACAATCAAACATAATGGATTATACTAAAAACAACTTAGTGAAAAGTCAATGCATACGTCTCATCGGCTGGACCGAATAGGTGTCTTGATTAGCAAATGTCAGGCAAAATTTGATCCTTTGACGCAGGTTTTCAATTCACAAAAAATCTGTAGTGGTTCTCAATTTGGTTGTATTTTTTTTAATAACAAAAAAATATTTAAAGAAATGTTTTCCAATGAATAGATTTGGATTTTTTGTTTCAGAAGGAAAGATATAAGTACTTCCAGATTAGTCCCATTCATATCACAATCCATGAGGAATTGAGGGAACTCCTCAAATATTATTATGCTTTCTGTTGATTTCTGACATTTACGCAAATATATATTGAAATAAAACTACTTTTTAAGTCCATGGTCACGGGTAGACTAGTCCACCCGTGACCATGGACGCTGTAAAGGATCCGAAACGTCGGGATTAATAATATCAATATACGCGATAAAATCCGTAAAAAGTAGCATTATTTCAATATGCTTTCTGTTGTTTAAATTTGGCGCACATATATGTAGTTCTAATGAAACTACAACATGGTGGAGACTTGAAGTTGATCTGATGACGGAGACGGAAAGTATTCGAGGGAACTCCTCAACAGTAGCTACCTGATTGACCTCATAACTTGATGTGAACTTCAGATTTAGCTATAGTGAAAACTGAAAAACGATACGCAAATTCAACCTTTTTAGTCCAGATAGACATCTTACTAAAATAGTATGCTTAATAGCATGCTTAACACTAGCATACGTAAAATTAGCATGCTCTTCAGCTGTATACATTTGTTCAACAAAATCATACTCATTTTAAGCATGCCATTGAATAAGCATGCTCAAAGCATTGCTATCAACACATATGCCATTTAATAGCAAGCTCGTTCTCTTTTTCGTCTATCCAGCGAGACATTTCGGCGCGAAGTCGTACGTGCACACACATCTGCTGCTAAATCGAAAATAGCATGTAGCATGCTAATAAGCAAACCTGTCCAGACGCGCTCGAAGCACGCCCCCTTCCACCCGCGCAGTAGGTAGTAAAGCTGCGAGGAAATCGAACGACGTTCGATTTTTGAGCATGCTAATAATAAGCATGCTAATTACTAGCAACACTTTGACACACATACCTCTGAGTAGCAATTGCTCATTAATAGCATGTTTTCGTGCTAGTAATGAGCATGTGTATTTATGTATTATGTATTTATGTATACAATATATATACATATATATATATATTTTTTTTGGAACGAAGTTCCTTATCGCTCGTTGTGAAAGGGGGCTAGACGGAAAAAATTCTCACGAAAAGTTGTCACGACACTTTTTTCGAAATTCAAATATTGTTGACAAGCATTCAAATATTATTGAGTGAATGACAATATTTGAATTTCGCGCGTTGTGAATTGTTGAGTGTATACAGGTTTTTTTATTTTTAATTATTAAATTTTAATGAAAGGAACTTCGTTCCATCCGGGTGTCCCTTAACACCTCTCAAGTTTTTTTATTTAAATATATATATTTGTTTTTTTATTTTTATTTATCACTAGTTTTCCGCCCGCGGCTTCGCCCGCGTCGAGTTCGGTTATATCGCGTTTCCAAGAGAACTCTTCAAAAGTCCGAGATAAAAACTATCCTATGTTCTTTCTCAAGGTCAACTCTATCTCTGTACCAAATTTCATTAAAATCAGTTCAGTGATTTAGACGTGAAAGCGTAACAGACAGACAGACAGAGTTACTTTCGCATTTATAATATTAGTAGGGGTTTACCTTTAGTAACTAATAACATTGATGTTCAATGTTTTGGTATCTTCAGTTCTTCACAATTACATAAGCAGTGATAGCCTAGTGGTATGACCATTGGACTGCCAAGTCAAAGTTCTCGAGTTCATATCCAAGGCACGCACCTCTGACTTTTAGAATTCTAGTGTGTATTAATAATTAATTATCACTCGCTTAAACAGTGAAGGAAAACATTGTGAGGAAACCTGTATAGTGTATCTACCATAGAGATTTTTCTCGACGGTATGTGAAGTCTGCCAACCCGGGCAAGGCCAGCATGGTGAAATATAATCTAATCCTTTTCAATCTGAGAGAAGACCCGTGCCCAGCAATGGATGTATATGGGTTGATGATGTGTGTGTGTGTGTGACTCGAAAGGTATCAATATGGCTAATAATAGGAATCTAGAGGTAAATGAAACGACACCTATGTATATATATAGTTTTATTCCCAGAATTAATGAATTATCAATCTCAAATTCAAATTATTTTTATTCGTATAAATGTGGTTACATAGATCTTATAATTATAGGGTTTTGCTCAGCACATTTGTCATATAATTTTTATGACAAGTGTGCTGAGCAAAACCCTCAGGATCGTTTAGGTACCATAAGATTAATTATTTTTCAGAAACTCCATAATAGCAATATGGAATAGTGAATTGAGTAACTTAGCACCCAGAATGCAGACTGTGCATTAAATATAAGCCGGGGAACTAAATGACCACTTAATTCCTCGGGAATCAATCATTTATTTAGAATTCATAAATTTATCCATAGCAATTTTGTAGTGTGAGTCCATTACATTATTCCTCTGTCTGCATCTTGCGTGCCGATTATCCTGCTCCGAGCTGTTCACCAATTGGGACGCCAAATACGGTCGATGTGTAAAATCGAGATGATAAATACTTACACTAGGGCTTCAGTGCGATGATTTCAACACGCCGCCTGTCAAAAGTCGCTCGAAAAGTTTACTAGCTCGAATGGTGCTTCCATTCGAATTAGTAGCTTTACGCGCTACGGGCTACGGCTCATGCTACATCGCTTCTGTCGCTACGCCTGCTACAGCATGGAGTTACGGCTACGAGACAGCTACGTAGCAGCTACGATACGACTACGAATATTTGTATAAGTATTATGTCTTTATGTAAAGCAACGCTATTCTCTAGTCGTCCCCATGAAGCCCTACTTTCCTTTTTTCCTACTTTTGGAAAAACATGCTCCTGTTTTTTCCTAAAGTAAGTTTTTTTATATTTTAATACTTACATTAAGCACACATCAAAATAATAATTATGATGACCTCTGTTAATTCTATGTTTGAACACTTTAATCTCCGTGGTTAGTGTTGCTATCAATAAACGTGCTGTCACATAATAAAATGTCATACATTTTCCGATAGTTCATCAGTTCTTACATAGATGTCGTTATTTTAAAAGTTTATGCTGCTCAATTCTTGGCAACACCCACAGGTGGTGCGGTAAAGATGCGGCTCATCTTTCCTAGTAGGTACTATGTCAAAGATATCGATTTAAGGTTTAGTGAAGTTACCTTATGTCAGCTCTCACTTCAGGCTGCAACGTTGGATCTGCTTTCTTGGAATTATTTCGCAATTTTATTCAGGGTTCTTACAGCGCACGAGGTTAGCTAGTACTAAACCGTACCACCTAAAGACTTGTTGGCTGTACTAAGCTAATCCTGTAATGCGACTTCAGTTCAGACAATTCAAGTAGAAACATTAGGTATCAATCAATAAAAATCAAAATCATATTTATTACATTTATTATTCATATATTTTATTAATGAATAAACATCGAGGGACTAAACATATAGGTACATCAATTCTTTTAACTAGTTTAGTGTCTAGGTCAGCTAGTTACTTACATCAAATAACAAACAAATAGCATAAAATTAATGCCGTAGGTACTTTATAAGGATGTGTATGCGAGCATTCTGTCCCACACGCTTAACTCACATTAACTAACGTCAAAACGATGACAAACTCACGGCTCTGTCAATATAGGGCTGTTCAACATTTTTAACATAATCTGCATAGTATGCAGATTGTCTGCACATAAGACAAATAATTAAGTCTGTTAGAGTTCGAAAATATTCCCATTTTGTAAAATTATTAAATTGAAATACATAATATTAAATCTCAATAGCCTAACAATTTGTAAACAGCTGGTAAGTGCGACGCACCTTCAACCCCCGACGGGGATACTTTTGCCAATTCAGCCACGTAATGACGTAACGAATCATTTTGGCTTTTTAGAACTTATGTTCTGGCTTCCCAGGTCTATAATCGCAGAAATATGTTGTCTGCTCTTACATCTTCTATAATCAATATAATGGAGCCTTTTTAATACTTTTGTCCGGACTAACAAAAAAGGATTATTTTAGCGTTTAATAAGTAGAAAATAAAGACCAGACTTCCAAAAAGCCTTTTCCCAATCACTTTGAGGTCGGCTTTCAGTAGCAGAGAGTGGCGGAGTATTTTTCACGAAACGACATCAGACCCCTCCAAAACTCAATTGCTTGTCCAAACCGATATCCTAAGGATAAAATGGCCTTCATGTTAATTGTATTGTTGTGCCACAAAGCTATAGCCCTAACCATAATTTCTAGATGGCAGGAACGGCTTAGCAGCCACGAATCCGACATGCTCCGCCGCCTTGCTGTGCGGAGTCTATGAATATTTGATGGCTCCCATCACGATGCTTGCTTCATTCTGTAAGTGCATTGAGTGTGAAAACTTACCGTCGCAGATACTAACGTAGCTTTCTCCTCGCAACCTAATGACACGTCTTTATAATTATCTCCGTTGCTCCGCGTTTTATGCAAGCTACTTACTTTTTATAGACCCCCAACATAACAAAGCGTTTGAAGCCTGTGTGTGACACTTGGTGATTGATATTGGTATTTTTTCTGTCTCTATTATAGACGCCATCATACCGTGCATGCACTGCGAGATAACACTACTTATATCCACGCGGAACAATTTCTTTATGTATTTTGACTAGTTTTTCAATTTTTATAAAAATTTCTTTGTCTCGAAAAACTGTTATTTGTCACTTTAATTGTAAATCTTTTTGTTAATGTTTGGAAGGCGGGATGGTTCCTAGATATTTGATGGATCAGAAGCGTAAAAAGGGGTAGAAGATAGGTTTGAAGATTTTACTATGGGAGCCTGACCTAACTACCAGACACAATTTTTTTTAAAATCGTTGGTCAGCGGCCGCACAAAACATCATAAATCGATAACTGTTAAATAAAGCGTCAGGTTTCCACGCCAAACTAAAATAATAAGCAGTCCTCTTTAAATGCATGTCAACAGACTTCTGAGCGACTGCCATGGAACTTCATTTAAATTATAAATTTAGAATAAAAAAAAATATATATCGTTGAAATTTCCACGGACTATCTTCGTAGTGACGTTAATTAATGCTACTATCAATGTTCGAAGAAGCTCGTTTAAAATTTTTACCATCGCCTTAAGGTACAAAGATTCTAAAAATCTTTCCGGACATGCCTGTTATCAAGTGCAGAATGTGAGTATTCATAATAAAGTGATTTAAAAATATATCAGAACTACGTACGCATACGATTTCTAGAATTGATGTATCGTGCAACCGACAATCTTATAATCCTGCCTTGAGAAATACTTTAAAATCACCAATCACCCGATTAATTTAAAATATGGGGATATTATATTCATTTTGATATTTTATCCCACGATAAACTTCATTTTATTTTATACCATATATTTTCATTAAAATTATTCCCAGTGCAATCTGTTTTTACCCACCGATTTTATAGAAGACTAAGCTCACGCGCAGCGGCACAGACGGTTAGCAAGCTGTTATCAAAATGCCCATGGATGTTAAACATCCACCGGAATTAATTTTCCTTAGTCGCATTTTGTTTCCTGACTAAGAAAAGGCAACCCCTAAGGCTTTAGGTGACAGTGTGAAGTCTAGTATGAACTTGTCTGCCTAACTCCTTGTATTATATACTTGAGCTTGACACTAACGAGTTAATCGGGATGCCATATATTTATAGGTAAGATGGTCAGGATTACCTTTTTTTAGCCATGAAAGTTGATGATGGTAACGTAATCGACATAAGAAAGAAAAACCTACAAAATAAATGGAATAAATACAAAAAAAATAAAAAGTAATCAGACTTCAAAAAGTATACTAAGCTAACAAACTGTATTTCATAAAAGGTAGTTTATACGCTGTTCTGTAATAGTCGATACAAAATTAATGTTCGGCCATTAAATTAACCACAACCCGAAATTATAAATTTATGAATCTGACAGACTATAACAATGCACATTCGTCTAGAAACTTGTAATTTCACCGTTTTCCATGTATATTTTGTACGGGGGAAGAACAAAAGAACACGGGTAGCGCCATAAAATTATTAATAATAAATTTGAATTTAATGTTTAATTTAAATAAAAATAAAGAAAATTAAAATGTCAGAGGTAATTTTTTACTAAGCGTGACGTTATTTCCTTTTTGAAGTCGATTTATATGTAAGCAGATTACAAAAGATAATATAAACGAAATCCAAGCCATTAAAATGGCTTGGATTTTGTAAACAACCTGGGTTTTTCTTAGTATCTTTTGTAATATGATTAGGAAAGATGATTGGTGACAACAGGGAAAAGTATCATGAACTCTGCGTGTTTCATGTTGCAACATATTCCACGACAAATATAGGTAGGTAGTTTTGTCAAAAAACTTACATCGACGAATACTAGTTGCAACTAATAACAAATTCAACTTAATTCAACAAGTCATTTCATTTATAGTTTAAATTTTGATAATACAAACAAATGAACTTCTAAATTACAAAACAAAATCATAATAAGTTTTTACTTACTAGTTTTTTGACGAACTACACCTAAATGAAAATGCCGGGTATGTAAAATTCGGAAATCACAACTCATTGTGGTCGGTACAAACAAATAATTGTGTTGAATGAATCAATCAATGCGATAAGGGAGCTTCGAATTTTTTGGGGATAATGTAGTAAAGGATACTTGAAGGACAGATATACAGTGTGTTTGGTTAAAGTATGGATATATTTGGGAGCAAACAACCGCTTATTCAACCTAACACATCATCTCATGACACCTCACCTCTTCTTCAAACTCAAAACTTCACTTCACTTACAAACTTGCTGATAAGATTTTTAAGACTTCCCAACTTTTTAATTGCAAGTAGTTAGTATCAATTAAATCCTTGACCACGTATTAGTAAAAGAACTACGCTCCCGAATATCATAGTTCAACAAGACACACTGCATCGCCAGCCATGAGAAAAAAAGTTCAAAATGTCAATACCCTTGCGCATTGAGTGCATGTCATATCGTCTATCATTTCTGGTACTAAGTCAAACATCGAGTTACATTCCCCGTATTGAAGAAATAATAGAGAAAACCAAAACGGACAGACAGAAGGCAAAAAAATCAAAAGGAAATATTAATTGATCTAAAAAATTTATTAATGAATGAGGCGACTATGTGCACATTGAAAACACTTGTTATATTACAATCATTATACTTGTACACTATTTACAAAACCCACGATACATCCATTCCTCTCTCGTGTAGGCGTAGGCGCCATTTTTAGCATCATCATAACCTTAATTTACACACTGTACATAAGTAGTTTGTACAACTTTATTCTTAAAAGTTACATTTTCTATATACTAACAACACTAATTTAAAAACAATGGAAATATTGTTGATCATAATACTTATACAACTTAGGGTAGGTATAAGATTTCATTTTAATCTCTTAACAACTAACACTTATAACTGATTATATATTCTACAATATAAATAATATAATTAATATATGTAATGAATTTTCTCTATAAGCTAATGACTGGTGCGCGATGCTCAGCCATGGCTAACACTGAATACTCTCGAAGAGTTGCGCCAGCTATCGTACGGAGAAGTGGCGGGTGCGCGCGAGGCCTGGCGCGGCGCGGCGGAGACGGCGCCCTACCGGCTCCCGACACGCACCGGCTCATGCTCTACTACTGCTTACCGCTACCGACGTTGCCGTCACAATTATTATCACTTACTACATCAATGTATTTAATGTAAATTAACTCGATTCTATTGGAGTGCATTAGCATCCCCGCATTTTATAAGATCGCTACATCGCGCGTCACGTACATATATAAGTCAACAACACACATTCTTATTAACACCATTGTACATCGTAAATTACAATTCCATACAACACTTGATTTATTAACTCAGTAAACTAAAAATACTCATTACAAAATGCGCTTACAGCGTAGCAATAACGTTTCTAAATTAAGAAAAAAATCATTATTACTATTTATATCGACAAAATATTTAAAAAAGTTACATACAGTTATTTATATAAAAAAATATTTTATCAACAAGAAAATTTTAAACATATGTACATTATCAAATGATTATTTTTATTCCCTGCAGTCGGAATCTCAAAATAAAAAAAATATACTTAGTTCATAAGCTAGTTGAATTATCATATAAATTAAAACAAATCACAGTAACAAGGTAATGATCGACAAAAAAATTTTAATGTGATGATGCTGATACTGTCATTCAACTTGTAGATTTGTGCGTACGAGTTGGTACGTGCAACGGTAGCAAAGAGAAGCAACATTACAAACTTTAAACCTGTGTTACACACAAATTATTTGCTCATTAATGCCCAAGTATTACATGTATACGTTTGCAACGTGGCTTCGCTCTGGTAATGTTACTGTACATAATACATGCCAAGCATGACACAAGAAAGCGCTCCAGCGCTATTTTGTAAAAAAAAGAAACCAGCTTTTGGTAGGAAGACTAATAAAAAACTATTTTTTTAGATAAAAACTGATTCTGAGATTTGTTACAAGAAATGTACCATTAAATTAGCCGTGCCTTTCGGAGGTGGAAAAGGATTTGAAATAATATGGACGTTTTTCTACTGTTATCTATAGGAGGAATTGAGCTTCATAATTAATTTTCTGTTTTCAAAATAATTGTTCGCGAGCTCATGTCTGGATTAATAAGATAATAAATTAGAACTTAATAATTTAATTTAAAACATTATAAAATATTTTATTTCCTAAGAATGGTGCCGAAGTTTGATAGTTTTTATTTTTAAATTATGCTAGATATATTAGTTTAGAATTTATAAGTTTGTCGTGAATTTATATTTGTATAGTATAGTGGATATAGTACTTCAAGTGTGGTTTATGTCTAGGCGGTATTAGTTTTATTATACCTACTGACGCATTACAACACAAATATAATTAAAAACACTCAAATTAATAAAATATTCTAAAATGGGTTACTATTATCTCCTTAGGGAGTTTTAAAACAATGTTTTTTTAATATAGACCCTGTGGCTACACTGAGGCAATTATATTTTTATTTACATGAAATGATCGAAGTCCGAGATTTAAACAGTGCCATCATTGACTGTACTACAATAACAAAAATGATAACGTCAAGTTAACAGTGTTGGATTCATATGAGTCAGTGATATGTCCACCTAGCCAGTGTCGACGATGCCGGATGTATATCCAAACGATAAAACAGTTTGATTTATATATATTTTTTAATAATTAATAAATATGATTCCAAATGTTATTATTATTAAACAACATAGATATCTAAATACTAAATATTTAAAGTTATAAATATTATGACTTAAAAGTGCCTTGTCCAATACGAGAGCTTCACCCTGCTTCTTCCGGAGTTTTCCCGTAGATGTAACTAGCGCATGTGAAAATTTTATCATTGACTCAACAATGTTACAGTGTGATTATAAATGTGTACGACCTTACGTATTTTTATAGATTCTAATTAATCTTAGAACCCGTGTGATGTTTATAGAGTATTTTTGCACACGTACAATCGAAGCCATTTACATTATTAGATTAATTGAATGTAATGAGTAAATTAATTTGTGTCGCAGTTGTTATGCTGTTATTGTTGTTATATGGAAATAAGTCAGCTACTTACAAATAAACATCACAATGTATATTGTAAGATGAATAAACGAAATTAAATCAGTGCAGGCAGATTGTTGTGAGGATCAGAAGTTAATTATTAGGCTATTTACAATAATTATTTATCTGACAGCTATGTAAATACATACATAATCAATGTAGAATTTTTGATAGTTCTATAGGACCCACATTCATAACATTGTATGAAAAAATACCTAACATATCAAAATATTTTTATGTAAACTGCTTCATTATTTAGATGGAACTAAACAAAATTTGTCGACCACGAAAATAGATTCATCCAGATTATTTACAAATATAAATAATTTAAAAGTATGGTAACTTTGTTTTTAATTACGAATAAAAATATTATTATATTATTTAATATTGATTATACACGATTAAGTAAGCATTATTGTATACTTGCTTTACTGAAATTCATATCTTCCATTTCCGAACGTACCTACATAAGCTATAATGAAGATAATTATTTAATATTTACATTTCTTTTCATATTCTTAAAAAATAATGAAAATTTTATTGATTAGATATCAATTTATATTCCTGATATGATACAGGCTGAATATCTACAGCCAGGCAAGCTAGAATGACAATATTTTCTATAAGTTATAGGTCATCAATCATTGTACAAGGAAATCTCTCGATTGGTATTGAGGCTCTATGTAAAACACATTTTGAAAAAGATTTTTTGAATACTTTATTAGTAATATTAATTATATGAGCACGCAACTAGGCTATTGTTACTAAAGATCTTATTTTTTGGCAAATATAATGCTAATT
Organism: Acronicta alni; assembly: GCA_964056405.1. NCBI lineage: Eukaryota > Metazoa > Arthropoda > Insecta > Lepidoptera > Noctuidae > Acronicta > Acronicta alni. The sequence goes on from OZ043913.1 coordinate 20,449,168, forward strand.
CTGTATCAATTTCTTGTCATTTACTCGATAGGCACCATTCCATTTAAAAAAATTAAATGCAATCACTGATAGTGTTAGTAGATTTTCTTTAAGTAAATATACATCTGATGTCATTAAAAAAATAACGATAAATTATCCCTCATTAAAATAAAAAATACGAAAGTATAAAAACTTCAGGAAGCTTCACACAAACAAACGTGCACACAATTTTGATGGGATGTTTTACATTAATGGCGATGCTTTTTATATTGATTTTTTCTTTTAATAAATATACCAAACTTAGCACAGCCTACAACCTCTATCGGTTTTGTGTTAGCAAAACATTATTTACATGAATTTCCAAATTAGGAAATAATTTTTTTTCCGCTACGTGACACATATTTACGTCTAGTACGAAAATTATTTAGACATCGATTCCAATATTTGTTTTACAATTATCATGTACAGAGGCCAGCACATCAAGCTACCACAATCTGTCAAATTTCTTTGATTGATTTTCACCTTTAATACCATACTATAAGGTTCATATTCAATTGGGAAAATTTTACAGTTTTGGATAGTTTGACCTGCTGGCGTCTGTACATTGAATTCGAAATTACTAATGTCACATTGGTAATAAGCTTACATAATACGAAAATGTGATTTTTAAACATTTAATTTTATACTAAGCTCATTGATAGGCCGCGGCCACATTCACTTAACTATCGCTTTACAGACACTAAGTCGCTCGGTGCGGCCATTATAGTAATCTGTTGCTAAGGCGCTGTCCATGTGCGGTAAAACAGTTTATATACACAATTTTTAATTTACATATCCAAACCAAATAAACAATCCATAACATAAAAAACTAATCCATTAAAATCTTTTCTATTCATATTCAACATATCTGCCACTCGAAAACTGAAAATAGTGAACGTTAAAAGTATACTTTTTCAATCGATTTTTAATCACAAATCTGGACAAGGCCTTAGTAGTTAGTATATAAATATTTTATTTACAAACGGAACGAAAATGAGACACTTATAAATAACGGACATGCACTTAAAACTAACACACCATGCCTACGGTCAAACAATCTTTGACTATACAATGAGTATTGCCGAATATTGCACAAACAAAATCATTATTGTGTCCACATCACTTTTTAATAAGTACCATAGTTAGCATACGCTACGTAACGACTATAAGATAGCATCAGTTGACAGATGTATTCGTGTACAGTTTAATTATCTAAAGATACATTTGTTCATACAAGAGCATGAGCTCATACAATTGCAAATGTGTGTGTGAAAGATGTTACAGTATTTTAATTCTAGGTTGGCTCGAAAAAATGTCAACAGACATGTTTGACTTTAAATAAATAGTGCTTAGATTATGATGGTGAACTTACGATACGTCTTACTCAATAAAATACAGAACAACTGATACCACCAATAGATACATCCAGCATCATGTAGTGTACGCTAAAGATGTTATTATCACTCAAATAAATATTCCAATCAGTTCATTGAATTTTAATTTAAAATTTTACCCTAATTATAACTATTATTTATAGTTGTCAAAATGATATGAATAATAGGAAATAAGCAATATGTTATGATACAGGCCATTAGCAAAAGTCGACTTCAAAAATATTTACATCTTGTTACGTTATATTAGGACAACATTAAACAACTCAAGATACAGGGCTAAGTTCCATTGCGCTCTCACCGATGTGCAACAACGTGTGGGTAGGAAAAGCGCAATGGAAAGCAGAGCTAAATTCAAATGTCAACGCACCATACGCTCATAGACGTCAAACTTCCTTACTTTGTTTACTTAAGTTACATGAATTTGTAATATATCTATTACACCACATGCACTAACACAACATTTTATTCTGTAACATATAGAATGCTATATCTAGCTACATGGTCATACATTCACGGACAGCCTACACTAAATTATTATTATAACATTAGACATTTAGATTATCTCAATTTAGGTGTTTTATACAAATAACCTACGTTTGTTAGAGCCCAAACAACAGATAACAATAACTCTTTTCCATAATTATGATGTAATGGCACAAAGCTCTCGTTCAGTTTATCCCAAATTCTGCTTATTTTACTGTCAAGTTATTTGATCTCACATTTGTTACTTGTACTTTTATATCCTCTAGGTTGGTGAAAGCACTAAATAAAATTAGCAGAACAGAGATATTGATGTATGGAGTTATGTATCTGTAGTGTAAATGTCAGATTGTTCCACGTCAATTATCAGCATTAATGCCCGTTTGTATGCAGTAACTTTGCTTTGCAATCATTCTTTGGTTTAATGTATTTGAACCATTACTGATTGAAGTATGTTGGTATTGATTTGCCGATTGTTTTGGCTTAGCATTCCCTTTTATGTCATGTAATATCACTTGACAACATTTGTGTCGTTAGAGTCAGCGCCCACTCACGAAGTGGTGTAGTGGAAAATAAGAACAAATTGAAAGACTACTTTAATGCCAAACAGTACCTAAATCACTGTTGAAAATGGAATGCGATAGAAAATTGAGCGACGCGACGCTTTGCGGCGCCCCTCTGTATGCATAGTATAGCTGCAGAACGGTTGCACTATCATGAACAGCAATAACTGCTCTTGACGACGGCAGAGAAACTTCGCTTACACTACGTGGGACGTTGACCCTCCGTGTAGACAAGTAAATGAGCACAGTACAATGCACTGCGCTTCATGGTATACTGAGATCTAGATTTGAATATTGTGTCATTGTTTAAATGCTATGGACACGTTAGTTTATGTGAATGTATGTGATGATTTTTTTGTGATTCTGAAGATTTCAGAATTAAACATACGTCACTTATTTAAAAAGATTACTCAATGAAAATTAATGAGATTCCATATGAGGCACAAAGTAAAACAGTAACTTTAACAAAAATATATATGCTATATTATAATAAGATTTACTTGTGCACAGGATCGTGCACAATTATATACCTTAGAGTAACTTTAAGTTAATCATTGAGCTTTTCATTTATACAAATAAATAATATATGTAATAATAAACTACATCGTGATAGAGACAATATTATTTAAAAATATACAGACAAAACTATACAGGAGATTTTATACTTGTTCTATTGTAGTTCATTTAGTCATTGTCCTTACCTTTTTTTAGCCTTACATCGTGCACTCTTATTTTTAGGCTTATTAGCTAATTTCTTACGTGGTAGTTTTTTAACCTTGTCCTTATCATTGCCCTTGGTACGCTTAACGTTGCGGGCAGTGCGCGGCGTATATCACCTCACTTCACAATGTTTATTGTTATTAACGGGCAGGGCGGCACCGTCGCCGCTCTCCTTCATCACGTAGCCGGAGCCCTCGGAGCTGCGCGCCAGTTTTAACCGGATCGGCGTCACCTTGTCCGTGCGCACCTTGCGCATGGCTGTCGTCGACTCGGAGTAGGAGGGCGGGTCGATGGCCAGCGGGTCGGGCGCGGACGGGTCGTACTCGAACGGGTCGATGGCAGGCTCGGCCACGGCCGCTGGGCCCGCCGGCGCCGCGCCCGCACTCGTCGAAGGCCCGGCCTCCCCGCCCTCACCAGATTCCTCTTCCTTGGTGCGCTTTATTTTTATTATCAGTTTTGTAGCACTATCATTTTCACTGTTCACAACCTGAAGTTTTTCTGCTTTTTTGTCCTTTTTCTTTTTACGTTTCTCACTTTTTTCGCCTTTAGGCTTAGTTTTTGTCGTCTTCTCGTCTTCCTCAAAGTCCGCCATAACCATACGGCGGTATTTCATGCTCTCACGGCGCAGATCTTCCAGGCTCGGTTTGTTTGCAATAATCCGCTTTTTAGGTGGGCGGAAAATCGTGGAGCCGGCTGGCTCCTCGACTGGAGCAGCAGGCGGCGCTGGGACCTGTTGTACAGTATTGGCACCAATCTTTATCTTCAACTTGGGGGCGACTGGTGACGTAGCATTCGCTCTATTTGGCTTAGTAGATGTTCGGCCCCGACGCTTGTGAGTTTGTTGACCCGACGTCCCAGCTATCGAGGACAATTTAACGTCATCTGACGGATCAACATCATCATTCATGCTCACCTCTAAATGCCTCAGCTCCCTTGAGAGGCCGCTAGTAGTTTTGCGCTTTGTCTTCTTTTCTACGGGACTGTCGCTGATCTTATAATCTTCCCTTGTCGGTATGCTCGTCATGGAGGCGACTGCTTTCGGTATAGTAATGACAGCGCGCGTAAGAGGCGAAGGCATAGCAGGCGGAGGCACAGTTCCCATATTGAGGTTGAGTGTCGGGTCGTCCATGTTCATATCTTGTGTCCAGTACTGGCGCAGCAACTCTTTCTTTCGCATGCGCCTCAAGTTAGTAGAGCCCGTCATGGTGGACGCGGCTGTATTGGTTGGGTTCATCGTACTTGTGCCCGGCTCTGGCACGGGCACTGGTGGTGGAGGCGCCACAGGCTGAGATGAACTCGCCGAATAGTTAGCATCCAAAAATGGTCCTTTTATTTTAACTTTGAGTTGATTCCGCGAGTCGGAGAGTGATACCTTGGGCAGTTGCGGCGTGACGGTCTCCTTGGGTGGCTCGACTGGCTCCGTCGGTTGTTGACTCGGTGAACCAGTCTGTGGATTACTAGCCATTAATGCGGAATGAAGTTGTTTCTCGACTTCTTCGTCAATTTCAGTAAGGTGCTGTTCGGCAGTGCCGCTAGCAAACGCCAATAAATGGTAAGCGTTTTCTGTCGTGGGTGCAGGATTTTCAATAGGTTGATACGTGCGCATATCTACAGGCCCGGGTAGCAGTGGCGTTACTTGTGACGTTACCTGTGAAAAACCTGGCCCACGCTCAGAACACGCGGGGGACGAGTTAGCGTCAGCCGGCTCAGGTGAGGGAGGTTTTATTTCTTTAGTGTCGGATATTGGAGGTCTTTTATTCGGAGGAGTGAGAACACGTGGTGATTGAGATGCGTCCTTGTATGAATGTTCCGATTTTCTATCGTCTCGGATGTCGATTGATTTCCGTTTGTCGCGGAGGGCTTTTAGATCAACACCATCATTAGCAATTTCTTCATCGAAGTCGTAAACTGTTCCAACCAGCTTGCTTTGAATGGAGTTGCCCATGTAGTCGACGGGAAACCCTTGGCCGCGGCTCTTGGACCGCCCGCGCCCCCTTTGGCTTCTGTTACTTCTGTTGCTGACACGCTTGGTGCCTTTGGGTGCGTCACTCTGCTTAGGCGATATACCAGGGCTCTTGCCCGGCGATTTGCAAGGAAACTTAGTACTTGCTTTACTCACTTTCGGTGGAGATTTAGATTCCTGTGGGTGCAGGCTCGTTATAGTTTCATTGCTGTCGTTCGACATCTTAGTTGGAGGTCTGTTGCTGTTCGTGTCGTAGGAATCCACGCTCACACTGGGACTGGACACGACATGTATTGAGAACTTATCACTTCCTGTGACGTCAAGATCGTCCCGCGGCGAATCTAAGGGTTTCGGTGTGGGCGGAGCAATCATTGCTGTTGTTAGGGCAATATTTTGAGAGGAAGATGTGAAAGCTGCGCCGTAGAAGGCGGTGGGTTTCAGCGGCAATGGTGCGGTGGCTGTATAGGGGATGGCGCCGTACAAACCAGGCCCTGGGGACGGCAGCGACAGTGCCGAGGCGCCCACGAACAGCGGCAGTGAGCTCAGGAACGGAGACGCCTCGGGCGGGTACGTTGTGTACTGATTCAGTGGCATCGACGGTTCCACGGGACGTGAGTATGCAGGGATTGGTGGATATGTATCTATCTCAGGCATCATATTACCTGGACGTAGATCACTTGTACTCAAACGGGATTTCAGTGTAGTCTTATGAGAGGTTATAGATATTTCAGAATTTGTGCTAGAAGCGGACGATCGTCGCGTAGTTATTTTGCTCTCACGCCACTTCTCTTGACTTACATATTGAGGAGAAGATATCGTGGCACAATCCGAATGTATCATTTCATTATTGTCATAGTTTTGGCTATCATGTACCAGTTCCACATCATTACTGTGCACAGAATTGTCTACTACGGACAAAGATTGCGAGTCATCGCTTTGTTTAGATATTGAAATTGCGTCGGTTACTTCTGATACAGAGTGGACGTCAGATTGCATAGTATTAGGTTCTTTGACGTCATCTATGTACGAGTTTGAGAGGTCGTACTTCTGATCATTAGCAGACTGACTTTGCGTGTCCAATTGTGACACCGACACTGGTATGTTAGGCCATTTTTCATTGCTCGTCATAGCAATGGGTTGGAATTCTTTAGCATCCATTGCAGTATCTCCAGATGGCAAGTCCATTTCAATGGAGGTTGTAACATGTGAACCATGATTGAACGTTTGGCGAGTCTCTTTCAGAGGTGACCGATCATTTGACCTATCGGACGACGAGTGTTTCTTGGAGTGCGGATTTTGTTCTTCGGACTTCACTAAATTACAAGCTTCATTAATGTCGTTTTTGTGATCATTGTCATCAGTCACCACTATGGGTTCTTCCTGATCGGGATTCTCAGGCGGCACTTTCTTTGTGCTTAGTCTAATCCTAAGCCGGTCCACTAAGTTAAGAGTTTCCTGCACACCCTGCTCTTTCGAATCCTCTTTGAAAAAGAATTCCGGGTATGTAGCAAATGGTTTTATTATATCATCATGGTTAAATCCGTCGTCAACTGCCATCATTTCATACTCTAGGAATTCATTGTCTTTTGATTGCGGTGAGAACATAGATCTATTAGGATACGGATTCACGGTTGAAGGTATCTTAGCACTCTTAGATATTTCAACACCTTGCACGTGACTGGCGTCCTGCGTTATGAACTTCTTTTCTGCCGAACGCTTCCTTATATTCCTAGGCACGTTTTCAACGTCCATATGTTCAATACTCACCGCTCTCGCATCCATCGGAGTCTTTGGTGATTTAATCATCGTATTTTCATTCAAATTAGCTTGTATTTTAGCAATCATTTTGACGCTGCTTTTATCGGCGTAATCCGAGTCCATGGATTTGTCATCTATGTATTTCTCGTTGCTTCCAGGTTTTTCCACTTGCGGTGGAATAGCGTTCGGACTGGGCGCCTTTGGCAACCAATGTTTGTCACTATCATGGTAGTCCTCACTGATTTGAATTGGGCTCTTTTTCTCCATCAATTCTTCAGGCGGTATACCGACTTCAATTTCAACCCTGGCTTGGGATGTGATCTTTTTAGTGGGCGATGTAACAGTTTGATCAGACCCTGCGACGTTATGAGCTATGCTTAGCCGTCGGGTTTTCTTAGCCGGTTCCTGCACCTCATTAGGCGTGGAGCAGTCTTTAGGTGTTGTTTCTCTAACGCTCATCCGCCTGTTCATCAAACCCTTTTGTTTGGGCTCCGCACTCTTTCTGGGACTAACTTTCTGCAGCGGAGGAATTTCAATGTCAACCATCTGGTTCATTTCATCTTTGTCGTCATTAGACTCACTACGCCTTTTGAGTTTATTAGCTTTTCCTTTTCCAAAATTTTTGGGTGTCTCAACCACAAGCCCCTCCTTTATTTCCTCAATAACTTCATCCTTGAATTCATCCTTTACCTCCTCGTCCGCTTTCCGTTCCTCAATTGGAAATTCACTGGACTTGCTGCTCTCTTTGGGAGTTTTATTGGGTCCAGTGTTATGGGCTTCGTCTTTGGATGGTTTTCTAAGTCGGGCATCAGACTTATTAGGCATATTTCCGCTTGAAGTAGTGCTTCTGGTCCGAGCACGTGTGGCAGCACGCGCATCACTGGGTCGGCTAGGTTCCTCTCCTTTAGGAGTCGGTGATGGTACCCTACACTCGGACCGCCGTTCGGAAGTTTTAAGCTTCTTATCTGGCGGCGCCTTGCGTGGGGACGCATCTGTCGAGATGCTTTTGCCCTTTCGCCTTCGCCGTGGCCTTTTGGGGTAAGGACTTCCTGATCTAGATCCGTCGGACACTTTAGAGCTGTCAGAATCACTCGAGGCACTAGTCGAAGACAGCGGTCTTGACACCCTGTCGAGAAAGGGCAAGTCCACTGTTGGTCTAGAGCCAGGTGGCGAGAACATTGACGGCTGCCGTGTCGTAACAGGTTTTATCTCGCGTGCTTTAGCGGTTGGCTTAATACTGGGTTTCTCAGGTTCGTCCTCTGAACTAGACGACGAAGAGTAGCTACTACTGCTCGAATTGGAGGACGAGCTGGAGCTGTCTTTCAGCAGTGCAGTTTTGGAACTCTTGCCCTCATCTTTGTCTTTCTTAGGAGAAAGTTTAGTGTCAGCTTTATAGGGATCTTTCTTTTTGTCAGTATCATTCTCAGTAGGCGGAACTTTAGAGCCTAATCCACTCTTGATGTGTGCAGCTGCTTTCTTAGCGGCCTGCCTTTGCGGTACATAGGAAATCGGCTTCTTTTCAACGTCCTTAGATTTCTTCCTGCTTACCTTTGAAGAATGACCATCTTTCATTTCTTTGCCCTTAGACTTTGATTTCACTGCAGTGGGTTTGGATTTGGTATCATCGCCACTGGTTTGTTTATGTTCTCGTTGCTCGGTAACTGGTTCATCTTTCTTGACTACTGTGGTTGAGCGCATGTTTTCAGAAGCTTTCTTTGCAGCTTTCCTTTGTGGAACTATCAAATCTGTTGGATGATCTTTTTGTTTAGAACATTTGATATTTTCTTTATTCTTAGCTTCATCTTCAGAATCTGTTTTGATTGGTGGTAGCTTTTTCTCTTTGTTGGAAGGCTTCCTACCTCGCTTCCTCGGACCAGGTTTATCTTCCTCTGGGGCTGTGGCCTTTTTCTCTGGTTGAGTCGGAATAAATTCTTTCATAGCTGCTTTTGTTCTTGGTAGGGATTGTTGAGAATCATTACCGCTAGGCGACTTTTCCGCTTTAACTTTGTCAGATTTATCTTTTTCTGTTGTAATCTTGTCAGGTTTTACGTCGGACTTATTATCCTCGCTACTGTCTGAGTAAATATCAATGGGAAACTTACTGTTTCGCATCGTTGGTCTGATTGGCATAAGCTCATCGCTATCAGTACCGGATTGACCCATCTTTCCAGCTGTCATTTCTTTCTCCATTTGCTGCAGCGTCTTACTGCAAGATCGATCCTTCTTCAGTCTAGGATTCAAAGATTCTTCGTCACTGCTGCTGTCAATGATCGGTTTAGACTGCGGCACCTTTTTCTTCTTCCTTTCGGTTTTCTTGGGAGATCTCTTACCTTTCCCTTTAGGTGATACCTTTTTCTTTGGTGAGGTACCCGCTCTCCTACCCTCGTCCTCGGTACTTGAACCGACGGCTTTGCCTCGGAACCTACTAGACCGCGGCATCTCCGGTGCGCTCTCCTCGCTTGAAAGCCCACTATACATACTGCCGCTGCGTCGCGAACCATTTACGTAATGTTTCTTGTATGGATTCGATGACTTTGATCCTTTTACAAGTCCGTTGCGATCTTTCTTTTTCTCGTCGCCTGATTCAGGTGGCGCGATGCGAGATATCAGCTCCTCGAAATCATTTTTATGATCAGGAGCATTATCGTGAGAATACAATTTGTCATATATTGAAGGTCCGTGATTAGCCTCAATAATGGCAGCCAGCTCCTGTTCAGGAATGTCGCCAGCCGCCGATAGTACAGCCACTTGCTTATGAAACGTTTGCTCTCTCATGCGAAAGAATGATCGAGAGAGCTTTTCCCTTCTGCTCACCATATAGCACAGATTGCGGACTCTCTCGAGGTCCTGCCTGAGCTGCACGAACATCTTCAGCTTGTCGATGTCGGCTTGTTCCTGCCGGTGAGTCAACACCTCGGTGTCGTCTGACTTAGGTGGCAACAAGGGACGATTGCGCCCTGCTCGCCTCTTCAGTTTCCAGTAGTTGTAAATGTAATTAATAGCGTCTTGATCCACATCAAGGAGATGTGTACTGATATCCTTGACACTCACGTGTTTGTCGAACTCCCTCTCAATCTCATGAAGACGCGCGGCACGGGCCTGCGTCTTCTCCTCCGACGTCATATCTTTCCTACGCTTCCTCTTTACTTCATCCTCCTCCTCACCTGAGCCGGTGCACTTTTCCTTTTTTGAATTAACACTGTGCTTTTGACAATACGATCGTAACTTAACACCATCGTCAGCGTTTTCATCTTCAATAATCGCGCGCATTTCTAAACCATGTTTGAAAGCGCACGTAACATGGTATGCAGTTTTACAAGTCTTTACAGAACACTGAATGCAAGCCCCTTTGCGATTACGACACAATACACAAACGAGCGACCAGCGGGAAGCCGGAATAGAAGATATTTTAGTAATAGGTTCCATAATCTCTGCGCATCCGATGGAAACCTCGGGTATCCACAACACGCAGCTAACGTGTGCCCACTTGTGACCCGAGGGCGTGCACTTCATGGCACCGCCGTGGTTGGGGCACAGCACACAGCTAGGCCTGACTCCGTCACCGCACGGCCTACACAGCCATTGACCTGAAATCAGAAAAAAATATTGATCACAATTTATATAATCCACAAGAAGTGAATACAGTTCTGCTGTTGTTACCAAGTTGACAAAGAATAAATAATAATAGCTAAAAATAAATATACCAGTTGTTTTCCAGAAAAATCGCCGGCTTAAAATATTTTATTGAGTTATACTAGTATGTAAGACTGAAACACTTACCGTCGGGAATAACAGTGATGCCATAGCAGGCCTGATGTACACAAATGTTGCACGAGTCGCAAAATACCATTTCGTTGCCATCCTCCGAATCAGGAGATCGACAGACATCGCAAATGACATTTTCGTCATACTCGATGCCAAGGCCTTCTTCGGACTTGACAATAGCCTGGATTTTATCCCAGCTACGTATCTATAAAGACATTGAACGTATTCATGTTTAATATAAATAGCCTTATTGTGCAAATGTGCTCATTTCAGCAATGACATTGGTTCGCATAGATGACCGTGAAGAAAAGTGATGAAATTAAGGACGTGGGATACGCCGCTTTGATACGATTTTAAAAACTACGCAGTAATTGCTATGTGCCACCTTGCTGGGTTCGTTTGAAAATTATTTCAATTACACTCTCCGTTTCGGGCGCAAAGTATATTATGGTTTATAAAATTATATAAAATGTGCATATAAAAACACTATTTTAGTCGCTAAATATTACAGCAATAAAGGGATCTAATTGCATCTACCCACACAGATATTAATGTGTTCATAAAAATCAATCGCATTTTCTGTAAGTAGATAATGATGAACAAAATCAAATTTTAGTGAAAATTTAATCATCATCTTACTACGACTAAAAATATGTACTTAACCAGTTTTCATACGCTTTATCTCCAGATGCGTTTCTAACGACAAATCATCCTACTTATAATTTTTAGGATAAAAACAAAGATACAAAGACCCCGTTCAAGTGTCACCTACTGCACATCATTATGTTAGCAGTATGATGTCTACAAAATAAAAAAGTTTAAAATGGCATCATGGATAAATTTACCGATATATCAAACTAAAAGCTCGTGCTCGTGTTCAATAAAGCTGATAATAATTTCGTTATGTAATCTAGGGCTCGACGATCCTAGTCTAAAAAAATCTAAAACCATGCATAAATGTTAAAAAAATTGTTGTTCCGTATCGAAAAACAAACCTATTGCAATAATTTCACTGTAAAAAGTGTTTGATATTTTATTTTAAGCTCACTTTACGCGCTCGTATTAGTCATATTATTTTCTCGTTAATCATATAAATGAAAGACTTTGCTTATTGTTTTTGTTAATATGTACTGTCCTACTGCTGGAAAAAGGACTCCCCAATACTTACTTATTTGAGGTTTTTCCAGACACCCATGAACAAGCCACCGTTTCGTCGGCGTAGATTATTGTTAACAAATAAAATTCTTGTGACTTACATTAATACCCCATTATAAAATAACATTTGCTGAGGAAGTCGGTAAGTTAAGGGTGTTTCACCACATTTATTACTTTTGACATCTATATAAAATATGTTTAAATTGAAAACGACAGACAGTTGCAAGCCATACTTCATCCGTTATAAAATATTGACATTGCCATCCGTGTACATTTTAGAAATAGTAACATTCGTGAAAAGAAATTCTAATTTATTTCCGAGACAGGCAGACTTATTTCCTAGAAATAGACGAGATAACAGTAAACTTTGTCTACATGCCTCTAGAACTGCTCTGATGCGCAAAAGTGTTTTTTGCATGGCTCCGGTTATTTATAATAAGTTACCGAAACATTGGAAGGAGCTCAGTGATAAGCACTTTATACAAAAAGTAAAATCATTTTTTACAGAAAAGGCGTACTATAAATGTTAATGATTTTTTAACGGAATCTACGATATGACATTTGTTTATTTTATTCTGTTCTTTATTCACTTAAATTAATATGTTTTATGTTATATAATTTTAGAATTCAAATATTTGCATGCCATGGCACATGGCAAACATGTTGAAACTTCTATTTCTTTGTGATCTTGCATGTATACGATATTAAAGTCTTCGTGAATTTATACACATGTTTGTGCAAATAAATTTATTATTATTATTATATAAGTAAAATCAAATGCTGTTCGTTGGTAAACGCATCACGAGAACGGCTGGACTGATTTTCCAAATATTTTTTATATGTTCGTAATAGTCCGAATAAGGTTTTCAGACAAAGAGAAATATAAAAAGTAGCAAGGAAAATTTTAAAATTTGGGAAAATCTAAGTGTTATATCTGAGGGATATTAATTGTATGATTTATTGAAATTTTGTCAGGAAATTTTCACAATAAAAAGAATAAATTCAAAGGCTCATTAAACAACATTCATGTTGAACAGTATTAATGAATAAATAGTACCTACAGTGGCTTTGAGACGGTTTCTTAGCAGGATAAATGTAAAAATAGACAAAAGCAAGTTACTACTATTATTATTAAAAATAAGGTATAACTTAAACTTTCTTTATTTTGTGTTAGAAATAGTTCAAGCGTTCATTTCACTAACCTAAATTAAAGAACAGTGTGCTTTATCATGCACTGATACAATTTCGTGTAATATTTTTTAAGCTTTTTGTTCAAGTTCGAAACTGTGTTCTAAAATAGCATAGCATTGTTAAATTACTGACGCCGTTGTAGGTCTCTGAAATAAAAATGCTTTACTATAGAAGGATTTTTTTAGCACAGTATGACCCTTAAGCTAAAACTAATTTGTCTACAATCAACCACGGGTCCAAAGATACTTAAAATTAATGTATAGATAATGTGATTTTTAACCAAATATATAGTAAACTACACTATCGAATTATGTATGTACCTTGTAAGCTGACTCAGTATGTTTTATAAAGAACTTGGTAGCACAGAAAAACTAACAAGATAATATATTCTAGATAAGGCTTTGGCTTTTGTGTGAATAGTAAAAATCATTGCAGATGCAACTATAAATAGCCTAAGTTGAACGCGGAATAACGTCGTAGAGATACGAGTGACTTGTTCGAGATTCACACACACTGTCATCGAGGCAAACACCGCGCGTACCGAAGCTGAAATACGCGACACCACCGCGATCACGCTTATGTCGAAACTAAGCATTCAAAAACTCGCGAACTCAAAAGTCCCCACTTTTAAGTTTGCGGCTCATAACAAAACGTGAACGAAGAACTATATTCAAGGGAACTATATAAAAAGATTTTCACGTGCGAGTGCGAAGTAACCGAGGGTTCCTTTCAAAGTAAAAAGTAAGGTGCTTATTTATATTTACAACAACGACGACGAACTGGTCTGGAGGGAAAGCCCGACAAATTCAAACTTGAAAAATAACTTGTAAAATGTACGTTAAACTACATTCAATTATTATTATTTTGAACGACTTGTGAACATGTTTTCATTTCTGAGAAATATAAATGCAATTACTGGGTATGCTATATGTATCTGTTACTTCAATCGAAGAACTATACCAAGTACTAGTTGTAATAAATTATAGGCTCATCAATGATTGAAACTACAGTCAGTACTAGCCTATAGAAGCAATAGAATAAAAATGGTATTTATAACAAAAAAAAAAACAATTTTCCAAACAAAAAGTAGAATAAATTATTTTAAAACACAGCGTTTTTAGAATTTATTGAAATACTAAGACGAAGTAACTTAAACTAAACATAACATATCACCACGCCTGTAGTACCTGAGAGTTGGGTATAGGTGTACCAATGTACACCCACAGTTCGCCGCTATGTTTAGGTCCCATGTAATAGGGGGCGAGCCCATTGTCTTAAACTTCATTAAACTAATAAGGCGACGCCGCTTAACGACCTGTATTCCCTAGGCAATAACGTTTAAAATCGTCATTAACATGAAATCGCGCGGACACCGTGCAGTTGGTAATTTTGGTTGGATTTTGATCATAGGAAATCCGGGTTTTCGCGCGGTCACCGCCCGAAATCGTATAAATACGCCCTTACAACTAGGAGTTCGACGCAAACCTTGATAATGTCTTATTGGAATTATACTATTCACTAAAAAGTAAACTGTTTAGTTAAATGCGAAACGGAAATATATGTAAGTAATTTCAGTGGTGTCAATATATTATGAACGCACAAACAGAAGCACTTATATAATTCACTGAAACTTTCCTCGTAAACTTCATCTTTAAAGAACTCGATGGTTTTCTGTGGACAATGAAACACCTGTAAGCATCTTACGTGTTTTGCAAAAAAATTCTTTTAAGACTTACGCAATAACCTTATGACATCTTTGCTTAATAATTTTGCTGTTGTACTCTTGTACAACAACGATAAGGTGGCGCTCTGTTTTTTTATAGAATGTTGGCCTCTGGTATCAGTTGTTCGGTTTTAACCAGTACCTACCAAATCACTGACCCTTTTTTAGTCGCAGCTCAGTCCCTTTGTACACAACAATGCCGAGACAAAGAGGCTTAGTGTCTCGAATAGAACATGAAAACTATTTAAAAAACATAAATGGTATATACTTAATTGATAAAACGAGAGTATATGCTCAAGTTGTATTATACCTAGTTATTTTTATTAACATTAGGTGACAAAAAAGCATATGGGCTGCCTGATATGACGGTAAGCGGCCGCCGCAATCTGCACCCAAGCAAGAGCTTGGTATCCTAAGATCTCAGATACTAAGTCCCATTTGTCTAGTAATATCTGGCTACATCACCCTTCAAATCGAAACACAATAATGTTAGGACACTGTTGTGGTACCAACCCACTCAACCGAACTCAAAAGCAGTGTTCTACCACCTCAAAATGTCCCAGTTGATTCAAAAAAATCTATGCAGAATCATACCCCTGTTCTCTTAAACCGGTACAACGCAAAATCAAGTTTAACGGACTGAATAAATTAATGTATTTTGAATTGTACTGACTATTGTTGTACCTACCTACACTTAGAAATCTGCAGTATTCTTTTTAACCACGAGAAATCTGCAATATTCATTTTAACCGAGACTTAATTTAATTTAAGTCTTAAGTTAATTAAAGCTGGAGATGACAAACCCCTACCTACTCCTTAATATATCATATTATATCTGAGAAATCAGCAATAATATATTTTCACTGAAACTTGGCAATAATTAATCAATTATATACGGTAGACGAAACATTGCGAGCGTATTTATTTCATTTTTATTCGAAACACAATAATTAGGTTAGGATGTATCGTTTTATGAAATAATTATTTCCGTCGAAGAATTAATCTAAAAACATATTGTCGACCCGGCAACAGGGCCCAGCAACACAGCTATTGTGAAATAAAACAGTCTGGACTATACACAACTTACACAACGTTAATTGGGAAGGTCTGAGTAGGTACATTACAGGATTTGCAGAATATTTTGAAAAAAGGTTAAAGGTTGAAACATGGTAACAAAATAACTGGTTTCGACTACTGCAACCAGGAAAAACTAGGATGAAACTGGGAATCAAATCATACCTGTTTTAAAACTCTTGAAATTCCAAATTTTCCAAAAAGAGCGGAACAGAAAAACGATACATTTTATTTCGAAAAGCTTTTTTCGAGAGTGAATTACGTATGAAATAATTAGATGTATGTATGAGCACATTTGTTTAATGATCACTTAAAAGTGCACCTATTTGTATTTACGTAGGTATTATATATATAATTTAGACCTTAAATGCCAGTCAAGTCATTATTGATTGGTCGTTTGGCGTGTCTGTTTTACGGGTCGCCGAAGTACATGCTAATGCATGCACCTTCTTGTTAGTTTCGTGAATCTTCTACACCAACTCTAACACTGATTGACAGACAACGCACAGCTTAAACAGGTGAGTCCTAAACCTAGAGCCACGAAACATGACGCTGCTAGGGAATTATCTCTGTGCTAAGCGTCAATTTCAAATAGGTGATTATTTAAGTAGTATAATGCCACAAATAAGCTGAGCGAAATACGTACCGAGCGACTAAAACACATACATTTTAAAATCAACGCTCATTTAACGCTACGAGAGTGGCGATATTTTCTTGGACCAGACATTATGTAGATGACCGGTATAAAAAAAAACGGGTGCATTATTGGTAGTACCGCGGGTACACTGCTTATAATGTTATACAATGGTTCCAGACAGTGTGATTATTTAACGACTGACATCAACAACAGTAGCGGCCTTGAGCTTTCAGCGCAGCAATCAACATAACCCTACATGAATAAAGCGACCATCTCGTTGTCACAATGCAACAAAAACTACTTTTCCCTTACGAATAAGCCAACCCCATTGCTAAGACCTCGCGACACATGTATTAAAAAACCAAGTAACATTATTAGCAAATCCTTCAATTCAAAAGACTATTTTTATATCAAACATTTTGGAATACCTGCGCAAAATTTCGACAATACTTAATACTGAAGCGAAGATATATTATGTACGAGTATGTACGACCAATGCAACATGTTCTCTTTAGGTAATACCTACTCTACTCGTTTCTGCATCTGTGTCTTGGTATCACAATACCTACTGACACATAATTTTAGTAAGACAATAGTGTCTGCTTGCGGGCATTAGCTATCTCCTGCCACGCTGGATATATTCCTAATAGCATGACGTGGTTTGGTCATACGTATTTCACAAATCAGGAAATGTAATAACCAGACGACCGAGTTGAAAAGCTAAAAAAAGCTATTTTCAGTTTCAATTAGTGAGTACTGCGACTGTCAATGTCACTTAGCTAGTCCATAGCAGGTACTTGACACTAAGCCCAACGCGGCAGACTGGCCACATCCAAAAAATGTCAATTTTTATAACTTTTATGTTGAACTGAGAAAATAAGATTTTCGCATAAATCGGCTTAACGTTAATACATGTCAATTTATATACTAAAATTAATCTGAGGTAAAGAAATATGAAAGAATCGTAGCAAGTCGCGGTCTATAGTTTCTGTCTACCCCTGTGGGAGAAATGCATGTAATTCTAAGAATATTTTTTTTAAGGCCTAATTGAATTAACAGTGTAAGAAGTTGTGATTCAACAGATTGTAAATACAAATCATACCGAAACTGTATGTCTATATGGTGTGGAGTTTTTACGGAAGGTTTTACAAGGGAGGCTAGTACTATGCACGTAATTTTTCAAGCCTGTAGCTGTCTATACAATGTCAAACACGACTGGACTAAGACGAGCTTTAATGTAACAACAATATGTTAACTTTGATGTACATAAGTTTCATCTGCGCAGCATGAACACAGGCAGATAATTACACCATCATCGATCGATTTCATGAAAACTATTATAGCTTCCAATTACCTATAGCTCTCCGACCTAAATACAGGTACATTTAGGTTGTGCAATAACATCATAGTGGATATATAAATACATCTACAAAAGCCTTCTCGAAAGTTCGCAATATTTATAATATTCCACGGAATACTGTTATGAATGCTTTTCGAGGGAATCAAATTATTGATTTTGAATTATTTATATACCATCCCACATAAAATTGATACCATGGTAACAAAAAAGGTTAATTCATAACAAGAAAACACCATACCATCCCGCCTATATACCCTGAAGGATGAAGCAGAGGTGTACTAATGTACACCCACTGTCCGCCAGTATGTCTAGGTCCCATGTAATAGGTGGCGAGCCTATTGCCACTAACCTGGCACACATACAAACTCCAAACCGATACTGAAAGTTTTATACATGAAAAACCCAATAACACTTTACCCGACCTGGGAATCAAACCCAGGACCTCTACCGTAAGTGTCATGCTTGTCATTGTTTTAGGCGCCGTTTCTCCAATATGGCGGCGCGAGTGCCGAAAATACGGAAAAGTTAAAATTCGGAAAGAGCACATCGAAACCTCTAAAATCATCAATTTTCAAAACTTCATGAAAACTTTCCCAAGTTACCCTTTTTTGACGATCAAATTATGTACTATTTTCTTAAGAGCGTTAAAAGAATCGTCTTGGAAACTATAGATTTTTAAAGTAATCTTTTCTGAGGCAATCAATGCAAAGAATCCGCTTTTAAAGGATTAAAACGCTAGAGAAGTACCAGGCTGTTGCACCAGGCTATGAACTAGTGACCCTGATCGCGAAGCTACCTACACCGACTTAGTCGAACCTCTATTAATTGACTGAGACTCTGCGTAAGGGCTTAGCTAATTAATAATAGCTTTTTTTAATTTTTTAATAGATCTATTCTAGTATGACTGAGGCTTCTTTACTCGGAATTATTCAAATTCACTGTGGAAATAAAATTTCCATTACGGGTACGACGACGGAGTTATGAAAGTAAACTAGTACGACATAGTTCAACCTGAAAATATGTTCCTGTATACAAACAAAGTTTATGTCAACAAAATTCGTAACAAACAATTGAAATTCGTTTTTATAAACAATTTTAATCTAAACAGAAATATTTCCAAGTTGGACTACAAAGTACTCCTTTCAGATTGGTAAACTCTTTCCGAACAACCATCCAGTTAGCATAGTAAAATATTTGTATACAATTTTGGGTAAAATATGTACAATTTACGCAATCTACTAAGGTAGATATACAGCTACCTTAGTAAGTAAGTAGCTTAGTAGTAAGTAAGTAGCTTAGTAGGTAGGCAAATTAGCTGAGTAACTACCAGTCAACTGTGCGAAGGTTAAGGGCAAATATTTTCAATAATTACTTATCTTAACATAATCATAATAATTATATTGAGGTGTGATAGGAAATCAAAGGGAATAAAACTACACTATAATGCATATATTATATTTCATATTTAAATATAAAACAACTACTTACCCCAAAAGGGAACAAGCGACGGGTTAAAGCTTGTTTAGTACTATTTACAGTTAGACTCAGAGATTTATATTATGTATGAGAAAGCAAAAAAATCTACTAGAATCTACCACAAACAAGCTTAATTTAGCTTGAAAATCAGCCTACTAAACACAATTCTAGCCATGCAAAACTACTTTAAAGTTTGCTAAATATAATAACTAAATAACGAGGCGCCTTAATTTAAAGAATATAATAATTGATTCAAAATAAATCTGAAGTAATACTGAGCCATGGAAACTAAGTTTAACATTTACCGCCTAATCCCTTGTGGAGTGAGTAGTTATATAAAATACGTCAAAAACATCACATTTCGTAACTAATGTAGGAACGCTAGTCTAGTACTTCCAATCAGGCTTCCCGCTTAAGCGAAGAGGGCGGGAGAGCCCGGCAATCCCACCGTCTTCGTTACGCACATTATTATAAAAAAAACAACAATATTATATTATACATTTATTTATATAATCAAATATTTAATTTAATTTCTTTATCCAAATGCAGTATTTTGAAATAAAGAAATTTTTGACCCTTAAAATATTTTGATATGATTATAAAATCAATAATCAGTATGTAAATTTAAATATCCAGAAGTGTAGGTATAATAATAAACTTACTTCGTGAACCGAATTCGATGGTCCAGGTCCAGGCTCTAAGGCTCGCTCCATAACTGCAACGTATTTTTTCACCACTCATTTATTCACAAATTCAAAAATAAACCCAACAGGCAGAGTATATGAAAAGCACAAATGTTTCCAATTTAATTAAAAAAAGAAAATCCGAGAACTGGAATTGTTTTTCGAGTTGCACAAGAAAACTATTAATTATTAGAATTTAGAACGATATTCACTTCAAATTATTTAAGCAACATTATTTTCAAATCTTCAAATAATTTTAACACTTTGAAATTATCGCAACGATGTGTAAACTTCCGGAGTGCAGCAACGCGCGTCCCGAATGACTGAAGACTGAACGGAAAGCGAGATCACCGGGCGGAGCGGGGAGTCCTACTAACTATGAACGCGAATGCCGCCTACCCAATGTCGCTATATACACATACATAGGTACGAGCTCTAACTTTTTCCTGGAAGAAAACACGATACGTTCAAAAAATTTTCCCTTTGTAACTAAAGGTTTTGCATGTTAATACTAACACTATGGACTTTAAGGTATGCAAATAAAAGATTATTATTATTTTCTTGGGGGACAGCCGACAAGTCGATAAAAAGATTCGGTTTTGAAGAGTATTTTAATTAAAGAATTGTCCGTTTTATGGAACGGAAAAAGTATTTTATTAAATGGCTATTATGGATTGCATTAACAGCATTAAATAGCTGCCAATGAGACGAATTACTAACAGGAAAACTTAATAGCGCTTTGACGTATCTACTTAAGAAGAATAGGACTCGGGACCTCACACCCTAGTGAGAGCCAATACAATTTTATTTTATGTTATAAAAATATCATAACTCAATTCTATTCTTAGTAAATGTAAGGTTTTTTTATTTCATCTTAGGCACGTGTTTGAGATTATAAACGAACAGTAGAAATTATTCGGAAAAAATCTTTTGCTAGAGAACTCAATAAAGACAACATTTACAAAAATATGTATCGTTTGATTTCAAAGGTGTTCTATGGATAGTCCTGTTGTGATTTGAGTCTCGTAGTTATGTAGTTATAAGTTCTTTACGACTAAATAAATCAATGGGATGCCTACCTCCAGCAGTGGACAAATATATCCTGATGATGATAAAGAGGTACTTGTGGCTGAGTAATAACCAATTAAAACAAAAAGATATATGAGAATGTTGGTTAGAAAATAGAGCTATTTCTGCCCAAAGTTACAAAGTAGGAAGACCTATACTAAGAACCGATATTAACTTTATGGCTTGCTTGACAAGTTCTTACAATTTTCTTTTTCAAAGTGAAAGTAAGTAGTAGATTCAATGGTTTTGCTTTTGCCTTCACGGTATCCGGGTAGTGTTAAGTAATTATTAGGGCATTTCCTTTTATATTTGAGGGCCTCAAGTGCAACAAAAAGGACACACATTATGTATTTTTGACATTATGTTATTTTTTAACTTTTCGACATAGTCGAACTTCATACACAAAAATGATTTTTCTGATGCTATGCTATAAATACGAGATACTACAAATTTTACTTTTATTTTTATGTAGATGGCAAACACGGGTGACACAAATTCCTTGAATTTCCAATAACCCTGTGTATTTGAAACTAGGTCTAGGAAAGTAGGTAGAATTGGGTACCTAGTAAACCTAGTGGTATTGTATTATGTTTTTGTACTACCTTTGTTTTAGTGTCCTCGTATTGATGAAATGAATTTTATTTAATTTTCTTTCATTATTTACCTATTTTGATGTCAGTAATAAAAAAATATAACTATAGATGTTATTTATGTGAAGCTTCTCATCTGGATACGGATATATAGCTGGTACGATCAACAAAAGAGGTATACAGGCATCTAATTAATAATCTGTGTTTTGATAAAGATAGTTTAATAATGTCTCACGCAATATGTGTCAAAACGCAAGTATTGTAAGCAGCTACATACCAATTCCTTTGGTGAGCAATTATTTATGTCAAAATCTGTATAAAAATGCATATTTCGTTTGCTATCTGTATACTTAACTCTTTTGTTGACTGTACTATACTGGTTTTACGGTTATGGATATGAAATTATTTCGGATTATTCGATAGTTTCGGATAATTTCAGTTACGGATATCAGATTTTTTATTAGTACCCATGTGAACAATGCAAGCTCTGCGGCTAGTGTCGTCTTGACCTGGCGGAAACCTGTCATGACGTTTCTCATGATTTTTTTTATTTTTTCACTATATACTTTGGTGTACAGACGCCAGCAGATCAAGCTATACAAAACTGTCAAATTTTAGTTACGGTTTCAGACAGTTTTATTTCGGATATCTGATAGTTTCGGTTAAGGTCACGGATCCCTTATGTTAACGCAATAGAACGTCACCCGCCTACATCCCATGGCTATTATAGGATCATAGCTTAGTTTCAATGATCTTTTGAAGGACATACTAAGGATAACTATTACGTAATAATAGATGGTTTTACCTACATTGTGTGTATACTAGCGACACCAAATACAAATGTGAATGAAGGAAGAACATTTCCAAAACATCATAAACATGGGTATATCTCCATTAGTGTCCAATATTGGACACCTAATGTGAGGTACTTTTTGGTTGCATTCTTTGCGGGAATGGCTCTAATATTACCAGTAACGCACTATCTTAAAACTTCGAAACTTAACGTTATACTAGCTGTCCTGGCGTGTGGTTCCAACGCATTAATCCGCATTAATAAGTAATATAATTACGTCCTATTCGAAGAACCACACTATCTAGGTACTAATGACTAGGTAGGTTATCGTGTTTCCTATAACATTTTTTCTCGCTCACACACACGATTATAATAATTATAAAAATTATATTATTCGTTCTTGAGCGTATCGAGCTGTTACCGATTCGATCAGTGAGCTTATTTGATCGTAAATTTGTAAGTCATTGACAACCAAAGAGTCATCGTTAATATGTGCGGGTGGCGTGATGTTTCGCAGAATCAGGCTGCCGACAGGCGTCAATATCTGCATTGGGAAACCTGGAAACTAACCTGACATGTGTATGGCACGCTTTAGCACATGACTAGAACGAAGGTTGATGTGACAGATAGTGCCAGCTTTTTGTTAGATATTAACTTGAAACAAGTTTCAGTTTTTTTATGATGTCCGAAATAAAAACAAGTGAATGATATCATGCAAGAAATTAAAGGGATGTATAATGGACAAAAAAATTATAGCAAAATCAAAATTATGGCTTACAAAAAAAATACTTTAGATACGGGTACTAAAGTTGACTTTTCTTAATCGACAATATTTCATTTTTTTAACATCCTGTCAGTATTATGGTTTTACGTTAAGATGACTGATTCTTTCTATTCCGCCAAAAAACTGTCATAGGTATGTCAGTTTGAGATAATTATAGATATTGGCGTAATGATAGCATTACCTACATTAAATTGTGGACTTGCTGCGAATTCGACAAAATTCTAACTTTCGAGTGATAATATTCTATATTTTGTACTTGATTGAGTAGTTTGTTTATTTGAAAATGACATATTTTTCTTATTAAAGATTTAAGTAAGAGCTTTGGCAAAGACCTCATTCTACCGTATATCGATACGTCATCACACGTTTTTTAATTGATACTTTCTTTTTCTACGAAAGAGTAGAAGAATATATTTTGAAAAACAAAGAAACAAACGGTATATTTTTTTAAAATTTTGTCTGGTCTATAGATTTTTTTACTTAATTTTGACCCACTAAGATTTTCTCCTGTATCGCAGGTGCGTTTACAAAATAGATTATTCACATACAATAACACTCAACAACAACCCGTAGGACATACAAATACTTGTTCCGTGCGGGGATCAACCCCGTGACACATGGCGTCAAATATTTTTGACTATTATGAATGCATTTCCTATTATGAATGGTTTCACATAAGTTGAATAAGTTACAGTTTGGCCGCTGAGACAATGCTTTCCTGAAGTCTGTCAGTTGGTCATGACTAGTGATGGGAAATAAGTAACATATTATTTTTTCAATCCACCAAAGAAACATGTTTCAAACCGTAAAATTAGAAGTCAAACATTCTAATTTTACGGTAGTATAAAGAAAATAAAAATGCGAGAGTACATATTCAGAAACATAAATAC
Source organism: Acronicta alni (assembly GCA_964056405.1). NCBI lineage: Eukaryota > Metazoa > Arthropoda > Insecta > Lepidoptera > Noctuidae > Acronicta > Acronicta alni. Next base: position 20,473,253 of record OZ043913.1, read on the forward strand.
CTGATCCTGATATAAATCTATTTAAAAAATGACGACTGGCAAAAAAATAAAGTTTAATCAGATTCCGATTCGCTTGAGAAGGTGCTGTCTTCGTCATCATCTTTCGGCTCATCGTCATGTGGGGTTCCCATTTTTCAACAAAAATATAACGATAGCTTACTAACCATATCAATACCCATAATAGCCAACTACTTGCCGTCGTTTTATAATTAATAATTATTTTAATAATCAATTTATAATTATTATGATATTTATTAGTACAATCCATTATTATCAAATTATTTCACCCGCCATAACATTTTCCTTTTTGCTCGGCTCCTATTGGTCGCAACGTGATGTTATAGAGCCTATAATCTGCATGTGGGAGTAATTCCACTCAAATTGAAGCAGCCCGACTGGAATATCTCCGCCTTGCAGAAAATCAAAGTGAAATAACATTGCTTTGAGTGGTGAGCTAGGTTGCAAGTGCTCCACGAGGAAACGTTATTGGCAGTGGGGGGACTTTGACCCTTATACTACCAACCCAACCTATTCCTCTTTCGTTTTACAGGGCCGGCAACGCGCAAGTGATACCCCTCGTGTTGCAAGCGTCTATAGGCTACGGTAACTGCTTACCATCAGGTGGGCCGTATGCTTGTTTGCCACCTTAGTAATATAAAAAAATTGACTTTTTACCTAATTATAATAAACCAACTACTAGCACTAGATATTAAGTTTATAGTAACTAACACACTAAGGATTTTGTCTGAAATAAACAAATTATTATATATATTATATTAAAAAAGTAAAGAGTTGACATAACGGGACATAATATGGATTTGAAAAAATGTTGTTTTCTTATTTAAATAACATTAAACTTAGCGCAAATCTATATTATATATAAATGAATCCCTGTTTCCCTTGGTCACGCCATAACTTGAGAACGACTTTACCGATTTTTTTAATTTCTCTTTTTAAGAAAATTGGGCTGGAAATCAGAAAATTTCATAAAACAATTTAAAGGTAAAGTTCACGCAGTCGTAGTCGCGGGCAGAAGCTAGTTTATAATATTTATTGGTGATTAACATAATAATTATAGTTTTTTTAATGATAATTGTTCGTTAGTAGGGCAAATAAAAAAAAGCTTTATCGTAAATTCAACGCCATTTTAAAGTTACGTCGTCTATTCGATCACGACCTGTCAGGAATGCATTATTTCAGCGGCCAGAGTTAGTTAAAATTGACAAATCATACCCAGATATTTGTTAGTTTGAGAGACAATAACGACTTTGACGAAATTATAGAAATTCATTGTATTACTTATTCTCAGTCCCCTAAATATTAATTTAATTTTGCAAATATAAGCAGTACATCAAACACACGAAACTTACAGTATTATTATATTGATTAAATCTGCTTAGAATAATTTATTGGGATAACGCGAATATTAAGAATATCAGGAGCATTCTAGACAACCAACCAAAATAGAATTTTCGATAATATTGTGAAACATTATACCTCTATTAGAAGGATCGCCACCGGGACCACTTATTAAGAATTATAAATATCAAATCTATTCTAAGGATATTTTTTTAATGATTGTTTGTTGCTTGTCTGTATTGTATATCGCACCTGAGTTGTATAACGCAACTAAGGTCAAAATTCTATAACTGATGTCGCAAAATGCATAGTAGAAAACTGATTTTACCACAATGATTCTGTTCCCCCTTTTTTTAATAATAAAGTTCTTTTTTTAAACAATGAAGTTCCTTTATATTCCCTTATCCTGTGACAAATAAATAAAATAACATAAAACTAGATGCACAAGTTTACTTCGGTTAAAACTCATTATTTTAGGATGACATCAAGCTGAAGAAAACCTTTTCTAGCGGCATAGGCCACTAAATTATAACAGTTTTATCGTAATTAGTGGCGGAAGAAATTAAATAAGTCTAGAATTTCGAATTGTCTGATTTCTTTTTGAGAAATGAACGTTAAGGATAATCATACAAGCTGCACCCCTCCACATTCACCAGATTTGACCCAGTGTGACTTAATGCCCTTTAATCCTTCCCAAATAGTACCTAGATTCCAATTGAAATATGAAGTGATATCAGATTTGTACTAAATACCTATATGGATTGAAGATTTGGGAACATCAATAGTCAAAGTGATCAGCTCAGCTCAAAGATTTTATAGAAAAATAAATCATTGTATTCTCTTTTTCCTACATACCAGTACTAGTTATATAAATGTTGATATACCATAATGAGATAAAGACCTTGGAAAATAACAAGGGTTGTTTGCGACTAAGCTGCACAAAATATAAATAGGTATTAACACAACGATGTTTAGATATACTGACAGTGAGTGATGCTACTGGACAAACAATGCTATCGTGCAGTAATGGAGCCGCTAATTTGACAAGCACAACAGGAGAGCAAGAACTTCACTAAAGTAAATAACACATCCCTTTTGTGCTAAAAGGGTAGACACAATAGTGTCCAATGTATGGACATTGGATACTATTGTCCTAACAAGGCGTATGGACGGCGCCTGGTTTTTAATTTCAGAACTTGCAGTAGGGGGAAGGGTTGAGCTGACGTCATTAACATCACAATCCATAAAACTTTTGCGTACTTACATTTACTTAACGCAAAAAATATATCCAAGTAATGTTGATACAGTATTATATTATTATTACCGGATTTGATTTAACTCGCAATGTTCGTATGAAATGCGATGAGGTATTATATCTATAGGGTTATGTATTTGCTCCTACTGTAGCAGATAGGATATATTCATACGTAAAGAGAAAACTTTAAGACTTGCAGGTACGAAGGAGTGTAAGATTCGACACACGTAAGTTTTATGAATAAAGAATGCAGAAAGGCAAAATTGATGTATAAAAACTGTAACATATTATACATACATGAATATAATTTAAAATATAAATTTCATTGTTTACGTGATGTCAAATGAATGCTGTGTGAATATGTCAACTGCTATTTAAATAAACTTTTCTCCCACACACGCTTAGGTCGTGGAATCAGCTCCCTGCCGAGGTTTACAGGAACGGCAACGCGAAAGTGTTACGTTAAAATATGTTGCAAGCGTCTATAGGCAATGGTAAACGCTTACCCTCAGTTGGACTGTAAACTGTTTGCCACCTTATGGTATAAAAAAAGAAGACTGACTTAAAGAAACTCTTTAACATTCAAACTTAAAGAGGTCGCATTTAGACCACCGCGCGACCACTAGTACTTAAAAATATCTTATGTGACTAGTAATAAAATAAATAATTTTATAAATAAATAATACGAATTCATCATCAACCCATATACTGTCCCACTGCTGGGCACGGGACTCCTCTCAGAATGAGAGGGATTAGGCAATAGTCCACCACGCTGGCCTAGTGCGGGTTGGCAGACTTCACACACCGTTAAGAAAATCTCTAAGGAATGCAGGTTTCCTCACGATGTTTTCCTTCACCGTTTAAGATAATTCATTATTGATACGCACATGAATTTGAAAAGTCAGAGGTGCGTGCCTTGGATTTGAACTCGAGACCTTTGGCTTGGCAGTCCAATGGTCATACCACTAGGCTATCACTGCTTACGAATAGAAAACAATATTAAAATAAACTATATACAAAGTAAACTCTACTTCAGTTTAACAGATTAAATTATGCGCTGAAGCTGTTGCTTGCAAGCGGAACCCATTTATTTTCTTTTGGTTTATAATATGCAATCGGGCCCCGCCTATCGTGAAAATGTATATTCCAATTAAGTTATTTTAGCGAAGGAAAAATTCGACTGCGGAAAGGATACGAACCTGCGTCTTCTGGTTACAGGCGATGGTATGAAGAGCTTCGATTAACATCATGAAATAGCCGCATGACCGTAGCTAGTGGGAGGGGGGCATTGTGGGACAATGCCCTACTTTGAAATCACAATGCCCTACCATAAAAATATTAAAAACTAAGATAAATTATTATAATTGAATTGTTTGTTTATATTTAGAGATAAAAAAAAATTGTATTGATAGGTATCTAAACTTTTCCGAACGTACCACAGTTTGTGACATTCATTTCACATTATAATAATTCTTTGCTCTGTGTATAGATGGCATTTGAAGCGCCATCACACAGCGCTACCTGTAACCAATGCTGCCCTACCTCAAATTCGACTCTAGGTACAGCCCTGCTTCTAAGAAAATGAGCTCTGATTAACGTTATATTTTCCGTTAGCGGTCTTAATCAAATCTGTTATAGTAACGTGGCCTGACTGCTACGTTGTTAGCATTGGAGTTATTAACTTGCAGTAAATAGTGAATTATTTCTGTTCCAGGAGTATATTAAAATCGACATCTATCTTCTTTCTTTCTCCGAGTCGTTTCCCAACTATATCGGGTTCGGCTTCCAGTCTAACCAGATGCGGCTGAATATCAGTATTTTACACACAGCGACTGCCATCATACCTTCGCAACACAATTTTTTTTTATTTCCTGAGTAAGTATAGACTGGTTCTCAGGCTTTTTGGGTTTCTGACTAACACTGACGATTGTCATAGGTGTTCGTATGACAACCGGAACCGACGGCTTTACGTGCTCTCCGACGCACGGAGGGGTCTTGGTCGTCCCCTATTCCCCGCGTCTTGTCCGCGCTCAATTGCCTCTTGGAAACCTACCCTGACTGTGAACTATTTATAGACGAATTTAAAACTGTCCAGCGTGTGTGTTTCAGTTTTTGTGAAAACTTATAGCAGTTCTTTTGGAAATAGTGTTATAATGTACCTAGCCTGTTTGTTTCTATTTTTCATCTGTGTGTTAATGTAATTGGTGTAATCCGTATTAACATAAATAAATAAATTGGTGTTAAGAATGGTCACTCATCCATAGACTGACCGCGACTAGCACAGCTTAACCTTGCAGGTCGGTTGATCAGCTTAGTTATTACGTAGCCACGAGCCCATCATCATCTATCATAATGTATATTAAAAAATCTTATTTAATACATAAATATAACGATACATAAGGGTTGCACGGTAGTTCTGTAGTGTAGGATACTAGTGTCTGATACAATATTCCCTCCACCCAACTTTACTAAAAAAGTTAGATTTTTTTATATTGCGAGTAATTCCACTCAAATTGGAACTGACCGACTGGGGAAGTACATGCAACTAGCAGAAAATCGTAGTTAAATAACACTGCTTTGAGCTGTGTGTTCCTTACGCTGAGCAAGGTTGCCAGTGCCCCGCGAGGAAACGTTGTCGGCAGGCGGGACTTTGAACCTTATACTGCAAACCCAACTATTCCATTTTCGTTTTACAAGTTCTTGGTATCAAACCTTGTCTGTAATTAGTTATTCCTGAAATTTCCTGAAGATTTAAGAAGCGAGGTCTGAATGTTGTACAATCCGATAAGTGAGCCATATAAGAGCATACAAAGTAAAGTGCAACATGAAATTAGGTCTTGTTGTAACAGAATTTGTTGGAATACGATAAGTATAATAGTTTGAGAGCTGTTGAGGAAAGTAATAACATATTTTGGAATATTTTACGGAGCACCATTCAGTCCCGAATTAAGCAGAGCTTGTACTATGGGGAGATAATGGATATAATACTTAAATACTTCTTTTGTAAATTTAAACTTATAATACGTAAGAAACAACCAGACAAACAAAAACACCTATGTTGATCACATAAATACTTGTGTCCTGTGGGAATCGAATCCACCTCGTGATCAGTAGTCTAACTCTCCAACCACTAGACCACAGACGTCGGCGAAAATATACCTACATGCACATACACAGACACATCCGTCCATACAAACACAGAAACCATAATCCTCCCTTGGTTTTTCGAGTTGGGTATAATAAACGTTTCTATAAACACTGGACGACGACTGCACGTTTTGCGTACCAAATAAGGGGGTCACTACCATTGCGCCGGTGCGCGGTCTCGAGGGTTCGATTCCCACGTGAAACAAATCTTTGTGTGATCCACAGTTTGTGTGTCCGTTAAATTCGCACGCGACACTGCGCTTATTTCCTAGTACGGCTTGTCTGCTAGCGTCTTTATTATAAATAAATAAAGAAACAATATAAAAACCACTATTTCAAACTAACTGGCATAATTGCAAGGCAAAGGGAATTCCATTTTACATGGTAAAAAGAGAAAGCTATATATTCCACTATAGGAGTAGACGCTTCGCTACCTCTTCAGTATTATTAAAAAACTCATTATCTATTTTATCAAGTACATTGAAGAAATAACTCTTAGTCAGTTGAAATAAAACAACTCTTTACGGATTTTATCGGGTACATTGATATTATTAATCCCGACGTTCGGCCCCCTTATAGCGTTCATGGTCACGGACAGGCTATTATACTGGCCAGTATTAAAAAAAACTATATGATGCACTTCAGATATCTGAACGGCAACGTAACCCTTAAACTTTGGGTAATGTAATACTGTCTTGTAACAAATTCCCAATTTCTAAGTATTTTTCTGTTTTGAAAGAGCACCATTTTTTTTAAAAATCCGTCTATAACTTCAATCGCATCAAAACTCTCTGGACTATATCACCAACTGTAGCGATCAGTGTCGAGTGTAAGCGAGCTTCCGAGTTTCTGACCGTATCGATTAATCGTATAAATAGCTGGCGGTACACGCTATTAGTTGTCTATTGAACATTGAATATTCCTATAACGTAAAATACATGGTACATGGAAAGCGCGACACTATTTTTTTTATTGTTATTATTTCACAAACATACGGGACATGTCATGTGGACTCCTCGGTATGTGCCCAATAATTTCGCTGACTTCAAACACAATCAGGTGTCATTTCAGTTAATCTTTTAAACTTCCCTGGTAAGAGTATTATGCACTGTCTTAAACTGTCCTTAGGGATTATTAGGTACTCATATTTAATACTCTAATTGCTTGGACGTAGATTAAAAAGGGTTGCAATCCTATAATACATAGGAATATCATTTGTGGCAACATCAAAAACGTCACCCTCATGTGCCCCCGAGGGTGACCGTTTTTGATGCCCGCTCCACTTTTTTAATTAAGTGAGTTCTGCGAGCGCACTGGTTTGACAGGCCCCCTCTGAGTAATTATTTTAGGCTGTGGTACTATAAATAGTAATAAACAATCACAATAAGTCGAGAGCAGGTCACACAACCGGCGGTTACATGAAGTTGACAAGTTACTTTTATGCATTTTCTGATAGAATAACAGCAATATTAGTATTCTTAAGCTATTTATCTGACGGTAGAATTAAAATTTAGTCAATCTTCATTAATCATTCAAATAAATTGCAACCTTAGAAAAAATATGATTAAATCACAAACATTAATGTTCCAATAGCTTTCAGGTGTGTGTCGAAATAAGATAATTTGTGAAAAATTTGGAACGCTTATTTTTGAGACTTTGAGGTTTATAAAATAGATTCTTGTCTTTACTCTTCATACCAGCCAAAGCACGTTCGTTGCTCAACAAAAAACACCCCAGTATATATTTTCACAGGGATCGGTTGCAGTACCTACGCAGCGAACGACATTTACGTAGGAGGCCATCCTACGCTGCGTTTTCCAATGCAGTGCTGTGATATCATATTGCTTAGAAATTGTGTAGGTATCTACTAATAAAAACCTTTTATATCATCTTATTTTAATAAGTAAATCTTTTATGGGTGCATTTTTTTACCTTCACGATGTGAATAAAGCAGAAAAAGCACTTCATTGATACTGTGATTTATGGTGCGGAAAATTTTCTTTCAGTAGTATCTTAATAATTAAAGGCATTAAGAGAAGGAAGCAATTAAAAGTTCAGTTTATAGACAGTGATGATAATATTCAGTACCACAATATACTCAAAATACAACACATATTTAGTGACAACTCGCCACTAACGATATATCACCAATGATTATATCATATTTTCTAGTGTCTGATAATTGTCCCTAAAGAAGACAAAGAAAGCTTCCTAAAGATACCTACGGCTCGCCCCACCACCATAGTCGTATCAGCCTGATTGGTGAACAACAATTCGCGAAGACTAAGTGTCCCAGTATCATTTCACCTGGCTACTTCAGCTCATTAAGATCATTACTTCAGCGCGTTGTTCCTTATTACAAACACTTGTTTACAACGAAATGCATAATGCCGCGCTCAAAGCTCTCCAATAAACTAGGTGAGAGCCACTGGAGATTCCTAGATGGTTAGAACCTACTTAAGTTACGGAAGATGTTTCGCTTTTGCTAGCTCATTGACGTCACGATTTCACCCGTTTAGTCTGTGTATGATATAACTTCGGGAATTAATTATGGGAATCCGGTTTTGGAATTTGAATTTGGAAGCAAATAAACAAAATAGAGCGCGAATTTATTATTTTTCACCACTACACATTGGACCACTCAAATCGGCTTTTAGTGGGTGGGTGATCGGGTGGGTGATCCGTCAAATTGTGTTATATTAGGGATGCGAATTAATTACGCTCGGAAATTTTAGCAAGCAACCACATGCAAACATATGTACAAAAGCTATCTTTTGTTTTACCCCTATCGAATGTCAGATATGTCCATAGACGGTGCAATGCTCAAGCGCCAGCGCTTTGTTTTAAAGCTTTATTCATAACATCTCCGAAATAAAGCAAATTATCTACGATATGCATTTTAAGCGAAAATACCCTTTTTTGGTTTGTTGTAAGGAACAGCCTGTAGGTGTAATCGTCTTTGATGAGCCTTCAGCCGATCCTGACTTAACAAAATGTGGGCGAATAATTAGGTAAGAGACACTGAGCGCTGGAGTTCCGAGATAGTTAATATTTTTAAAATAACCTTAAAATCGGGTCCTTAAATTTTCGTGATTCTACATGAATTTTAATAACCCTTCATTCTTCATTCATCATGGCTAATTATTAGTTTTAAATCTTGTAATAATTCAAGGGTATTTAATTATTACAAGATTTTATTTAAATTAAAATATAATGTTAGTATGTTTGTTTAGGTCAATTTTAAAATCAAGATAGCTCAAAAGCAAAGTCACAGCAATTAGAAGTTGCGCTTTTTATTGATAACTTCATGACTTAACAGACATTGTCCAATTTCAATACAAACACACAAAAATCCTATAGAAAAAAACTCTCAGTTTTACCCGAAATTTCCAATTTCCCGGGAAACTTCAACTTTTTCTAAAACTTTTAAAATAAAATATGCAAATAGAAATGTTCAGCCGATCTCAAATGATACGATGAAGTGAAATGACGACTTTTCACTTAACATGAATTGAACATAACACAATGAATAGCGAAAAATCTAACACAGATAGATAAGGGTTCAACTAGCTATTCAAATAATACTCATAAGTAATTAAATTACTAAGTAATGATAATCAAAGTTATGACTGCAAAAATTAATTATCCGCTCGTGAACACACCTGCGTACTTAAAATAACATTTCACTAACGAATACCGTGTGCCGGGGGGAGGTATTGTCAGTTCCAATCCATATGAGAATCATTGACATCTCTCCCCTTTGACCGTGCTACACGCAATACCATGCCTTAGCTGTATCAATTTAAATCACTATTCCGGAACATGGTCCACTCAAAGTTTAGTAACAACAAAGAGTAGCATTCATTAGCCCTGCATAACACGCTTTAACTAGGATTCCTCTTAATAGGCCCGGGCACAAACAGTGCCGATGCAACGCACAAAGAGTTATGCTCTTAGTTTTTATTTCGCGGGTTTGCGAAAGCTGTTGAAACACATTTTATAGAACCGGACGTGATTCGCCCCCTATGACATGGGACCGCAGGCGTGATATTGTTAGTGATTCTATAACTATTATAGTCTATAAGAAAGCGCGAAATGTTAGAAAGTCTTGTAAAAATATCAAACATACGGCGTACATTTCCGAAGTGAGATCAGCTGTTTTTTTTTTTAATAAAAAAATGATAAACTATAGGTATCCATGCGAGTACAGTAATACGACACATAAATTAAGTAAATGTCCTAATCTCGAATAAATTTATTGTCAACTACACGAAACAAAAATGACGAGTCATAGCCGATTCGTATTAAAAATAAATTAAGTAACCCCACAAATAGATAATTATTCGTTGAGACCGGTTGGCAAATGATTCAACTTCAGGAAAACTTTCTTTAAAAAAAATTACGTCGCTTCTTACACCACGATTATTACCAATAGTCAGTTATCATTATGTACAACAACATGTTTTCCTTTACATTATCCGAGTCTTCAATGTCATACAAAGAAACTTCTGAATATGTAGTGATCTTTACCGTCTCAGTCTGGGTCAAAACGGCTGTAAGTTATCCTGATGCTATCAATACGCATGCCAATTGGTAGGTATCGCCCGTGTTATTTTAATGCACCTGTGAAAATTAGCGATAAAAAGTAGAGTAAATGCCACCGTGACCGTAATAGACAACATTAAATGTATCATAGTGAATGTTATATAGCATTCGCTTCAATTTCATCGTTAATGAATACATCAATTCAATGAACGTGATTAAGGCCCTAACGTGAACCTTCTGAAATATTGATATTCAATGAAAAACATGTAAACCGCAAAAATGCATTATGCATTTTAGCTTAACTTCGCAGTGTTTGTGAAACCAAGGACAAGTCGTCGTACACACCGTACACGGTGTGTACGACGACTTGTCTGAATCATCAGTACCAAAATTAGCGAATGCTTTCCGATCACCTAAGATAAGAAACAAATTTTGAACCTTATGGGTGACACATAGGTAACAAATTCCTGTGTATTCCATGCGCCTGCGTACTACGAATCCCACGTCCTTAAAGTCTAAAATTCAATGCACATAAACAACATTCGTTATGTAAGCATGTGAAAAGAAACTGTTTCTTTAAAATATATATATTTGATTGATATTCTTAGAGATAGACACTTACCTCGAGCTCTTCGATGACTTTTTCGAGCTGGTCTTCAGTAACAGGAGGGGCGCCGGCCCTTGCACGCTCAGCGTTTAACAATTTTAGCCATGCGGTGTCAGTTGCATCCAAGTCATAACTACAGGCGGCCTCCGCACGCGCCGGGGTTTGACTCAGTATGTGTTTGTCCGAGTGGTAGTGCGCATCGCGACTGAGGTGAACGTATTTATCCTTAGGCCTGTCAGAAAAAATAATTCAATTTAAAAAATAATTAATATAAGGTGAATCTGTGTGGTGCTGTGTTTTCATTGGAGATCACACGAAGCTGGCGGGTACACGGTAATTGAAAATTTTGGCTCTCTTAACTGACATATGTGAATTTAAATCAGGATTGTTGGTTTTTTTGTGTTTACTCCCATTTAGACCCGTCTACCTGAAGTGGGAGATACTCCCACTTCAGGTAGACCACATATAATTTAGTGTTTATAAGAAGTAGTGTTAGCAAATTACTTACAATTTGAATTCTTGAAAGTTGGGTGGTGGGGGATTGTCAATGATCTTGACTATGGGCGCGGGCAGGGAGTCAGGGTTGACTGGCACCTGTACTCCTCTCTCCCAGTCCTGTTTCCACGTATCTGTGATTATCCAGTACGAAGACGGCGTCAAAGGCTCATTGTCTGGAAGTTTCATGGCGCTGATAAGGTCCTTCCTGAAATTCATACATTTTGGTGCTATAAGCTATTGTTAAACAAATGCAGTTTTTACATAGTTATCTATGTTTTTCACAGACAATAGTATGTATCTCACCCAAAGCAAAAATAAAATCACAATTTTATTGCAGATTTATTTACAATCACCTGGAATAACATTGTCTGTAAAAAAATTAAATACATATTAATCTTTTCTGCAATGTTGTAATCAATTGCGCATTCCGTCCACCCCTTACCTTGCCACCCTCGCTGGACCCTCTCACTCTGGGGGGAGTGCTCGGCCACTATTAGTAACTATTATTATATCTACATTCGCAATGCATACCTTACCATGGTTGCTTTTTGCGCTACTTGAATAATGACATTCATATCTAAGTTTTTAAGAACCCAGCAGTTAATAAGTTATTCAACAAACTGACATTGAATGTTTCCACAAACAATTTCAAATTAGTTTGTAAGGGTGGGAATATGTTAACAAGTATAAAAATACATCTAATTGTTGTTTAGGGTATAACTGAGAATTGCACTAGTTTTTTACGACCCTACATTGATTTTCTTATTTTTATTATCATAGAATAGAATACCAAAAAACAAATCTTGTGAGACGGAATAGAAAAGATTAATATGTATTAGTAAAGTGAAGCTAATTAAAAACTATAGAGCTATATATTATGTTATAAGAACTAGTTTTTTGTTATTTACAATATAAATATTGGTATAATAATATTTATTGCAACTATTAATATCTCTATGTCTAGGTATAATTCCAATCAGTCGTTCATTAATTACGTGAGACTCGAAAAGGGCGGGGGGGTATTAAATATGCCAAGGGGGAGGGGTAGGGGGTCTAGTGAGTTAACATCACCTGTATTTTTTTTTCGTTGAACGGGAAAAAAATTACACCTTATTTTGAGTAAAGGAGGGTGTTAGTGTAAAACCTCACCGCGTACCACGTGGACGGAGTTGTTAAAAAGTTGCTAAAAACATCACGTGATTAATGGACTACCCTAAGATCTCATAAATCGATTAAAATATGGTGTGAAAATACTATTAAAGTAGTCAGGATTGTGAAACACATTTGTAGTCTTATATCAAAAGCAATAACGATGTTATATAATATGTTATTCTAATAGAATTTTATATTTACAGATAATTGCACGATTACAAAAGTCGACGGACATAACATATTCAAGGTAAGTTCCATCAATTACCTTCGACTATCGATTTATAACAACTTTAGAGGGCATACGTACATAAGGTTCAAATTCAACATACTGCTTGAGCTCTTGAGCTCGAGTGATACAATTACGATAGATTTAGGTTTAGGTACAGCGGCCAGCACATCAAGCTACCTCAATCGGTCAAATTTCTTTGATAGATTTTCAACTTTATTACAACATAGTAAGGTTCATGTTCAATTCGGAAAATTGGACAGTTTTGGATAGCTTGACCTGCTGGCGCCTGTACACGTTAACTTATAAAACCATAGCCAGCAGAACTTCGCTTACATTGGGGGCATACTTACAGAGGCTAACCGAATATTTGTATAGTTTAGATATATCACCTTTGTAAAAAGATCTTAATATGTTTTTCCCGTTCGGGATCGCTAGATAGTACAAATATTCGCTAAACCCCGGGTTCCTGCTTCAAAACAATAGGATGAGAGGATGTGCCATAACCAAACATTATACATTTATAATAAAGAATCAATTCATCGCTTCTATAATGTTGTTTATCAAAGAACTTACAATAAGTGGTATAAAAAAGTGAACAAAGATTTTTTGACATTTATAGTAGTTTATATCATACGATACCTCAACCTTTATACAATTAGTATTGGATTTTGAGATTATATATTAAGAATCCATTTTTATAAAACTCAACCTGTCATCGTACAAAAGTATAAGTGTAGCAGTAAACTATTTTGAGCATTTTATTTTGTATCATATAAAATAGTGATTAACTAAAACCTTTTATTTACCCGGAAATTCATTTGGTCAAACAATTTTTTGGGAACATTGAATAAAAACAACAATAAAAATGTTTTTTACCAATTACATTTCTATTTCAGGATCCTGTTTTGAATAAAACTGTCTGAAGTGGTCAAGATTTATCAGGTAAGATTTCAAATATATTCTATTAATAATATATATAAGAAAAAAAATTAAATGCATTTTTTTCTTGCGTTATTGGAAATAAAAGTTCATAGTCTACTACTGTATTACATACTGTAGTGGTAGAGTATAATAGAGTACAGAAAAAAATTAAAACGAATAGGATAAACTACCCTAAAGTCGGCCCCCGCTTAATCTCGCCCCCCTAACATGTTTTAGCTTTTAGCTCATAATTAGATCTAAACTGTTTATTTGTAACATATAGGTTTGAATTTTAGGTGCCAATCACAATTTTATTCATTAGTACATAGATATACATATCATCACGCCTGTATTCCCCGAAGGGTTAGGCAGAGTTGTGCTAATGTACACCCACATTTCATCGGTATGTTTTAGGTCCCATGTAATAGGGGGCGAACCTATTGCCATTAACCGGGCACAAATCCAGACTCCGAGCTGTTACTGAGAATTTCATAGAAAAACCCAATAACACTGCTCGACCTGGGGATCGAAACCAGGACCTCTAGCGTAGCAGTCGCGCTTAGGACAACTAGACTAATGAGGCAGTCAGTTGCATGTCAATTGCAATGAGCAAGCAAAATTGCAATGAGCAAGTCAAAGTTATTCATTAGTAATGAGTACAAATAGATAATTTGGCCACATATTGTCGTGCACTTCGTTTTTTGACAAACATAGCTAGCTATAGCATAGCTCGGCCACTTCAATTATGTTAAATTTTTAGAACAATACTAATGAAGATTACAATAAAATTAGCTTCTAGAGCTAGCGAGAGCGAGGGCTTCATGAGCCGAGTGATTCTAAGCGCGACTGCTACGCTAGAGATCCTGGGTTCGATTCCCAGGTCTAGCAGTGTTATTGAGATTTTGTAATGACATCTCAGTAGCAGCTCGGGGTTTGGGTTTGTGACCGGGGATAGGCTCACCCCCTATTATATGGGACCTAAGCATACCGGCGAACCGTAAGTGCACAATTACTACAAGTCTGCCTAACTCTTCGGGGAATACAAGCGTCATAGTAGCTACAATTAATAGATAATCCCATTGAAAATTCCTGACATAATATGAATAATTATTATTTAAAAGTATGTCTCTTAGTTATTTTTTTATTTGATCTTGAAACGGCCTAAACATTAATTATTATTTTATATCAAGTAAAGATGATAACTGGAAATAAGAATTATCTAAAGTCTATATAAATTTAAGTGTCAATGCTTTGTTTAAAAACATATAAAATGTCCTCTAATAATAATGCCTTTAATCAAATCAAATCAAATCATTTATTTATTTATTTAACTGGATACCCTTAACTGGCCGAGATTAGGATAAAAATAAGGCCGAGATTAACGAAATTGACACTTAGAAACTTAAAACACTAATTAATTTTTACTATCTTATTTAAGACAACCTAGAACATCAATATCGTTAAGTTTAATTGTCAATCAATAAATCCGAAACGAAAAAATGAATTGTGACCTTGTTCAACCTTGAACTTTGACTCTGAAAGTTCCGTTATACGTTAAGGGGCCGACATTTGGGTAGTTTACCCTAAGAGTATATTTTGGTTTGTTCTGCTTATGTAAGAGCTTACATTTATATGAATTGTTCCGTATGTTTTTAATATTTTTTCTTTTGTATCCAAATTTCTATTAAGCAAATCTTGGACAAATCCGCAATAGAACCCAATTAATTAAATATGGTTCTAATGGCGCAGCAGCAGAGCGACTTCTATGCCACTGATCGCGGTTTTCATTCCCGCACGGAACTAATATTTTTATGGCCAACAGTTAATCTAACTCTGAGTGTGTGTGTGCATAGAGATTGTGTTTATAAAACTACGATACAGAAAAATCAATCTTAGGGTCGGCAAAGTATTTTTAAAACTTATGTATATATTTGTCTATAGTTACAAAATCACTCTAGCTATATATAGTATAGTAGCATATATGTATATAATGGTATATATTAAGTAGTGTATATTATATACTATATAGTATTTATGTATAATATATATAGTAGTTATTGATCACGTCTCTTTTTTCCATCCAGATTGGTGTTTGTCAGTCTTAAGGACTGTTCTGAACAACAACGATGGAGAACGACAATTGGGACGAATCAATGATTTTTTTCGGTGTATTATGTTTTATATGGTTCTGTTCATGTTATGCAGGAGAAGATGCAGTTTCGATATTACTTATGATGTTAGCTTTTGTGGCAACAATTATTTACTTTTACCGGTTTGGTGAATAATTTGAAATGGGTACGATTTCAACTACGTTCGAAGAACTAATTAATACGATTTCTCCATAAAATAATAGATCTATCGACAAACAATATCAAAACGCTTAACTATAAATTAAAATCACTGGGAAATATTATCAATTATCAAATAATTATATTAAATTATTAAGTAAAAGATCTGTCGCCAGAATCGAATCACCAAACAATATCAAACATCGATGTGGTAATTATTGAAACTAGTGGTCCCGCGGTGGTCGAAATGAGACCTTTTTTAGATTTAACGTTATATTTTTGTTTGCCAACATCCCTAACGTAAACAATGAATGTTTTCTTTAACTTAATGTATTGAACACAAATTATGATAAATTTTAGCTTTATGCACTCCTTCATATGAATTTTAACGATGCCAAACCACAGTCCTCCGTGCGCGTAATATGCATAAAAAGGGGAAAATCTCTTTACATATTGTTATATAGATATGTTACAGGCAAAACTCATAACCAGTCAAATTTTATTTTGACTGCAAGGACGACTAAGAATGTCGTTCAAAAGACTCATTTCTTCTTTTGGTTTGTTTAGTAGTGTAACCTAACCATAATGATATTTATACTTACATAATTACGATTCGATTTATTAGATCTGCTAGTTTCGATACAAAAATATGTCTGTGACTTGCTTTTTGAGAACAGAGCTTCAGGCAATAGACAATAGTGATCAAACTTTTAGATACAATTTACTCTAATTTGATGATTCAGACTTGTAGACCGTTTCGTTTAAATTTTGACAAAAATATTGTTTGGTTATGGATATTATAGTTAAGGGATACATTTTGGTGACGAATACAAACTTTGGCGTTGAAAATATTGTACCGATTTGAAATTATGACTATTCGAAACAACATCTACTTAAATAAGCTATAGAATATGTTACAAGGTGTAAACACCTTACAGGCATTTGTATGTAGGGTACTTGAAAAACCAAGTGATGATATGCAACTCATATAATTTAGATATTGCTTTGAGCAAACATGAACATAATTGCCTACCTAAGTACTTGATGAGTTCCTCAAAACATTTATTAGGATTTATACCTGAAGAGTTACTCAAAAGTTCAATTGATAATTTAGAACTAAGTTTCAACCTAAAGGTAATAAAAACCACTTCCTCTTATTTAAAACTTAGAAATATCTTATTCTCTTAGATTACCTACTTAATACTATTCCTAAACATAGCTATACATTTGCTAATCTTAGGTTTAATTTTAATATTTACATTGTTAGTTGTAATTAATGTTGCAACGGTAAAAGGGGTGTGTCAATGTGCATAGAAATAAAATGAAACAGTCAACAATGTCTTATTATTTTTATATCACTGCTGATGCAGCAGTAATGTTGATGAACACTGTACATGCTAATGCTGGAATGTAACATCATCATGATCATCAACCCATATACTGTCCCACTGGTGGGCACGGGCCTCCTCACAGAATGAAAGAGGTTAGGCTAGTCCACCACATTGGCCTAGAGTGGGTTGGCAACTTCACACACCCTCGAAAAAATCTCAAGCATGCAGGTTTCCTCGCCTAATCCCTCTCATTGAGATGGGACCCGTGCCGAGCAGTTGAACAGTACATTGGTTGATGATGATCATATTAACAAACTGCTATAAAATTGTTTGCCACAGTTTCAAGTATAGGGATGTCTTATGTTCGTCATACTGACAGCCAAGACTTCAAAAATTGGACAAAACAAACTACCACTGAAATAAAACCAATGACAGGTATGCACAAGTCACAATTATGTAAATGCATATAAACTGCATATAACTGCATTTTAACCCCTCTGATCTTTCTATCTATGATGTGTGTAATGCTACAGCTTATGCCATTGATTATTTTATTTTATTTAAAAATTCTAATTATAATTAACTGCCAGGCTAGTTCTTAATGTGGTAAAAAACTAAGTTATTAACATGTTCCATGTCCCAGAACAAAAATTAAAGATGTATTTATATGTCCAATATGCTCTTTTGAATTTTCCATAGCCTTGTCTATCTACCCATATGTCTATGAGAATGTTTTTATTCTTATTATATGTTACATACACCCAGTGAAATAAAAACCATCTAATTTACTATATATGGTATGGATTTGACTCCAAACAGGGTCATAGACATATGAGTTTGGTACAAATGTGACTCCTATGGAGTCATTGGACAGTGAATGTGTTAAGGCAAAGTTTTTAGTTAATAATATGCTATTTTAAGCACAGCTCTTAGATTACATATCTTGTGTAAGGCTCATCCTCTCAACTTACCATCATGACAATATTAATAATTCTTATAATATTACAGCATACTGTCAATACACATTAAAGCATTTATTTACATGATTAAGCAAATTAGAGACCAAATTATTAATTAAATTGCCTACAGTCGCACAGTCTTTACTTCATTATCTACTTTAAATACATAAATAAAAGAAGAGTCCTTGGATTTCATTATAAAAGTGTTAATGTTTGAACTAATTACAATAGTTTTCAAACATTTCATTTAAAAAAAAATTTTTAACATTTTTTAAAAATATGCTACTTTTTTAGTAACTTTTACTGTTATAAAAAAATGATTGAAAATTATCTCTGAAAGCGCACAGCATTGTTATAGTCATGTTTTTTAAACTAAGATTGTCTACTTTTTAAACTTTGTCCAAAATCATCAAAATTGTGCTGGTTCAACTCATTTTTACATTTTTATTGACTAAAGCAAAGCATGTTAGCCTAATCAAATTCATAGGATTTCGCTTTTCATAAATATCTGAATTCCTTTCGCAGTGCCATTTAAGTGAAATAATAGCTTTATATCATACTATTCCAACATTAATAAGGACTGTATACTGTAACCATATCAAGCAGGGAATAGAACGCAAATATTATGGTCAAAATTAAAATCAAGCTTTTTTATTGTTTTACACAAGCTGTAATTTCATCATTAAGATTTGAATGTAGAGTAATGGAATTTTGAATTACTTATAATAATAACATTAAAGTATTATTGATCGCAAATGCAATATCGCATTAAATATAAAGCACTGGCCAATTATTATAATTATGTGACACAATACAATGTTAACTGTAACTATTACATGATGTGAATCTGAATATATTGTAAGAAAACTAATATCTAAATTAATTTATTTAAATGTAATATTTAAATCAAAATATATAATTATTTTACTCTAAACACTGTATGATCTGTATTAAACCCTCTTAATATTATATTATATCATAAACTATATTTCAATGATAATATTTGATCCAAACAGAGCACACAAACCTGAAAAGTTCAGCGGGTGCCTCTGAGGCACTCCTGTTATATATTGATGACATCTTGAGGTCACTGACAGGGCGGAGCTGCCAGAGAGCGTCCTCGGGCTCCGTCCTGCGGCGCTTGGATACGCCGGCTTCATCACCGCGCATCCCAGACGCCCGCTTTGTGCCTCTCAAAGACATCTCGCTTATTTGTCCACAACCTACATGTTCACGATCCGTCTACTGCTTTACACTTAGAACGTGGTAATAACATTGTGTAGAATGTCACATCATTTACTACATGGCACTTCAGTTTGCGTTCCGTAAGCCTGAAAATAACATGTTACTTTTACAGATGCTTGTCATATGAAGGATGTTTAGAACTTTTATGCAAATTTCTAGTATGGCTCGAGCATGATCAAAACTGATCACAAAATACAAAATACCACATATTTTTGACAGTTAAAAAACAAATATATTCAAGAATCAATCTTGAAGATTGATTCTTTGCAAAGAACTAAAGTATGTGCAATAAACAACTTTGACACCATCTTAATGTTTTTATGCAGTGGTAAATAGCTATGAAGCCCTGAATATGAGACTATTTGATACAAAAGCAATTTGACATAACAGAACAATAATGTCAATTTAAGGTTTCAACAATGTAAATGTACAGGCGTTTCCTTAGAAAAATCGCGTTTTAGATCGACTTGGTAACTTGAATCCTAAATATTTACCCAAATATAACATTTTTTGTGTATTATGAATGAAAATGAATAACAATTCTGTTTGACGTTTCACTTTATTGCATGGGTAAAATGTATGGCGGGCCACTGATCGGGGCGAGACAGTAAATAGCGCTGAGCCACTCACAACAACCGCCCGTCGACAGTTTCACACGCAGGAACCACCATAAAACAAAATGCGACACTACTAAAGATTCCAATATCTTCATTCTATAATAATTAACCGTAAATATTTATCTCACGAATAGTCTCCATTGTAGGCTACATAACAAAGTTGACAACATAGATAGCAGCACTGTTTTGTTGCCAGATTGACGTGAGTCCTACGCATCATTTTCTCCATCGCTTCGCTATGAATCTATATAATATATACAACAAGTCAATTGTATATCAATTTGCAGTAATGTAATAAGTTAAAATACCTCATAATTCACATACATTTTCTGTAATAGACATTTGGCGCCATTGATCCAAAAACTACTTAGGTCACGTGACTATGTACGAATCACCAACGCAAGCCAAGTAAAATGGCCAAAACGCACATCGAGTTCATCTAATGTCATTGGTTTTGAAAGTAACTTGCCGCATAACATATACATGGAGATAAGATTTTTAATTCTTCAAAGCCGAGAATAAACCAAACACGAACACATATTCTATAAACATTGAATTTGTCAGGAAGTAGCACAAATTACTAGAATAAATTACAACATGAACATAGAGCGAAAGATATCAATAAGAAGTTACAGAAATTAGTCACCAGTTGGCGCTCTCGTCAAAAAGAAGTATAATGTTGCTAGGCTTTAAAATCTGGATATATTATACATAATATCATTAAAAATACTACTTTCAACTTTCTATAACTTTACGATAAAAACTAAGTGGATTCATGCATACTGAAATATTAAATCGTCTAAACCGTGATAAACAAAACTTATATTTATTTCCACAGTAAAACGCTATTACAGAAAAATACAAATTGTAAAATAACTGCCACATTACAATCTACGCTTGTACCTTGTATAATCCCAGACTCGCAATTTTAAATTCCAGATTTAACAATTTCATATTTCTGTTACTTACGTAATACTACCTATAACATCTACTATGTGTGCCATACGATGTTATTTTGATTCGCGTTTTATTCGCCCGGTATCCCTTATTTTTGGACACAATGAACACTACCGTCGCTCGGGCAGGGGGGTCAGCAGCGGTGAGATAATAATTATTCTTACTTAGGTAGATACATACACTGAGACCCTAAACAAACAGAACATTGTTCGGAAACAGGGCCGGATCTACCATATGGTTTTTTGGGCTTCAGCCCAGGGCCCCGTGGATTCAAGGGGCCCCCAGCTAAGTCAAGTCAAAGTATAAATCAAATATTTTACAGTCTAATTTTTTCTATAATTAGGTGGGCCCCTTAGTAGTATTAGCCCCCTAAACTTATGATCCGGCCCTGTTCGGAAAGATAACGTACTAAGTTTGATTTCATTCAACTGCCTCGTTATTCCAGTGGTCCTACGCGCCACAGCTACACTAAACGGTCGGTCCTGGGTTTGATGTCAAGGTCGAGTAAAGTGTTATTGAGTATTTCAATGAAATTCTTAGTATCAGCTCGGGGTTTGGATTTGTGCTCATTTAATGCTAGGTTAGGCACTAGGATCGCCCCCTATTACCTACATGGGACCTAAACATACGGGCGAACTGTGAGTGTACATTGGTACGCCTCTTAGTACAATTACCTCGGTATCTTGATTTGCGTCTGGTCTACGGTAATAACAACGAAAGAACAGAACTTGAACAGAGGTCAACCGAGAAGTCATAATAAAGGCTTTCTGCTAAAAGCGATTTATTCGCGAAATGACGATTGCTACTTTGAGATAAGACTAACATCATTAGAATATTGTTTTGAAAATACTATGTTCATAACGCCATACAATTGCAGTCAATAGTTAGAAAGGGCAGCACATCAAACTACTCCAATCTGTCAAATTTCTTTGATAGATTCAACTTTAAAACAAAGCAATAAGGTTCATATTGAATTGGTAAAATTTTACAGTTTTGGATATCTTGACCTGCTGGCGTCTGTACCTTATGAGAAAATCGCTTTATAATTTCATTAAACTTCATTCACTTTCAACAATGTTAAGTAGGTACACAGATCTGTTATGTACATAGTAAATGGCTTCCGGAGACACACTGTAAAGGCGTCAAATGGAACAAAAAATTAAGTGTAATAACATATTGACTGTATACCTAATACTTTTGAGGAAAATGTTTCGGTCTCTAGGAAACTTTCTATTCAGAAACAACAACACACTTAAAAACCTTTGTATTAGTTTAGGGACATAACATTCCTCCACGGCTCACTCGTAGAACCGTTGATTATTAAATATTTTTAATATACCGCCAAGTAAAAGCATTTTATATTGAAAACATTGGTATATTATATATAAGGGGCCCGTAGCTAGTAATAACTACGCTGATCAACCAATCTGCAAGGTTAAGCTTCACTAGCCGCGGTCAGTCTGTGGATGGGTGACCATTCTTAACACATCGAGACCTCTCAGTGCCTCTGAGAGCATGTAAAGCTGTCGGTCCCGATTGTCATACTAACAGCTATGACAATCGTTAGTGGTAGTCCCATTAAGCCTGACAACCAGTATATCCTCAGGATATCGGTGTTGCCCAGAAATTGGGCTGTAGAGTCTGATGGCAATCACTTCGTGTAAAAACTGATATTCAGCCCTATCAGTTAGATTGGAAGCTGACCCCAATATAGTAAAGAAAAGGCTCGTATGATGAATAATGGTACCTACTTATAATAAGCTAAAAAGTGTATACAATGCAATATACTGGGCACACTGTACATATTATAAAGAAGGCACTGTGGGATAAGACCTTGGCCATGGCCATAGGGCAAGGGAAGGCAATTGTGGTTTTAGTCGGTACGAGTCCGAAATAGGTACCTACTCTGCCACCTCCCGAGGTAAGAGACTATCCATGAGGATTTTACGTAGGTAGGTTAAGTACCTACTATAAAAAATGCCTTGCAGTTATGTATTATGAAATAAAAAAGGGAAAAGATTTATAAATTATGTAGCCGTGTTTAATCAATATAATTACTTGCGACCATATCAAAAACATGAGAAAGTATAAAATCCCACTGTTAATAATGTAGGAAGGTATGATTGTGAGCCACATCATACTGCAACGTGCGCGCCGCCGGAGCCGGTTCCTTACATAATCAGCGAAGCAATCAATCAATCAACACGACGTGCTCCATCACTGACGAAGAAAGGGATCGTGGTATCGTTCCTCCATTCCTTTTCCTATCATTCCTTAGAGCACCTTACTATAACAGCATGCGTAACGCAGAGAGAAAGTAGGTTCTGGCCTGTTGCCTGATACTAAAAAATAAGTCGGACACCAAGAACCTAAATCTGCATTACCTATCCTTTTCCAATAAGTATAAGGTGGAAAATCGTCACGAAGAGAACCTGTTGAAACCATCAGGAATAATAAAAACGTTTGGAGCTAAATAAAATAAGAAATAATAATGTGATATCAATAAGTTTTATTCATGTAACACTATGTTTATTTTGTTAACATTTTCTTATTAAAATTTAAACAATTAACTCTAACAATACAAAAGATGCTACAGCTTAATCATAGTTATTTTTCGGGCTTACTGATATAAAATGTACCTACAATAATTACGGTTTTTTTTATTTCAGGTAACGTGAGAAACATATATAAGTCAAATTATGAGTCACATCAATTTAATATTTGTGTAAAAGTTCGAAACATTATATTTCAAACATTTGCACACATTTTATTAAAACACAGTGGTAATTCACTAAGTTAATACAGTTTTTATTAGCAAGTCTACCTACGGCTTTTATAAAGCCGTGTATAACTACTACTCATAATTTATATCCGTTCCAAACATATTCCATTACTTACATGGTATATAAAATTATAATTCACGTCTTAAAAATACCCTTTCCAGTTATAGAATATCAATTTACAAAATTATTATTAAATCGAAATGAAAATTAAACTTCGTTGTTTGTATACCGTATATATAAACAAGGATAGAATTTCACATGGAATGATGACTTTTAATTTATTAAAATAATACAAAATTAAACTTATTAAAAAACAACCAAAACAATGTCATTGTTCTTGCATGTATCTATGGCAATCAATAGTTACCTATTTATGGCTGGCCCTGAAGTTGCAACTTACAGTCACTTATATATGAAAAAATTGTGCACATGTCAGCAATAATAAACCGGTTGGACTCATGCAGCTCTGATTCTTAATTAAATAAAGCGCCATCATCACTTTTGAAACCGGCATGTTGATTGTAATTACAATAGAAACTAAAGCAACAAATTGACATAACGTAAATCGCCTTACACTCGTATGTACATACCTACACACAATACGGCAAACGTATTATGTTTTACGAGTTATTCACTTTTTAAATAGGTAATATAGGTGTACCTTATAAACATAACGAAATATATTTGTGACATTGATATTTTGGTACCTATTTCGTAGCGAATGGCACGGATTCATAGAATTTATTTGTGTAAAACGCTTAAAATTTCAAAACAAATGTGATTTTATGACTTTGATTTTGTGATTTTGTGCAAAAAATCTATAACCTACTTAGGTTTTTAACTAGATAACCCAAAAAATATTACACCGACAAATCATCCGCAGAATGATGAATCAATTTGCATATTATAGCATTTATACATAATTATCATTTATAAATGGTATCATCAAGTAAATTCTGCAACGGGCTGATAAATTTGCTAGTTAACTGGCTTAATAGAAAGATTATCCCACAGCCAGACCGTTATTTCAAGATTTTTTTAATAGAGATCACACTGAATTCTATTATATGAATATAGTACCCACAGTCCCACAAGGGTAAAATACTTTATTTTACGGGAGATGAATATCAATGGGTTAATGGCTTTAATATGCAACTTTACATTTCACATTAATTTATATGTAAGTTAAATGCGATATTTAATTTAAAATATTACATCAGTGCAAATTCTTATTTCTATAAAAGGTAATTAGTAAAGCTATAAAATCAAAACAATCGGATAATATTGGTTTTTTACTTCTGTTTAAAGTAAGAAATTCAATATTTTTTTGGGTATAGTAGGACTGAATGTATTATACGACCCGACGCGGCGGCTAACGGATCACGGATTGATAATAATTTAATTTGTAGAAAACAGAATAGACGGAAAATACAAACAAATTATGGGCTACTCAAAAAAAAATAAGCTCTAAATCGCACCTCGCTTTTCAAATAGTGATGTGGTTCTTGGTAAAAAAGCTGAACATGAAATCAGGAAAGTGACTGATATCGTTTGCTAAAAAATAGTTGCATGCATGAAAATAGGTTGATATGACATTTTCATAAGTTTTCTTTGAATATAAATAAATCAAAACACTGAATAAAATCGTTTTGCATAGCACATATATACTGGCCATATAAATATATTATTCTGTTATATATCCAGAGTAAGGACCTAAATAATCTAGTTATAATTGTTAAACTAATAAAGATGTGTTCCTAAAACTACATAACCACTACTCTTAGTTATTTTTGGTATACAATCTTATTAATAAAACAATATTAATTTTAATACGTTATCCTATGTGATCGTAATATAATAATTATAAATATCGCCTCAGTAAAATAATAATTTGTATTACTGTGCAGTTATTAACAAACAACTACTTACATACAATATTGAAACTTAGGTACATAATATTATGGTCTGTAGGCTTTAGATCTCTATAATTCAATTGCATGATACTTTTAGTCTTCATCAAAGAAAGTGTTGGATTAAAAATTCGAACTGATTTTAACTCTCTACTTATTGAATTGACGACGTCATTGTTACAGAACATAATCGGATAACAGGTACGCTCCCCGTGGCTTGCCGAGGGTGGCGATGGCAATGCAGTTAATTGGTAGGGTGCAATATTGTTAAGAGAACAGGAGGATAGATAGTTCATATTTAGAAACTCCTCTTGACTGAACTCATATTTAGAACATATTACAGCATCTCATTATTATGAAAATATTATTAGAACCTATCTATTAATATTTTCAAGATCACAGTAGTAATTAGGTTACTTAGTAGCAAGGTCAGCTGTACATATGTTTTATATAAACATCAAAATTTTTCAATTACCAATAACTCGATTTTCCAATAATTTCTGAAAAAATGAGTTTTCTTTTTAATTTTGTCGAAGATATCACATTAAATTGTCAATTAAAACAAAATAGGTAATGAGGATACTAGTCTTACGGTGACTGAATATGTGTATTTTAATTATAAAACATACTACGAGGTGTGATGATTCTTTTAATTTTACCGTTTTAGAACGTTAAACGCTTACATGCTAACGTTTTTTTTACTATTTTTATTTATTGGACATAAATATGTTCCATTGAATTTTATGAATATTAAAAATATCTAAACAATAACACAATAAATAAAATACTAACTCAAACATCGCATTCATAGGTATCGATTAAGATAGTGATTCATTAATTAACGATCGTTTTTTGTGGTGACATAGGTATACAAATGTAGCAAAATCATCTTAACGTACAATCACGCCTGTATTCCCCGAAGGGTTAGGCAGAAGTGTACCAATGTACATCCACAGTTCGCCAGTATGTTTAGGTTCCATATAATAGGGGGCGAGCTTATTCCCATTAGCCGGGCACAATTTCAATCTCCGAGCTGATATTGAGAGGTTTAAATAGAGATGTCCAATGACATTTTACTCGACTTAGGAATCGAACCCAACACCCCAGCAGCTTAGCGCGTAGCAATCGCGCTTAGTACCACTAAACTAACGAGGCAGTTAGACAAATCATCATTAAAGTAAAATAATATCTATGAATGCGGCGGTTAGTAATATCCATGGGACCCTAAACTTAATTTACCCAATAAGTTCCACAAAATATGCATCAAGTGTTAAAATCCATATTTATTATACTAAGGCCCCTAGACTCTCAATAGTATTACACAAGTACTACGGTTTCTTCCATTAAAATTCCCAATATTATCCCAAATTGTCAATTATCGCCCACGATTGTACGAGTATATGACAATTGTACGAATATTGCTTAATATTATTAATAGTCTAGTCCACTTACCACTACATTACGTTCCATTACACTAAATTATTGTACTACAAAATACGTAAGAAGGTACGAAAGAGAAACATGAAAACTTATAAAAAACAGTTCTAATTACTGACGCTTCTTTTAGGCTCATTTTATAATCACGCTGATAGTTGCCCTGCGCAGACCCGGTCTTGGGGAGGGCGGGAGGGTGTACTTGCCCCGGGCGGCGAATATTGAAAGGGTGGCTAGACAGTGGCGCTATCTGTAATGCTAGATCCGATTTATAGACGGGCGGTAAATTAATACTCTGCACTCCCCTTTTAAAAATGTTAGTCGCCCTACAATATTGGCTTTGTTCGACCGTTAATTAAAAGTGAGGTATCAGTAAAAGTTTCGTACTACGCGGCATTATCCATAAATATACACATCACCTGTATTATCAGATCCATTAATTTATATTTTCTATCAGTCCATTAAAATTTTTCATAAAAGTAATGAAACCTTTTTTATTTCACTCTACTTTGACACCAAAATTCGCTTTACAGTTATAAATGTAGAAAACTGATTACCCAATGTATGCATTCCCAATACAAAAAATGTTTTGTTACCAAGCACAACTTTCTACAGTCTGCTTATATTATTAATTAAATTCTGAGAACTTGATTTGGCGAGTTGCATCTATCTCCGGCTGTACCAACTTTATGAAATAGGTATACTTAATGTAAACATTGGAATATGAAAAGCTAAAAGATGAATAAAATTATAAATGCCGCTAAACGTCGGAATTAGGTAATAAAGTTTGGAATGATAATTTGAATGTATTGCACCATGCACCACAATACGGTCAATTAATATTTGAACGGTAAGAGGAAGAAACATAGCATTCACAACTTTAATAATAATATTATAAAGGACATTATTCAGCTGGGATTAGATACTTTTTTCAGCAAAACATCAATTATGAAAAAAATAAATTAAATTATTTATACATTTTACCGTTGTATGATGAAGGGTTTTTTAATTTATTTGCCAAGCTGTCTGAAATTATAACAAAATGTTCCAAATTAATAAGTTATAAGTCCATTTTGTATAAACTAGGTTATTTGCACTCATTATTAAATTGTTGCGAATTTGCGACGCATACCACTATCGTTTCTGTATAAATTATTGATCCTTATAGACATATATATACCCTCTTATTTATATATTAACACAATACGAACACGAACAATGAAATTAAGGGATCGTTGTACACATCATTTGTTAACAACTTTTACTATGGGACCAACCCAAAAATCGAGAAAAAGAAATCAGCTGTTCCATACATTTTATCGATAGATACACCCTAAACATTTTTCGGTATTTAAAAATAAGGGGGTATAGAAATTGGAATACGCTGTCCCTAGACTTAAATACCCGCTGTGGCGAGATAGCTAAAGCGTTAATAAGATAGAGACAGACTGAGAAACATAGCTAGCTTACACCTACATAATTATAATCTAATATGTGACGCATCAATGCTAGATTTAATTCGCAAAATACTTACCGATTCAGCATTCGATAAAACTTAGTAAATCAAGTTTGTACCGGATTATGCAATAATCATAATTATTTTTTACAATGATCACAACAATTTAGTCGTCTGATTAATACTCAATGTGCGCAATTAATTTAAATTATATAGTGGTTACTTTGAGACAGGTATTAACTATATTTACGGTGTATCTTTTACATTCGTTTTAAATATATTATATTGTGAATTGTATAACATTCGATAATCGAAGAAACGAAGCATTTTATGTTGAAAAGAATAAATCGGTTTGCACCAAACTATTGATTCTACACAACATCAAAACCGGTATTCTAAACACAATATGATTTGGATATAAAACTGTTAAATAAAGGTACATTTCATAAGTTCCTTGATGACACCACAACAACATTACTCAACATAATATTATAAAACATCTTAAAGCTAAAATATACTTGAATTTACTGTAGAGCCAAGTATGAATTCAGATTTTTTACAGTATTGATGTTATAAATAAATGTGTAGGTAGGTATAACAAATCAAAATTTTGAAGGGTTATATGTTGTGGACCAAGTGATTAATAGGACATTATTCACAATGCCCGGGCATATTGAAAAATGCCCATTATGAGAGGGCAATGTAATAAGAACTATTGAAATAATTAAATTGACCGGCCCATAAGATAAATCAGTTAATTTATTTGTCGTGAACAGTACCTACAATTCGCTTCTGGCTTTTTATGTGGTCACGGTTCTAATGTAACAACTAATATTTATATATTTTTTATGGATAAGGGAATGCAATATAATAAAAAGCCTGACTAACACCCTGCTGAAACACCCCAATTCGGGTAAGTAAAAATGTAAGTATACCTATAAAAAGGGTTTATAAATATCAATTTTTAAAAGTTTGTAAGAAATTACGAATTATTATATAAAACTGAAATTATCGATTAATATGTTATATTATTAGTTTATATTCATTGCAACGAAAAGTACAATAAAAAAACCATCAAACGATACCTAAAAAGTTACGGTTAAATTATAAAGGAAGATTTATTTTATCACGTTCCAAATTTAACTAAAAACTTTATAATTTTCTTCTTAAAGCCGTGTTCCGCATGCATATTCTTTATGTCATAAGTTCGTATTGTATTTCCGACATAGAATTCTAAATAGGAATGAAAAGGTTCTGAGTAGAACTCCCAGCAAACGCCGCTTAACCAAAATTTGGCATTTCTAATCAACATTCATATTTACCTACGTTTAAATAGAGATAATTTTACCATTTACCTATAATATTATTTTACGATATATTGTATCAGTTTAGATGATGAAGATTGATTCTTGGTGCGCCAGGAGAAAGTCAGTGAAACTGTTAATGGGTGCGATCGACATCAGCGACATCTGTCCGTTTGGTGGCCATGCGAGGTTGGGGCCAAATACCACGGCCAGGTTGTTGGTAGTCATCTTGTTTAGACAGCTCCTGTCCTGTACCTGTGACAATGCAGTATTCAGTATTTAAGACTATGTATTGGTCATTTATCGCTTAAGCAAACGTAACGAAATCTTATTGCGAATCGTAGTTTTTTTTTCTAGCCCGGTTTATCCCACTGTAGGGCAAAGGCCTCCCTTCCCTGTTTCCAGGGCACTCTGTCCGCTGTTTTGGTGGCCCAATCTTTTTTGTAAGAGTGCCGAACACGCCGTCGCTTTGCTTCACGTGGGATCAAGTCAACCACACAACCAGTCAAGCCCCATCCCACTTAGAACTTACATAATATTTATAGGTATAATAATAACGATTAACTGTTAAACGCGGGAAGACATTCCCGCGTTAGAAGGCGGGGATCACGAATGCCACGATCAGTGTTGGCGATTTTGGTCTCTTTAATACAATTATGGAGATTTATAATTTAAGATAAATGTAAAATAAATTGCTTAGTGGCCCCACCTAATTTTATCTCGTGTTTTTCATGTATACAGTTAAAAAAGTAAACTGTATACAATTATTACTTCAGAATTCCTTTATTATAGGAGCAACAAGTGAAAAAATAGATTTGCTCAGTCCACATCACATCAAATGACCGTCGATGACGTCACTGCGTAATTACGAGACGTAGCTGTTACGGGAACACTGAACAATAATATATTCTACCGTCATTTATATTTAGTTACTGATGTTATGGACAAATACTTTCTTTTCATGGGGGTTTCATTTTTGTGGGTTCGATTCCCACAGGACACAAATATTTGTGTGGTTAAAACATAAGTGTTTGTGTTTGTCTGGGTGTTTCTATGTATTATAAATATGTATTTACAAAAAAAAAGTATATAAGTATTATATCCATTGTCTAGTACCCATAGTACAAGCTGTGCTTAGTTTGGGACTAGATGGTGCTATGTAAAATTGACCAAGAATATATATTTCTTTCTTTCATTCTAAAATCATTTGGTGCAATAATAGATAGTACAAACCTTCCACAGAAACTGGAACAAATATTTCAACAGCTTGTAGTTGTCTAGAGGCAAACGTTCCAAAATCAAGATTTTAACTTTGCGCGGTTTATCGCGAGGCGACCAGTCTGTAAGTATTACATAAACATTAAAAAATATAAAACAGTGTATTATAGTTATTTAGCGAAGGAAAAATTCGACCGCGGGCAGGATTCGAACCTTCGTCTTCTGGTTAGGTACACCAGACGCTTTGACCGCGAATTTTTCCTTCGCTAAAATATAACTTTAAAATCTTAGCATGAAAAATGTCAAAAAATACAAAAAGACAATGTGTTATGTTCAATTTTTAACAGATTGAATGACTTTTAAATGATGTTAAGGTTAAAACAGTTAAGTAACTAAATTGTCAGGAAAAGAAAACCGTTTTCCAACATTTTGTAGTACACACCAACAAAATTTATACATATAGGAGCAAATAGGTCATATTATTATGTATAATTTATAAGGTATAAAAGAGTACATCGAAATCTGTTCATGTATTCGTATTTTTGAGTGTGTTTCCGAGGACATACACTCAAAAATACAATCGAGTTGAAAAACTTCTCATTTATTGAAGTCGGCTAAACATTTCTTAAAATACCGTATTTTAAACAATAACATTCACCTTTAGGTGATGAAGTAAGATGAAGGCTAGTAGCATAATAATAAAAAGCGGAGGATTTTTTATACTCACTTTCAAAATCCATTATCTCTTCGTATAAATCGAATGTTAGCAGTGGTTCCTCCAAGTCACGGAAGAAGGTCTTCAGTAGAACCGCAGCATTGTGGGGATCATTCCTGAAACGCAGCGGCTCGCCCCGGTTGCAGGCTCGTTGAAGCTCTTTGATCACAGACATATTGGCACAACGACGGAATATACCCTCAGTCTCCAGAGCTGCATTAAGGGGGAAAGTAGTAATGATTTAAAAATGGGCGATTAAAGAAATGTATGCAATCACGCCTATATTCCCCTAAGGGTTGCCTGTATGTTTAGGTCCCAAGTAATAGATGGCTAGCCTATTGCCATTAACCGGGCACAAATTCAAACTCCAAGCTGCTACTGAGAATTCACAGAAAACCCAATAACACTGCTCGCCGCCACAGGGCAGGAGGCAGTAAAACAATTTTTTAGCGAATAAAGAATTACACAAAGATTATGGATATCTAGATATTTCTAAAGAAGGCAGACCGCAATCGCATTGATGCATTTGAAATGTGATGCTGGAGGAATGATTCGCATCCAGTGGACACATCGGACTAACGGCTCAATTCTTAAAGAATTAAATATCTACTAGAACCTCCACTATGTCTTCGGAGAATTCTTGAATGCTTTGGACACAGCCAGAAAACGTGGTGATAACCTAGAAACGTTGCTTGTGACGGGCAAGATTGAAGGCAAAAGACCAAGAGGCAGAGCCGGATGCGTTGGTCCGACCAGGGGGTCTACTCCCTAAGCACGAAGTCCGTAGTTTCGACCTTCGTTACGGGCGTTTCCTACTCCGTATCACCTACGGATGGATGATACGTTTGGGGCCCGAATATTAGACTACCGCTTTGGTTTTTCAAATTTATCCCTAGCTTACGTTTAGATCGTCGTGATATGACTTTGATATTGATACTCGCGTCTCAAAATGTAAACTTGTAATATAATAATAGACTTACCATCAGGTTGCGACAGAAATTCAACGCACTGTCGAACGACGGGAGGGATGGTCCCGACCATGTTCGCATTATTTTCCTTTATAAACATTAGAGAAACGCCAAACTGTTGAGTCGGAGGCGGAGAAAGACTGCTTTTAGGTATTTTCTTGTGCGCAGCGACGGGCGACGTCTCAGCGGGGCCAGAGGATTGACGAGCCGATTCAGCAGCCCTTGGGTTCTTTGAAAGTAACAACTTGTCGTACCTATGTAACAAGCTATTATCAGTCAAGTAACAACTTATCGTACATCAAGCTACCGAGGGCTTTAACCGTGATATTGAATTTATTTTTCACATTGTCAGTCTTTATGGTGACGTCAGTGATATCTATGGAAATACCATTACTGTCCAATTTCCATTATTAAACTTATTTCTCAAAATCGTTTTAGTCGAATATAGACAGAAAATATCATATAAAGATATAATTTGCGAGCACTTACTCTAACACTGCATCTGGTATACACAACTTGTCCAAGTTCAGATACTGCTGAAGCTCATGTAGATAGTTGACGTACATCATCTTCCTCCCAAACTTAACGCTTATAGCGGGCTTCAACATCTGCCACACGATACGAATGAAATTAGTCGGGTGCACTAAGTACAAAGCTTTTAGATTCTTCTTATATTTTCTATCGAAAGCTCTGTACGCTTTCCACAGCCATGAGAGTGGAGGCTTGTTCTTGCTCGTTAAACCGCAATGGAAATACACGACGCTGTAGTCCTGTTCCACGTACTTATCGAGGGTGAACATCAGGTACCTGAAGCGATGAATACCGAAAGATGAATATCGAAAATAAGACAAGAGAGACAAATTATAATAAACAGTGCGGTCAGTGAGCGGCTGACGCATGAAAAAAATTATGTTGTTCTTATCCTAGAGTACCTACTCACATCGCCAGCAGTCACCAGTCCCATCTGTCTTATGCAATCGACTTCTGGCTAGGTCATGATTAATTAGAGCTACCAACGTGGCTTTGGACACAAATTACTTATGTACCTGAAGTCATTATTTACATGGAACCCATATATTTAATGACCTCACAAACTTTCGATTGAAATTAAACCAATCGATTTGCAAATTAATTCGTTTCTGACGATATTTAAGTCGTGACTAGCTCTTAACCTTCATCCTCTCTCAAAGTAGAGGCTCGAGGCCAGCAGTAAAATTATTTTATAGATCAACGTACTTGTATGAAAATGTATCCGAATACATCCGCTATATAAATCTTTTCAATCTCATTGACTTCACCGTACCTGAGTAGTTGGTCTGGATTCAAGTCCTTGCTGGAGGGCAGTCTGCATGCCGACACCACTATGATGCGACGGCCGACCTCGTCATCCCCCACCACTTCAACCAGCCCTGTCCCGGTGAGTTCCGCAAACGAGTCGTCCAGTGAAGACGTGATCTAAACACAAATGCACGATTGATAACGTTAACGGTCGAACACTTTTCAAATTCTCAATCTTATTATTATTAATAGCATAAATTATATTTATTTCTGCAACTATATCATTTAAATGTACTTTTATAAGTCAATGTTTTAACACTAAAATTACGACGGATCAGTGAATCATGGTCTCTTTAAAAATCCAGACACCATCACCCTTATACTCCTAGTCATTTCCAACTATGTTGAGGTCTGTTTCCAATCTAATCAGATGCGGCTGAAATCAGTATTTTACACAAAGGGCAATACCGATACCCTGAAGGTAGGCTGGTTGTCAGGCATTTCAAGCTTGTCTACCGACTATATAACGATTTTCATAGGTATTCGTGTGATTACGGGACCGTCGGCTTTATTTACTCTCCGAGGCACGGTCGGGTCGCGGTGTATTAAGATTAGTGATGTTGATAATCGATTATTAAAATAATCGGCAATAATCGATGATATTGGTTATTAATGTCATTATTTACTGCAAAGTTTTGCAACCAGTGTGTTACTCTGTGGTTATTCTGAACAAGCAGTGAAGTGTGAAGTATTAACTGAAACTGTTATTGTCAGTGCAAAATATATCGAACGTTATCTCCTCAAGTGTTCACGGCATGTCTTCCGTGAAGAAGATATCCAATCCTTTAGCAGGCTTGCGCGGACACAGGTCCAACGCGTAGAGACCCCTTGGAGAACTTTGTTCTCATATGGTCACCAACCTGGGGTACTCCACAACTGCACTATTAGAGTATCTACCTACAGCCTGGAGTCTTAAAATTATTCGGTTTATGGATGTGGGTCGTGTGGGTAGAACCAATAACTTCTTTTGCCGGAAGAAAACGGCGTCTGCCTTACAATCTCGAATAAATATCCTTAAGGATGGGGACTCGCCACCTCACTAGCTGGGCCCCCCGAAAAGCTGCCAGTACATACTACAGAGTTTTACTCAATAGTCGAGACCTACGGTCATGACCATGGCGAATTTCATGGATCCCAAGGCCATAATTATAGGGTAGGTACGGGGCCGAAATATCTTGCCGCTTCCCCATTGGTGGACAATCCATGAGGATTTTCCGTACATTAAAAGTCCAACATTGTCACCATACATACCTCCGCATAGACCTCCGGTGCCGTTGCGAGCTCTTCCTCAAAGTTTTCTTCTATCGTTCCATCGCTAGCAGAACGTTCCAGAAGATCGTCGGGTATATCCAAGAGCTCAGGTGGGAGCGGCGCTGTCAACAAAACTGTCTTTAATTACGAGTAAGCACGGTTACAGTAAGGATAAATATTTAAATTCTAAATAGTATGGGGTCAAACGTCGTGGCTGATTCTACATTTACGTGAGCGGAGCCGCGTGTATAAGCTAGTGCATTATAATATAATGTAAGTATATTTCTCATCATCAACTCATATAATGTCCCACTGCTGGGCACGGGTCTCCTCACAGAGTGGGATGAGGGATGGGGATCAGGCCATCACGCTGGCCTAATGCTGGTTGGCAGACTTCTCAAGCCGTCGAGAAAATCTCTAACGCATGCAATAGAGATTTTCTCGACGGCTGGTTTCCACACAATGTTTTCCTTCACCGTTCAAGCGAGTGATAATAATTAATTATTAATACGCACATGATTTCGAGGTTTTTGCTTTGCATTCGTACTGGAGACCTTTGATTTGGCAGTTCAATGGTCATATAAATAGGCTAATAATAAATAATAATATGTATGTATGTATATTTGGATACTGATTTAGTAGGTAATCAGATATATTAATTTCTAGAATATTAAACCTCAACTGATCAACAAAAATATTTCAATGAAAACTTAGTCCAAAAGAAAAAATGTTTTTAATAACTGCTATATGGCATGGCAGGACCAATTACAGGTCGGGTTTATTTATTTATTTTATAAGGTACTTAACAAAATATAAATTAACAAAATGTCCCACAAAACTGTATAAACAGTTTGACTGTAGGATCATAATACTTATTATATAAATTTAGATAACTTATAAAGAGTGCACAGTAATTATTTTATGGTAAGTAAAATATGAGGTTTTTTTGTTTTTAGGTTCGATCAAGCTAATGTGTCATTAGGTTTCTGATGACCTAGTTCTAACTAGTAGGTGAGTCTAGCGACCCACCCCGGCTTTTTTTATGGAAGAGGGAGGCAAACGAGCAAACGGGTCACCTGATGGTAAGTGATCACCGCCGCCCATTAACACACACACAACACCAGAGGGATTGCAAGTGCGTTGCCGGCCATTGAGAAAAGAATAGGCTTCGCACGGGTACAATGTACTACCAAATAACATACAACTATTATACATGAATATCTTTATCTGCCTATGACACTCACAAATGGTGTGGCTTTCTATTGTAATATAATTTTCAAAATCGGTTCAGTAGATCCAGAGATTACCCCCCCTACAACCTCACAAACTTTACCTTT
The DNA here is from genome assembly GCA_964056405.1 of Acronicta alni. Lineage (NCBI taxonomy): Eukaryota > Metazoa > Arthropoda > Insecta > Lepidoptera > Noctuidae > Acronicta > Acronicta alni. The sequence continues at coordinate 20,510,077 of OZ043913.1, forward strand.
TTATAATATTAGTATACTATATCGTTTTTATAATATTAGTATATTAGTATACTTTTTATAATATAGTACGGATTTTATCGCGTACTTATATTGATATTATTAATCATGGACGCTGTAAAGGGTCCGAAACGTCGGGATTAATAATATAAATATACGCGATAAAATCCGTAAAAAGTAGTTTTATTTCAATGTATAATATTCGCGTAAATGTCAGAAATCAAAATATTAGTATAGATATACCAAGAACCAGTACACCTCCACCAAACTTTAGAGGAAATATAGATAATATGATCATAATATGCTAGTGTTTCATCATCAACCTCCTTTTCCTAACTACATTATGTGGGGGTTCAGTCTAACAGATGCGGCTGAATACCAGTATTTATATTTGTAAATTATACTATAATAAGCCCCGATATTGTCGATCGCGAGCAGTGGAGGGAGGGAGGCGAGATCGCGCCAAAATGCCCCTATTGTGTCGGTTTACTTTTATCCGTACCTAAATACGGCAAAGGTCAATAGCCACTGGTGACATTTGGCAAACTAGAGCAGGCTAGCTTAGTAGTAACTATGGTATTTAATTTAGACTAGCTCTACCACGCGTGCTACTTGGTTCCCAATACCTTGGGGATTTCCTAAATCTTAACGGTTGTCCAAACTTCATAAACCCATAATGCCAAATTTATTATTATTTTTTACATTACAAATTTCAAGTTTGTAAGTTTTCATCATCATCATCAACCCATATACTGTCCCACTGCTGGGCACGGGTCTCCTCTGATATTGAGAGGGATTAGGCTATAGTCCACCACGCTGGCCTAGTGCGGGTTGGCAGACTTCACAAACCGTCGAGAAAAATCTCTAAGGTATACAGGTTTCCTCACGATGTTTTCTTTCACCGTTTAAGCGAGTGATAATTAATTATTAATACACACATGAATTTGAAAAGTCAGAGGTGCGTGCCTCGTGGGTTCGAACTCAAGACCTTCGACTTGGTAGTCCAATGGTCATACCACAAGGCTATAACTGTTTTTTCTCATACCACTGCTTTTTAAGTTTTATATTATTTAAACTAATCAAAGGAGTGAGTGTGGTATTTCGCCTATATACTGTCTTGTATATAAGACATACTGTCTTGTACTTATTACTGTGTGCTTATATATGTAACACAAGGTGCCCACCTTATCTCGGGCACCAGTCTCCACAATATTTTATGTAACTTACTATATTGTACTATGTGGAATTTGTATCTTATTGTGGAGAAATAAATAAACTATTATTATTATTATTATATATGTTATCAAAATTTGAAATTATCACAGTTATGTAAATAGCTCGCGGCCCGCCCAAGCTACGCAAAAAAGGTTTTAAAGAACATATTATATGATTAGAGGTAAAATGTTTAAAAACGTCGATATAGGTGTGTTTATTTCTAATCATAAGCAGGTAGATAAAAGATTGCGCTTCTTACATTGAAAATGAAAGACTTACATAAAACCGTTCATCCCTGATTTTACCCCTTTAGGGATGAAGTTTCTAAAAATCGTTCTCTAGTGGATGCCTACAATATAAAAGGCATCAACTACCAAAATTTCAAGTTTGTAGCTCCAGCGGTATATATGGCTGTGTTGATGAATCAGTGAGTCCGTCAGGACAAGTATTTAATATGTACATTGGCTTTAAAAAGACACTGGACAAATACATGTATGTTGCAGATCTAAAATATTAAGCAAGTTCAACAATCAACAGAGAATATAGGAAGACATACTGAGATCTAATAGTATGAAGAATACCTATTGCCATTTATCACACACCGGCCATACAATGCAACAACGACATTACAAACGTGCTTGCAATTGAAGTGTTCCACTAATACTTTTCCAGTGAGCCAATCACTAAGGTTACTTGTTAAATGCATGTGTATACAAGGATGCTAACATTGCCCGTACCCATACTGCTTCATTCGTAATTCCGTTGTTATACATTGCATAATTTCCGGTGCCATTTTTGATAACATTATGCTTGTGATTTCTGAATGGGGTAAATGTGTACAACGGTAAATACAAAGACTTTGAATCAGACTCTAAATAAATAAAGAAAACCAATTGCCATTTACGCTGACACTGTTAATATCATCATGAGTAATTACTCATGTTTTATAAATAAAAGTATGCACTAGCATTATGAAATGTGGAGATGAGGTGACTCAGACTACTTCCTGTGTGCTCACATTTAACCAGATTTTTATCTTTCAAATAATCTAAAAAACATACATATCTCTGATTTATACCACAATATAAATAGAACCATAACCATTACTGCAAAATTATAGAGTATTACCCTGTATGGGTACAGGTAATATTTTTAACAAAAAATGGGAGTTTTGAGCTTTTAATTAGTTTTATCAGTTCCTCATAACAAAATTAAAAAACATATCAACTTTGTTTTTAAATAACCCATTAGAGATGGTTGTTCTGCATTTAAACTCAAACTGTGAACTCGCACTCACAAATTATTTTTCTTTCTTTCATATGTCACATAGGTGCAGATTAAATAGAATTATTTTAAATGTGCAGTAGATATAATTTAAAGTCAATATTGTATTTATTCACTCTGAATAACAAATATAAATATAAAGACCAACACACCGGAGAAGTAAATATAAAATTATAAGAGGACTTTTATTTTTTGAGTGTAGCATTGTGTAAACTTTCAAGGCTAGAGATTATAAATAAAATTATAATTAGGTAAAATTAGAATTTAGAAATGTTTAAATTTGATGGTAATAATTGTTAGTTGGTAATTCTCAGGTGACTAATTATTTGGTTGACTTCAGTGGCAAATTTTTGGAACTATATAAGCCAAATGGTTATGAAGTTATTCAATTGTTTTTAAATGGTGTTCACTGAAATCAATATTCTTGTCACTGAAATCAAATATAAGTGTTATTTTTATTTATATGAGGCATGTGTACATCAACAAGCTTTAGGTATATTAGGCAGTGAACAATAACTATTCTATGTTTTGACATAGATTGCACAATAAATAATAATAATCCGCCATAGGATTTGGTATAATATGTAGATATGGCAGCTAGCACCTGTTTTGACACATATTGTGTGATAAATTGATTATAAGATCTTTGTTAAACTCAGATGTTGTTAGTTGCTTTCCCAATTGTTTTGTCAATAGTACATGGCATCTAAATTCAAATAAGAGGCATGCACCTGTGAACTGTGATTATTCATGTGCATAAAATCTTTGGTCCCTAAATATCTATTTCTAAAAATAGATATTTGATAGAGACCAAAATTAAATTTTCCTTTATTACATTTCAATTTGTTAATGTTTTATCTATGAACTTTGTTAGCTACAGGAAATTTTATCTAGATAACAATTGTTAATCATACTCAGATCTTCAAAAGGCTTGATAATTATCTAGTTATCCTCAGGATCTAGGTATTGCCCAGGAATTAGGTTGCGAAGGTTGCTTAGTGTAAAATATTCACCATCTAGTTAGACCCTACATGGTCAGTAAATGGCTAGAAGGATGTGTGGTTAATGACTATAATGCATAAAATATGTTGTTGCTATTGCAGAAACTTTTCACTAAGAGCAAAATATATTCAGATTCCACATATAGGATCAGCAAATCGTCAATTACTTGCCTCTTACAGTACTCATTACTTGATAAAGGTTCAATTGAAATGAATGCACTATTGTTTACCACAACAAGGACAATGAATAGGGCTGCCATAAGTTGCATGCACAGACTTTCAGATTGAAAATCCTAGACTTATACGACTGGCTATCCAGATTTTACTTAGATGCAATACGAGGATATATCAAGACTGTTAGTCTTGGATGGCAGCCCTACAGGTAGGTATTGGAAGGATATTTAGATGTGTGATGTGTGATGATGTATTGTTGGCCATACTGATGACTGTAAAGTAATACTAGAGACTGCTTATTTATTAGGCTGCCTGCTCCTGTTTGACACTGTCAGTTTTGGAAAGATAGATCTACTGTAACACCCTACCTGAATATGAATTATTAGAGACATGCCAATGCCATGTTTAATATATTATTTTAATAAATAGATTTTACAAACTTGGTTGAATGTGTAGAAGTCATAAAAATTTACATAAAATGCTTTGCACACATGCAAACATGAATTGCGCAAACAGATTGCCTAAATGTTAGTAAAAATTTCAACAATTTGTAGTTGAGTGTTAAAATAATACCTAGGCCTGATGTCTGTATCAGCTCTGAATCGTCGAACTCCAAGCTTGGCTCATAGTCGTGGTACTCAGAGAGGCTGGTATAGCTCTCATCAGGGTCAGGGTTGCAACCGTGAAGCACTGAAACGCAAAACAATAACATCATTAACACAAATATTTTATAGGTCACGCAATCACGAACACCATAATTTACCTTGGAAAGCTCTGACAGGGCTCAACTTTGGCTGATGCTCAGACTCCATCGTAAAAAACCCACTACACACACCCTGCCTGTGATAGTAACAAAGTACAAACAACAACTTGTACTGGTAGCACTTAGACCCAGTTGTTTGAAATGTCACTTCCTCCGAATCAAAGAATGAATTACTGCGAACAAAATAAATGTTACGATTACGCTTCAAGTAAACAAAATCTAGAGCGCAAATATCATGTAATTGGAAACGAAGGTAGAATTTTTTTTTCCAATTATTAGTTCTGCATTGAATTAATAAATTCTGTTTACTTTGACGGTTTGACCTGACTTTTCTCATATTATTTATTCTGTGCTCGTGCCCACCCATAGATTAGATAATTTATTGTCTACCCAGGTCTACTCTAGAAATATTATTAATACATTATAATGAATTGGGTCTATGAGTAGACTCTACCCATAGATTGTATCTGAGACACTGACTTCTCTAATATGTTACAATAATTATTATAACAGAGACCTTTAAAATAAAATTGTATTTATTAAGTCAGTGCGTGGAGTCCATGTCCATGGTGTAGGCACTGTTGCCATCTCCTAAAATCTGAGTCGATAAGTCGCCGGGCTCAATAATCAAGAGTCGCTAGAAAGTCGCTTTTGTATGTTATACCCTATTCCAATCAGTCGTGAAAACTTTGTAAACAAACCATCATCAACATAAAATCGCCGATTTCATCCTTATTTCGCTTTCACTGCATTAAATTCTGATGTCAGAATCTTCGAAAATACTAGTCATTAGTTTTTAATCCCACCCGCATATTATTTTGTTAGTTGAAGAAATCTTTGTACGCGAGCACGTTATTATAAAAATTACCTAGTGAAATAAATTAAATAAATAATAATAATAAAATTGTTTTATTCGTTTTCTGGACAATACACGTCATATTGAAGAAGAACGAGGTTTTTTTATTTTAAAACTTCCATTTGTTCAATAAGAGAAAAAAAGTAGCGCCGCGTTTAGATGCGGACGTGTTGCTGTCGCTTATAATTATTATAAGTCGTGTAGCGCGGCGCAAGCCGTTGCTCGTGATTTCTGTAAACGCCATGAGTCGACAACTTGTGGCAAATGAGCTGCTAGCGTTCCTGCAGCAAAAACTGGATGTGATGGATGAGGTGTCCGCAGTTCAGATCTGCTCCACGAATTTCAGCGAGGACGACATCGCTGCTTCCAAGCTGTCGCCAAATACCCTAACTGCGGATACTGGACGAATATCTGAGCTGGGTATTACGTCACTAATTACGTAATTACTATAAAGACATCAACATTGTAAATATCTGTTCACTGATTATGCCTGGTACTGATTACTAATCTGGTAGTATTTGGGGCCTGGTCCCCAGTAGTGGCCTCCAGCCTCCCCTGTAGCCACCCCGAGCCTCGCTTAACTGATACTCTGAATACAACGTATTCTGAGTCTGATAACTGAGTCTGGTAACTGAGTCTGATCACTATATCTAGTCACTGTCCGCAAACAGTCCGAACGCATCGGTTACTAATAGGCACATACACATTCTAATACACAGGTTATACACAATAAATAAATCTGGTCTGATAGAATAAGCACTGAGATACTGGTAAGCTCACTTACCGATGTTACTCCTGTGCCGCTGCGTCTCGTACTGACTACACAACTCACCGAGCAGTGACCGCGCGCGCGCTATCCCCTCTCTCGTTACGACATCACGCGACCTGTTACTAGCCACGGTTTTCTCAAACTACCTCCGAGTATAATTCTGAACTACAAATAATTAACTACCTACTATTTGAATACATCTTCGCATTCGCGACACAAGCTGCTCTTGTACACGCTGTTGAACAAGACAGACAAGATGGTATCCCAAAGGCGTGACGGGACCAAGAAAAGCGTTCAAGACATTATAACGCTGCTAAAGGAGATCCTGACGACGTACCGACGTTTGTGACGAAGGATCTCTACAAGCTTCCTCTCGTCACTTTCGACCACGTCGATGTAACGAGCCTTCTGAAAGACATCGTCTTTCTTAAGGCAAGCCTGGTGGACGTGCAGAAGAAGTTGGATGCATCTCAAAGCACAGTGGCTGATTTGCGTAACGAACTCATAGAGTTGCGTAAGTCGGTAGCGGTAATTGGGTCACCACCATCGAGTGCAGCGAACGTAAACACGCGTCGCGGAGCGGGCCTCGATACTTCGGTGCTAAGTTTCACGTCAGCAGTTTTGTCGTCGCCGCCACCGTCGAACGCTGAGCCTGCAGAGTGCGCACCGTGCGCACCCCGCAACCCCGCTCCCGCTCCTGCAGCTCCTCACCGCACCGCCGCTCGAGTAACCAGACCCTCTGATCAGCTGCCCGTGTCAACAGAGTCAGCAAAAGGGCAAAGACCTCGCTAGAGTCGTTGTGAGCAGTTTAGATGCTCCCCTTACGAAGCCCGCGCCTGAAAAGGCGTCAAAGCAGGCTGATAATGAAGGTTTCGTGATGGTGCAAAGGAGGAAGCGCCACCAACGAACCAACAAGAATCGCTGCGGCACGGCTCCTGCAGAGCCCACGCCAACCATACGTGCTGCGTTGCCGGACCAAGACGGAGGACATCGTGGAGTATGTACGCCAAAGGTTGAATGGATCGCCGAGAGTGCAACTACTGGAATCGCGCCGCAACGTCAACTTCAAGGAGTTTGTAGTGCGAATACCAACTAGTTGTTTGCACCTCGTCATCAAAGAGGACTTTTGGCCGAAAGGAGTGGTGTTCCGTCGCTTCCGCGGACAAGTGCCACTAGAACGCACAGAGACTAGTGCTAAGTGAAGTGTTATTGTACTAACATAGGCTTAAGTTTCTTTATATACTAACACATTTTATGTTATATATAATATATATGTTAGTCTGTAAGGTATCTATAGTCTGTATCTATGGGCCAAATAGCCTGTTAATAAAGAGTTATTATTATTATTCTCTTTATTCATTTATATACACATATTATTGATATTTTTAAATATTTAACAAATAGTATAAAAAGATTGTAAAACATTTAAAAATATAAAAAATAATAGCCCACCGGTATCGGGAACAGTATCCAAGCTACCGGTGGTCAGGGCCCCAGCGAGAGGAACCTCCTGACGATGCGCGCCGTGATCAGGAGTACCGCCTTCTGCATCAGACCCTTGACCCAGCCGCCTAACGAAAGCCTCCTCAGATGTAAGTCGAGGCTCTTGGCTATTAGACCATTGGCTGAAACGACTATTATTATTCTATTATTATTATTATTAATTGCAAAATAAATCGAAAAGAAGTAATGGAATTTTTATCAAGAGGCAAACTACTACTTGTTTACTACTATATACAACAATACTCTCGTGGAGGTCTACAGACATACGAATTTAATAATGAAGACGACTAAGCTGGGTCTGTCAGCAGAGAAGGCGCAGCGCCCAGCCTGAGCACCTACGTCGATATTCACCGTCGTTTATTTTTCGTCGGTTGTGTTGAATTTTTTCTTTTGCCGGTATTTATTTTTGATTCATTTGTGATTAATTTATTTCTGACAATCGTCACTGGTAATTGAAGCAATTACTTCCAGTGTTAGATTCTCAATTTGGGTTTAACATTATTGTCTGCCACCCTACACATAATCAAGTGCCAGATATTATATTCAATTAAAATGTGTGTAAATGGGGACTTCCACTCATATTTAAAACTGCCCACCATCAAGCAATACATGAAACGCACCTCCAAGCGCTACTTCGGTATGGCCCCCACACAAATCCTCTTGTGGTCAGTATCAGTAGTGCAAACTACAAACTTTCACTGATAAGTAGAGTGCGCCGCCCTAGGCACGCACTCACTTAACCTGACAACTCAATCAACCTGGCGCAGGAGTCAAACAGAGTGACTAGCACTCTCAAAACACACGCATACAAACGTCGCCGGCTTCGACCTCGCCGGCGAGGCTCGTCGCGAAGACCCCTTAACGGTAACCATCCCCGTCCCTTGCTCGAGCCGGCGAGCTTTATCGAGCCAGTAGCTTTAAATTCGCCCCTAAATAATTTAAACCCAGATCTAGCTGCCCTCCCAGCAACGCCCTCTGCCGAGGCCCGAGTCTCGCAGGGGTCGCCCTTAGCTGTGTTGCTTAGTTTATAAGTTGCTCCTAGCTGAACGCATTCGGTGCATCGCCAACAAGTCCAGTTAAGTTTTTAAAGCTCTGACTAAGAAATATGTCTGACTTAAAAAAAACTAACGCTAAAACAGTCTTTAACCATCATTAAAAAACCTAGTGTGGAAAACTGTTTGTCCGGGAACTAACTATATTTTTATATTTCGATAATTGGTGTTTATTTATATTTAGAAGTTAGATAGTATCACATTTTCGTTTTCCTCACTAATCTCTGCACTGACCTCTATATTAGAAGGAGGTCAGTGCTAAGTATACAATGGCACAAAGGCCTCTGAAGCCATGCCAAAAGTATTACAAAACAATACTACTTTGTTTCAGGTTTGTTTTACCTTAACATGTCAAATTTATTTGATTGATTTTCAACTTCAATGCGAAACTATAAGGTTTATATTCAATTAGAGAAATTTGACAGTTTCGGATAGCTTGACCTACTGACTGTACACCGTATCTACCGTGGAGGTAGTGATGTTGATCATCGAATAATTTCTTAATCGATTAATCAATTGTATGTCAAAAGCGAAAATCTAACTATTGTTAATAATTGATTATTAATTTATTATTCTAAATAGTTTTGTAAATACATTCAAAATTGTCCGGAAGTACGGTAAATAAGTAAAACTAGGTTAAAAGGTTCTATTAAGAAAAAACACCAAAACTATAAATTAATTAGACAAAAATAGCAATAATATTTCCTCAATCACTTAGATTAATTATATAATGCTATACTCAAAAATCTATCCGTCCACCAACATTTTGAAATTTAATATATTATAAAATTTGTATCATTCACAATTTTTAACAGTCAGTTACAGTATCATTCAATGAGAAATAAAAAAAAAACTTTATATTTCTTCATAACACACAACATATTTAGTGTCTTTTTACACAACTTGCACAGCGCTTGACATGAATCGCCACATTGAAACATAGGCCCAAAAAAATGAACACCTTTAGCACGCCTCATTTCTTTTTCTTGTAGTTACTAATATTACAATCTAAATTCTAACGATAAGTAACGAACAATGAACAACATATGATAAAGTTAAAACGTTCGTTAATATTGCACTGACATCTGAAACTAACATTATGACAGTGACAGGTAATATGTAGTACAGACGCCAGCAGGTCAACCTATCCAAATCTGTCAAATTTTCCCAATTGAATATAAACCTTATCACTTTGTAATAAAGTTGAAAATCAATCAAAGAAATTTGACAGATTGTGGTAGCTTGATGTGCTGGCGTCTGTACTTCGCTGCTCGTTTGGAAACACCACCGTGTAACACACTGGTTGCAATTCCAAAACTTTGCAGTAAATAATAACACTATTACCCAACAATAGTGTCGTGTACGTGTTGTAAGTGCAAAAAGAAACTTGGTGACTATTAATATACACCTATATGTGCCTAGTATAATCTGTTAATGAAGCACTTCTAGTATAGAGCGCTTCCAGCTGCTTTATATTCTATATCTGTGTTACGTTGCTATGGGTTGTTATTCTTCTTAATCTACTTTTATTGAAACAACATTTTCTTATTCTTTAATATGGTAGCAGAGCGTGCGTCTTCGGCAAGTGCCATAGGCAGAAGTTCGGAGAGAGACCAAGAGCAAACAAACCTGGAGAGATAATCAGTACAGACGTATGTGGTCCATTCCAACCTACGACACGACAACTGCGTGATCGAAGCCAGATCAGATCTCCACAACGGTTTGAGCAGTTTGTTAGCGAAGCTATATCTATTCCTGAACCGACTACATATCAAGACGTCTTGCGAAGCTCTGAAAAAGATAAATGGATCGAAGCGATGCACAATGAAGTCAAATCTTTACAAGATAATCAGACCTGGGAATTTACGAACCTACCTAAGAATAGAAAAGCATTTGCATCTTAGCAAATGGGTATTTAAAATCAAATATAAACCTGACGGTACTGTCGATAAGTACAAAGCACGATTAGTCGCTGTTGGATATTCTCAGAAGAAGGGAATTGATTATGACCAGACATTTAGCCCTGTCGCTAAAATGAGCACAATCCGAATACTACTAAGTGTTGCTGCCAATCAGAATTTAGTACTCAGACAGTTTGACGTCTCTACAGCCTTCTTATACGGCACGGTGAAAGAGGAAATCTTGATGAGACAACCAGAAGGATACGATGACGGGACTGGCCGCGTATGCAAACTGAAAAGAAGCTTGTATGGGTTGAAGCAGGCACCTAAATGTTGGAATGAGTGTATCCACGACTTTCTTATGGAGACAGGTTTCATCCGGAGCGAAGCGGATCCCTGTGTTTACGTCAGAGTACGTGGACAAAAGAAGATAATGCTCGCGCTTTATGTAGATGATGGACTGGTGGCCGCGTCAGATGAGAAAGAGGCTGATGATTTCATTAAAAATGAATTAAAACGGCGATTTAAAATCACCACGAACGTACCGTCCTATTTTCTTGGCCTGGAGATAGAACAACACAAAGATTGTACTATAAAAGTCCACCAAACCGCTTACACTAGACAATTGATAGAAAAGTTTGGAATGAGCAATTGCAAGGCGGTTGGGACACCCATAATAAAATTCGGGAAAGGAGATGAGGAACAAGTAAATCCAGAAATGCAACTTTTTCCTTATCGAGAAGCTGTTGGATCTTTGTCATATCTGATGGTTGGAACTCGACCTAACATTGCGTATGCGGTTGGGGTAGTATCTCGAAACCTAGATAAACCTACTAAAGGCAATATTTAACAGGTGAAGAGGATATTTAGATATTTGAAAGGGACTATCGATACTGGACTTGAGTACAAGAAAGGTGAAAAGCGTCTCATATGTTATAGTGATGCAGATCACGGTGGAGACGAAGCGAGCGGATGCTCAATGAGCGGGATTGTATGCCTGTATGCTGGCTCAGCAATATCCTGGCGAAGTTCGAAGCAATCCATGGTTTCCCTATCATCCACAGAAGCGGAGATAGTTGCAGCCAGTGAGGCTAGTCGTGAAATGGTTTGGTTGAGGAGATTGTTCCAAGATCTAAAAACTAATCTAGATACGCCTACTTTGCGAATCGATAATGAGTCTGCAATTAAGCTTGCATATAACCCTCCATACGAGCAGCACCACAAGACTAAACATATAAAACTGAAACACTTCTATGTGCGACAGTGTGTATCCGACAAGGATATAACCATAGAGCAAGTACCCACTGCAGAACAACTTGCTGACATTTTTACGAAGCCTGTTTACAAACCAAGATTGGTAAGGCTCTGTGAAGAGTTCGGCTTGAAGAAGAGGGAATGTTAAGGAAGCACTTCTAGTATAGAGCGCTTCCAGCTGCTTTATATTCTTTATATTCTATATCTGTGTTACGTTGCTATGGGTTGTTATTTTTCTTAATATACTTTTATTGAAACAACATTTTCTTATTCTTTAATATAATCTGCTGTGGTTAGTAAATTGTGTAGATAAAAAATGAATTTCTGATCATAAATTAGTCAGTAATTTTGACGATTATTTAGTATAATCGATCACGTATTCGATTTCATAAATCCGCAATTAATTGTTGACAATTATTTAAATAATCTATTATTCAATTATTGATCATCGATTATCAACATCACTACTCGGCTAGTGACTGACGCTTGTCTGAAACTGAATTGAAGTAAGAGAAGTAACTGTCTAGAAATCTCTACAGAGACCAGAGTATTATTTTATAAAAACTGACTGATTGTCTGATTGATCGAACTTGTTGGATTGGAACTCATATTGCTAAAAATTTGTAAATACAAGGCGACGAATGATAATATTTTCAAAATCACAATGCTGGGTTATTCTACTGCTGGCATTCCTGATAAATCTTGGCAACCGCCCGTGGCTGTGATAGAAACAACGTAAAATATTTTAGATTATATTCTATTAATTTGACTGAGGATCATTATGTTCTTCATTTGATTCTATTTATTATTTACAGAATGGGGACTATGATCGTGGAGATGTATTGGAAACATGCGCCTTTAACTTGCAGAAACTTCATGGAATTGGTACGACGAGGTTATTACAACAATACGAAGTTCCACAGGGTTATTAGAGATTTCATGATCCAAGGTGGCGATCCCACTGGGACAGGCAAGGGTGGTCAGTCCATTTATGGGCCGCAGTTTGATGATGAAATATCAGCAGAATTGAAGCATAGTGGAGCTGGGATATTATCTATGGCAAATGCTGGCCCTGACAGCAATGGTTCTCAGTTTTTTATCACTCTTGCACCAACACAGTGGTTAGACAGAAAGCATACAATCTTTGGAAGAGTTCAATCTGGAATGGCTGTTGTGAAAAGAATAGGTTTAGTTGAGTGTGATAAAAATGACTGTCCAGTTGATGACATTAGAATAGAGAGGGCTTCTATTCCTAAATGATGATAACTAGTTACTTATTATATGCATAGATTGGTAATTTTTTTAATATAAGTTTTTATAACCATTACACTACCCAAAAAAAAAGCCAAACTGTAATTCTGCCTAACTGATTAAAGTGTTGGATCATATTTCCAACCAACAAGATGCAGTTCAAATTTATGGAGAAACTGAAAATATGGGTAATAATAGTGTTAATAACCAATAAAGGATTTTTTGTAATAACTGACAGTTTGTATCTCAATTTATCCGACAACTGCACTTATTTTGTTTTTATCCGTTATGATGGAAAATTGTTAGGAATAGATACCTAAGGAGATGTTTCACCACTTTTGCCTAAGTATAAATAAAAAGGTAGAGAGACACAAAAATACTATGCCTACTTTGGTAGTCTTGCATACACTGCTGCTAGTTAAGGCCTATGCAGACCGGGACAGCATTGCAAGGGATTTAAATTATTCCCAATAGACATATGTATATATTTAGAAGTACGATATAAAATTGTATGCTTTACAATGATGCTGTGGCATCGAAAGGGATATCATTACACAGCATTGAAAGGTGCCACAGGCTCCTATGCCGTGGCAAGGCGCTGGAATGCAGCGGTATCACAAACTCTTTGCCATCTGATCCCGGCCTGTGTTGGCCTTTATCAGGCAGTTTATCTTGTGTGTGAGGGGTGCACTATGAATCTTGCTCTCTGTCCTATTGAACAACTGTTTAACATTAAGTCAAAATATGATGACTATTAGTCTTCTGTAGTAGTTTTAGTTAGCAATCTAGCTTACAAGAGTACTCCCACAGATCTACTATGCAAACTAGTTCCCAGATCTTTTTCATACTATGATATACTACAAGTAGAATTAAAAGTAAAAAAACACCAAAATAGACTAAGAAAATAAAGACTTCATGCAGAAGCAGACACATCGCCCGCGATCTGTTTGCTTGCTTTGCTATTAATCCTCAGTGAAAGATCTGGTTTTCTATGGTTTGACACGAGCTGATGAACTAAAAGAACAACCTAATTCACTAAGAACCTGAACTGCGCTCCAGATTGCGCATAATGATGCGCAATTTTATCACCAATTAAAAAAAACTGTGTATGACTTGTGTGTATTATGCATGAATATTTGGTATGCTGGTTTGTTTCAAGATATTTTTACTTTTCTTAAACAAACAAGATTTTTTTCATACCAATCGTTTGAGATGTTTATTCTGATCGAATATGTCTCTTAAATTAGGTTGATGTACCTATGACTGACCTGTAAAGCGGCATGTAAGCACGCTGAACATAGTAAAATGAAATAAAATTTTGCTTGAATTGGGAATCGAACCCGAGAGTCGTAACCACTTGACCAATGAGGCAAATAGGAATATAGTAAATAACGTTATATGATGCTTGATGCGAATACCAACACCATCACACCTGAAGTGATAGGTACGCGAAGGGTACGTTAGGTGTGCTGCTGTACACCCTCTTCGCCGGTATGTTTAGGTCTCATGTAAAGGGGATGAGCCTATTGCCATTAACCGAGCACAAATCAAAATTCCGAGCTGCTACTCAGATTTTTGCAGAAAAACCATGCTATTCTTAGGGGAGGACGCAGTCGTCCATGTTTTTAAAATAAAATAAATTTGAAATTAGGATTCTTAGCCAAACAAAAATTATTTTGATTTGAAATGGCCAGTACTGCAGAACATTATTTCATAGGTAAAAACCTATTAATATATTTTTCTCTCCATCATTGGGCCTCGTTCACAGCTCCAAATTTCTAATGAGCCCAAACACTCGAGTGTCCCGCAGACTACTTTATACTGCAGCATTAGCTCAAGGTTACCAATCATGTTTTGGAAATATCACAGAGGAATTTGAAACCAATTGGATTGTGAGTCTGTAACACCCTTTTATCAAATAGGAAATGAGTTGATGATCTTCAGACGCCGGAACAGGTCTTTATAAATCATAGCTAAGAACCACATCAAAATCAGTCCATTCTTTTAAGAGTTATCGATGCCACGGACACACGTACAACCCCTTTTTGAGTTGGCAGTTAAAAAAGCCAAATTTCATGCTTAATATGTTATGCCATATTACATCAAGTAAGATTCCCGGGATTAATAGGGAAATCCCACAATTCCATCCCATTCATTAAAATCAGTTCTCTGGAAAATTTCCCAATTTTGGGATAAAACGTAGCCTATTTGTTATTCTCGGTAAAATACTATTTGTATGACGAGATTTCATTCAATCATCGTTTTTCTGATTTCCCACATTTCGCATTAAAAATATCCTATGTTATGTACCAAATTTTATGCAAATCGGTTCAGCCGTTTTTGCGTGGTGTGAGTAACACACAAACATCTAAACTTTCACATTTTTATTACATATAATGAAGCATGTACGAGTTTAAAATAAAACAAGTATATGTTATTAAGTGTAATTTATTGGACGGAAATCTTACTAAGGCACGAGTACCATGTGCTTTACAGTATTTTCAAAATAATAGTGATAAGTACTAAAATAAAAGTTAAATACTATTATTAGCTTTGTACCTATATTATTTTGTATAGAATTTACCACATACAAAAAGATTTACTTATAATAATGCAAAATTCAGGTAATGGCTGTGTAAATAGTTTTATATTTTAGATTAACTAGATGAATATTCTTAAATACGACTATTCGGAAAAAATGGGTTGTAGTACTTACAATACTGAACAACTTTTTTTAAATAAGAAAAGCATCCTCCCATACAAATTAAAAAAGTTAATAGGGTTTGCATGGAAAATATAATATGTTATATACATATAAACACCCATGATAGGGACCAATGGGGTTTAGCACCCATGATAGTATCATGTGTGGTAAACCGCCTCCATAATGTATAAAGCTGTTTTATTTTTGTATAAACTGCAATTTAAGATCTTAAGGCTATTTTTAATCTATTAAATGTATAAAAAGTAACTTAATATACTAGTATTACTATAACTTATACTAGGGATTTAGACAGAGGTGTACCAAATGAACACCCACAGTTTGCTGGTATGTTTAAACCCCATGTAACAGCATGAGCTTATTGCCATTAACCAACTGGGCATAAATCCAAACGCTGAGCTGCTAATTTCTGTTGAGAATTTCATACAAGAACCCAATAACCTGCTCAACCTGATAATCAATCCCTGACATCTAGGGTAGCAAAATAGTGAAACAATATTATAAAATAGAAAAAAATAACTAATTGGAGCATATTAATAAGGCTTATTTGGACGGTTTCAATACAATACCTATTTACCTATATGCTATCATGATGTGTGAATAAACAATATTTGAATATATCACACAAAACATTTGAGGTTATAAAGAAAATATTGAATTTACTTCTGCAACTATGTAGATTATGTATGATTGTGTAACCATGCAAAATTCTAGCTCTATAGCATTGATGAACCAGACATCAAACATGTCTAAACTATAGTTTGGCTATGGATTCCTAAAGACTTGGGGGCTGAAGATTTTCCAATGACAGTGAGACATAGTCAAACAACAGCCATAGTCAAATCAAAGAAGAATTTACAAACATCATCACACAAATATTTAACTACTACATTGTCAATATTCATTAGGACTTAAAAAATATAGCTTAAATATAAAGACGATAAGAAAATCTTAACTAAGATTACATGTTACAATAAAAAAAAGTGACCTTTACTATGCAACAGACACTTTCTGCTCATAATATGCATCATCTTCATTCCAACAGTCTTGATACGGTAGTGTATTGTGACGGAGCTTGCACCAGCGAGCTCCAAATCTTAATATTAATATAATAACCATCAGTACAAACATGGACAGAACTGCTACAGCTGGATACAGCATTAAAAAGGCCATGTTTAAATATCACTCTCTCGTTTATGCAGTTCTAAATATTCTTGTGATGCGGTCAATGGTAGCTGGGAGACCGAAGGATGAATGTTCTTCTTGTGAGTCTTATGGAAGTCCTCACTTTTGTCGGACCGAACGTAATGCACGTTTAGAGTGTTACTTTCTAATTCTGTGAAGTCCAAGGGAGGCTGTTTGTGTGGAGTAGCTGACCAGATTGAAACAATCCAGCGATTACCTATAAATAAAAAAGTTGTTTATATTTTATATGCAAATACGACGACGTCTGTGGTCTAGTGGTTCAAATGCCGGACTGCTGATCATGGGGTCGTGGGTTCGATTCCCACAGGACACAGAAACATTTGTGTGGGTAAAACATGAGTATTTGTGTTTGTCTGGGTGTTTCATAGGTATTATAAGTATGTATTTACAAAAAAAAAAGTATATAAGTATTATATCCACTGTCTGGTAAGTACCCATAGTACAAGCTCTGCTTAGTTTGGGACTAGATGGTGCAGTGTAAAAATGTCCCAAAATATTTATTTATTTATTATTATTATTTAAATAATGATTTTAAATTTAGGAATAGACAATGTATTATTACCCGACTGCCGAAGGAGGAGGGTTATGTGTTTTTAAATTAAAATTGAATTCATTTCATAAACAGACAACTTAAGTCCACAATCATTGTTAGTAAAACTTATTACAAAAGAGGCTACATAGTTGTTCAGCAATAAAATGTAACAATTTAGCAAGATGTTTTGTAACAAACATCAACCCTAATTGATAGGAGACTAGAGAGGCCCAATTTTCTCTAACAAATTAGTATTTCTAGGTTATGAGAGCAATACAGTATCAAACAAATAATCTTTTTTAAATTATGGTATAAACAAAGCACTTTCAATGAAATTTAATTTAAAATACTGAAATGAAATGAAAAGTCTACTAAGTCTGTCTACCCGTAACCATGGATGCTGTAAAGGGTCCGTCGGAATTAATAATATCAATATAATGCAATAAAATCCATAAAAAGTAGTTTTATTTCAATGTATAATACCTATTCATGTAAATGTCAGAAATCAAGATGAAATGAAAAGCCAATAAAACTGGTTTTTGCTGTTTCAACAAACCAAAAACAATAAAATTGGTTAAGTAGAACTTGAGATACAATTTAACATCTGCATTGTGTGTAAATGCCATTAAAAGAACAGTTGGCCGGCAACTAAGAGTTAGTTGATGTTCAACAATTTTTTTATCTCTCAATATTTAGGTTAGTTATTATACTTATTTTCCTAAAAAGCTTGTTGTTTTCTCCTTACCCAAATAAGTGTCAGAGGCACCTCATATTGGTACAATTAGAATACTGAACATTATTTATACTGTATAATCTGTACATATACAAATTTTCATTTATTAACATAATGTAAATACAAATTTTCAAACTTACACCAGAAATAAAAACTTGGAATGGAGGTGGTGATCTAGATAAAATTTTAAAATACAGCAGTATATTAATATATTTAACTAACCTGTATGTCTATCCAGCCAGTAATCTGAGTATCTTGAACAGCAGCACACAATATTGAGAATAATTATGGAGCCGAGAATCACTGAACCGATGGCGATAGCTATATAAAAAGGCGTAAAATCACCAAGCTTTGAAACTATGGGGTTTATAGCCTTGTACGTCCCATTCCCTGCAAAGTAAGTGTTAATTTCAGATGCCGACATTATAATCTGGTCAACCTGTAGAAGAAAAAAAAACACTTTTCATGATTGTGGGTCAAACGTCCGCGCCTAATTCCTGACGCCCAACGGCCGCACGATTTAGAATGCAGGGCGTGGTACGTATGTAAATTAAATATTAATACATAGGTACTCGGAATTACGATTACTTCAAGAAAGAGCACTTATTTTTTAAGTGGTATTCTGAGATAATTACCAATTTAGAGCCAGAAATCCAAAAATCTTCTTTAGCGTTTCGTACGTACTATGCTTTTCAATTATGAATAGGACTGACTGTCTGTGACTTGACTTGACAAGTAAAAGTAAACTCCAGTACTAGTACTACAGAGCCATCTTGTAACGTCATAGCTGTCAATATTTTTTTTATACTCTGTGGCTGTCAATTCAATTCAAGATTTTATTTCAAATTCAGACAACGACTCAATTGCCATCAAGGAAAAAAAAAAAAAAAAATTTTCAAACCAAATCAAACCACAAAGGTGTAGTAATGTAGTGATGCGCCGATCCGATCCGATCTTTTCGAAGATCGGATCGTGGCCATTCGATACATTCGGATTTCCGATCTGGATCGATTCAACTCTTTAAAATATTGGATAATTGGATCGCGGTCCAAACATTGTGTCTTGCATACAATGTAAGTTAGGTACTATGCGTTTTTTTTAATTCTTTATTTATTATAGAAGGGTTTGGTCGCAAAGCGATCATGTCACCCCTATCGGTAAACACTTATAGAATAGGAACGTCGATGACCTCGAATGACCGCGATCTGTCAAAAGAGTACAGCTTGCAAAGAAAATTAATTTTCTTCTTTTAAAATTATATAACTATAATATATTTAAAAGCAGTAGTACCAAATCCGGAACTCTGCGAGTTAATAAAAATGCACAAACTGCCCCAAACTTTATTATAAACAATATTTTAAACTCGGCTTTGAAGTAATAAAGCTGCCAACCTACAATATATAAGATTTAAATCCAATTGAATTTAACTGGCACTTGATTAGCGTAAGGTGGCTGACAATAATGTTCAACAATTAGAAAGCCAAATTGAGAATGTAACATTGGAACTATTGATTTAATTACCAGTGATGATGGCAAGAATGAATTAACCACGTCAAATAAATCAAAAATAAATACCAAAAAAAGGGAAATATTTCAAGACGATAACTTTAGTTTTATTATAAACACAGGTAATAACATACCTAATTTTCTTTTAAATAACAGTCGGTGGAATATTTTAAATACCTATAAAATATTATTTCAAAAATATCTGTTTTGCTCACCCTACCTATCTGGTTTGAATTGACAGCTATGACTTCACAAGATGATTGGAGGTCAGTCTTATTCTTATTTGAAACGCAATGGTATCATAAGACCACCGAGGTTGATCAAAAAACGATCTAGAACTTTAGCTTGTTTATGTTACAAATATAAGCAAAATGTCGGTACTTCATCTTTATTATTATTGTTTGTTAATAGATGACGGCGGGTAAAAAATGACACGAAAACCTTCAATTATTATTAGTTAATTTTAATCTAAAATTAATTTTCTTAGGTTCATGTAATTTCTGTTGCCTTGTTTAAACACCCAACCCTTTTTTAGGGTTCCGTACTTCAAAAGGAAAAAAGCTAATCCCTAATAAGGATGCGCATACAATATGCCCCTAAAGTATCGGTAACCGTTTCACAAATACACTGTATAATACAGTTATAAAAGAACAATTGAAGCGTCCCGTAATGAAAAATATGTTAAATCATTTGGCGTTAGCTCCAGAATCTATAAATGAGACCATTTTCATTTGGGAAAGCCGGAAAAAAAAGATTTCGGTGTTTGAATTGTTAGGTTATGAATAAACGTCAAAAACAATTATCTATAAAACATCGCAGATTGAAAATAAATCATAAAGAAATGGATAATGTAGTGTGGTCTAAGTGAGAATAAGAGTATTTACGGATAAAATGAGAAAAACCCAAATAATTTCTAACCCTCGGTGTAGAGTAGTACTCAATTGTGTTTAAGAAAAAAAAGTTGGGCACGTATTAAAAAAAATAATTCACTTGCCCCGTAAACACTAAAACTGAGGGTTTATAATATCTAGGTAATGTTAGGGCAAATAAAAAATACATTTTGTTAAACATATTCATTTTATTCCTCATCCTCATCTCGTATTATTATTTCATCAAGAAAACCTGCTGGTGCTGAGATATGTTCTTGATATCTGATCCATCCTAGATACCACACTAAGGTCATAGTGTGTGCGCAGCAGCCTCTATCGTAATCTGACATTAAAATTGTTCCGGGTTTACAACAAAAATCCAATTCACTGGGCACAATCGGAGCACAGTAAGATTAGCTTAAGGTCACGCATAAGCAATATCGGAGTCCTAAACGCACGCACTAGTCACACAGGGCAGTATCAATCAGTCCATAAACAGTCCAGGTCTGGTAAAAATAAATAGAAAGCCAAATACAAACACAACACACAACCGAGATGAAAAACGCGGAAGGATCAAGGATTCTGTAACGTCTTGACAGACAACCACAGACAAAATATCACTGTCAACAAAGACAAAAGTAACGCTGCACGTTTCGATTCGGTTTTCTTAAGAATCGATACAACACTGAAACGATCTTGTGATATTTTGATCCTTTATCAATTGGATTTAAAAGTAGAAGCATTTCCTCAAAGATATCAGTTGATTAAAGACAAAAGAATAGAGCATTTCAATAATTATGTTAAAAACAAAACCAACTCTACATGAGCGGATCGATCGATCGATTATATCGATCATTCGTTTAATTATTGATACAGATAAATTGCATTCGTATTATTTGTACTCACATCACTATTTTAATGGTAACATTTCGAATGTACCTAATTCGAACATCATTTGATAAGCTTTTAAAAACATGAAATAACTCCAGCTTCGACGAGAAGGAGTGAATAATTGAAAAATCGTAGAAAATTAATTAAATTTGATTCATATATATGAAATCCATGGACGCTAAAAAAAGTCCAGACCATATTCTGCCATTGTCCTTTCAAATGAAGAAAATTGTTTTTCTTTGTAAGCTGTACTTTTTTGACAGATCGCGGTCATTCGAGGTCATTGACGTTTGACGTTCCTAATCTAATCTTAATTGAAACGCATTTTAAAAAGATAAATAAATCAATAGTAATAACATGCTGATTGGGACTTGTACGACGTGTTGATGAGCCTGTGTTAAGAACACAGAGATTATGTTCGATATGTAAGTTTAAAAGATCTCCATTAGAATCCGATTTGGAGCTCCTAAAAGATCTGCTAAGAGAGTTGAAGTCACTTAAGACCTTATTCTTGGCAGGAGGAAGTATTTATTGCTGGAAAATACGGGAAATGAAATAGTTTGTTTTTACAAGATCTCCGATCTAGGATTGGAACTTATATCAATGATGTTAAAGTTAATACTAATGTTATTTAAGGGAGAATGATGTTGTAACGTTTGGTGAAACAGTATAATTTAATGTTATAAATTTTACTACAAGCACTACAACTTAGAAATGTAAAATTATGGTCAAATTAACATTAATGGTCTTGGGTGTAACAGCATAAAATAAATGTTTTTTTACTTAGCAAAATCTCAGTAAAAAAATATTTTTCCTTCACTAAAATAACCTGTAATATAAGTTTAATGTTAGTATGACACAAACTCCTTTTTACATAGTGTTTTAGCAGGGAGACCTTTACTTTATCCTGATTAATTTCACCGACAATCTTTTCATTGCCCAATAAAAAAAAAATGCCAACATAGGTACATCATATTTTTTTATTAAATAATAACTAACACATTATGTTATTACAGTAGAAGAAAGCAGTAAGATACATTTACTCACTTGGTAAAGCCAAGCTATGACTACTAAACATTTCCATATTGTATAAGTAGGTACGCATTTAGTAGGTATAGTCAACCATAAAATTGCTTGGCCACTTTTGACAAAACTTCCATCCAAATTAAATTTTACTAAGACTCATTATGCACTCACTGTCACTGTCTTGTAGATAACCAAATATATACCTTGTTATTTTGTGATAAGCAGAGACATTCACTCAGGGTGGTAAAGCAATGGTATGGTCCACTGGGTCCACTGTACATACAATGAAAAGTCAGCTCATACTGATAATGTTTATCTAACTTGATATGTAGATGTGAGTAAGAACTGTAACATTGATGGAACAGACCAAACGTGCGGAATTGGTGATGATTTACTGTTACTTAAATTATGTTCTACAATAAATACTAATAAATAGTAAGTACCTACTGAAGTATCTACATAAGGTATAGTAGGTATGTTACATTTTATAATTACTTACATCAATTAAATATTAATACGTGCAGAAAACAAAGTGAAACGTGTTCAGATCATTGAATAGGTAGGTAGGTACTATTTGTGATTAATCCACTTGGTAAGGTAGCGCATCGAGACCAAATTTATAAAAAAGCACCAATTAGGTACCTCGACTAGCACCTATCTCTCAGTCAGTAATAAAATTACAGTAATAAAATTATTGACACACCGTCATAGGCACATCTACTTACACATCTTTACAAGCGATCCCTAATTCCCTATTCCCTTTAGGCTCGATTGAACCCTTTCGCGTTTCATCCAATGTTAAAAAATCCAATTTGCGGTTCAAGATATGATTTTAATTTTGATTATGAATAAATATAGTACAATCTGTACATACAATTGTGTTATTTTGTTTCATTTTGGAAATACGTAGGTACTTTTTATTGGACTTACCGAGAATTGAACTAATCGCGAATTAGACAAACCGTCAATCGTGAATATGGTGAATTGGACTAATCGCGCCTAAATGCCTAGTTCGTTATATTATAAACAGTTTACTTTAAATAATAATACTTATTGAACTAAATCACTGAGAAATTTAAATTACTTATAATACCTAGGTGTCTGGTTCTTAATAAGAGCCTAATGAATGAACTTTGTAATTCTTATTTGAAAATTTGTGAATCCTACCATTAGTACAGACCCAAAAAAAACAATTAAGATAGTACCTACTTAGTCATAATGGACCACAGAACAGAAAAGTGTAATGGACCATATGCTGGAATACTCCATAATTCCAGCATATCCTGGATATGGTTCATACACCTTCAAAGTATCTACATATACATTTGGAGGCGAAATAACTCTGCTGTTTTCCAAATGACTATTAATGATCGCAACAACAAAACACAAGGCCTTCAATGTATTGCTATTTGTAAGCACATGTCATTTAGTTTAAACCATCTTAGACCTATACCTAGTGTAAATTAGTTGTACTACCATTGCGGTGTGATATGTTGGTTAAAGGATAGGTTAGGTACGCAATACATAGTTTATCTATGTATAGCGGTGACATGAGTTTTAGATGACTCGCTTTTTCATAGCATATTAGAATGTTATACAAGCTGTTCTAAGGAGGATTTACAGAAAAATAGGTACAGTTGGCTAACCTAAACATAGTAAGAATGCTGGCTAGGTTGGCAGGTGTCCGGGACTGGACTGGACCTACAGCCCACCAGTACTCGACACGCTGGGAGCGGCGGCGTCGAATATTGCTGAAAAACATAATTTTATTGTTTTTAGGAACCGTCTCGATTATGATATCCTGAGGGGCTAAAATCACCGCTTTTAATGAATCACATGTCACGATATGATTCACGGAGCTACACAACGTATACTTTTCCAGTATAACCCGATTTCGCATAGGCTTTCAGTATATTCAGAGGTCACCTTATACTGGCAATGTATAAGCTGATGTTGTGTAGTCGTGTCATTGTATGATAAAAACTTCAAAAGTGATCATTTTAGGCCCCTTGAACGTAATACCTGGTTACAATTTTTACGTCAAGTGCCCATCCCCACTTTCCTGTATCATCTGCGACTAGGTAGAGTAAAGGTACAGTTGGTAGTAGTAGGTACTAGTTCATAAACTCACATTTTGGCACGCTGCTAACTGATTTACGGTGATGTTTGTTGTTCCAAGAAGGCGGTCCTCTCGGACAAAGTCGGGCTCTCGATGGAAAGAACCTTAAAATAAAAGTAAAGCTTTTTAGGATAGATAGCCAGACAATAGAAGTAACTGTAAAACATCGTTATTAGAAGACAAGACTGCAAACGGTGGTTGTTTATTGAGTAAATAAATACAATAAAAATATTTTTTTTTTCAGATAAATCGTTTTATTTTACAAATCCTGATGTTACCTAGGTACAAAAGTATAGATAGTTGAGGTACTAAAACCTTGAAAATAATATTATGGGACACTAATGTTGTAAATCTTGTTAACTGGTAGGTACATAATTATATAAGTTATAAAAATAAAATGAGAAAACTGGCTTTTACTGTCAATGGCAAAGAGCCACTACGGGTCGCTAAAGTAAAATAATAACTATTTGGCTACTTTAAATCCATCTAGACCACTGACCTCTATAATTGTCAGTGATCTAGACGCAATAAATATCTTTTCTCCAGTAAAATCTGTTTTTAGTGAATATCTTTAAAAACCATCCGAGGCACAAATTTAAAATTACTGTCACAATTACACGAGATAAGGATGGGGGATTTATGAGAAACAGAACTTCGATGGAAGACATTTTGCTGGGTTGATGCACACTAAAATAAAACCAAACAGACAAAGAACAACAAAGAAGCTAACACAAGTGTAGCTGAATGTGACCTTTTGAAAACAAAAAACACTCAAACATTGAAATAATTTGTGCTTTATTTAGAATTCTCTATATTAATGTACATCGAAAGTAGTGTTAATACATATCATAATCATGCCTTGTACGAACACTCTTCTAAAATGTGATTCTGTTATTTTACCGAGATAAGCACCTAACGTGCGTCTGCCAAAAGTATGGCGATTTTAGCTCCACCAGTCACCGCTCGAAGGGTTTCCATTTATAAAATTAGCTAGACACGCTAGTCTCTATCGTTCACTAATCTCCCTGGTTAGGCTACAGATTGGTGATAGCAGTACAGTATCGTAAGCACACTGCCAGTGACCGTTCGTAGGCCAATGCTTAGGAAGTGATGTGAGCTATAGTTAGGAGACTGACAAACTTTCCTAACGTTGTGCGATATAATTATTGTGCCATTGTGAATAAAACTTGATACACATACCTACGGCCTAGTTAAGTACAGTTATTCTATTCAACATACTGTATCTAGGTATGTTGATAGGTAGAGTGGATGAAAACAGAATCAAATAAACTTTCCTGTGTTTTCATGAGTTCAGAAATGAATAATGTATGAAAGCCCTTATGTGCCTACATAGGTAGTTACAGGTAGACCATATCCAGGGATGTGCCCTAATCTCTCGCTTCCGGCCGTCATGCGGTCGGTCTGTGTCGTTGGGGGCAACAGCACGTGGTAAGCTGCCGTCTCTTACTCTCTCTCTCTCTTACTGCGGCTTGCTAAAGAGGCGGCGGGACAGGCGCCCACCTCCTTCACGATAGTATAGTCGCATCGGACGCCTAAGGGCGCAGATAGACCTACGACCTCCGGCCTCGATAAATGTGGCTGACTTGGGGATTCCGCCACCCGACCAAACAATAGCACTTATCTAGGAATATTCGAGTAGAAAGCGAGGAGAAGTCATGCCTTTTAATGCGGTCCGGTGGTTGTGCTGGACCCCCTCCCTGATCGTGGTGAATGTCACAAATGCCATTAATTGTTGCGCCATTAATCTTTCAATATCAATCAAATGCTGATTTTAGAAATGGATGACGACTAGTTTGGGTGAACAAGATGCAGAATGGGATGGTTGTGGGCAAGTACAAAAATATAGGACAAAACGAACGTGCATCAGTTGAAAAAATAAATGCTTGAAAAATCAGTGAATCCAAAAGTTTAGACGTGGCTTGCGTGACCATTTAAAATCGCCATAAGCAGTTTCTACCTACTGTATTTAAAGGCTTGTCACCTGCTCGGTACCCATGAAATGGCTTGCCAAAAAAATTTTAGAAACAGCTGAATCTGTGCACAAAATATTGAATAATTGAAAGTGCCTAGTAAGTTTATCACAATACCAAATACCTATTTGGTATTATATTATTGGTATTACGTAAATTGTGTTATTATTGGTACCTACCAATAATAACACAATTTACGTATTATTATATAGGTATATGTATTTTTTGAAGGTATAGGCTACCTATCTGTCTGTAGTGAATATCTCTAAAAAGTCTAAAAACACTAGAGTCACGGTAATATAGATAATATTTTACCATGCTAGAGTCCTTCATTGATTTATTTAACAAAACAAACGTCAAAAACCATTGACCAAGCTTTAATAGAAGTATTAGGGAAGAATTTATTTTATCGCATTTCTCTGAAAAACTTGGCACCTTCTACAGGTACCTACCTAATGTTGTTTTTGATGGTTTGACTTTTGTACATCATCATCATCCATAGCCTGAATTTACTCAATGCTGAGTAGGTACCTATAGGCGCTAGCGAGGAAATTTATGAGGGGACTATCTGGCTTGCCGAACTCAGGGTGGCAATAGTTGTGGCTAAAATCCGCGAGTTAGGTTTGGAAATAGCACCTCACAAAACTGAGGCGCTATGGTTCCACAAGTTGCCACGAGGTAGAGAACCACCCAGCTCATTGGCACGCTTCGGTGATGTGGAAGTCCAGGTGGGCCGGAATATGAGGTACCTCGGCCTAACTTTAGATAGTCGCTGGGGCTTTGAAGAACATTTCGGACGCCTCGTTCCCCGGATTGAAAGAGCAG
Source organism: Acronicta alni (assembly GCA_964056405.1). Taxonomy (NCBI): domain Eukaryota; kingdom Metazoa; phylum Arthropoda; class Insecta; order Lepidoptera; family Noctuidae; genus Acronicta; species Acronicta alni. The sequence continues at coordinate 20,537,517 of OZ043913.1, forward strand.
TGGGTGCCTTGCACAGACTACTGCCCAATCTTGGGGGACCTCGGGAGGAAGTTCGTCGCCTCTATGCGGGAGTCGTGCGATAAATGGCTCTTTACGGGGCGCCTGTGTGGTCGAAACACTTGTCAGGCGTCCGGCGCAGCAGAGGTAAGTTTAACAGCCTGCAGCGTAAAGTGACCATTCGCATCACTCGAGGATACCGAACAGTGTTCTTCGAGGCGGCAACCCTCCTGCCGCGCTTTCCACCTCTGGATATTCTGGCGGAAATGGATGCGAGGGTATATGACCGGATTCGTGCTATCCGCCAGAGCGCCGAGTTCGAAAGGTTAAGGTGGCAGGAGCGGCAACACGCCCTCCAGCAATGGCGCGAGCGGCTATCAGGGCAGCAGTTTGCGCACAAGCGGGTAGTTGAAGCCATCCTGCCGTGTTTCGAGGCTTGGCTGCGTAGACGCGAATGCGTCACTTACCGACTTACTCAGGTGTTCACCGGGCACGGCTGCTTCGGTGAATACCTGAATAGAATTGGACGCGAAGCCACGTCGAATTGTCACCACTGCGGCAGTGATCTAGACACTGCCCAACACACGCTTGGCGAGTGTCCTGCATGGGAGTCCGAGCGGCGAATCCTGGTCAACAAAATCGGCCAGGATCTCTCTTTGCCAGCGGTAGTGTCGGCTTTTGCCAGCGGTAGTGTCGGCTATGTTAGCTGAGTCGACAAATTGGAGAGCTGTAGCCTCCTTCTGTGAGACTATTATGGTCCAGAAGGAGGCCGCCGAGTGATATCGTGAGAGGGCTGATCCCACTCGGAGGAGAAGACGCCGAGGTTGTACTCGCACCAGAATTTAGCCCAACACACGTCATGCCTGTCATTATTCAGACGGCGCGCGGAAGGCCTCTGGGGTCGTGGGCGTATAGAATGGGGGTTTTTGTGCGCCCACCAAGACACCGCAGGGAAGACGACAGCACGTAGTGGTCGCGTGCTGCCTTGTGCACAGTGATGAGATAGAGAATCGGACTTCCCTGGGGCGGGCCTTAACAGGCGTGACACAGGAAGGGTTCCGGAAGAATACGTCTGTTCCCGGAGCCCCCCAATATTGTGCTGATGATGGCCACCGGGGGGGTTTTAGTGCGGTAAAAATCCCACATACCCGGCCTGCCCCCCAACAGGCTGACAGCCTTTTGAAGGTTCCCTCCCTCCTCGCAATAAAAAAAAAAGGTACCTATAGGCGGGCGATAGGCCTTTCTTTGCTTATGCCACCTTTTTCGATCCAGTGCTAATCTTATGGATAGGTATATCACCAATCAATTTCTTAAAGTCATTGAGCCATCTTGCAACCCGACGCCCCACTCCTTCTGCCCCTCAATGGTCTGTAACCTAATATATTTCGGCTCCATTTACCCCACGCAGGATATCGGCATTTTGTTTTTATTTTTGGGTCAAATTAAATCAAAGGAGCCTATATCTAGTTAAAGTTATTCAGGAAAATTAAAAATAATGTAATTCCTTGAGATATCATTGGAGAATTCTCTAATATACTACCAATAATTAGCCATAGCTTACCATCAGATCTCGGAACTAAATCAGGGTTGGCAGGCGCGTTCTCCATTCTGGCGATCGCTAGCTTGGTGCCGACCGTAATTGCGGCCACTGCGATGGACAGTGCTAACGCGCCGGCAATCGCTTCGATGATCGGCATCCACGGGATAGGGGTCAATTCATTCGCCTCTAAATGCAAAGAATACAAGATTAGGTACCTACTTATTATAATGTTCCGCTGACTTGTGTGACTTGTAGACTAGTGCCTCATCATCATTTTCCGAGCTTTTTTCTAACAGTATTTAACACGAAACGAGTGCCATCAGACCTCCACAAACCCAATATCTGGGCAATACTATTATTTTTAATTTAATATTCTGAGCATAGCGTTAGACTGGTTGTCAGGCTTTTGGGCTTTTGACTGGTACCATTAACGATTGTCATAGGTATGTTAAATTCGAATCTAGATCAACATTTTATGATATAAATACAATTTTGTTTAAATTACTATAGCAAGCCTTTATGGTACTTACCTACTGATAAAGGGACTTACTACCTGTGGCGATATTGAAAATTCAAAAATAAAATTTGTGTTAATGCGCATTGAGCTTTGAGCGCGCTGTCGTAGGATTTTATTTAGTTTTATTTGTCGTGACTTGACAAGATGCAGAAGACTTCGTACGCATATATACTTAGTAAAACAATTGTTTTTGGATTGATTTCATGGGATAAGAAGTAAGTAGATACTCAATGTTAGGGAAATTCCTGCTTTTTCTGAGATTTAGTTCACAAACTATAAGTATACCTAGGTACCAAAATTTCATTCTAATCCTGTTGTCAGTTATCTTATCAGTTTTTTGGGACTTCCGGGATATTTCCACATTTTTCTGGGATAAAAAGTAGATATTATGATATTCCAGGTCACATAGGTATATATTAATTGTGTATGAAATTCCATTCAAATCCCGTAAGTACGTCTCCTACATAACTTTTCTGGGAAATTCCCACTTAATTTAAATCACTTATTTTTAATAACTTAAGGATAAAATGTAGCCTATTTGTTATTCACGGTCACATAAGTGTACAAAAGGGGATAGAACCGATCTGGCATTCAAACTGGCCGCCATTATGATTTTTTTTATCGAAATCGCGGTGCACTATGTAGGTGATATGTGTAGAGTACACATAAATAAATGAACAAAAAATGTCTGTAACATGGTACCTACCTTAAAATGTCACGTTATCGAGATATTTGGAGGTAAAGACCGATATATACTGTACGCCTGAAAACTATAATCTAGTTTTAAATTTCTCATGTAAGTGAATTGTATTCTTATGGGAATTAAAGATATCTCTAACCTCGTATGAGTACAACGACAATGATTATCGATCTTTACCTCCAAATATCTCGGTAACGTGACATTTTGGGGTACCATGTTACTAACATATTTTGTTCGTATATTTGTCCGCTACTCATACATAGGTATCACCTTCATCGTGCGCTGCGATTTCAAAAAGAAAACAAAATGGCATATCTGCCAGCTTCCATATAAAAAGGTTCGAACCCCTTTCATTCAAATCCCGTAGGTAGATCTCCTATATCAGATTTTTTGGGATTTCCGGGATATTCCCATATTATCTGGGATAAAAAGTAGCCTATACTTATTAGCTCTCAATAGCGAACTGTAGAACGCGCCGAACGACCAGATCATTAGCTATATTAAAAGAATTTGGTAAGTTATTCTGTACGCTTTACCTGATGCCGTCAGTGGCTTCAAATTTAGGTATATGGTTTTGATCTCGCTGTTGCCTCGAGCATTGCTGGCGTATATCAATGCAGTCAAGTTGCGGTCGTCCACCGCATTGGGTAGGTAGAAGTTACCTGCCGGGTCGGACAGGTTCTTAATAACAGCACCTTCTTCTTCCAGGATCTCGAGGTGAATAGTTTGGGGGCGGCCTCCATCCCAGCCTGAGGGAAAACGTATACAATCTCATGAGATCTTATCGTTAAGAAACGATACGTGGATCGGTGGATTGTTGGTAGGTATATACAGCTGATATGGATTTATAAACACTACCTACGGCCTCATTGTTATATTAGTCGCAGGCGCAGTTCCTGGGTTCGATTTCCGGCTCAAGTAGTGTTATTTATATTTCTTTTTGATTAATGGCAATAGACTCGCCCAGTAGAACATACCGGCGAACTGTGAAATCAGTAAAACGAGGAACACAGGCGTGATGGCATATTATGAGGAGGTTAACATTTAGGATTCACCCAGGTAGTTATTTAGTCCCTGTCATGGTAATGGCGAATTTCGCGGATCCCATGGCCATGACTATAGGGCAAGTGGGGTTTTTAGTCGGTACGAGTCCGACATACCCTGCCACCTCCCCGGGTGGCGGAGAATCCATGAGGATATTCCGTAGGTACTATAAAAAAAAGGTAGTTATTTAGTCCACCGGGCTTTAAATCCCTTTTCCCTTTTGAATCTCTCTCAGTCTAAAAGCATTGTTGAATATTTCTTCCTTCCTTCTTTGTGGTTCGTACCTACCTTTTTTACACTGCACCCTCAGTGCATTCGGAAACGCCCGGAGTACTTCGCAGTCGGGGGTAGCAGGCGGCCCTCCTGGAGATATTGTGTAACTGCAAGGTTTCTTCTGCTCGCCGAATGAGTTGCTGGCCCGGCAGAGGAGAAGGCCTATCTCACCCTCTCGAGTCAGCCACGTCAGAGTGGAGGAGTAACGGTGTCGGTACCCAGGGACTTTCTGCATGTAAAAGAGGAAATATTAATATTAACGGAGTTCATGGAGTTCTGACGACGCTTATATTAAGAATAGACAAACTTCACACATCTTTTAATTTCTTCTAATATATTATTAGTAGGAATTAATAATTAATTAATATACTATATATGAACATAAAAAGAGACCATAATTCTCTGAGTATGTTTCGTATTTTCTCCTCTAATAAATACGCAATAAGTATGGACATGGACAACGACCTCGCACTCCGCGTAGGTAGGTACCTAACTACCTACGACGGCGACGTGTGGTGCGCTAGAGTAGGTACGTAGTTCCGTACCTACTAATCCACGTACCTATCCATGCGTTGTTTTTTAGAGGCGGACAGGAATAAAAATTGAAAAATATATAGGTACATTTTTATTTTTATTTCATTGAAAATATTATCGATTCCGAAGTCTCGGTAAATTGGCCGGTGATTGAAAATTAACCCTGTATAGGTACATATGTATTATAATTATGTTATATTTTATATAATGTTAAATGTTATAGGTAGGTATATGCATTTATGATATTTATTGTAAAATAACTAAGTAAGCAGGGATAGCTGAGACTAGGACTGCCAAGGCATAGGTTCGAATATAAAGCACTCACTCACCTGACTGTTCCAAATTAGGTACCTATGTGTGTTTTAATAATTAATAATCACTCGCTTACCTAAACGGTGAAGGAAAATATCGTGAGGAAACCTGCATGCCTCAGAGACTTTCTCGCCGGTGTGTGGTCTACCAACCCGCATTAAGCAAGCGTGGTGGACTAACCTAACCTAACCCTTCGCATTCTGAGAGCAGAGCCGAGCCCCACAGTGGGACAATAAATGGGTTGATGATGATGATGATAAAATAATGTATATGGGTGGTAGTGGACTTACAGTAACGCTGGTATACAGTGTTTTGGAGTCAGCAAAGGTCCAGCTGAATTGCAGCGGCTCCGGTGCGGCGTCGACCACGCACGTCACAGTCTCCGCCTCGTGCAACACACCGCCGATTTTGTCGCCACGATTCGACTTGCAGATTGGCCGATCTGAAGAAAAGCATTAAATGAAGCATTGTCACTAATACATATATGTTGTGCTATTTTCTTCCCCACAAAAACTATTAATGGTTTCGGAGAAGAACTTAAAACGGGTAAAAAAATACTGTAAGTACTTAGGTATTTTTATTTGTAAAAGAGATAATGTATGTTTCTACCTAAGGAGATACCTGTTCCATTAGATACTAGTGACAAATCATTAATGTATAGATCAGGTACCTACTCACAACTAACACAGATTCTTGGCTAATTCAGTTCAACTTACTGTAATCATGGTATTGATTTTTTAAGAGACCGTTTCCTAACTTTTTTTGGAGTGACTTGGATTTTCATTGGTCTTCTGCCAGCTGGGAAGGCAGGGTATGTTGGACTCATTAAAAACCGCACTTTGTCGACTGTGGGATACGTAACATTCTCCACCAGCAACCATTTCGTGCCTAACGGACATCGTTCAAAGACTGCGTAGGTAGGTAGACATCAAACTAAACATTGTAATCATGTTGTTTTTAAAACGAGTGTCTATGGAGTTTCTTGCCGGTTCTTCTCCATAAGACCCATTTTTTGGAACCGTGCAACTAGTTTTGACTTTTCAAAAGTGCTATTTTAATGGTCTAATTTAAATAAAATATTTGACTTTGACTTTGACTGCGCCAGCTTTAGTCAGGAGTCAGGACATTGCCCGTGATGTGGCTCTGCCTATAGATCATCACCATCAACCCATATACTGTCCCACTGCTGGGCACGGGTCTCCTCTCAGATTGAAAGGGATTAGGCCATAGTCCATTGCCTATAGATACTAGGTAGGTACTCACATCCAACGTTAAGCGTGACTTTATCCTGGAACAATTCGGCGGTTAGGTGCGAGTTGTGCGCCCTGCACACCAGCTCGTGCCGGTTGTCGTGAAGGGATGGCGCCAGAGTCAGCGACGACACCGTGTAGTTCCCGTCATGCAGCTCCTGAAAATATGATGATTATCTTTGAAGGTTTTCTACGCAAAAGTACTTAGTTGAACACTAAATTAACAGTCATGCCGATCAATTTTGGTCGCAAGTATTAGGTATTACTTACCTACCTCATCTGAGCCCTAGTAGGTAGTAATAAGTACCGATTGCTTTTTTTCTCTAGTAAGTAGGTAAATCTAGACTATTTTGTAGTTGAGAACCACCATCAATTATTACGCAACGATTGCTATTCCACAAAAGCGCGGTGTAGGTATGCTGAAGTTTACATTCAAATTTAAAGAATTCACGGCTACTCAAAATATGCAAAAATTAAGACTGTTATGATATGAATAAACATGGCTGATACCTATCTATAGGCGAAAAAACCGCATCTGTTAGAAACGCCCGCTGTGAGATAATGGGAATTTATGAGATGCGTCATGCGACTGTGCGACTCATGCGGCTTGCGAGGGCGTGGCGCTGTTATCGTGATTCGTGTTACAAACTATAAAATGGCAGAGTGTGGCAGGCTCCCGCCCCCGTGCCCCTCACACGCCGCCGTCACCGACCGCTCCGGCGCGCATTTGGCAAGGCGCGACGAGGACACAACTAAAACTGGTTTTGATTTGAACAGATTACCGAGAGGAGGTGTTCTTGGAATTACAAGATGGCTGACGTGTCGCTATGATGGAATTGTAAGAAGGAATAAATTATAACTTTTGAAAATCAATGCAAATGTTTAGGAAAATGTTTCGTGAAGCTTCACAAACATGATTAGGTACTAGGAAGATATAGGTACTTACAAAGTGTATTTAATTATCTACATATAATCTGTCTATTATAATTATACATAAGCCATGATATAAACCATAGAAAATCATTGTGTCACATCAAGGTGACATTAAGTACTGAAAAATATCTTAGATACTGTTAAGTACCTACATTCAATTCAATATTATTTCGTTTAAGTACATACTTAAACGAAATAAAATGTAAATGTAAGTAGGTAGGTACCTACCTACTATCCTACATACTTAGTTAATACCTAAACTGAAATAAACGTATCTTGTGATTGTAAATGTTTTTTTAGCATTTAGTCATTTCCTCGCTGAGGTGGGATGAAAAGTTACGTGTTGCACTAGAGTGCAATCATTTTTTACCTGTGCTCTTTTCATTCCCTCGCTTACGCTCAGGATTCGAATTTTTGAATTTAGATTGACTTGGCAATCGCACTAAACAATCTAATTTAATCACAGATTTAAATCGTTATAGATATTAAGTAATTACATTTGGGCAGATAGGCTGCTCCTATGGGACATTGTTCTAACTTAATTCTACGCAAGTCCACTGATTTTTTTCCTCTTCTATATACCTTTCAACTGCTTGACAGTGCGAGTCGACCAGCCCCGACCGACAGCATCCGTTCACGACCATGACTTGCTCATCCGTGCCGATTAGCTCAACCATATTTTAGGGAACCGATCGACCGGATGCACAGCGCCACCATCGGTAGGACATTTACGTGAGCATGACGGACTTCCTCTGCCATGCAGTCGTACAGTGGGTTTCTTTTTTCTCTTCTCTTACCTATATTTACGGCCATGTAACAGTTGCCACGATCAAGAATGACAACTACCTACCTTATGTACAGTGGGCCGCAGCATGGTGTCACCCAGGTGCCACGTGATGGACGGCGGAGGCACACACCCCACCACGACACAGTCTACCACGCGGGGCTGTCCCGCCTCGAAGTCGAAATTGTTGTTCAGCCTAATCTCCACGCTTAAAGGAGGCACTGCAAATCAAAATATAATGTATGCTATTGAAAATGGTTTTCTGTAGAATAAAAATGAGACGATGAGAGGAGACCCGTGTCCAGCAGTGATGCAGTACATGGGTTGACGATGTCATGCATACGGCAGTGTTACCATATCGCGCAGGTGCCAAAATCCGTTTTTCTATAAATTTCTCAGAAGGAGCGCTAAGTTTGGGTTTGTGCCCGGTTAATGGCAATAGGCTCGCCCCCTATAAAATGGGACCTAAAAATACCGGCGAAATGTAGCTATCAAATCAAATGATTGCTGCACATTAGGACAGCTCTGCCAAACCCCTTGGGACATACAGGTGTGATGGTATGCTATGCTATTATTATAGTTACAGGACACGCATTGAATTTAGTGGCAGTGTTTCGTATTCTTCTCATCAATGCCTGTATAATGGGAGTGCATATAAAATAGGAGTCCGCTATACTTAATTTAGAATGACGTAGGTAATTTTATTTTTCGTATCTTCAGACAAATAATGTTTAATATTGACTGCTTTAAAGATGGAAATTTAATACCTGGAAATTTTATAGAAAACCCAATAACACTGTTTGACCCGGGAATTGCGACCACTAGACTAATGAGGCAGTTGCAGGAACCACCTCCGCTCCACTATGTCCCTTACTCACAGTACATTTTGACCACCACGCTGGCTGTCAGTGGGTCGGACACGTCAGCGTTTTGCGCGAGACACTCGTAGTGCGCGTCCAGTTCGGCTCGCGTGACGTTATTCACGTGCACCTCGACGCGCAGCACGCCCAGCCGAGAGGTAGGAGCGCGCTCAATCACCACGCCGTTGCGACGCCAGTACAGCATCGTATCTGGGTTCTCTGGACACGAATATGGGTTTCTTTAGTCTGGACCACATTTACAGGGTTGTTCGAAAATATATAAATATTCCTGGATAATTTCACACAATCAAGTCCCAAACTAAGCAGAGCTTGTACTATGGGTATTAAACAATGGATATAATACATGTATACTTTTTTTTTGTAAATACGCTCTTATAATATAAAGAAACACCCAGACAAACACTTGTATTTTAACCACACAAATATTTGTGTTCTGTGGGAATCGAACCCACGACCTCGTGATCTGCAGTCCAATACGCGAACCACTAGACCACAGACGTCGTCAGAAATAACTACACTTTTTTGTTGTCGCTTTTTTCTTTATTCACGTTAGGCCTACGCTTGACTAGTTCGCCAAGCGACACTGCGACAGGTGGAGCGCGCTTGCCTAGAAGACACCGAGTCAAAGACACACAGATTATAGTTATTGGGGAAAACACACTCAGGAAGCGCATTCCACATTTCAGCGGTGCGCATGATAAACATTGATTTAAAGCTTTTTGATCTGGTTTTTGGGATGTCCACCATGAATCGATGACGCTTTTTCGTTCTACAACAAGCATGATCAAAACTAACAGTTTATCAAAAACACTCTTACAGTTTATTTGTACAGCACAAAATTCTTTTATTTCAGTTTTTATTCACAGTTTTTGTTATATATTATACAGGATTCCACTTTTTGGCGGGTAATAAAAATTGATTAATATAATTAATAATCACTCGCTTAAACGGTCAAGGAAAACATTGCGAAGAAACCTGCATTGTTACAGATTTTTCTCGTCGGTGTGTGTCAAACCATCTCAATATAGCCAACTCAGATGACCCATGCCTAGCAGTGAGACCAGTACAATATGAATGGTTGAATATGCTGATGATGATAATAATTAGAGTAGGTACAGGTTCATACTAACGGTCTTCGACTTCGCACGCGAGAGTGAGGTCTGAGCCAAGACTGAGTGGACCCACATAACCCTGGTTAATCTCCTCTCCGTTACCGTTGTATAGCTTCGGCATGCCGGGGGAATCTGGAAAATAAGGCCAAGTAGGTATTTAATATTGCACATGAGACCCGTATTTTCCAGAATATGTGCTGCTGTACACCTACTCATTTTGAAGCCTCATGTAAGTAAAAGCGGTGTGCCGCCTTTTTACCCGACTGCGCGACGCAAAGGAGGGTACTTAATGTGTTCAAGAGTCTATGTATGTATGTATGTATGTTTGTTTGTTCCTTTATGGCACACTAGAGACCAAACGCATGAGCTGATTATGATGATTCTTACGTCAATCTCAAGACATGACAGAAATAAAATTTATGATGAAGTTCTTATTTAGGTAGTCGGTGAAAAATAAATATCAAAAAGAGTAAAATAAAAGAAATGTTATTACTCGGTTACACACAGTCATCTCAGGGTTGGGTAGGCTGTATACGAAACGCGTAGAACCGAAGTGTTCCGATCATTCTCAGCATTTACTTAGTTGTAAATCAACCCATGGTATGTCAAAAACAGAGACAGCCCAGTGATATGATCATACTCAAACTCAAGGCACACACCTCTAACCAACTAACTAACAAACATTTCGTAATCACGTGGAAAACTGCATGCGCATCAAAGATTTAAATCGATTTAAATCTTTGATCCGCAGTTTTATTATGATTGTTGTTCGTTACTCTCACTCAAACTGAAAACAGACTTTAGGGATATAGATGATTTCTTTTTGTGCTGGTTGGAGTGAATCCCTTGATGGTTTAGATTCACAATTGGACACGGTAGGTGGCGCTGCAATCCTATCTAGTAGCTATGAATACCTATAACATAATATACTGTTCTGCATGCCTGAGAGATATTCTCAACGGGGTGTGAAGTTTTCCAGCCTGCGTTAGACCAGCGTGGACTATGCCAATGACCTAACTCATATTCTGAGACGAGACCTGTGCGCAGCAGTAAATGAGTTGATGATGATGTTCTTAGAGAAATGATGAACTTACCAACCAACCTAACATCAATAGCATAGTCTACGGAAGGGGAAGCCTGGTAATGGACTCTGCAGCGGTACAACCCAGCGTCTTGATCAGACACCTTCTTGATGAGCAGCGAGGTATCGTCGTAGCACGTACTGGATTGGCAGGACGTGCCGAAGATGCGGTCACGGCTATCAGCCCTGGAAATTTCACCAGAATGTCTAGACAAGTACGAAGTTAAAAAAATAATATCTAATAGGTTAAAATATTTACTTGTAAATGTGGAGGGGGCTCATGGGAGCAATAACTATGATGATTGACCGATCTGGTTTAGTCTGAGCTAGCCGCAAGCCGTCAATGGATGGGTGACCGTTCTGAACACATCGAGACCCTCGTTGCCTCGGAGAGCACATAAAACTGTTGGTCCCGGTTGTCATACGAACATCTATGACGGTCGTTAGTGGAAGTCTTGGTCAGAAGCCTAATAAGTTTGACAACCAGTCTATCCTCAGGATATCGGTATTACCCAGAATATTGGGTTGCGCAGGTCTGATGGGAGTACCTTCGTGTAAAATACTGATGTTCAGTCGCATCTGGTTCGACAGGAAGCCAAACCCAACATATTTATATATGAGAAAAGGGTCGGAGTATTATGATGACTTGTAAAATTCTCTTTAAAAGATCTATATACAGAAATAAAATAGGTTGATAATAAGTTCCTAAGGCACTCGCCTTAGGAACTTATTATCAACCTATCTTATTATCGGAGAGTGCATTGCAATGGCCGGACCGAAACTTCTCAATACATAGTATTACAGTAGACAAAAACTACTAAAGTTTGTCTGTAATACAGTCATTCTACTTTCAAAACTAATAATGACGAGTTAATCATAATACCTACAACAACAAAAATTTACTCAGGGATGACATCTACAGGTTCCACTAACCTTTTTTCCGTCTCCTCGTTAGGGAACCGGTACATAAAGTCACGGTCGTTCTTGAGCCAAAGCACGTAAGAGTCTGGCCCGTCCAAGAACACTTTTCCTTGACCGCACGGGAGGTGAGCATCACGACCGAGGGCAGCGCGGAGTACCATAATTTCTGAAACAATAAAACCTATTTTCTAAACATTTTACAGAAACGTGTTTATTTAATGAAATGAGAATCACCTCATATAATATAGTGCTTAAAATTGCTCCCATAAAATCGTATGTCGTCCCTCAATGCCTTATAGTCGGGACCAAGACACGAGAAGTACCCACAGTAAAAAAGAAAACCTAATATTACAGACAATAAAAAGTGTGGAGTATGTCTAGACCACGGCTCTACTATATAATTTCTGGACATAAAGACAGACTATGGTCCTATTAAGCACTCCAGAAATAAAGAAGGCCCTCTTCTAGAATGAAAATCATCGAAAACATTAGCAGACTTAGACCAGAATTATTTTTCTTTCATCGCTAAAGTAGTACGTATCATCAGTTTCGTTCCAGAAAGTTATGAAAATTACCGCTTGATATATTCGTCTCGCATCGTCCGAAGTTTGTCAGTATCGTCATCAACCACCAAAGTCTGTAAAAACTCATGATATTTTTACAAAATAAAATTATACAGTGGTATCGAATGGATGTGAACTCCAAGGTCTACTGCGAAGGTCTGATACGGACTTAGAAGTGAATTCAATTTAAAAGTTCAATACCTAATCGACGTTTGAATATGTAATCAGTCTTTTCCATGTGTAGTGGCCGAATGACGTCAATGCACCCCTATTATGTATTCGCATCCATACACAGAGTGAAAATTTAATAAATTCCGTTTCCTTCATTTGTACATTGCTGGTTTTCTTCCAACGTTAAACTTTTTGTGTTAATGAATGCAACGATGGATGTGTTGAGCAAACATAGTTCCTTGTGACCTCGAGATAGGCTATTAGGCGTACCTACCTAACAATATAATTTCTATGCCTTTACAAATGTGTTTGTCTGCGATTAGGCACGTTACTGTTGTTACGGTATCGACGAACAATTGCCAACACGTTTTATGCATCGGTAGTGCATTTATGCTAACGACTTAACGAGTATAAATGTCAAGTAAAAATATCGAACCTACATGAATATTAAAACTAGGTCAAATACTTAGTAGTCTCTAAATCTCAAGTGAGACAAGTCGGGCGTAGGAGGCGGGGGTCTAGCCGAATCTCACAAGGGGTAGAAAAATCGCACCTCCCGTCATTAATGGATGCCCCTTCTAACTATCCTAACTAACTGTCTCTGATGCAGCCAGTCTCTCACGTAGATATAAGTACTTCTTTATTATATTTCATCATCATTCATCTTCAACCCACATACCTACTGTCCCACTGCTGGGCACGGGTCTCCTCTCAGATTGAGAGGGATTAGGCTATAGTCCACCACGCTGGCCTAGTGCGGGTTGGCCGCTACTTCACATACCGTCGAGAAGATCTCTCAGGTATGCAGGTGTCCTCACGAAGTTTGCCTTGACCGCATGAATTCGAATTGAGGATACCCGTGACCATGGACGCTGTAAATGGTCCGAAACGTCGGGATTTAATAATATCAAAACAACGCGATAAAATCCGTAAAAAGTAGTTTTACTTATTCAGTTGCAACCGTGTAGGTAACTAGGTACTGTAAGGCCCTAACTACCTACATTGCGAGAAAGTTTTGCGAGAAATGATATTTACGTTCATTATAATGCTGCACACTTGTTCTGAGTACGGATGTGCTTCTACTGTGTGCTGTATTAATTAACTAAAAATCAATTTTAACAATAGGTATTATAAATACCTTTAAGGGAAAGTATTTACTTAACATATTAAGTACTTAAAGTTTAAATCCCGGCTATGCTCATTTCCCTCAAACTTTTATGATAAGATTGCACCTATCTACCGATGGAAAGATATACCTCCTCGCTCTACTTGTCTTACAACTAATAATTGCACAAAACGGCATTTTAATGAAGAGCTCTGTTCTATGAAATAGTCCGGAGCACACTAAACGAGGTGAACGAATAAATTGGTCGAGTTATGATTATCTCATCATAATTGTGGCACGCCGGCTACGCCCACATTATCATTCCAACCTTATTTATCTATTCCGTGGTACAATCATAATTTCTAATTTTAATTAGGTACTCACCTGTATCCAAGCTTAGAGCATTTTGCATTAATAGTACGATAAAAGTAACGTAATGAAGTAGCATTTTCTGAAACAAAAGGATATAAATATTATATGCAGCAATTAAGTAGGTGAAAAAGTAATAGTACATTATGGTACAAGTGTGTGTAGGTAATGTTGATGATTACTGCCGAGGCGCCATTGAAACCCGAGCCGTTACGAGGACGGTAATCAATAATAAGTACACGTCGTATGATACACGTGTATCATACGACGTTTTTTAAAACACTTGTGGAGAAAATAACTATAATTTCAACAGTGAAAACAAGCTGTGAAAAATTTTTCGCATTGGCGGTAAAAAATAATCAGTTTTCCTTTTTCCTATGCGCGCGCTTCTAAAAAAATCTACAGGGTACTTCCTGTGAACTAAGAATCTTGAAATTTGGTACGAAGCAACGTCTTAAAGCACAGATAAAGGAAAAATTGCGAAAACCGTAAATTAGTTACATCGTACATATAATAAAAATATTTTTAATAATTTTACAGTTACTACCCCTTTCCTCAAGAACGCGTAGAGGTATTAAATTGAAATTCATATCAAATACTCAGGTCTATAATACCTTTAAGCTGTAACAAAATGAAACTTCTATGTCAATGCAATCAAAAGTATACCTACAGGTTTGTACGGAACCCTCGGTGCGTGAGTCCGACTCGCACTTGGCCGATTTTTATTAAAGAACAAAGCAATGAAAAAGTCACAGTTTGATACAGGTGTCATTATGTGCTAATTGCGGTGAAATTAGAGTCATTTTATGAGCAAGTGTATTAAATATATTTTTTTTTATAAAACTTAAATGTTTGAAAACGTCTTTTTATTTAAAGAAGAAACATTTACGTCTTTGTGGTGACGTCAGTAACACCTATTGAAAAGCAAGATTTTTTTTTTATTCCTTTACTTTCTCACATAAAATTTATATGACAACCAGTAGACCAAAAACCATTGAGGTTTGTCTGGAATCATACTAATATTATAAATGTGAATGATAAGATGTTTGTTTATTTGTTACTCAATCATGCAAAAACGGCTGAACCGATTTGCATGAAATTTGGTATAATAATAGTATGTGACCGGGAATAAAGTATAGGCTACTTTTTATCCCGGAAAAATATCGGAATATCCCGGAAATCCCGAAAAACTGATATAAGAGAACTACTTACGATATTTGCATGAAATTTCATACACACATAGTATGTGCTTTATCGAAAGTCGCCTCTTTAGCCCCGCAGCTGATAAAAGAACTCGCGAAGCAATCACAAAATCATCTTAAAAAATACTAAATAAAGTAAAATTTTAACTCCACAGGATATGTGCTGAATAGAAAATACCCGTAATTCATTTAAAAAACATATCAAAACAAAATTTCTCAATCATGACTCACACAAATAACAAAAAAATTAAGCGAAACGTACAACCCTACTACATATTACAACCATACAGGCTGACCTCCCGACACCAAAGACTCCCTTACTTTTAATTCAATAGCTCCGTGAAGGAAGGGGTCGGGAGGTCAAGTTAAATTGGGGAGCAGTTACAATCCTACACGCAACTTCCCTGGGGGTGACTCACAGTCGTATTGTGTCGTAAAATTATCGTAATAAACTAGAAAGCTCCGATTTGTAAGAACATTTTTAATGAACATGAGTATTAGCACAGTCTCTTAAAAAAGTTAAAGCTTTATGGGTTGAAACATCTCTTACATAGTTTTATTTTGACAAGGAAAACGATTCGATTCAACTTGCACATCATGTGTGAATGTAGTTTGTTAAATGTTTTCACTGTAAAAGTATTTGTTTTTTTTATGCGCACTAGACGCGAGGTTGCGCTGGAGTCTTTTGGGTGTAGGTACGATTTATTTCATAATTCGTGCGTTAAGAAAATGATTGATATCTTTGCAAAGGATGGTTAATTATTATTTTCCCCTTAGTGATATTTTTTTAATAGGCAGGTATAATTACCTAATACCAAACAACAAAAATTCGCACAAAGGAACAATTCGCATTGCGTACAAGTATGATATAATATTCGTTAAAGTACCTATATTTTAACTTCTTTATACAGGATGGAGACGACGTCACGACATTAAAAGAAACGACAGCATGAACTAATCTGAAGGAGGAGGAGTTTCTCAGCTTATGAATTTAATTTACATGGATTTTCTTATTGCAACTACCATTTCCTATTTTAATCATCATCATCATCAACCCATACACTTTCCCACTGCTGGTGCTGGACGCGGGTATCCTCTCGTATTGAGAGGGATTTGGCTATAGTCCACCAAGCTGGCCTACTGCGGATTAGCGGACTTCACAAACGGTCGAGAAAAATCTCTAAGGTATGGTTTCCTCACGATGTTTTCCTTCACCGCGAGAATTCAAAAAGTCAGAGGTGCGTGCCTTGGAGTCGAACTCGAGACCTTCGACTTGGCAGTGCAATGTTCATACCACTAACTAGGCTATCACTACTTATTTCCTATATATATATAGTAATAGGTAGGTATATCGTTAAGGTCATAACAACGACTTAGAAACGTCGTTATCTATAAAAATATAAAAATCAATATACCTATAACTAAAACTAAGTATACGCAATACTTTTAAAAATATTACCGTTTCTTAGCCTTCTCGCTTAAATTATATGAGAGGGACAGTGGGACTGCCCTAGAAAGGGCAGTGGGGTTAGAAATTTATTCCTACTAATATTATAAATACTACTACTCTAAACTAAGTAAAGTACTATCTACACTTTTAAAATATTTTTTTTTTCTGAACTATAGAAGTTTAGATTATTAAAAAAAAAAACGTTTTAGGTATAGCAAATTTCATCTGCTTTGTTTGAAGCTATATCTAGTAAACTATACATTATTAATATTTATAATTTTAAAAAGATGAAAAATAAAAATAGCCATTGAAAGCTGTGTCAAAAAACTCATTTTTTTAGAGTATGTTTTACATTTAATTTAATTTTTAATAACTGGTATTGCTTGCTCGGGCTGTGACTACAGCTTCAAGCTTAGTAAACACGAGATTGCGGAGCCGATGTTGGGGTATGTTGGGGTACCTATATTAATTCTCCCATTCTTCTATCAGGGTTCAGGGCCTGTTTTAGTGCCCTGAGGGTGGCAGGCGGTCGGTCGTCTGCGCCTGTGTCAAACTAGCTGCCCTAGATCATTTGAAAACAAATAAAAAGATTGAAATAAAAATAAGAGAAAGTTAATAGTAAAATTGAAATTCGAAAAGGAATAGTTGGCATAATGGTTTAAGTCTTACTGCCAACACAACGTTTCCCCGTAGACCACTGGTTTGTTTGAACCGATTTAGGTGAAATTTGGTAAATGGCTTGGAGAAGGACAGAAGCTACCCTTTGTCTCAAAAAAACCCTTTGGATTGTGGGTGAAACTACAACTAGTACCTAGCTTATAAATAACTAATATTTTAAGGCTACCGCATTGTATAATAATTAATTAATTTCACGCAGTCTGTGGTCTAGTGGTTCGCGTGTCGGACTGCTGATCACGAGGTCGTGGGTTCGATTCCCACAAACCACAAATATTTATGTGATGAACATACGTGTTTGTGTTTGTCTGGGTGTTTCCTATGTATTATAAGTATGTATTTACAAAAAAAAAGTATATAAGTATTATATCCATTGTCTAGTAGGTACCCATAGTACAAGCTCTGCTTAGTTTGAGACTAGATGGTGCTGTGTAAAATTGTCCAAGAATATTTATTTATTATTTATAATCCTACTGACCTTATAGGAACTAATTTTGTATGAGGACTATTTTTTAGGTAGATATCTGATCATTATCAAGTTAATGTATTAGTAGATCAATATCAGAAGATGTATTGGGAACAAAAATAACAATTCAAAAAGGGTTTTGTGTACTACATATTAATAGAGTAGGTAGGTATAATTAACGTGAATGCAGTTCATTAATTACTCATCTTTAGATTCACTACTTAATATGCAAGTATTTTAAGTTGAATGTTACTTAGGTACATCTTCTACTTGCTTCGGATTACTAACATCAAGGAACCACTTAGAATTTATGGCAACCTAGCTCATATGTCATAATATTTGACTTGGTATGTTTACTTGGCCAATATTAATATACAATACAACAATTAATTAACGAACAAAAATACCTCGTTTCGGAATCATTTTGACATTTTCTTACTACTACTAAGGTAGCAAACAAGCATACGGTCCACCTGATGGTAAGCGGTTACCGTAGCCTATACACGCTTGCAACACCAGGGGTGTCACTTGCGTGTTACCGACCTTGTAAAACAAAAGAGGAAATAGTTGGTTGGCAGTATAAGGGTCAAAGTCCCACCACTGCCTACACAACGTTTCCTCGTGGAGCACTGGCAACATTCGGCGCAACGACAGTGGCGACGTTGTAGGTCATCATAATCATCATCATATCAGCCACAACTGCTGAACAAAGGCCTCCCCCATAGACTTCCACAAGGACCGGTTAACTATAATAACATGTCGTTTGCATTAACGACTTCCAGCGACCTTTACCAGGTCGTCCGTCCATCTCGTTGGAGGCCGTCCTGCGCTGCGTTTTCCGGTGCGTGGTGCGTTTCCAGGTTGTAGGTACCAAGTCAACACTTAAGTAGGTTTTAGTGAACCGAACTGCTGGACGTACGTGATGACGTCACGCATATCGTAGAATGAGATAGTTGCCCTTGCCTTACTATTTTACTTTCTTACTTTTTAAATCTCTCGTCAAAACCTCAAATGGCAAATATGAATGCCATGTCATATTCAAATTTACACAAATGTTTGTTTATATTTGGTGACCATTACTAGTCAATATCACTTGAATATTAGAATTGTTAGTAAGTCAACAATGTATTGTAGGGCTGTGATTAAGATAATATGTGAACTGATATAAATGAATTGATTTCTGACATTTACGCGAATATTACTTATAGATTACATTGAAATAAAACAACTTTTTACGGATTTTATCGCGTTATATTATTAATTAATTACATTAATTACATTATTGATTAATAAATAAATAATAATTTAATTAATAATTAATCAATTATTAATTTAAATTTAATTTAAAGAATTAATTAATTAATAATTTAATTAATTATTAATTACATTATTAATTACATTATTAATCCCGTCGGTGCGGTCACGGGGTAGTTTTATTTCAATGATATAAATGAAGTTTTTTAGTGGGTTAACGATTTGTCTAAATTAAATATATTATTAAATGGCTGTAAGTGTGAAGAATGTATTTTAAAGCCACCAGTTGTTATAAAAAAATCAGGTAGGTTAATTCGCAACGCAAAACGGAAAGATATATGTAGTATAAATATTTGTTGAACATTTAACATTATTAACAGGTAGGCATAATAAATAATAACTTAATTGTAAATATTCAAATGAAGCTACAAAATTCCAGACCCCTTATTTTTTCGGTAATTTAAAATAAGGGTGTATATAATTTCATTAAATAATATATTAATAACTATAAAAACAAACCACTAACAATTTTTAATTTTGTTGTAGACGATATGTACATGGGGGGTTACTTACATCGAAAATTTTAATGTGGATAGATATTGTTTACATTTTGTAATCAGCTTTTTCTAATGAGGAACATTAGAAAAAGTTATTAGAAAAACTTCTTCTTACACCAAATCCGGATAGAGTAACAAAAAAATAATAATCGCCCTATCAAAATAAAAAAAATAAACTTACCGCTAAATGCATTTCTATTTTCAATTCTTGATTAATAAGTGATGTGGGTGTGCACGTCTGTTCTCATCGAAAACTTTGTTCACAATAAAGTTTACCTCGCCGTACCTTACATGGCAGGTATTGCAGGGCTGCACGCTAGCAAAGGGTGGACACACCAGACCCCCGTTGTTTCTAAAGCAATCGAAACTCGTCTATGTTGAGGTCACCTCAATATGTTGAGGTCGGCTTCCATCTGACAGAAGCCGACTTCAACATAGTTAACTAACGATAGTCGTCTTCGTATGACAACCGGGACTGACGGTTTCACATGCACTCCGAGACACGAAGGAGTCTCGATTTATAGTAAGAATGGTCACTCATCCATAGACTGATTGCGACAAGCAGATTGGTTGATCAGCGTAGTCATTAATTAGAAACTGTTATCGAAAATTTCAAGTCGACTTGACTAGACTAATTCCTACCTTCTCCCTATGGCAGTCTGCCTGTCAGCCTGAGGCAGATCAAATATGAAAAAAATAATCTGTATTTAACAGTCTAGGTCACCTACTTCAAAAGATTCATCAATAAGGCAAAGTGTAACTGACAATTAGTGGCTGTTAAAAATCAGCTTATGAGTTTTGTTTAGGTATTGATTGGTACCTAGGTATGTACTTAGTTCTCAAAATATTTTCTGTAATTAATTTTTTATTGCCTTTATCGGTGATATCTAGTAGTCTATGATATGCTCGATTTTCTACGTTTCCTATTTATTTAAAGCTAAGCTATTTGTAGCTAATCAAGCAAACAATTACAAATGTTTTTAAACTTCCAGTCGCCACAAATGATATATTTTTAAACTTTATCATTTGTGGCGACTACTGGAAGTTTAAAGACATTTACAATAGAGTAGTAATAGAAGTAACAGTACAATATGTTAACGTTGTAACTATAATATACTTAATGTTCATGTCCATACAAAGTTAACTAGGCAAAATGTTAAGGGTATGTTTACCCAAATCTAAAATTGACTCTTAATAATACTATAGCTACTCTAATACCATCCTCATTCTACGGTCATAGAATATATTTTGCTCTGAATTATTTTTATACCTACATCCTTTCGCGACTGACAGGAGTGTGATATGAGCCGCCAACATTAAAAGGTCTGTGATCACGCACGAGATTTGCATAAACGGGGCCCACTAGGAACTGGGCGATGAAGGGTGGTCCCCTCTCCAGCATATCGCAAGTTCATTAAAACTCTTTTGATTAAATGTGCATACGTGCAATCACAATTAGGAAGACTTGTAGTAGTCGAGTGTTTTAAGTGGATTAATGCAGAAGGGAACGATAAAGAAATCTGCGTAGGTTTTTTTGAGAAGTATTATCGAGCAAAATCCTGTATACTTACTTACAGTGATGTTGATGTTGATCGTTCCTGATCTATGGGTGTACGGTCGTTTACCTAATGAGCGTTGCTTTTTGTATGGCAGTGACATTATACAGGTTGGATGAAATGGCGACAGGCACAAGAACCACTTGCGACCCAAGGATGCCTCTCAAGATCAAGGGCAAAATCTATAAATCGATCATAAGACCTGTCGTATTGTATGGATCAGACTAGGCCGTTAAGAACATGGATGAAAGAAGATTACATGCAACGGAAATGAGAATGTTGAGGTGGATGAGTGGAGTAACCAGAATGGACAAAATAAGGAACGAGTATTTTAGAGGAAGTTTGAAAGTGGAGCCATTGACAGAAAAATTGAAAGGGAACCGTTTGGCATGGTATGGGCATGTGATGAGAAGAGATGAAACACATGTTACTAAAAGAGTGATGAATATGAATGTGGAGGGATGGAGGGGTAGAGGAAGGCCACAGAAAAGGTGGATGGAGTGTTTTAAAGCGGACATGATAGAAAAGAGAGTGACTGATGATGTGACGGCTGACAGGATGAATGAAAGAAAAGACATACTGCGCCGACCTCAAATAAATTGGGATAAGGCCAGGAAGATGATGATGTAGGGACAATATACTAAGTAATTATGAAGGTATACTGTGAGACTGCCATGACAAGTAGATATAAAGTGACGTAATTCGGTTTCAATAGAATCGGAAGTTTTCCAGCTCCTAACTTAGGATATGACTCACGTCATTAGAGAAAGTGTTAGGATTAAGGTGGCCTTAGAGAAAACAATCTTCAGATATAATAATATTTTATTATTTAGTTGCACAGCAAGAACACTAAAATGACATTTCATATAAAACAATTGACACACCTTGACATGACAAAATTAAATTTTCATTCTTTTTTTAATACTCCCTTTAAAATTTAACTTTCATAAAAATAAACATTTTATTTAACCAGATAAAAACTGATCTCTCAGATAGGCAAAAGTTTGAAAAGGCAATGCTTTGGTCAAAATGTCTGCTAACTGATTCTTACTTGAAATATAATTGAGTTTAATTAAGCTCAAATTAACCTTCTCCCTTATGAAGTTATACTTAACATCAATATGTTTTGTTCTCTTATGATAAACAGGGTTGTTAATCAGTTTTATTGAACTCTGATTATCAACATTTAATGTAATACAATCATAACTTTCACCTAAATCCAACATCAGTTGCTGTAACCATGTGATTGTTCCTCCATTCATTAAAAAAATATAACCAGTGGTAGATTTTCGTGTATCTAGGTCACCAGCAAAATCAGCATCCGAATATCCATAAAGACCACTGTTTTCTCCATATTTTATATTAAATATGTTATGTTTACTACTCATTAGATATTTAATTACACGTTTAACCGCATTTACATGTTGTTGGCCTGGATTGGTAACATATCTGCTTAATACATTTACAGCAAATGAAATATCTTTGATCTGCTTGAACCCACGTGCACATAAACGAGCCTTATAGCGTACAATTTCATTATTCTCGTTTTTCTTAATAGTAAAAATCCACTTTGTAGTAAGGGTTCTCTGATCAGTTCTCTTAACTGTAGTCCATGTATTATTTTCTTTATGTGCTGATAATTCTTCTTTAATAGCTTCAGACCATTCCTTTTTCTGTTGACTATTCAGTGCTTCATCATATGTTTGAGGTAATGACAATTCTACAAGATTTGCTTCAATGTTTCTGTTATGTCGTGGTCTTAAATTAATATTCCGTACCACTGAATCATCCAATTCTCGAGACGGTTCATATGTTGGGTCATCACTATTACAACTCAACAAGCTGTCTTCATTCTCTGTTGATGAATTTTCATTTAAAGCACTATCTACATCTCTGTCTTGGTCATTACTCTGGTTCATCAGCATTTCTTCATCAATAATACTTATTTGTGCAATATTTTTCCTTGTGGTTGGAACTTGATGTTCATCGAATATGACATTTCTTGATATCTTTATTTTTCTTGTATTTGTATCATACATCCTGTAGTTGGTATTATCATAACCAACTAGTATCATCATTTCACTTTTTTTTTCTAATTTTTTTCTTAGTTGGTCTGGAACATACACATAACCAACACTGCCAAACACCTTTACATGACTTAACTGGGGTTTGATGCCATTCCACAGTTCAAAAGGTGTTGTATTAGGAGTTTGGGTAGACGAAGTTCTATTTAATATATATACTGCACAATTTACCGCTTCTGCCCATAGAACCAATGGTACATCTCGTGCATACAACATAGAACGTGCACTCTCCATTATCGTCCTATTTTCCCTTTCTACACGTCCATTCTGCTCTGGCGTATATGGTGCAGTGCGCTTCTGAACTATTCCTTCTTTGTCCAGATATTCCTGGAAAGCTTTATTCACATACTCAGTTCCATTATCAGTATGTAATATTCTGACACTGTGCATAAATTTATTTTTTTATTGTTGCATTGTATTTCTTAAATACTTCCATGACATCACTTTTATTTTTAATGAAATATACATGCCTGTAACTCGTAGCAGCATCTTTGAATAATACAAAGTATCTCATACCCTGAATTGATGAGAAACTCATTGGACCACATACATCACTGTATACAAGGTTACCTGGCTGTAATTCTCCTCTCTCGGATTTGTGAAATGGAAACTTGCATTGCTTTCCATATGCACATGCCTCACAAACAAAACTATTTTGTTCATTGTCATTCAATTTTAAACCTTCAACAACATTGTTTGCACTCATGCTTTTAATTTGTTTCAAATTAATGTGTCCCAATCTCTCATGCCACATTTTAATGTCACTGTGATTGTTTTGTACCAAGTTACAGGTATCTGGAATCACTGTTTTTATGTTCAACTGGTACAAATTATTTTCTGTGATCTTAGCACTCATCACAACTTCATTTTCTTTATAAATTAAAGCACTTGTGTTTTTCTTGACAATAGAATATGATTTTCGTATTATCACACCTTCTGAAAATAGGTTTCTTCTCAAGCTTGGCACATACAGCACATCATGCAATTTGCTTGTCTCCCATTGTCCATTGACATATCTCTGTATTAATACTTTGCCAACACCAGATACTTCCACTGATTGTTTATTTCCCAATGTCAATGATTTCTGGTTACATTCAAGCAGTTCAAAAAACAAATCCTTTCTAAAAGTCATATGCGCAGAGGAACCACTATCTAAAATCCAAGTATTTTCTTCAGTGTTACAAGCATTATTCTCTACATAAAATGCTAACATATTATCTGCACCTTCTTGCTGAGGTTTTCTGTACTTGGATTTCTTTGGAGCACGACATTCTTTAGAAAAATGGCCTCGCTTTCCACAATTATAGCATTCAAACCTATGTTTGAAATTTTTAGTTTGATTCATCCCACTACCACACGGCATCGGTTCATTTTGTTTTGGCTTCATCTTCCAACTTTTATTAGCAACAAGGAACGCAGTCTCTTGTTCTTCTTCATTTGAAAAACTTGCTTCTTCATCCAACAGACGAGCAGTTAAATTTGCAATAGTCTGTTGCTTAGACTCTAATGACATCCACGCTTGACGTAATGATCTGTACTTGGGCGGCAATGTACCCAATATTTTTGTTATGATAGCCATGTCACTAACCGTCTCACCACTTTCTTTTAGTTGTTTTGCCAAGGTTTCCACTTTCGAAATATGTTGAGCTACATTATCACCCGACGCCATCTTGTACTGATAAAACTTTTCATGAATAAACATTTTGCACATGTCACTCTTTTGTTCATATATCGATTCAAGTTTCATCATGATTTCCTTGGCAGTTTCACAATTTTCTATTAATGTTATTTGTTTGAAATCCATTGACGAAGTTATAATGTACATAGCCATACCATCATTTTTCAACCATTCAACAGTATTGTGTTCTGTTTTTGGCATTCCAATATCAATTCCTTTTGCCTTTAAAGCGCATTTTATCTGGAACTTCCATTGACGAAAGTTATTTCCATCAAATGTTTCTAACTGCATTGGTCGTGTGGGATCCATTTTGAAATTATTTCAACAATGATTGAAAAATTTTTCTTTGCTGTTTTTTTTCGATATTCTTCTAATTTCTAATACCAAAGTATCCTGGGCCCATAACCTGTTAGGATTAAGGTGGCCTTAGAGAAAACAATCTTCAGATATAATAATATTTTATTATTTAGTTGCACAGCAAGAACACTACAAAGACATTTCATATAAAACAATTGACACACCTTGACATGACAAAATTAAATTTTCATTCTTTTTTTAATAGAAAGTCTCTTAGGGTATTTGTGTTTGATGAGTAAGGCTGTGAAGAAAATGTTTTTAAACTGCACCTAATTATCGAGCGTTAAGCTGTCAAGAATCAATTCGCAGGTCTAGACACATTTGTTTCAAACCTCTGGACGGTCACAATTTCTTTAATGAATAAATCATGTTCTAGACCAGCTTGGGTCTGAGGAATTAGAAACTGATTTTGGAGAACAAGGCCCGGTGTGGGTGTCTGAGCTAGCAGAGTTAGGTAAAAATAAATAAATAAATATTCCTAGATAATTTCACACAACACCGTCTAGTCCAAAACTAAGCAGAGCTTGTACTAGACAATGGATATAATACTTATATACTTTTTTGTAAAAACATTCTTAACTTAAATTAAAAACACTCAGCCTAACACAAATACTTAATGTTCATCACATAAATATTTGTGCCCTGTGGGAATCGAACCCACGACCTCTACCACCAGACCACTAGACCACAGACGTCGTCTACTGCAAAATACTACTTAAGTATCTTTTAATAATTACCGACTGATATGGTTTACCTACAGTCTTACGTATTTAAACATCCTATTTAATGACAAGAAGAGAGGTAGGGCATAGCAGGAATAATTCCACTCAAATTGGAGCTGCCCGACTGGGGAAGTACCTCAGCCTCGCAGAAAGTAGTAAGCGAAATAACACTGCTTTGAGCTGTGTTGTGTTCCTTGGTGAGCAAGGTTGCTAGTAATCCCCGAGGAAACGTGTTGGCAGTAGGGGGACCTTGACCCTTATCATACTGCCAACCTACCCAAGTACCTATTCCTCTTTTTGTATTTTTTGGCATTTTCCATGCTAAGATTTTAAAGTTATTATGCAAATGAAAAATTCGACCGCGGGCAGGATTCAAACCTGCGTCTTAAACCTGCGCCTGGTTAGGTACCACTAACCCACCGCGAGTCCTACCCGACATGTCGAATTTTGCCTTCACATTCTGAATTTGTGAACCTATTGTGTGGGGTGTGTCGGACTCCGCTCTGAAAAGAGCGATCTACCGACTAAAACCAACCTCGGCGTTTCGCGTCACCACTTTAATGCCGGGACTACGGGAGCGCTGTAGCATTCGTCCGCAAAGTGTCTATACCCTACGGTAACCGCTTACCATCAGGTGGGCGGTATGCTTGTTTGCTACCTTAGTAGTAAAAAAAAAAAGTAGTTTATGTAACTACATATAGTACTCAATCATTTTTTTCACAACTGCGAAAATAATACATTTATTAGTCACAGGTATACCTGTGACTGTGAAAGGACAATAACTTAATAGACACAATTGCAAAACAATTATTAGAACTCTCAGTAGGCTTTTTAATGTGTTAAATGAGGAAATATAGGTATCTAAATAAATATATTACGTAAATAGCTCTTACGTACGTTGAAAAAGTGGAACTGATAACGGAGCTAAAATTGAAAGCCTAAATTACAGCCCTCACATTGGCCGACGCTGCGCTGGTAAGATAACCCATAGAATACAATAACGCAATTACATAATTAGAAATGTTGAAATGATTGATATAGGTCATGCATTCATCAAATGAAATTGAACCACAAACCAAGCAGCATTAGGTATAACTTCGATTAGGCAGTGTAAAAAGAATGTATCGTATCAGTAGGGGTGCATTGTTATCACAGGGGTAAACGCATGAGTCACCCAGGTGAATCATACTTCGTTAATGGGTTCAACGAACATGTTCCCCGGAACATTGTCCAAAATATTTTGAATGTGGGCTAGTTAGTATTGATGGTAGATTGGTAGGCAGTTATAACTTTACTCACTTATTAGGCTAGATGTAATTTATTATTATAAATAAGTTGAACATTGTTATTGTTTAAGTTGAACCGATCAACAAAAACAAAATTAAAGTTATTTCACTCTTATGGAAGTTATCAAGTTAGAGAGCGTGCTTACTACCTATAGGTATGTCAAGTTTTGGGTGAGCCATACCAAATATAAACCTACTAAAACTCGTTTAGCGGGAAAGGGCGTAGGTAGTACTTACTCATTGTGGCACGGTCCGCGCTTCCCTATCCCTCTCCGCGCCTCAAGCCTCACCCCGCGCGTCGCACATAAATACGGTCGCAGACGACGCGCGGGCCTCTTTCTTCCTACTGAAGCTGCTCGAACCGGAAGATTCAACCAGTTGCAGTCTCGTACAGCAGATGTTTGTATTAGGTACCATCTCACAATAGTAGGTACCGACCTATCAACGACGAATTTAGGAATTTCCCATAGGATTACGAAAAATGAGAGCAACGCAGGTACACAGTCAGTTAATATGTACTAGACTGGTAAGGCAAGTGCGGTTTTAAGTCGGTACGAGTCCGACACACTCTGCCGCCTCCCCGGGTGGCAGACGAGCCATGAGGATTTTCCGTACTTATTAAAAAAAAAGGCACATTGTGTCTGGTATATTATGTCTATTGTTGAGGACTCAAGCCTCACTCACACAGACAATAATCGACTACAACAGTTGCAGCAGTACGCAACGTACCTACAGCAGTACGTGTAACATTTATATTGTTTCAAGGATTCTATTTAAATAAATGAATCCCTGTTTCTCTTGGTCACATCATTTCAACGGAGGCTTGGTTTGCTGTGTCTCGGAGGTTATTAAAAATATAAATTAATTTACGCAGCCGTGTCACCAAGACCTCTATATGTGGTTTGAAGGTGAGAGTCTGGTCAATTGTAATACCAATCTGTGCATTGCGAAATAGATGTTCCCAGTTATCACCACTAAATAGAAGGGCAGTGTATCAGCAAATGTGATGATTTGCTGATACACTGCCCTTATTAAGGGCATCTGCAAATGTGATGATTTTGCCTTTAAGGAGTTGGAGTTGGCACAGGTTATTTATATAGACCAGAAACAAGGTCGGGCCAAGTATACTGCCTTGGGGAACTCCATATTAGTTTGGTGGACTGATAACCTCTACTGCCGGAGGAAAACTGTGTCGTAAGGCAGACACAGTTTTCCTCCGGCAGTTTTCCTCTATGAACATACATCCTTCGGGAGGCAACATCGGTGTGAGCAGCTTGGGGTGTATAGAGGTGCAGCCCCGGTTTCACCATCGCGGGTCTTTAAAAGACCCGGATTGGGTTTACCCGCTATTATGCCATAAGGCACTTCCACCCAAGCATATAGCTCTGGCGGCCCCCTTCTGGCCAGCCAGTTAAGACAAGACAGAGTTGAGAGTCCTTCGGGCGTTCACACTCCACTCTCGAGCTACCCAATACGGGCAGAGTGGAGACGAGGACCTGACCGACTCTCTGAGGCAATAAGGACTGCAGTGTCGCCACTCACCATCAGCTCGCCACAAGCTGCCCTGCGGTTTAAGCGCTTGTCTTTTGACCTTATGACACATTTTTTGTTTTATTGATATAGGTTTGTAGAACTAATCTACCTTCCAGTTTTATAGTTTTCTTACGTTATTTTTAAATGACAAGAACGGTAATCAAAGGGTGTTTTTTCATATATTATATTCTACTAGAGGACCCAACAGACGTTGTCCTGCATGATCCAGTGTAGTTGCAGTATAGATAAATAACCTAGATACTGACTGCAGCGCCATCTGCCGGGGTGATTTGTGAATCTAAACCATCGTGGCGTGGCGCCCTGGATGGTTTAGATTCACAACTACTAGATGGACCAAACGCATACAAAAAATTCATTCAAATCGGTCCAGCCGCTTAGGAGTTCAGTGACATACACACGTACAGTAGAATTATATATGTATACAAAGATATGTAAATGTTATTTTTCTATCAGATTTTTTTCTGTAATTATAACTTTGAACACTTTTTTGTTTGATTGTACTTTTTGACTTGAACAACAGATTTTAGTATTAATTTGTTGGTGGTCCCAGTCGCCGGAAGAAAAATATTAAAATAAATGGATCCGGCGACTGGGACCGCGGTTCGAGTTAATTGCGGTCCCGATCGCTGGAATCCTCGTTATAATAATTGTTAATATTTTGCTATTTTCCTTTAATAAATAAATAAATTAATCCAGTTAGGTACACAAAAAATATAATTTTAAAAATCAAGTAATATTTATTTATTAATTTTTTATACTATTAATCATATTTTTCCGATTTTATTCCGACTGATAGCAAATGTAAGCAACACAGTCTACTCTATAACCGTTAAATAAAAAAAACTATAAACGTCACAAGAAATTTAAAATTTTGTGTGTTTTCATGCTCGTGCGCATTTTCCTTGATAATTTTTTTGTTTTTTTTTTATTTTTATTACGTTGAGTTGAGCTTTAGTTCGTCGGTATATATTCCAGAAATACTGAAAATCCAACATAGATTTGTCTTTGTGAAAGTGTTTGTGACATACATGTAGATGTAGTTTGGACCAAAATATTATGTCAGTGTACTGTTATTTTACATTTTTGAAATTAAAAGACTGAGAAAGAGAGAGACTGAGAAATAAATTCATTCAGTTGTAATATAATTTTGTATTACCAACCAATCTCATTCTCTTTACCCCATTACCTACTCAAGATACTAAACTTGTTTGCAAAACATCCATAAAAATATGCTAACTTGAAAACAGTTTAAATAACTAATAAATATAAATACAACAGAAAGCAATTCGTAGGTACCTATAGATCGACAATTTATATTTATATATTATACTAGTTGACCCCGCAAACGTTGTTTTGCCATAAAAAATAAAAAAAATTTTAGGGATATGAAAAATAGATGTTGGCCTATTCTCAGACCTCCCCGATAAGCACAAAAAATTTCATCAAAATCGGTCAAGCCGTTTCGGAGGAGTACCTATGGCAACGAAAACTGTGACACGAGAATTTTATATATTAGATTGTTAGCTTAGCTATACATATACATATAGTTAGATATACATACATGTATATATCATACTAATCATTCACGCAAAAACGGCTGAACCGATTTGCATGAAATTTGGTACCCTAATAGTATGTGACCGGTAATAAAGTGTAGGCTACTTTTTATCCCAGAAAAATGTGTGAATATCCCGGAAATCCCGAAAAACGGATATAGGAGAACTACTTACGGGATTTGAATAAAATTTCATACACACATAGTATTTGACCGGGAATAACAAATAGGATCCCGGACATCCCGAAAAACGAATATCTTACGGGATTTGAATGAAATTTCATACACACGTAGTATTTTAGGATTTTTAGGATACATTTTACCCAAAAATTATGTGGGAATTTCCCAGAAAACTTATGTAGGAGGCCTACTTACGGGATTTTAATGAAATTAGTATGTGAGCCGGAATAACATATTATATGCTACTTTTTATCCCAGAGAAATGTGTGAATATCTGACTAACTAGAACTACTTACAGGATTTGAATGAAATATTGGTAAGTACAGTAATAGTTTGTGACTAACGCTGGCTGGCATATTAAATACTTCAAAACTCGGAGAAAAGCGGGAATTTCCCTAACATTGAGTACTTTTTATCCCATGAAATCAACCCGACAACAATTATTATTGTGTTACTAAGTCTACGCTTACGAAGTCGCGGGTTAAAGCTAGTAGGTACGTTATGCATAGCTAGTGGTGTTCAGAGTTGCTATAAACCAATAACTTGCTTAATGCTGTATGCTTTAATTATTAAGCATGTTTTTTTAAGTGCCTGCTTATATTACATCGCGTTTATGAATTTATTATGCTACAAGGTTTTTAAGAGAGGTAGAGGGGAGGGCATAGTGGGACGAATTCCACTCAAATTGGAGCTGCCCGACTGGGGAAGTACCTCCGCCTTGCAGAAAATCGAAGTAAAATAACACTGATTTGAGCTGTGTTGTGTTCCTTACGGTGAGCAAGGTTGCCAGTGCTCCACGAGGAAACGTTGTGTTGGCAGTGGGGGGACTTTGACCCTTATACTGCCAACCCAACTATTCCTCTTTCAATACAGGGTCGGCAACGCGCAAGTGATACTCCTGGTGCGCGTCATTGAGCGTCTATAGGCTACGGTAACCACTTACCATCAGGTGGGCCGTATGCTTATTTGCTACCTTAGTAAAATAAAAAAGGTTAAAGGAGCTGTAAAAAAGAAAACTATGTGTACCTGTTCTTACTCCATTCCCTTCCGCTATAGTGCTGCCTAGCGAATTAACCCACCTACTTCCTAATCTGATGACCTCAGGTCTTCCCCAAAGGTTACAACCGGACGGACTTTGGCGCTTGTATAAGCTGGGATTACACAGTTAACTACTTATATCGAAAATTCAACATTATTGAAAAAAGTGTCTGTGTGTGTATGAGAAATGAGCAAAGAATGTATCTGTATGTCCGCACATTTCCAGTTTTGGTCTAAACAAAATTGTTGCAACTCATCTCCAAACAATTCATTTGGATTGGAATTAAAATCACCTAGAATAAAACAAGCCTCTACCTGCTGTTCCTCAATAATAGCATTTATCCGACTTAAGCACTCCGTGAACTCACTTAAGTTCTCGACACAATTAGTAGGCATATAAACACTAAACACCAAAACCGATCTTTGAGAAAACATTATTTTTATAGCAGTTAACCGCGCACAGTTGCAATCAATGACGGAGACTGTTTGGAACACATTCTTCCTCCAAAGTAAGGCGACCCCGCCATAGGGTCTGCCACGAAGAAGACCATCCAAGATGTCCACCGCTGATGTCCCCGTATGGCTGAAATCAGGATCAATTTTACCCAACAGAGGCACATCATATGGCATGAGCCAGGTCTCTTGCAAGGCTACTATGTCAGCTGACCCGCATAATGCTCGAACACCATCAATACTTCTCTTAAGAGATTTACAATTAAATGTGACTAGATTCGTATTCATTTACTATCTGTAAAAACTCCATTCCGCTTTGTAAAATAAACAAAGCGTCTAAATGATATCCCATCTGGCCATAGTTTAGCATCCATAAATATATTTAGCTTACTCCTCGGTACAATTATTTTATATGCATCATAATCCCTTTCTTTTTTCATTGTTATTTTCTCCAAAGTGATCTGTACATTAGTCTTTTTCAATATATAGTTCGAAATATCCTCCGAGGAGGTGTCCTTAGACACATTATTAATGAACAGAGGCACTTTGATAACCGCTGCTCTGAAGTTTCCACTCAACTCAACACTAGCCTCACCCTGTTCACTGTGAAATCTATTTCTTAACCTTTTCTTTTGTACTAAATTCCAAATGGCATCATCTTTAACATCTTTCCAAACTCCTCCGCTACTAAGGGTTTCAGCGAAAGATTTTGTCCTTGGATGGGTGCTTATGTTTTGTAAATAGTTATCTATCGCTATGTTCGACCCGCATTCCGCAGTTGTTTCTTCTAAATTAGTTATAATATTCATTGTATTTGGTTGTTCACATATCACACTACTTTCTAGAGACGTAGATGTCATTGGAGGAGACATTTGTGTGACTAACTGTTCCTCTCGGCTTACTAATTCCTCAAATAAACTACCCTCTGGTATTTTATTATTGTTATCTGATTTAGATATTTCTCTATTGATAAACAAGGCCACTTCGTTTTTCAGTACATTTAATTCTTCTACTTTTACATAGGATTGTTTGATGTTAGTAATTTCCTGTTGTAACAACACAATGTCCTTTAATAACTTCGTAACGTCGACATGATCGAACGTAACGTAATCTAACTAAACTAACCCCAGTTTAGTTAGATTACGTGCTACAAAAATTGGTATCTCATCCTGATTTATTTGGTTCATTAAACTTATTATGTCTTCGACATCACGTTGAGATTTACCACCCTTCTTCCTCTGTATTTTTCGCTTATCAGTTTTCACTGAATCAAACAAAAGATCTTTGGCAGTAACGATGTCCTCCTCCGAAAAAGCACTGGTACAAATACGGATTAAGCTCACGTTATCCATCATATCCATTTTATTTTGTACGAATGCTAACAATTCGTTTATTTCAATATTACATGTATTACATTTAATGACGTCAGATGCCTTTACATTTAAATAAATGTAAAGAAGACTACAGACTTGTGGGGTAATTCTGTTGACAATGCCAAATCTGTAATCGATATTGCAGCACCTACTTTTGCCCTTATTTTTAATGACTGCATCGACTGTGGTGAATTTCCTGATCTTATGAAAATTAGCAAGATAATACCTTTGTTTAAATCAGGTAGCACATCTGACCCCACTAATTTTAGACCTATTTCAGTGTTACCTACGTTTAGTAAAATTTTCGAAAAAGTAATGTTGAATCAAATGCAAAGGTTTTTTCTTAACAATAAATTATTACACAGTAAACAGTTTGGATTTACAAGGGGTCGTTCGACAACCGATGCTGGTGTTGAACTTTTAAGACACATATACAGTGCCTGGGAGGATTCATACGATGCTTTGGGTATATTTTGTGATCTGTCCAAGGCATTTGATTGCGTCCTTCATGAAACTTTAATAAGGAAATTGCACTACTACGGTGTTAGGAACGCTTCTCTGAATCTTCTTACTTCGTACCTGTGTAATAGGATTCAGAAAGTGGACGTCAATGGAAAAAGATCCCCCGGGTCAGTCGTTACTATGGGAGTTCCGCAGGGCTCAATTCTTGGCCCATTTTTATTTTTAATCTATATTAATGACTTGCCTTATCTTATAAGGGACAATCATGAGGTAGTGCTGTTTGCAGACGATACTTCTCTTTTATTTAAACTGAAACGCCAGCAACTGGCAACTGACGATGTAAACAGCGTTCTGTCCAAAGTAGTGCACTGGTTTAATGTTAATAATTTGTTATTAAATGAAAAAAAAAAACTAAATGTATTAAGTTCTCAACGCCTAATGTGAAACAGGTGAAAACCAGTGTACTCATAAATAGCGAAGAGTTGGACCTTGTAGACTCCACTGTGTTTCTAGACATTACTTTGGATTGTAAGTGTAATTCAGTGGGGCCCACATATTGATAAGTTATCAAAAAAGCTCAGTTCTGTAGCTTACGCCGTGAAAAAATACGTAGCTTAACTGACGTCGAGACAGCTCGCTTAGTATATTTTGGTTACTTCCATAGTGTAATGTCGTATGGTATTCTGTTGTGGGGGAATGCCGCCGATATACAGAATATTTTTGTGCTGCAGAAGAGAGCTATTCGATCAATTTATAATCTAAGCCCCAGAAGTTCACTAAGAGAAAAATTTAAAGAGATTAATATTATGACTATTTCTTCCCAATAGGTATATTTATGAAAACTTAATGTATGCGCATAAAAATATTAATCTCTTTACTAAATATAGTGATATCCATAATATTAATACTAGAAATAAAGATAGGTTTGTTGTTCCTTCGACCAGGCTCCAGAAAATCAGTAATTCGTTTAAATGTCAATGTATACGCTTTTACAATAAAATCCCAAGTCAAGTGCAAAAATTGATCTGCAATAAATTTAAGACATTTATTAAACAAAGACTTTTTAAAAAGGGTTACTATAAAGTTAACGACTACATAGAAGATAAAAATGCTTGGGATTGAGCTGCTCTAATGAACCGGGTTATTAATGTATTACAATTAAATTTAAGTATTTTAGTCAGTTGCACATAGATTGATAAAGTAACCTTAATTGACATCTTTAATTTATGTGAGATGTATGTTGACATATTTATTTGTGATTTTGATATTGACATCTATACATTTGACATGGAGCAATATTTATTAACTGACATTTTTTATAAATAATTTATTTCATATAAAGTATGAGAGTCGTGCAGCCATTGATGTTGCATATATTGTTATGCATTATAATGACTTAAAATTACATTGTGCCCTTCAGTTGCCTAGCAGTCTGAGCTTGTCATGCTCACTAAAATGTCCTGCTGATGGTGGCGTAGTGTGTCGGGTCGTTTTATTCCCTGCAACATGGTTGAGTCGAACGACGCCGATACACACGTCATACTCGTGAACGGGTGCCGTCTGTCGGGGCTGGTCAGCTCTTACTGTTAATGGCAATCTCTTTAATTATTATTATTATTTTTCCTTTTCTGTTTAGTAGACTAGATTAATTCAATAGTACGCATCAAGCTGCATTGCTCTCTTGTACGTCTGACATAATGATTTATATTAATTTGATATCAGCAGACATTACTTTTTTTTTTTTTATTACTGAAATTATTACTGTGATTATATTTTTTTTTCTTACTATTTAATAATGTTCAACTATAACTGACTAACTGTAAATGTGAGTACTGTAGGCTAAATTTACATACTCAGCTTTGAACAGTCTGGTGGCTTTGAGCCTTTTTTTATGTGGCCTACGCAAATGTGCCTCTGATCTGGTATCGTCGTGCGACGG
The DNA here is from genome assembly GCA_964056405.1 of Acronicta alni. Lineage (NCBI taxonomy): Eukaryota > Metazoa > Arthropoda > Insecta > Lepidoptera > Noctuidae > Acronicta > Acronicta alni. The sequence goes on from OZ043913.1 coordinate 20,573,445, forward strand.
GTTGTTGAGCTCCCTAAATTATGGTTGAGCTACACAATGACTGATGCATGCGTGCCATCAGTTGGGACTGGTCTACTCAAAGCCGCTATGGCTCTTTCTTCAAAAGGCCATTTCAGACTTTGCCCTACATTGTAAGACACATATTTGTTACTACTGTTCTATGTCTGGACTTTAAAAGAGACTATGATTCTCTGAGTTTGTTTCGGCGTTTCTTCTCAGAGGTCGTCAGCTAGGAAATGCCGGAGCCATCTAGCTTAAAAAAAAAAGTGTAAAATATTGACTTGTAAAAGTGTCTTTAAAAGATATATTTACAGAAATAAATATCATTTCATTTCATTGCCATTTTTTACACTATTTACACGACTGCACGAGGAAAGCGCGTGCGCACGGAAGCTCGAACAACCGAGGACTGATTATGCTTGATAAAATAGATTTCGATTATATGATTTTAAGACGAAAAAAATACGGTGTATACATGTAGTGCACTATTGTTGATTCCTTGGTTTCATTTTACATCGAGACCCCTCCGTGCCTCGAAGATCACGTAAAGCCATCGATCCTGGTTGTCATGCAAACACCTATTAGTGTGTGTTAGTCATAGTCAGAAGTCCAATGCCTTAAAAAAGCCTGACAACCAGTCTATCTACAGGATATTGGTGTAGAAATTGGGTAGCGAAGGTGTGATGGCATTGAGTGGTTTATTTATGGCACCCAGTTTTGCCTCGCAATTCGTCAGCTTTTTCAGATTCGTTAGATTTTGTTTTATGAGAACAATCTCAATTCAATCAACTAATTATTGCTATTAAAAAAAGTCAAAAGCCATCATTGTCCTAGCTGTTTCCCTACTATGTTGGGGTTGACTTCCAGTCTAACCAGGTGCGGCTGGATATTAGTATTTTACACGAAGCGTCTGCCATCTGAACTGCCATCAGACCTTCGCCAAGCCGACCCAATTTCTGGGCAATACCGATAGTCAAGGCAAAAGTCAGGCAATACTGAGTATTGGTTGTCAGACTTTTTGGGCTTCTGACTACCACTAACGTTTGTCATAGGTATTCGCATGACAACCGGGACCGAGGGCTTTACATGCTCTCCGAGGCAAATTTTTAAGAGTAGACCTGGACCGCCTCCAGGATCCCATATTGTTCTGAGAGGCGTTCGGCGCATCTCCGGTCTCATCGGGTCTTTGGACATTGCATTCGCTCTCTCGCGGCTGTTGTCCAATTTACGGGGGCCCAACGCCTCCTGCCGGAGGATCTCCGGGGCGATCGTACGTTCAATGGCGCTCTATAGGACGCAATGCTTATATAATTAAATGTAAATGTAATTAGCCTTAATTTTTAAACTGTAAGACAGTGTTAAATGTATTGTAATTTTTTCAAAATAAACAATTTATTATTATTAATGCCACTCTGTTGTGAAAGGCGATGGCCTGCAGGGTGATAAGGGGAAATCATACGGTTTCCTTTGAGGCGGCGAGCCTACTTCCTGGATCCGCGCCCTGAGATCTCGAAGCGAGAGCTCTCGCGTCATTGTATCGGTGCCGCGGAGAGGCTCTAAAGCGTGGTGGCTTGCCGTTGCCTAGTGAAGTTGAGGCATAGCTCACCGCGTAGATTGCGCGACTTGAATAATCCAGTGCAGGGCACGCCATGATAGTGGCGGTAAGGCCAGTCATGGAGGAGTAGCTCGAGAGGTGCTACGAAGTCCATCCTCAGTTTGTGGTTGACGCAGGTACTCTCCGGACCGCACCGGGCGTAGGAACAGGGCAGACAATACCCTGTTCCAACCACCATAAACGGCCACGGGCGGCGGACTTGGGGAAGTCCGACCGCCCACTCACAAGGCCCGAGCAGGTGACGCGGTTTGCAGTTTCCGCGTCCCGCTCAGCGGATCGGTGGAAGAAGGGGAGGGAGAACATTATGTCTCTCTCCCCTTACGCGTAGGGGGCCGCTGAGGCGGCCCGCCACTGCCGGGTCTGCGGACGAATGCTACAGCGCTCCCGTAGTCCCGGCATTAAAGTGGTGACGCGAAACGTCGAAGTTGGTTTTAGTCGGTAGATCGCTCTTATCAGAGCGGAGTCCGACACACCCCACCGCTCTCCCCGGAGTGATGGGTAGTGCATAAAGCATTTCCAAACCCGTCAAAAAAAAAAAAAAAAGGGAGCATACAAGCGGCTTCTTGTGTGTTGTAAACAAGGAAGGTAGGTATAGGTGGAGCTCGTGGATGTCTGTCGTGTTGTATGATTGGCACATGACGGGTGTGGAAAAAAAAACAAATAAAAAACTCAACATAAAGGTTAGTGTTTATTTAACTAGGCAAAAAGGTGATCATTTTATACAAAAAAATATATTTCCTAATCGCACTGTGTGCGCAAGTCGTATCACAGACCATTTTATTTATAAATAATGACTTTTCCTAGGAAAAAAAAATACACCAAATTAAGGTACTTATTTACCTTTATACAAAAATTGGTTACAAGCGACCCGTACTTTTTCAATGTTCATAAATCATATACCTAAAGTAAATGCAAAGAGATCGTGTAATTGCTATCGATAGATCTCCTTTGCTGCATTCGTTATGCAAATCGACTAAGTTGAGTCAGCTTCGTTACACTAATTTGTAAACACTTATAGCTCATTTAAATAATGTAAGATTAAATATTTAATCGTTTATTAAATAATCAGTATGGAGAGTATTTTTCTAAGGGATGTTCTTCAAAACTGTCGCGTTACCAAACAAGATTAGTCGAACTGCATCGCCAACGCGTATTGCACGCAATATTATAATTGCACTAAGTTTAATAGTAAATATTAAGCGACCCACACAGGAATCATTATTACTAATAATCTTAATAACCAGAAAAAGTTGTTTATAGGAAAGCTATAAATAATCTCACTTGAGTCCATAGCTTTCTATCAACAACTGTCACTGTAAACCTTTTATAAAATATATCAAAGAAAAAACCATTATAATAGGGCGTTGAGTTGTTTCTCTCAGCTATATCTATAATACAGCCTTATATATTTTGTTTCAACTTTCTCCTTCTAAAGTATAAATAGATATACATCTATCCTTAGATATTAAAAGGTATCGTTTATTTAAAACTAGAATAATTAGATAATTTTGATTAGAGCTTTGCTAGTTGGTTACAATGATGACTAGTCCAGGCTTGTTAGCGTGGCGGCGTCTTAGGGAAGTACACTAGCCTAATGTGACGATGTGGACTGTCTACAAACTACCACTAATGGAATTATTGTAAATTCCAATTTCATTACGAGGTTGCCATGTTTTACACAACAGGAACAAGTGCCAGTTCTGTTATTTTATACTATTTTGTTTCATTTCTTTTACCTAATACATAACATGCAATATATTTCGTGAATTATAACGTTAATTAGCATTTTAATTATAACGTGATAAGGTCTAGAAAACATTACAAAATTACTTTGTGAGAAAAAGAAACTTGGACGGAGATTGTTGTGTGAAGCATTCAATAGATACACACCTGTTAGCATGATTTGGAACTACATTCGTAGATTTAAACGTGTGACACATAAAAAACCACCAAAAAATGATGAATGGATCCCTACATCTCCACCTGAAAAAGATATAGATACATCAAGGTTACAACATATTTTTGAATTAGCAGGAAACACTGAAAGCTACTTCCTCTCTGAGCCTTTTACTTTTAAAGAATTTGAAATTGCTATTATTTATCTAGAAAAAACACAACATCTGATCTTGATGAAATTCCATATCAAATCATTCAGAATCTTAGCATTACAGCTAAACAGACATTGTTAGAAATTTATAACATGTTATGGATGTCCAACACAGGTAGTGTTGGACATCCCAGATTCTTGGAAAACACAATGTCATTCCAATCTTGAAACCTGATAAGCCTGAGAATGATTGATAAAAATATCATACTAATATTATAAATGTGAATGTTTGGGTGTTTGTTTGTTTGTTTATTTGTTACTCAATCACGCAAAAACGGCTGTACCGATTTGCATGAATTGGTATACTAATAGTATGTGACCGGGAATAAAGTATAGGCTACTTTTTATCCCGGAAAAATGTCGGAATATCCCAGAAATCCCGAAAAACGGATATAGGAGAACTACTTACGGGATTTGCATGAAATTTCATACACACTTATTATGTGACCGGGAATAACACATAGGATATATTTTATCCCAGAAAAATGTGGGAATATCCCGGAAATCCCGAAAAACGAATATCTTACGGGATTTGAATGAAATTACACTGATAGTTTGTGGTTGGTGCTGGCATATTGAATACTTCTTTTCTAGGAACAGCGGGAATTTCCCTAACATTGAGTACTTCTTATCCCATGAATACAATCAGACAACAATTGTGTTACTAAGTCTAGGCGTACGAAGTAGCGGGTAAAAGCTAGTAAGTTATAAATTCGGACACTTGTCTTTTAGTTATTAATTCATTAGAAATATTAGGTACTTGGAACATAAAGAAACTAAACGTTTCAAAAAGTCTTTCCAATCTATTTTCTGCAGAAAATATTTTTTTGGGGATAATTATTCTACTTGTCATATAAATAAACAAATAAGACCGATATCGAACACGAAAATAATTTTAAAATTCGAACCTGTTCCTGAGATTAACGCGTTGAACCAAACAAATAAACTCTTCAGCGGGCTTAGACAAGTGGCATGAACGCTAATCGAATAGAATAGAATTCTCAATGTATGGGAATGATACTAGCTTAAGACACGTAATTTGAGCCAACGAATAGAATAAAAAATTGGCAGCCAAATGTCTATATTATCTATTCGTTTAAACGAAACGCTAGAGAAGTACGTTATTCTCTCTAGAAATCCTAACCAAGTGGCACTTTTGACAAACGAATTCGCTTGCTAGCGTTCGACACTTAGCGAACGCCAACACCTTGTAGATAACGCTACAAAATGGCCAATCTTTGATCAGCTGAAGTGCTGAAGTGATTGTGTTAGTATAATTTCGTATTTTTTTCGATAAAATGCATAAACTTAGACTATTGTGGGCTGCGCATAATGAAGAAGTGTGGTTGAGGCGACGACAAAGAAACGTTTATCGTCAGTGCTTGGAGACAATTCATGAATTAATGCTCGATTTTTTGTTTATTGAAAGATTTAGACTGGACAAAATAACAAAAAAAATACAATAAAAATAAATAGGTTATTTCCTGAAGTAACTTTAAAAAGGATGTTCAAACATGTAGTAAATGCATTACAAATCAGAAACGTCCCTACCTACTATGAATTAGGTTAATTAATAATTATTAAAATTTAGTTTAATTCTAATTTAATAATAAAAGATTTCATCCAAACTTAAATAGTAGGTAATTCATTGTACTTATCAAATACTTTAAATCTTCTTGTACTTAATTTCACAAGGAATATAATAATGTAATAATTTTGTCTTAGCAGAGAAAACTAGATATACAAACTATTTCTTACAAAATACTTATTCGAATTTTAGCGCACTTGACAATGTTAAAATGACATTTTAAAACGAAACCATAGACTACGTGCTGTTTTTAGCGTATGATGGAATAGACTGAGCGTTCGATAAGTCCTTGTACGCTTGTCTACCAAATTGTTATCGTTAACGCTAAGGCGTAAGCGTTTTTCGACATGGAATAGATACCGAGCGTTTGCCACTTGTCTAGGGGGGCAGCTTTATAATAGTATTAATAAGTAAAAGACAAATGTCTCAAATCACACTCCACATACAAGCACAAATTTTAAGTTAAATTTTGAATTCAGAATGTTTCATAACCCGATAGGTTTTTACATCCAATTATAAATGATACCGAAAGCAATGAAATTATCTAACTTTTTTAACTAAGTACATGTAATTGTTTTGCTGTCGAAAAATTGACCACTCTAATAATATCAAACGTTAAAATATCGCACGAATATCCTAGATCCTAGGGATATCCTTCCGTGCGCAGTGATACTATAGCTATAGTAATCTTTATTACTCATACACAGACCAAGAAACATCAACTTCAAGCAACAGTAAAACTTATTATTAGAAAAAAAATATAAATGATTTATAAAATTTAGATTATAAACAAGAAAGACTAGGCGAACCAAACATCGATCAAATGACCGAGGGGAACATGCGAAAGATGCTTTATCAAGTGATCAACTAATCCAAGTTTTAGAAAAACTACATTCCAACAACCATCTCAAAACACAAGAATTCTACTCACATTTTCGGAACACCAAGTTTCCAACGCCGTAGTTTGGACGGCAGCCAACCATGCTTAGGCACCTGTGCCCGCAGCGGGAACCGACTCAGGACCACCAACGGCGCGCGGCTCCGCACCCGCAACGGGTGATGCGTAGCGGGTGCTAACTATAGGGCGCGCCCTTGTGTGGCCAGGTGTGAGAGCCTGTCGAAAAGTTGTCGTTTTTAATACATCATGCCGTAGTTTGTAGCAACTCGTCCTTTGTTACTTCTCGAGACTGTTAAACGAGGCGAGTGAGAAACGGAAAATTTGCAGTTAATGAGCTGCTTCATTCCCTTCAATTAGTAAAAACAATTAAATGCGATATAAGACACACAAAGACAGATGATAATAAAACTGTCGGTTTGTTACTCAACGAAAGTGCTTTCACTAATATGAAAACTGCGACCCTTGCGTGCATGCCTATACTTATATATTTTTAAAGTAAAGCTACTCGCTTTACTTTGACAACAATTGATTATGTGATTCTGACTCTTAATTTTTTAAAATAAGTAAATATATGTTAATAATATTATGTAAATAGTACATTAGAAAAAACAATTTCAATTTTCGTCTTTATTACCTACTCCGAGCTCCGTTAACAGCTTACCACCTTTAGTAATTGCTTGGAATTATGCTTGAGTTCATTTTGTCTACTGGGACATTTCGATGAGTAATAGGACAAATCAGACGACTACTGGTACAAATCAACCTTTTTTTGTATTTGCTTTAATTAGTATTTATTATCATTCAAAATTAAAAAAATATATATTTACTTAGAATAACGGATAAAAGTTCTATCTCGTCATGCAAAAAGCTTCATTCTATATGAAATATTTTTCACACAACAGCGCTTCAAAGTCACTGAATATCAAAACCCGACGAGTATTGGTACGTTTACCTGAAGCTCTTCCGGACTCGGTGTCCACACAGGGTCGGTGAGCAGGCGGCTGCAGACGGGGGTGTTCCAGAGGAGCTCTGACAAAAGAAGGAGACAAAAGTGTTATGTCACCATAAAGTCTATAATTAATTTTACACAACACCATCTAGTCCCAAACTAAGCAGAGCTTGTACTATGGGTACTAGACAATGGATATAATGCTTATATACTTTTTTTTTTGTAAATACATACTTATAATACATAAGAAACACCCAGACAAACACAAATACTCATGTTTTATCCACACAAATATTTGTGTCCTGTGGGAATCGAACCCACGACCCCATCAGACCAGATCAGATCAGCACTCGAACCGCTAGACCACAGAGGTCGTCATTGCTTGTACATTTCGCCACTGCAGCTTGTTTCGATGTACCTACGTTTGTCTAAAACGCGACAATAACTCATACTTTACTGATGGAGCATAATATAAATTGGATTTCGAAGAATTTCGAATTAAAATATTAGTTTGATAGCTTTTATTGGATAGGCTTGCCTTTGACCATCTCTATTTTGTTCATTTAGGAAACAAACCCCCCTTTATTGCATCATAAATACCATCACGCCTGTATTCCCCGAAGGCTTAGGCATAGGTGTGCCAATGTACACCCACAGTTCGCCGGTATATTTAGGACCCATGTAATAAGGGGAAAGCATGTTGCCATTAACCGGGCACAAATCCAAACTCCGTGCTGTGACTGAGAATTTCATAGAAAAACCCACTTTGCTCGACCTGGGAATCGAACCCAAGACCTCTAGTGTGGCTGTCGCGCTAAGAACCATTAGACTATCAAGGCAGTTATATTACAATAGGATTACTTATTAAATAAATTGGGCGTTGTTAGTTGTCCGACTATTCGCAAAACTATTGCGACCTATATTGATTACTTCTTACGAGTATAATATTATAATTATTATTATTAGTGTGCATCTACAGTTTAATGGAATCGTACGGATAAGTCTAGTCAATGACATAACTCCATTGAAGTAATAGGGTTGTAACTTTAAATTAAATCGAAGAACAAAGGTTACTAAATTACCTACCATAAGTTTAAAGAAATAGCAAAATCAAATTAACAATGAAACGTGAAATCTCCAGCGATATACATTAACATTCCAAAAAAATTGGCGCCGATACAAAAATAATTAGGTATACTTACATACTTATTTAGTTTATGAACTTAGTTATTAAGGTTAAATAAGAAACGTTTATTATTTTTTGCTTTTCAGTTTCTCGGCGGTTTAATTTTTTTGATAAAAAGTTTTTATTTTATAATTTTTTGTGGCCATAATATATACCTACTAATTGATCAGTTCATGATTACTTTTGATTTAATTGTATAAACTTAGTATTAAAATCTGTGAATGAACTATAAATCACCCCTATTTTCCCACTCTTATGGTAGAATATTTTTTCTAAATTTTCATGGGATCAAGTTCGAGGTATCCAATAAAAAAAGAATTATCAAAATCGGACTACTTACTCTGTATAAAGTTCGGACCCTTTCCAATAAAAAAATAATTATCACAATCGGACTAAACTGTAAGTTATGCGTGGTCATACATAAAAAAAAGAAAAATATACACGTTGACTTGAGAACCTCCGCCGTTTTTTGTTTTTCGTCGGTTGAAAATGGGTACCTATCTTACACTATGTTACCTTTCAGTATACAATTTTCAAAACCCCGAGGCGAACTTGTTTGATAACGCTTTCTCGGTAAAAGCTACGTTGAAAACAGATTGACTGCATATAAGTTACCACAAATAGGTAATTATACCTAGGTATACCGTGAAATGGTTACAAAATGAACTCATTTTATATACGGATCATCAACTTTTATATACGGATATATGGACGTTTGCATTTTTTAAATTTTCATCCTGTGTAAATCTTTAGATAACTTTGTGATTATGTTCCGAATAAAAAATAAGTAAACTGATGGATTTCTAAAACAAACCTTTAACTGTTCCATAGAGAACTTTGACCTCGATGAAGTTAATTTTCGCAAAGAAAAAACACTTTTTAGCTTTTTCAAATGGCTAATATTCGTACGGAACTTGCAATAACGCATACGAATGACAAAATGCATTTGGAGATTCCAATACGTTCTAATGTCGGGGATAAATAGTCCATCATCTGCTCAGCGTTTAAAAATATATTTCTAAATATTATATTATTTTATATAAAGCGACTTAGAGCTGACAGACAAGTTGCGGTAACTACATTGCCGTCGATAATCGATTACTTATGATACCATAACTGTGCGGCCCCGCGCACTAAGAGAGATAAGGAAGTATTTAAAAATATCTTACGGGGTATGGCATAGTTGTGTTCTTCTATAACCTGTTGTGGGTAGGGGTACGGGCGGTAATTCATGACTGGCATGCCTGGCGGCAGCGGGATCGGCACACACAGGTGAAATTTGCGCATTTTATGGCCAAAATAGATTAAAATGAAGTTTCTTTTACTCAAAAGTATTAACCTAAATTACCACCCAGGTACCAGGGTAGTGGTTGTTTAGTGGAATAATTTGTTACGATTTTCAATAACTCTTTAAGTCACGTTTAATATTTGTTTAGTTAATTACACTGGCTTTAATTTGATACTAAATTTAGCTGCGTCTACTTGCGTTACCTGAACAAAATGTTATATACAAAATTCAACGTAGAATTGTAATATGTATTCATAATCAATTTCAAAATTACACACTGAAGAAGAATTTCCAAATTATAACAAACAAGAGTTATTTCACTTTATTTATCAATATAAAAAGAAGTGGCAAGATGTTTCAAGAAATACAAAACAGTTTGAAAATAATTATAGAAACTGGCTAGATACACCTATCAATTTCCCTTCGCAAGAAAGACAAAGAATCTTTTCGTCGATTGATTTTGTGGTATGCAGTGAAAGATCAAAGCGACGATAAAATAGTATCCATGCCGACTACCATTTATGAACAAAGATATTAAGAAATATCGTGAAGGTTTCACCCGAAAATTCTCCAGAAAACAAACTATGGAAGATTTTATTTCATCAGCTTTTAATATCTTCAGATCCACACATTACAGGTCTCAGAAACTTACCACAAAGACAAGTAAAGTCCTATCTTCACGATGTTATAATATTCTTAAAATAACCTCAAGTTATGATTTAAATTTGTATTTTCTTTCTTGTTTTCTTATAAATATGGTATCAATAAAGCTTCTATTTTCATAATACACATTTAAACTATTATTTTAGACTAACTACAGCAATATACTGGCGTTAACATACTTAATGTAATATTGGCCAAGTTTTCGATAAATTTCACCTGTGTACGGCATGCCTGGGGGCAGCGGGATCGGCATGCCCGGCGGCAGGTTCACCGGCACTCCCGGCGACGGGTGCACCGGCACGTTCAGCAGCGGGTGCACCAGCACGCGCGACGGCAGCAGCACCACGCGCGACGGCGGCTGCACCACGCGCGATGGCTGCTGCACCACGCGCGACGGCGGCTGTACCACACGCGACACCGGGTGCACTACGCGCGACGGCGGCTGAACCACGCGCGACACCGGGTGCACCGGCACGCACGATGGCGGGTGCACCGGCACGCACGATGGCGGGTGCACCGGCACGCACGACGGCGGTTGCACCGGCACGCACGACGGCGGGTGCACCGGCACGCACGACGGCGGGTGCATCGGCACGCACGACGGCGGGTGCACCGGTACGCACGACGGCGGATGCACCGGCACGCACGACGGTGGGTGCACCGGCACTGCCGGCGGTGGGTGTTCATGAATGGTTCCGTTCATCTTGAATCTGAAAAAATAGTTTAAGTGTTAATTAATAAAATAGCGTCGCTGGTGTGGGATGGGAAAGAAATGAAAAAAATAAACAAACTTAGGTAGAATTGGATTATAGAAAGAAAGAAATACATTTATTCGACGCAGTTTACACAACTTACACCGATTACATATACACAAATAATAAGTATATCTGTTTCCTATTTACATAATTACGACATAATTGTGTACACACATTGTGTACCTCGCAGCTGCGCCAAATAGGTCCAGTTCAGCATTATGTCAGGCCACTAGTGCTTGACGCTGATTTTCAACTGAACCTTTTCGAGGTGTACGGATGTGAATCAGTTTGTGTAGCTATAAAATAAATGGATAAATAAGCTTAATAGATCAGATGCATAAATAAGAAAAATAAAATAGCATAAGTTAAAAACATGATCATAAAATAAATAAAAATAAAAGAAATTAAAAAAGTATATTACGAAGTAGTAGTAATCTGCATAGTGTGATCGTGATTACCAGTTCTTCGGATGTGATGAGAGGATGACTTGTTATTACTTGAAGATTTATATAGAAATATACGTCGGCACTGAGCACGGCGCGGTGACGTCGTTCACGCAGACAGCATGGACCAAAACAAGTATCATTTGAACGTGAGCAGCACTATCTATCACACGTACACAAGCAAAGGTGTTTCATATTATGGATTTGTTCATTCTAGTCATATCTAATTTTCGTTTCTCATCTATTAGGTACTGCCCTAAACGTTTTCTAGAATCGATGATTGTGTTAAGTGACCTTATTGGTGGTGGTATGTTATTCCACACCTTAGATGCTGCATATCTAAAGCTGCCCTTGAAAGCTGCCGTTCTATGGGGCTGAATGGAAAGTTGTAGTGAACACAGTCTGGTCGCACATTCTCGTCTAATTGTCACCCAATTAAGTTTATTGTAAAGGTATTTCGGCTTTTGATATTTCATAACACCAAACAAAAGACATAAAGACATGCTAAATGCAGTTTGCGTCGAGACTTCATTTTGAGTACAGATTTCTCATTAAGGAAAGGGGTGACATGGATTCGTGGTGGAACTGAGTAACAAAAACGTGCACATGCGTTTTGGACCTTTGAATGAGCCGATCCGTACGGGCTAGCAAGCGTAGGCCATAAACCGTATCCGAATAGTTCAATTTTGAGAGTACAAGGGTTTCGACTAATTGCTCGCGAAGTCGTTCGGACAGGAATGGCCTCATTTTATAAAGGAGTCTTAGACGATAGAAAGAGTTTCGCACTGCATCTGCAACATGTTTCTCAAATCTTAGGGTACTATCCATGTACAAGCCAAGGTTCCCCCATCATGTGTATTCTAAGTTTCTTAGATATTTTTTGTCAAATAGCATGCTTGGTTTTTGTAGGGTTTAATGCCAAACAATTCTCTACTGACCAGGCAACGATTCTGTTCAGATCGTCATTGAGGTCTTTAATAGCGATTTCGTAGTCCGTTGGCTTAAACGACAAATAAAGTTGGACATCATCAGCGTATAAATGATATTTACATTTATGTAGGCACTTAACAATGTCTGCACAGTATAGTGTAAAAAGTATTAGACCCAAGATCGAGCCCTGCGGAACGCCTCTTTCTATCGTGGTAAGAGCTGAAGTTCGTATAGTACCGTTTCCGAAACGCAATTCAACAAGTTGCTTTCTGTCCCTAAGATAGCTGTGAAACCATTTTGTGGCCTTATTGTCAAAACCGTAGTAATTTAGTTTGGAAAGTAACAGCGACATATTTATACAATCAAACGCCCGAGAAAAGTCCAGTAACACCAATAGTGTACACATGCCCTTATCTTGGGCGCATAGTATATTATCTGTAATATCCAGATTATAGGTCGGGTAATATTTCATTATTTTCCAGAAACAAGGACAATTGGCGGCACACAACTTTCTCTAATACCTTAGAAAGACACGGTAAAATACTGATCGGCCGCAGATCCTTCACTTCTACAGGATTTGTATTCTTAGGTATAGGTCGGACAGTGGGTTAAAATAGAACATTTTATTATGTCTGTGATAGATGCTAACGTGTGTGAAAACTGCTTCACCATATCTATAAAACTCATAGAACCTCATACGGGTTATACTAACACACCGTTTACCGGAAACGTCCAAAAGAGCGTTATTTATTAGGTCAGGATTTACGAATTGAGAAGGTAGGTCTTGGTAACGATTAGTTGGAGATACAGAAGTTTTAATATTTTTCCACAGTAACTTTGGTTCCTTGATTTTGTTGTTAATATTACATTTAAAATATGCATTTTTTTCATAATCCAAGGAACTTTCCACTAACGATTTCAGTTGCTTGTAAAAGACTATAATAATAATAATCTTTATTTGCCAGAAACATGGTACATAAAAGGCTATTATTTAAAACATTTGGTTCAGCAAGTTTCGCCAGCACAGCGGCATGCAAATACAAAATACTTATTAATATAAAAATTACTAACCGAAACAATAAATTAGTGAACACAAAACAAAGCAAATTAAACATATTTTAACAGTAAATTAGTGTCTATACCTTGATGCAAGGTCATATGTATAAAATTTACATGGATTTTTATGAAAGAACTCATTAGAACAACTCAACAGAGAATAAAAAGCCACAAATATAATCTACATAAAGTCTATCCTCAGGATATCGGTATTACCAAGAAATTCTGAGCGGAGGTCTGATGGCAGTCGCTTCGTGTAAAATGCTAACGCTCGGCCGCATTTGGTTAGACTGGAAGCCAACCCCAACATAGTTGTGAAAAGGCTCGTAGGAAATGGAAGACTACCACCGGGGTCATGGACATGGTTCTGGAGTTCTCGACATTTGAGGGTTGCCTAAGTAAATTAGGTCATTTCTTTCTTGTTACGTCCTACATGGAAGACTTATTTATATACGTTCTAGAAGGATCAGAATAGCCCAATTTTTATCTGAGCTTGCACCTTGAGTCTAGTAACGTAATACTAATTATATAGGGGTGCTAATTAAACATACCTACTTATTTTTAATAGCATTATTCGCCTCAAAAATCTACATTGTCTCCTAAATCAGTAAGTCGGCCACAATTAACGAGCATCTGAATGATACTACCTTAGTCATTAGTTACCTATCCTCTTGGTCTCAAAACCTTCAGATTTGGTTCTGGCACTCGCCGGCCGCTGCAGCGGCACCGCTCGCTTCGCTCGCTCGGCTCGTGCGATGTGTGGTCACAGTTCTAACCTAACCGATATCTGTATGTAGAATTTTGCTGCTCAATCAGTAATTTTGTCGATCAATAAGTATTTTTTGATGCCCGGTTTATTATATTATCCCATGATGTATTAATATACATCATGAAGAGGAAATCTGCATGCCTTAGAGATTTTCTCGACGGCGTTTGAAGTCTCTCAACCCGCATTAGGCAAGCAGATTATAGCCTAATCTCTCTCATTCTGTGAGAGGTGACCCGTGCCCAGCAGTGGGACAGTTTAGGGGTTGATGATTATGATAATTTTTAATACAAAGATGTACATGTATAACTATATCATTCCCCTTCCTAAGTCTGTTATTTTATACGTTAAATAAGTAAAGCTATCTGGCAAATTAAGTGAAGAAGTTCGGTTATATACTTATGTTTATGTAAAACCCGAAGTCTCCAAATGCACCAGTTTGGCACATGAACTTGCCTACTACCTTATGTTTATATACTTAACTAGCAACCTGCCCCCGCTTCCCACGGGTGCGATGTTACTGATAACATGCATGTGTATATTATACATAATATGAACCTACCTCTTGAGTCACTCTTATCTATTGCTGAAAACCGCATTAAAATCCATGGCGTACTTTTAAAGGTCTAAGCGTACCTACAGACAGCGAGAGCGACTTTGTTTTAAATTGAACTGTATTTAAAAAGTAAAGTAATGTTCAGGTTACAGAATTGACGACCTTACGTTCTCAAAAGTATACTATCAACACTGATAATGTTATTATTATACATATTATGACCTCACTTTGGTTGAAAAACAGGTCTTATGGAATATAGACCATCACGTTGGAAACGATTGTTAAACTCAGAAAGTTTAAAATGAACCCTGTCTTTTAGATTCATAAGATTAGTCCTTAACAAAAGGCGCTATAATGATGTATCCCGGTCAGTTCGCTGCTGGTATCCCATCAACGCCGGGAAGCGTTTGTTCAGTGGTCTCCTAAGTTATATTTTTAAATATTTTTATAATATAAATTAAAAGACAAAAACATTTAAAAATATATAAAAGAGATCCACCGGTATCGGGAACAGGGTCCAAGCTACTGGCAGTCAGGGCTCCAGAGAGAGAAATCGCCTAACAATACGAGCCGTGTCCAGCAGTACTGCTTTCTGGATCAAGCCCTTGACCCAGCCGCCTAACGAGAACCTCCTAAGGCGTAGGTCGAGGCTCGTGGCTATTAAGCCATTGGCCGACACGACTATTGGTACAATGATCGCTGTGTCCACATCCCATATGTCGACAACCTCGCGAGCCAAGTCTAGTTATTATTACGTTTTCTACATACGTATGTATTTGGAACCTTGTTTTTCGCTCATCTACCTTTTCAGTTTTCCTCCATACAAGTCACATTGGCTCAATATTCCTTCACCAGGCGATAACAAACACGTCTCAATATAATAAGCTTCTAATAACGGTCAAGTGGTTTAATAGACGCGTTTTACCTGAAATAAAACGCATATTAAACTACTTACCTTATTAGAAGCTTAGTTTTTATGTCTGCCTGGTGTATATTTCGTCGCAATGACGAACAAAGGCTCGCTGTGCGCCTAGCTCAACAGCGCGCCCTGCCTGGTGAAAGGAGGGGATGTGCGAAAGAGATAATATATAATATTTTTTAATATATATAATAATATAATTTAATATTTTTAATATAATATATATAAGGTATATAAGGTAGAAAGAGAGGTAAAATACGACGGAAACCGAAAGTGCCTATCTCAATTTAATAAGCTTCTAATAAGGTAAGTAGTTTAATATGCGTTTTATTTCAGGTAAAACGCGTCTATTGGAGAATTAAAATGGAGCCATGTAAATGCAACTTCGCCGATAAAGTTCTAGCTTAGGCACAAGCATTTCAAAATCCATGTGCGTAGCTTTTCTATTATTTGCGTTGTCTTTCCGTTCAAAAAGTGTAAGATTTGACCTCATAAATTTAGCGGATTCATAAATGTACACACAGGGCACAGTTAAAAGTTTATGCGTTTTGAATATTAGTCTACATGAATCGGACCAATCCATATTAAATATTGCTCGCAAATTTTTTTTTTGTGCAATAAATACTTAAAACTTCAGAAAAGTTTCCCCACACTACTATACCATATCGAATTACAGAACAAATGTAGGCATGATATACAGTTAGGGCTTTTTGCCTAGACGTTACATCCTTCACTTTTCTCAGAGCAAATATAAATTGGTTAATTTTTTTGCAAAGAATGTCAATGTGGTTTTTCCATGACAAATGCTCATCTATTCTTTCCTAGACTTTCCTGGGTTCCGACTTAGTTTTTCTATATTTTGCTAACGCTGCGTCACGTAGCCGCATCATGACTTTTATTGTCGGTTATCCAGGGATAACTAACTCTTTAATTGTGCAGGACCTGATTGGAGCGTGAACATAAAACAGTGATATCATGCAGTGGTTCAAATATTCAACTTTTTCATTAACACTAGCAAGTGTAGGTAGATATAATGTTGTTGATATTTAGTTGCAATAAATCCCTGTCAAAGTTGTCCCTAATTATATTATTTACAGGCCTCAATTTTACTACGTAGGGCTTAAGTTTTTCCCTTTTTATGTGAAATTCACTAACTATGATAGAATGGCTATTAATCGATCCAAACGCTTCCACCGTGGTTCTAAGATCCGTGCACAGAAAGTCAATAAATAAGTGTTTCGGTTGCTTTTGTAAAGTGAGTTGGTGACGTAACTAATTGCGAGAGACCAAGGCTGTTCAAAAACGCTAAGACTTTTTTAGTCTTGGTCTCGTTTGTGTTTAACAGTCACCGAGCACTATATAGTGATCGCAATTCCCCAGCGTACTAAAAGCATCCGTAATAGCATCCAGGAACAGTTCTATGTCCAACCAAGGCGGCCTGTATGCTGTGCAGATGGCGATTTTTTTACCACTTATAGTTAATGTTAGCCACATTTGCTCAACAGATTCGAACCTCGGATCGGTAGCGTTAGTCCAAGTGCGTGCGGTAAGCCCCCGCTGTAGATAGAAGCCAACGCCCCCACCACGACCCCGAGCGAAGACTTGCTGGCCTCGGCGTGTGGCGGAGACGATAGCCTACCGCTGCGCGCCCCTCCTCTCCTGGTCGTAACCAAGTTTCATTTATGGCCATAACAACAAAACAATATTTGTCGATTGCACCAACCTGTACCCAATGAACTTGATTATATCCACCATGTTTATACCTAGGTTTCACTCTTGCTGAACTTTTTTGGCACTTCGTAAATTCTTCGTGATATTATACGATATTTCGTTGTGTTTATGTTATTAATTCATTTTAATCACTGTTTTTGTTACGTATGTCTTCTATTTTACTCGTTTTGTTGTTATATAAAATGAGTGAACCTGGGCTGAACAATATCTGCACTTTTTTTCTTTGGCCGAAGAAAACGCAGGCCAAGCGGACAATCATGCTACCCTCAGTGGACAAGTATAAGATAATCAACGTCTAGAAACATGTAGAAAAGCTGTGGCCCAAGGCCTCTTACCCTTACAAGTACAACAAGAGCAGTGGAGTAACGAAAAAAATAATGAGAACCATAGGTTTGCTTGTATACCTAGGTACCTACATTTTATTTTTAGCAAAACGGATAGGTGTAACCGCATTTCGGCTTTTAGCCGTAACATTTACACTTTATTTCATATAAGCACATTTAATTAATGCCATCATTTACATTCGAAGATTACTTATTATTCAATAAAAAGACAAAAAATACTTTTTAAATCTACCTTCAACTGAAAAATATAAAATTGTTACTTAAGTGGTAAAATGATTATGTTATGAAACCATTACACTTAATATAAATATATTATATTTGTTTGCTTTATACGGACAAAATTATCAACATATCACTCACAAAACCAAGAAACTTAAAATTTGGGAAATACGAAAATAATCGGTGTAGCAACGTGGGGCACTAGGAAGTTTAAACATAAAATTCACCCTAAACATTCGTAGAAATTCGAAACACGTGGCTTAAACCTTTCGCAATTTTATTACTTAATACGATTTTATTATTGGTATTCCTTTTATATATTACTTGTAATAAATGTAGGTAGGTAGGTGATAATATGCATGTACTATACGCATAAACCTTCTGAAAGAAGTTCTCTAAATGATAGTGAAAACCTTATCTAGGTTTAGAGAAATAGAAGAATAATCTGTATTCTTGTTCTAAGTCTTCTGTAGGATTTGTGCAAAAAATATATAAAATGTTTACCTCAGCTTCTTCTTGCAAGTATCTATCCGGAATGAAAGCCTAGTACCACGCGCTAGCTCAGTACGAAACTGACTACTTAGTCAGTTCCGTTGAGTAATAGGGATGGCGATCTGAGATCGTTAATCGAAGAATCGATTGTTCAGGCCCGAAAAGATCATTTTTTTAAATCGATATGCAGTTCTTACTGAATCGATCCAGTATATTTCACACATGAAAATCACCATTCGATTTTTTCATAGAATTAATGAAGAAATAATAAGACTTTGATTTAGTAATAAAAATAATTGTTATTATCGAATTCCCTGACCTAAAAAACTGATTTTACTGATAATAGATCATTAAATTATAATGGTATGTTTTTTTGTTTTTCAAAAAATAGATTTATATTTACATATAAAAATGCAACTTGGAAAAAAACGATTTTTTTGACCTCGATTTTTTTGTGAATCGATTCTCCAGCTTACTATTCGACACTTGTTTCTACAATTAAACCGATGAATATTATTGGCGGTATGCCGTGACATATCTATGCAATAATTTTATACTACAGACATCAGTCAGAGCAAGCTATCCTTTTAATTATAGCTCATTGAATTTTGAGTAAACCACAAAAGTTTGCAATCAGTATTTTGCCCAAGTAAAGCGGTGTTTTCTACTGAACCTACGAGAAAAATATAAAAAGATACCCACCTACATGGGTTAAACACGAAATAAAAAACACGAGTACCTACAGATGAGTATACTTAAACATATCTGATAATTATTAAAGATGCCTTTGTAAGACTCGTAGCACGATCTTACTTATTTATACTTATGTACATAGGTACTTTTATTATGTATTACACGCGACTTCGTACGCATAGACTTAGTAACAGAATATTGTTGTCGGATTGAATACATGGGATAAGAAGTACTCAATGTTAGGGAAATTATGACGTTTTTTACGAGATTTGAAGTTTTAATTTAATATGCCAGCGTTAGTCACAAACTATTAGTGTACCAACATTTCATTCAAATTCTGCAAGTAGTTCTCCTATATCAGTTTTTCGGGATTTCCGGGATATTCCCACATTTCCCTGGGATAAAAATAGCCTATATGTTATTCCAGGTCACATACTAATTGTGTATGTAGTTTCATTCAAATCCCATAGGTAAGTAGGTCTCCTACCTAAGTTTTCTGGGAAATTCCCACATAATTTTGGGGTAAAATGTATCCTTGATGATTATTTTTATAGTACGGAAATCCTCATGGCTCGTCTGCCACCCGGGGACGTGGCAGGGTATGTCCGACTAGTGCCGACTAAAAACCGCACTTGCTTCACTTGCCCTATAGTTATGGCCACAGGATTCGCGAAATTCGTCTCGACCATGACAGATTGATGATGATACGATGAATACTATGCCGAAAGGGGGTACCTATTATGAATGGAACTAATATTCAAACATTTATTATGGGACCTACTAAGTGTAAACTTTATGTAAAATTGACGCTATATCATTTTGCTCAAACAAAATCGGATTTTACTTTGATATTATGGAAACACGATATATAATTACAAATCGTTCCAAATTACCAACACAAATAGTTCCGTTACTTGTAAGTAACGGAACTATTTGTACATACAGATTTTTTTACATGTTTTTAAAATATGTGTACATATTTTAAAAACATGTAAAAAAATCTAACGGGGCGGAGAGGAGTCTCGTTGGACGGGGAAAATCAATCCCTGGTCCCGACTTAATCCAACCCTCGGCAACTCCAAAAAATATCTTCAAAAAATAATCTTTTATAAAATGCTCAGATTGTGTACCTACTATAGAATCAATGTCAATCAATCAATTTTGACGACGTCTGTGATTTAGTACTTTCGTGTATTGGACTGCTGATCACGAGGTCGTGGGTTCGATTCCCACAGAACACAAATATTTACGTGATGAATATTTAAGTGTTTGTGTTTGTCTGGGTGTTGCTTATGTACCTATTATACATATGTATGTATTTAAAAAAAGTATATAAATATTATATCCATTGTCTAGTACCCATAGTACAAGCTCTACTACCTAGGCAACTTATTTAAAAAAATTACTCAATTAAAGTTTTTAAGCAAAGGAAAAATTCGACCGCGGGCAGGATTCGAACCTGCGTCTTCTGGTTAGGTACACCAGACGCTATGACGTTCCAAACTTGCCCGCAGTCGAATATTTCCTTTGCTAAGTAAATTTAAAATCTTAGCATGTAAAATGCCAAAAAATACAAAAAGGTAATAAATAGTAATTTGTGAACTACTACTTGCCCTTCATCATTAATAAGGAATTAATATGATTGCATAACTGTATGAAATCAGCGTTAAAATAAACCGGCCTCACTCTCTTGTTGACGATTGATTACCAATAAATTTGGTTCCGAAGTGTAAGGACTATTTTGTACTAGCTGTATCTACCCGCGACTTCGTTCGCGTGGAATTTAACTAAAAAGTTAATTAGTTTATTTAGTTTTTCCTAAAATAAAAGTAGCCCAAGTTACTTCTTATTACATCAGCTACCTGCCAATAAAAGTCCCGTCAAAATCGGTCCAGCCATTTCAGAGATTAGCCGGAACAAACAGACAGACAAACAAAAATTTAAAAATATGTTATTTTGGTGTACGTACCGTACCTATATATATTCTTACGCATGTAGTAAAAAGTGGTTATTTCAATATTACAAACAGACACTCCAATTTTATTTATATGTATAGATGTATAAATTACGGTTATGATCCTGCAACTTCATTATTTCCGATAGATTTTATTTTCTTCTCCTGTTGAGAGAGTAAAAGACCTCACATGCGGGCCGGAGCCAAGCGCGTGACCCGATGTTTAAATGGAAAATATTGAAGATAATGTAGAGGATGTGAGAAATTTTCGGGTGATAAGGCAGGTGTTGAGAATGGTGGCTTTCTGAAGCATATGGAGTGTGTAGGTGGGGCAAATTAATGGTGTTGAGAATCCCGACGTTTCGGACCCTTTACAGCGTCCAGTCTACCCGTGACCATGGACGCTGTAAAGGGTGCGAAACGTCGGGATTAATAATATCAATATAAACGCGATAAAATCCGTAAAAAGTAGTTTTATTTCAATTAATTTCTTGGTTAAAAATAAATTTTAATCAAAAAAATTTAATAAGTCACAATTCTGTTGTAATAAACTTTCTAAAAAAAAAATATTTGACACTTATTTGAATCACATGCACAGTTTCTAATAATTGCTTGAAACATCGAGAAGACGACTTCTCGATTTTTTTTAATCCTACTTTATGGACACTAGGATTTGTCTAGTGTCATACACGACACTAGACAACAACTAGATTTTTTAAAAGAGACCATGGTTCTCTGAGTTTGTTTCGGCGTTTCTTCTCAGAGGTCGTCAGCTAGGAAATGCCGGCTCCATCTAGTTTTAATTAATAATTAGTAATAAATGTCATTGATCATGTAACAATAAAAAATGTAGGGTAGCTGTCAGTAATTATATCATCAAGACGCCCACCACCTCAGTCTACCCGTGACCATGGACGCTGTAAAGGGTCCGAAACGTCGGGATTAATAATATCAATATACGCGATAAAATCCGTAAAAAGTAGTTTTATTTCAATGTATAATATTCGCGTAAATGTCAGAAATCAATAAACTACCTTATATTTACCAAATATTTGTTCCGTGCGGGTATCGAACCCGCAACACATGACATAGAAATCAAGAGCTCAACCACTACTTCAAACGTGATACATAATTATACAGGGTGGAAGGGACATCGACGCGCAATGGCTTACCATGACTTCAGTATATGATTCTGGACCCCCTGCGTTGGAATTTTTCATCGGCTTTTTCTTAAATTAATTAAAAAAAAAACTCGCAAGTGAACTCTAAGGAAACAGCTGACCAGAAGATCTTTCGAGTTTAATTTACAATGCTGTTTTTAGTGAAAAAAGTGAATTAATGACTTTTTAATTAAAATTCTTATTGGGTTAGATAGAAATAATGATTTTATACAGTTTAAAGTTGAAAAAACTGCAAAAAAAACGTAAAATTTAAGAAAAAGCCGACGAAAATTTCCATCGCGGGGCGGTCCAGAATCATGTACTGAAGTCATGGTAAGCCGTTGCGCGTCGATGTCTTCCACCCTGTATAATAATAATAAATTATATAATTTTATGTAATCATCATCAACCATATACCTACTGTCCCACTGTTGGGCACGGGTGTCCTCTCAATCGATTGAGAGGGATTAGGCTATAGTTAACCACGCTGGCCTAGTGCGGGTTGATATCTAAGTTTATTATCACTTCATCTTCGCTGAAACGGTGAAGGGATGGCGCCAGCGTCAGCGACGACACGGAGTAGTTCCCGTCATGCAGCTCCTGAAAATATGATGATTATCTTTTTTTAGGGTTATGTACGCAAAAGTACCTACCTACTTAGTTGAGCACTAATTGAATCAACAGTTACACCGATCAATTTTGGTCGCAAGTATTCGGTACCTATACTTACCAATAGAGATTGCATTCTGAGCCCTAGTAGGTAGTATTGATTTTTTATTTAGGTATTGAATTTTGCTCCAGTAAGTAGGTAATTCTGGACTGATTTGTAGTTGAGAAAGGCCATCAATAAGTCACCTACTTACTAAGCAACGATTGCTATTGGTATTTCACAAAAGCGCGCTGTATCCTTATGCTGAACTTTAAATTCAAATAGAATTCACGGCTCCTCAAAATATGCAACAATTATGAATTTTGTTATACAATGAATAAATATGGCTGATACCTAGGTACTTACCTATAGGCGAAAAACCGCATCTGTTAGAAGCAAAAGTCAGCAATTGTAAGATCATGTAATGGGAATTTATGAGTTGCTTCGTGTTTAGGCCTTATCGGCACTTAATAAAATCAGTGGACTGTATAAAAATAGGTATAATGCTTGCTCTAACAAATTTGTCGTTACAAAAGAAATGCCCGTGCTGTAACGCGGCGATCAGCTGAGTGATGAGCGGAGGCACGGCGCACGCGCAGCCGGTTGCAGAACCCCGCACCCGGCGCCTGCCCCGGTGTCGTCTGTCGTCGCATGATGCGCCGACATATTCCCCGGGTCGAAGGGACGTCTTCAAATGTCGACAGGAAGAGGGCAGATGCAGTTGAAGGCACGACGAATGGTGCCCCGCTTCGTCTTCAGTTCAGCCACTCTCGTCACCCCTTCCACGCCAGGATAGGTCTTCGTGACCCGGCCTAGGGACCAGAGTAGCGGTGGCGTTGTTTTGTCCTTGATTAGGACCAAGGACCCTGGCTTGACTTCGCCTCTGGAATCAAACCACTTTGATTTTGCCTGTAGCAGAGAAGTATATTCATTATGGAATCTGCTCCAAAAATGCTGCCTGATGTACTGGATTCTTCTCCAACGATCCAGTCGTGTGATGTTAGCATCAGTCACCTGAGGGTGTGGTACAGATAAAAGTGGTCGTCCAATTAGGAAGTGTGAAGGAGTAAGTGCTGAAAAATCGTTAGGGTCTGAAGAAAGAGGAGTAAGAGGGCGCCAATTCAAGACCGCCTCTATGTGAGTGAGACAGGTGGCCATCTCCTCAAAGGTCAAATGAGTAAGATTTAGTAATCTTTTTAAATGATGCTTACACGATTTAACAGCAGCTTCAGCCAGTGAGTTGAAATGAGGGCTGTATGCAGGTGTAAATATAAATTCGATACCCTCCTGTGATATTTCAGATGTAACACTAGATGACTGCAAGAACCTATGCATCTCATTTGATGCGCCTACAAAGTTCGTCCCATTATCGGATGTGATGCTTCGAGGCTTGCCTCGACGCGCCAAGAAACGATTTAGAGCGGCCAAGTAAGCCTCAGTGGTGAGGTCTGTGACGAGCTCCAAATGTACGGCTTTCACTGCCGAACAAACAAAGATGCACATATAAGATTTTGTTAGCTTGCAGCCGCGACCCTTGCGATCGGCTGTCAATACTGGCCCCGCGTAGTCAACATAACAGTTTAAAAATGGAAATTCAAGATAAGTTCTTGAAGGAGGTAGTTGACCCATTACAGGCTGTACATTTTGAGCCTTGTATCTGAAACATTTAAGACATTTATTTACGATAAATCTAGACAAGCTTCTACCACCTAAAGGCCAATAAGACTGTCTTATATGTGACAAAAGCAGCTGTGGACCAGCATGTAAAAGCTTTAAATGTTGCATTTGAAATATGTGTTTAGTAAAGATGTGTTTACCACATAAAACGATAGGATGTTTCACATTAAAATCATAGGGGGAATTATCAAGCCCCGCCCGCGCGAATGAGGTTATGATTGTCAATGAATGGAGTCAAAGGAAGCAATCTACTTTTACGTGGCAATTTTTGCCCAGATTTTAAAAGATTATATTCTTCAGGAAACATCTCAATTTGTGAATATTTTGTAATTAAATTTAATGAATTCAGTAATTCTGTTGGTGAAAGATTGTCACGCAATTTGTTTTTATTTGTTAAGTTAAATATAAATCTTTGTACATATGTAAATATTATTTGTATTTTTGTTAAACTAGAATATTTTTCTAATAAGTTACGTATGATTGATGAATGAATGGTAATGTTTGAATGATTAATGCTGTATGAATGATTGCTACTATCACCACTAATGAAATGAGTCACTACTTCCGGCAAATCATGTTTCTCTGCGTTTGGCATTTTAGGCCACTCATTTTCTTGATTTAATAAAAAAGAGGGTCCAGACCACCACAGAGGCGTATCCCCGATGACATCGGCCATTAGACCACGGGAAACAAGATCCGCCGGGTTGTCCTTCGACGGTACGTAGCTCCAGGTATGACCACATGTGCTTTCCTTAATCTCGTTGACTTTGTTTCTAACAAAAGATTTTAATTGGTTAGAAGGAGTAGCGAGCCAACCCAAGACTATAGTAGAGTCACACCAGAATCTACATCTATGAATGGGTATGGTAAGCGATTCCTGAACCTTAATACACAGCCTAGCACCCAACAAAGCTCCACAAAGTTCAAGCCTCGGTATTGTCGTGGGTTTGATGGGCGCTACACGATTTCTAGAAACTAGAAGCTGTACGCCTATGGATCCAACACCATTACGCGAACGAATATAAATAAATACAAGCGCCATACGCTTTCTTGGACGCATCGGTAAAGACGTGTACTTCGTGCATAACAGAGTCTTCACACAAAACCCAACGAGGAATTTTTAAATGATTTAAAGCTGTTATTGTGTTTTCAAATGTAGACCAAAGGTTTCTTACTTCGAGTGATACTTCGTCGTCCCAGTCATATTTATCCAGCCATAGACGCTGCATAACAATTTTTGCTTCGACAACGCACGGACCTACGAGGCCTAGTGGGTCAAAGATCTGACTGATGACAGAGAGGACATGACGTTTAGTGACTTTAGTTAAAGATGTGATATTTATAGTGTATGTAAGCGAGTCAGAGTCACAAACCCAGTTAAGACCTAGAGTTTTAGACTGAGAGGAATTAAGACCTTGCTCAGAGAACTGCAACATGTTGTTGGACTCGTTACTATATGTAATATTTTGAAGAATCTACGGATGATTAGATCGCCATTTCCGTAAATAAAATTTAGCAGAAGATAGAACCGATTGTACCCCTTTTGTAATTTCAATTGTCTCAGCTATGGTATTCCCCCCACTCAGGTAGTCATCAACGTAAAAATCACGTTGTATGGCAGCTTGGACGCGACTATCCTCTATGTTATCAGCCAGACTTACTAGGCACTTGGTTGCCAAATAGGGAGCGGAAGCAGTACCATAGGTGACCGTGTTTAGACTATAGGTTTTAAGAGATTCTGAAGGCTTAAACCGGAAAATAATTTTTTGAAGAGGTCGCGGATCTGGACATATTTCTATGGCTCTGTACATTTTCTCCACGTCCCCCGAGACCACATATCTGTGCTGACGAAAACGTGTTAAAATGTTAAACAGATCGTCTTGCACTACGGGACCGACCATCTGAATGTCATTAAGAGACACTCCCGAGCTGGTAGAGGCTGATGCGTCGAATACTACGCGTAGCTGAGTAGTGGTGCTTGAGCTACGAATAACTCCATGATGTGGAAAATAATGTTGAATGGAGTTAACAGGTGAAGAAGTACAGTCAGAAAAAGAATCTACTGTCATATGACCTAGACGTTCATATTCCCTCATAAATTCACAATATTTGTGTTTGAAAGATGGATCGTTTTTAAATCGTCGCTCTAGGGATAAAAAACGTTTTTTAGCGTTATCATAGGAATGACCTAAAATACTAGGATCCTCTTTTAAAGGCATCTTAACAACAAACTTACCATCATTGTTGCGGACCGTAGTTTGAAGAAAATATTGTTCACATTTTCTTTCTTCAAGAGAAAGTGAATGTTTTGATGACACATTGTCAAGCTCCCAAAATTCTGTGAGGTCGGGAGTGACATTGGAATGATGGCACAAATGTGTATAGGAAAAGCTTGATTGATGCGAAATGCTACCTGACACTAGCCATCCAAATTTAGTTTCGCACAATTTTGGAAGATTTTTCCCTAAAACAATTGTGTTACAGCCTAAGACATTCCAGAACACTTCAGCCCCAAACCAGGATATCTATGACCGACGGAACGTTAAAGTTCGGGTCTGCTAATTGAAGACCTGAAGGAATAGAGATATGACTGATGTGGACGAAGGAAGACGGTAGAACCTTTGTGATTTCAGGCAAAATATGACACTCGATATCTACAGTAAAGACACAGCATAAAGACTCTATTGTTAGGTGACAAGACTGTGTACTGGTGGATATGTGATTATTTATACCCGTTACCTTGATGCTCGTACCGCGTCGTGACAAACCCAGCTTCTCCGATAAGCTCTGCGTAACAAAGTTCGCCGTACTACCGTTGTCCAGCAATAGGCGCGCAGTGTACTTCTTACCCGTCGCGCTGGTCACGTTCACCAAAGCTGTGGACAGTAAAACATGCGCAGAAGTAGCAATCTGCAAAGAATTTACTGGAATAGCAACATTTGACGTGTAAGGTGAAGCAGAAAGCATCGCAGAAGTAGCAGAAGGCAATGGATTTGGTTTTGGTTCATGAACCTCTAAATGTAAAAGCGTATTGTGCTTTGTTTTACAATATTTGCAATGTGATAGTTTGCATTGCTTAGCAGAATGTCCAAAGCGTAAGCAGTTAAGACAAATATTATAATCATTTGCACATTGTATGCGTTTTTCCATGGATAAGTTTCTAAATGATTCACATTTATATAATGTATGAGGTTGGGAGCAAAACGGACACTTATTTATTTTATTAATAGTATTATTATTTGTTTTTTTTATTAATTTGAGTGATTTTAATATTATTTTTATTCGAATGATTATTATTTAAGGCAACAACAGTGTTAGTATTAGAAGAATTAAGATTTGATTCGACAGACTCCAACCAGTCTGCTTTCTTGCTTAAAAAAGAACAAAATTGTGATATAGTAGGATCATCTTTAAGAATACTGTTCCTATGCTCTTCCCAGTCACGACTAGTTGTTAAATCTAATTTTTTAGTCATTATATAAAGTATTAATGTATCCCAATGTTGTGTGGGCTGATTTAATGTTGTTAGTGCCCTTATATTTCTATTTATTAAGTCAACAAGATTTCTAATTGAGGCACTTGACTCCTTAATTACTGGCTCAGCATCAAATAAGGCTTGTACATGATTGTGAACAAGAAGGCGATTGTTGTTGTATCGCTCACACAGTAAGTCCCATGCGATGTTATAATGATCACCTTTAAATTCGATATTTTTAATTATTAAGGCTGCAGTTCCCTGCAGTGAAGCTCGCAAGTAATGAAACTTGTTAATATTGTTTATACTAGCGTTATCGTGAATCAATGACGTAAAAGTATCTCTATACTCGAGCCAGCATTGACAGTTCCCATCGAAATGAGGTAAATCTATTTTGGGCAAACGAACAAAACTACTATTATTTAAATTGAGTGCACCTGAGTTAGCATATTTGAAGCCCGCTTCAGACCCAGCACCGTTGGACGACGCACCGAGACCGACTACGCGTGATTTTGCCACCAGATTGAAGAACTGACGGTCAAAGTCCTCACGCTCCGCAAATGTAGACCCGGCATCATCGGCAAGCACTTCGATGTGTGTCTGCAAGTCATCAAATTCTGAATATAGGGTTTCGAATTTATTAAAACGCTCCTGTAAGTCTATTCGTTGCAACTCGGATATCTCAGAACTACTTTTAATTAAAGTTAAATAGTTATTAAAAATTGTAAGCTTTGATTTTATTGAGCTACGTTTTTTCAACAAAGTTTTAAGATTGTCTGCCATATTAATGTTCTACAAAGAAACAAAACAAGTTTAGTGCTAATGATCTTAATATGAAAAAAAACTGCACAATAGCTGTGCGATAACAAAAGGGATCGATGTAAGCAGGTAAATAAACACGTGTCAGGGTTAATGACTCAACAGCTGCTTAACGTAATTAATTACTAAGCGCTTGCTATTTATTGCGACAAGATATTGATAATAAACAAGCAGTGCGAAAGGTAAAGATATTCTGATGCACTATTTTAAATCACTGAAGGTAATCATTTGCTAAAGAAAAATAAATGGGAAGATAATAACGATTTTTCGGCAAGAAAAGAAGCAGGAAAATAACTAATTGGAACGAACTCACTCAAATACTGTATGTATACTCCCAAAGAATGACATCGGCTTCCTTGATGATCATGCAGGCTGCTACGGAAACGTCTTCTTTGTTCAAATCGGCCTGACGTGGTTGCGGTCAAAGTCCACACGACGACCGTTAACGGCGATGATGTTAATTTACGTTACAGCAAACAAACTGGCGTATTTTAGCGCGATCGATGGACCAATGTTTAGGCCTTATCGGGACTTAATAAAATCAGTGGACTGTATAAAAATAGGTATAATGTTTGCTCTAACAAATTTGTCGTTACAAAAGAAATGCCCGTGCTGTAACGCGGCGATCAGCTGAGTGATGAGCGGAGGCATGGCGCACGCGCAGCCGGTTGCAGAACCCCGCACCCGGCGCCTGCCCCGGTGTCGTCTGTCGTCGCATGATGCGCCGACAGTCGTGCGGCTTGCGAGGGCGTGGCGCTGTTGATGTGATTCGTGTTGCAATTTTACAAACTACAAAACTAGTCGGACAACATGGCAGGCAGTGTGTAGCGGGCCCCCGCCGCCCGTTCCCCTCACACGCCGCCATCACCGACCGACGCGCCTTTGACTTGGTGCGACGAGGACACAACATAAAAACTTGTTTTGATAGGAGGCGCTCGTTACAAGATGGCTGACGTTATGTGTTCATCATACTATTTTTATATATTTTTTTTTGGGCAATTTTACACAGACAGCACCATCTAGTCCCAAACTAAGCAGAGCTTGTACTATGTGTACTAGACAATGGATTTAATAATATTATATATGTTTTTTTTTGTAAATACATACAGAAAATACATAAGAAACACCCAGAAAAACACTTATGTTCATCACATAAATATTTGTGTCTTGTGGGAATCAAACCCACGACTTCGTGATCAGCGATCCGACACGTGAACCAGAGACATTGAATACAAAGTTATTTTAGTGAGGGAAAAATTCGAACTTACTTTGTCTTCTTATACAGCTTCATGGCGTCTGGTATCTTGAACCAGAAGACGCAGGTTCGAATCCAGCCCGCAGTGGAATTTTTTCGTCACTAAAATAATTTTATAATATTTGCATGGAAAACTTTATAATCTTAGAGCGGACCGACCTCCCTTTTAATCCAAATATAGATTAGCACCAATTAACTTATAATATTAGTACCAATAAACTTCATTTATTATATATTATTTAAAAAGGCAGATCAGTCAAACAAGTACCTAACAGTCAGTTTCCGACAATATAATTGAAACAGATATTCTAACAAACTAATGTGTACCAAAATTTCATTCAAATCCTGTAAGTAGTTCTCCTGTCTGTTCATTGTCCGCGTATTTCGGGATTTCCGGGATGTTCCCACATTTCTCTGGGATAAAAAGTAGCCTATAAGTATCTATTTTATTCCAGGTCACATACTAATTTAAGGTCTCCTATATCAATTTACTAGGAAATTTCCATATCATTTTGGGATAAAATGTATCCTATTTGTTATTCCCGATCTCTTAAGTACTATGTGTGTATAAAATTTCATTCAAATTCCCTAAGTAGTTCTCGTATAAGTATCAGTTTTTCGGGATTTCCGGGATATTCCCACATTTGTCTGGGAAAATAATAATAATATTTTTGGGACATTTTACACGACACCATCTAGTCCCAAACTAAGCAGAGCTTGTACCATGGGTACTAGACAATGGATATAATACTTATATCCTTTTTTTTTGTAAATACATACTTATAATACATAAGAAACACCCAGACAAACACAAATACTCATGTGTTATCCACACAAATATTTGTGTCCTGTGGGAATCGAACCCACGACCCCATGATCAGCAGTCCGGCACTCGAACCGCTAGGTCACAGAGGTCGTCGGGATAAAAAGTAGCCTATACTTACCTTATTCCCGGCCACATACATTAGTGTAGGTACAAAATTTCATGAAAATCGGTTCAGCCGTTCTTGCGTAACAAACAAAAATCCAAACTTTCACATTTATAATATTATGTAGGTATGATATAGGTACCTACATAAATAAATAAAAAGTGTTTAGAGCTACGCGGTGGGATAATCTTTGGTCTTTCAATAATGAAATAGGTACAAAAAGGTGTTATTTAATGGGAATACAGCGTTCTGTTGTTACAGTTGAAAAAAAAAACCTTGCATTGAGTTCGTGTTACCTACTTATCGGGAAATTTCCTCCCAATAGATAATATTGTAACACAACATGGTGTGACTCAACGTGAACAAACGCTCCTGCCACGGCAATATTATCTATAATAATATATTACCGTGCTCCTGCGCAGCAATCGCGCTTAAAACCACTAGACTAATGAGGCAGTAAAAAATAAAATATTTATATACGACAAACTGTTTATTTCATAATATTCTATATAAACCACAGTAATATGTTTGCCACGTGGCGTTCCGCTCTTATTTACATTATGGTTCTTATCTGGGGAATCTTTTAAGGTATAGGTATAATGTAACCAAATTGCAATGGGTATCTACTTGAAAAACAGACAGGCACTTTACTGGCTATACAGATTAATTTTATTACAAATCGCTTCATAATGCTGTGTCAAGGAATAGAGACCTCGCGCACCACATGCTGCTTATCGATGACATGGGATGGCCGTGGGACTATATTTGATACAGAGCCGGATTAAGCCATCTAGGGGCTTCCAGGCTATGTGTCTCTTAGGTTTTCCCCATATTGAGTGTGCTCGTACCTCGAGCGTGTGACGATGCGAACGCCCAATATGGGGTAAGCCTTAGGGTAGTCCTCTCGTTTTCTACCTTCCTACAAAAAATACTTATTCTCAGGCCCATAGGTAGTTAGTTAGCCTAGTTTGCATAAAGGTTAATCCGGCTCTGATTGGATATGCCGACTAGACTTGCCATCAGTTGACCGTTTCGACAAACAACGTCCGCGATATGCGTTTGGTTTATGCCATTAGTCGTTATTTTCTAGCCGGCCATGTGATGAGCGTCGTGCGCGAAATCTGTAAACGATTTTCATAATTTCCACCATTCTAACATTAACTGATATCGTGATATGATTGCAGATTTGATCGATTCATAAAAAACTAAGTAAAAAGTATTTAAATTAAGAAAATATACCATGATTAAATGGATAAGGCGGGTTGAAGGTTTGTGCTACTAGGTGTTTGTTAACATATACCATATTCTCCTAACGGTTAGACAGAGGTGTGCCAATATATACCCGTAGTTCGCCGGTATGTTTTGGTCCCATGTAATAGGGGGTGAGCGTATTGCCAATAACAGGGCACAATTCCAAACTCCGAGCCGCTACTGAGAGATTCATAGAAAACCCGAAGAAGAGAGCCCCCTAGAAGAGTCATATTTGAGATCGAACCCACGACCTCTAGCTTAGCAGTAGGCTTAGGTCCACTAGGCTAATGAGGCAGGCAGTGGGATTTTTATGTAATTACTAATACATATTATTAATACAAAAATAACCGTCTGTTTATCTATTACCTTTTTTCGTGTAAATCGCTCAATAGATAACGATAAAATTTGGCAAGGAGATGTTTGTATCCTCGGGAAGAACATATTCATTACAACATACATATTATACAGGCTTCCTCTTATCAAAAAGAGTAAATTTTGGGTCCCCAGTGAAAGCGCAGGCAATAGCTAATAGGTAAGTTATAATTATTGTTCATCATCATCAACCCATATGCTGTCCCACTGCTGGTCAAGGGTCTCCTCTCAGAATGAGAGGGTAGTCCACCACGCTGGCCTAGTGTTGTTGCCAGACTTCACACGCCGTCGGAAATATCCTCACGATGTTTTCCTTCACAGTCTAAGCGAGTAATATTATTATTACGCACATGATTTCGTAGTCAGAAGTCAGCCTTAGATTCGAACTCAAGATCTTTGACTTGGCACTCCAATGGTCATATCACTAGACTTTCACTGCTTTTTTGTTAGGTAATACAAAGTTTTTGTTAAATATTACCGTTGTACTTCCTTTCAGCCACGTATTTTTATAATGAATGATTCTCTTCATATCTGTCTGTCAACAGGGCCTCAATGAACAACTGCTTAAATATGGTATGATGAAAGTGTGTAGTTGTAATAGATAATTCATGACATGAACGACTTTAAAAAAAAAATAAGGGGACGGCGTAAATCTTCTATAAAAAATCGTTTACTTTACTTTTAGGTTGGTGTCAGGAGAAACTACGGTGATATAACTATACCTAACACTAAATTGGAAAGGTTTTGAAAAAAAAAAATTTTGTCAGACTCAAGCAGGTCAAGCTATCCAAAACTAAAATTTTCCCAAAAGAACAATGATTTTGAGTTAAAGTTGAAAATCTATAAAAGAAATTTATCAGATTGGGGTAACTTGATGTGCTGGCCTCTGCCTTTTCATCCATTTATGCAGATGTACGGACACCAGCAGGTCAAGCTATCCAAAACTGTTAAATTTTCCCAATTGAATATGAACCTTATTGTTGTGCCGTAAAGTTGAAAATCAATCAAAGAAATTTGACAGATTGTGGTAGCTTGACGTGCTGGCCTCTGTACAATGTTCTTCGACACTGTCATTTGTCATTTTTCACATTTTGTACAAAATTATACAAAATAATTTCCTGCTGGTCTTTACTTATTATAAAAAAACACAGAAAAAAGCTTATTTTATTTTTTTATATTAATAGTTAATATCCATCATTCTAAGCTATTAAATTTAAAAAAAAGTGGTTTTAAGGTTGCGGTTTGTACCCACGCTACATATCAAGCTGTAGTTAACCAGTATAGACTGACCCCTCGTTGTATGGAAACCCTATACAATGCGGGGTCAGCCGGATTTCAGCTACTCATATTAATATTTTTTTCCGTATCTACTATAAAATTAATTTGGAAACCAATATTAAGTGCACATTTTTAAAAAGTGGTATCGTCAATACCACTAACATGAAAAATTACTTAAAAATATATTTACATAAATAAATATGGCAAACAGACGGACAAGCCAATTACGTTATACAAAACATCCCAACCATTTAGGCAAAGGGTTACATTGTTTCTTGAAAAAATTCAATTACTTTTATTGATTTCATTAAAATCAAACTACTCTCACAAACTCACTAATTACTACATAACACCCCCGAGTTAGTCGATTAGTTGACTAAACTGTTAGACCGTAGACAATACGATTCGGGATTATATTTGATTACTGCGAAATAATAATAATAATAATATTTTTGGGACATTTTACACAACACCATCTAGTCCCAAACTAAGCAGAGCTTGTACTATGGGTAATAGACAATGGATATAATACTTATATACTTTTTTTTTGTAAATACATATTTAAAATACATAAGAAACACCCAGACAAACACAACTACTCATGTTTTGATGACACAAATATTTGTGTCCTGTGGGAATCAAACTCTCACGACCCTATGATCAGCAGTCGAACCGCTAAACCACAGAGGTCGTCAAATGAATGGGCCTTGTAACTAAGAAAATAAACCCACGAAGATTTGTATATGTGGCTGACGGATCCGCACGGTTTACCTACTACCACGTGGGTTGGGAGTTTGGAACCCCTTTGATTGATTCGATGTTAGAAATTTAATTTTTAATGTTGCATTTGACTTTTAGAACTTCAATGTATTATACAGACACAATAAAAAATAATGTTTCGTCACACGGCGGAGTTACCTACGGTTTCTTTAATGCATATCAAAACATAACATACCATCACGCCTGTATTCTCTGATGACGCTCTGATTAACTCAATGTTTAAGGAGTTTGTCCTAATGTCACTCACAGTTCGCCGGTATGCTGAGGTCCCATGGGGGAGAACCTAAACTCTGAGCTGTTACTGAGAATTAATATAGAAGTATCTTCTTTGTGAAGAATTAAAAAAACCTTGGCAATCTGAAGCGACCGTGTTATATATATTGTAGTCTATTCTTATAATAATTCCCTCTGAGTTTACCTATATCGTAAG
The DNA here is from genome assembly GCA_964056405.1 of Acronicta alni. Classification (NCBI taxonomy): domain Eukaryota; kingdom Metazoa; phylum Arthropoda; class Insecta; order Lepidoptera; family Noctuidae; genus Acronicta; species Acronicta alni. The sequence goes on from OZ043913.1 coordinate 20,608,672, forward strand.
CTTAGAGATGTGCGAGGAATTTGAGCGGTGCTGTGAAAAAAATCACTAATGGGTGGGTTTCCAAAAGAAACAAACTTATATAACAGGAAATGTTGAAAACAGAACAATAGTTGGAATTTTTCCTCACACAGAGCACACCTATATCGCTCCTATCTTGCTGAGAGTTTAAGGTCACGTTACACTCAAAGCTATGATTTAATCCGTGTTTATACTGCGATCACTACTACGAAAACGACGATTTCCGCGAGACCGGATCGTATCGATATTATTTAACAGGGAAATTTTTGGCGGTATGGCTTAGCTTGATGTGCTGGCCACGTGTTATCTGTAGCAATCTAGTTGTAGATAACTATGAACTGTACAAATCTTTTTAGTGAATAAAGAAATTATTATTATTATTATTATTTTCCAGAACTTAGGTACCTAACTATATTTAGTCAACTTATCGACTTATGTCTTCAAAATGCACGATCATACGACTTCTGGGAAACACTCACTTTATAAGCGGTGATTCCAATAGATGGCGGAGCAGTTAGCTAAACTATAAAAATTAACATCAAAGGTATAATTACTTTATAATTATTATTCGTGCAAAATGAAGACACTACATAAGTTTACGCATAACATTAAATTACACACTATAGTTCCTCAACGCCATTTAATATACAAATATATTATTATATTTAATATGGAAATTATTTTTATGCATTCTTAAACAAATTTAGTCACGCATTTATCACCAGGGCGTACAATACAGCCTAAATACAAAGAGGAAATTTTAGATTTAATGACCCCTACCAGTACCTAGTAGGTGTATGTCTTTAAAATTTAAAAGTAATATTAAGGAAGTGAGTACCTATTACAATATAATAATTCAACTACGTTTCCTGCCAGGTAAAAATTTTATTTTTATTTTAAGTCAAAATTTTCGGCGAGTTAATATAAAATTACGACTGAAAGACTCAACTCCGCGCTAAAAGATAGGTCCCAGGAGTCGTAGTCGCTGCAGAATATGTTGTATGGGGACCAAAACAATATCTAATCACTTCGGTCGTCGGGACCAAAGTTAGAATGATCGCGCCTAGCAGGTATTACCTAAATCAATTAAAATGAAACAAAAACATGCAAGTGTGGATTGAAGGCTTGCTACATATGTGTATGTAAAACTGTCAAGAAGAATAGATAGGGAAAGCTTTTTGTGAAAAATATTCGTTCCATTACGACAAGAGTTGCCATAATAAAATCAATAAAAAAATAAATATCGAAATTATAGTTAAATAAAAAATAATGTATAGGTACCTACTTAGAAAAATTCACTCGCTTTGTTGTTAAACCGGACGGACTTTGGCGCTTGTATAATCTTATATATCGAAAATTCAACATTATTGAAACAAGTGTCTGTGTGTGTATGAGAAGTGAGCAAAGTTAGATCAGGGAGCATACAAGCGCGCTTTTTGTGTGTTGTAAACAAGGAAGGTAGGTATAGGTGGAGCTCGTGGATGTCTGTCGTGTTGTATGATTGGCACATGACGGGTGTGGAAAAAAAACAAATAAAAAACTCAACATAAAGGTTAGTGTTTATTTAACTAGGCAAAAAGGTGATCATTTTATACAAAAAAATATATTTCCTAATCGCACTGTGTGCGCAAGTCGTATCATAAGTCTTTAAACAGACCATTTTATTTATAAATAATGACTTTTCCTAGGAAAAAAAATACACCAAAATATGGTATTCACCTTTATACAAACATTAGTTACAAGCGAACCGTACTTTTTTAATGTTCATAAATCATATAAAGTAAATGCAAAGAGATCGTGTAATTGCTATCGATAGATCTCCTTTGCTGCATTCGTTATGCAAATCGACTAAGCTGAGTCAGCTTCGTTACACTAATTTGTAATTAAATACTTATTCGTTTATTAAATAATCCCAAGTATGGAGAGTATTTTTCTAAGGGATGTTCTTCAAAACTGTCGCGTTACCAAACAAGATTAGTCGAACTGCATCGCCAACGCGTATTGCACGCAATATTATAATTGCACTAAATTTAATTGTAACTATTAAGCGACCCACAGAGGAATCACTAGGACATAATAGTCTTAATAACCAGAAAAAGTTGTATACAGGAAAGCTATGAATAATCTCCCTTGAGTCCATAGCTTTCCATCTACAACTGTAACTGTAAACCTTTTATAAATAACAAAGAAAAAAACATTATAATAGGGCGTTGAGTTGTTTCTCTCAGCTATATCTATATTACAGCCTTACATATTTTGTTTTAACTTTCTCCTTCTAAAGTATAAATAGATGTATCACCAGCCTTAGATATTAAAGGTATCGTTTATTTAAAACTAGAATAATTAGTTATATAAAGCGAGCTTTGCTAGTTGGTTACAATGATGACCAGTCCAGGCTTGTTGGCGTGGCGGCGTCTTAGGGAGGTACATTAGCCTAATGCGACGATATGGACTGTCTACAAACTACTATAGTGTAATCATTGTAAATTCCAGTTTAATTACGAGGTCGCCATGTTTTACATGACAGAAACAGGTTCCAGTTCTGTTATTTTATAATAATTTGTTTCATTTATACCTAATAGGGGAGAGTCGGTTATATTGTACCGTTGGTTTAATCGTACCACTGCATTATTTTCTACCAAAAGACTTAATTTCTTTCGAATGACAACACTTTTTGCACGCCCGCGCCACTCATTGAATGCAACCCATTGGCTAAAATTATTTTAAATATCTCTAAATTTATTTTAGTGCTTGCTAGCCGTTAAAGGGGACAATATAGCCAACTCTCCAATACATAACATTCAATATATTGCGTTAATACTAATAGCATTTAAATTATAACGTGATAAAGGTCTAGAAAACTAAATACAGCCAAAACATCGCGGCTCGTAACGCACTAGCAAAGCGGACAAAAATAAACGTAGAAAAAAATAACAAACTTGTAACTGCCGCATTCGGAGATATCAATTGACCTAAAAAAAATGCAATACCAGTATATCTGACACTGATAACCAACTCAAATATTAATATATAATGTTAGCTAACGATTTATTAATGTTAATTGACGTCTCTGAGTGTGGCATTAAAATTAATAACGTACGTGATAATTATTGAAAACATAATTATGTAGACAGGATCTTCGTAGACACAACTACGAGGTAAACGTTAGGAAGACTCACGCGGAAAACTGATACTGACTTCATAATGCGCCTGTACAATGTTGACAGGATAGAGTTAAAGTATTATCCGTAATGTACCACAGTAAACTTTAAAATTGGAACAAATGATTTTTGTTCGGGAATTGGCAGTACTGTGAGGTGAGAACGCTGTTGCCCAGGCGCAAAACCAATGTAATACTACTGTAAAGTACTTAAAAATAATTAGGTAGGCACAGTATTCTAATCGGCTATTAAGGATAGGTCGCTATGCTCACGTCTATGTTTTATTGTAGAATTAAAGTCTGAATAGTTTGTACGAGTTTATCGAACTGCTTCTATTACAATATAATTAACTCCACGTCAAATAGATGGTGAAAGTATTTACATCAAATTGACTCTTTCTGTCTACAACAACAAAGGGCACATGCATGGTTTCAAAAAACATTGTCATATCGAAAAAACCGAATAAACATTTATAAATCACGGGATCTCCGATATCCAAAAAGTAACCTTTACAAAATCAGATTCGAGTTTGTCATGGGATTACAAAGATATCTTTAGGCCGCATTCCTACGACGCGTTATAATAAATACACAACGATTCATAATTATTATATAGGGCAGTTTTATTTGAGGATAAAATACAATATTATATTTATAATATTACCTACCCACGATTAAAAAAGATTTTCCTCTGTTCCTGTGTCAAATTTTAAGCAACAGCCGAAACTATCTGTGTTTGCTCAATAATCTCAGACAAGTTTCAACAGACCAATATGTAGAAAATATCAACATCCCGTAACTATTATAATTCTTATTCTCTGAAACATCTGTATAACAAGTACTATATATTTTCCATGATAAGGCATGGCAATGAGGTTTGTTACAGAAATAAATATTTTTTTATTATTATCAGTCAGGTCAGTTACAGGTTCTAGTTTCCAATAAAAAACGTAACGACGAAGGAGACAACAATACGAAATGTAGGTATGCAAAAAAAACTTTAGAGAAATCCTAAAGATATAATGTAAACGAGAGTATATAAAAAACTAGGTATAAAACAGTACATTTTATTATGTACTTGGAACAAACAAATATCTGTAGTCGATAGACCAAAATAAATGTACGGAACTAAACCGTACGAAAATAGAAAAACCTCCACCGTGAAATACATGGCGTATTTCAATGTACTGTAGCGACAACCAATCAACAAATGTACCTATTGTAAAAATATGTTGTATAAACGTTACAGCCCTATCCACCACTAAGTCCATATGTTCTAGATAAATATCTAATCACATTCATAGCAGTCTATTGCAGTTCTAATCCAGACAAGCTGCCTTAGGCAAATGTCAATCATACATTTTCATATTATTGAATGTTTTCACGTCAACCGAATGTCACTTGTCTAAGATAAGCCCTGGTCCAGTTGATAAATACTTATAAACTTAATTATTTAATACTATGGCTTAGTTGCACTGAACTTACGGTTGGAATTAATAACGATATGTAGCGATTGTTTTCACTACTGGAATTTCCAGTAGGAAAAACAACCGAGAGATATGTTTAATTTAATACCGATCGTTAGTCATTGTTAACGTTAAGTTTAACAGCTACATTAACTCACACTATAGTATCTATCATACCCGTTGGACAAGATTATTGCTATCGCGTGTCGAACACGATTGAGGCACGCAAGCGCGGGAACTGGCAGTACCAGTAAAGAGAAGCCTCCGAAAACATATGAAATCCAATCCAATGAGGCAGTTCGATTCTCTAATAACTAATCTATTTATCTTTAAATAGTAATAAATACTTTTTGATAGTATAGTAACTTGGTGCATCTAAAGCTCTATTTAACTTACTAGATAACGTCATAAATATTTTCCATGTTTAAATAAGGATACGGCATTAGTGGTGAAATAGGCTTAGATAATATATCGCAACATGCTTCTGATTTAGTTATTGTCGTAAGCTGAACAAAAACGGTCCAGCCGCCTGGCCTTGACAAGCTAAGTGGCCTTATTAACACTAGTTTTATATATATTAGACTATATATCATATATACTGAGGTTGTAAATTTCATGGCCCGAGAAGCCGACTCATTCGACGTTGGCTATCTAACTAAACCGAGTGGTATAGAAGAGTTTTGACGATTATAGACATCAGTATGAAATTGTATGTTTACGCGATAGTAACATTGGACATATCGACGGAGTATTTGTGTCAACACCATAACCTACCATGAATTCGATGCTATCGTACACTACTCATTACCTGCCATTACGCGACAAAATAAGAATTACTACATTACATATAAACGATGGCTGACAACTGGTTGACTGTGTTCGGTCTCCTTCAGTTGTATATAAAATCGCCTATGTTAGAAAGAGAGAGAAACAGTGATTGATTGATAACGAACGTTTATGTGTAAGGACAAAACTTGCTAAGCGTTTGGCTAAGTTACCTTGTGATGGAATGTAGTATGACGCTAATTCGCTTCGTTACTGAATGTGACGGCCCATACTCAGTCGGTTTCATATGACGTGTATAACCGTCAATATACAGGGTGTTACAAACTACCCGTAAAGCCGAAAGGAGGTTAAATGGGGCCTTATAACGAGTCCATTCACAATATTTAAGAACCGTAGTAACGCTGTATAACATACCCCAAATAAAGGAAAACAACAACAGTAGATCATTATTAGGTAAAATAGGTACGTAAGCCTTTCTGTTAAACAATCTGGTTCCCTGAAATTACACCTGACAAAATTTTTGACTTTGAAAATTAATTATATTTTTTACGAGGTATTTAGTAACACGTTGTATAGCGTACTACAAAGGCGTTCGAGTCATGGCGCCTTTTGCCAACTCAAGGAGGGATATGACGTAGATTATTGTCGAGCCACTACTACATGTACGTATATGTCGCGGGATCCTGCGTCTCATTCGATTGACAGCAAAACATTACGCTCGTAATATTTAAAACCTTCTGAAAAGTATACTTGTTTTAAAGATGAAAATTGACAAGGCCAGGAAACTCGCTCCGTAATGAATGAGTACTATACGACATCTCGACATTACACCGGGAACTTTTTAAGCATCTACCCACGATTTTGTCTCAACTAATGTATAGAGGCCAGCAGGTCAAGCTATCCAAAACTTTCCCAATCGAATATGAACCGTAATATTTTGTATTAAAGGTGAAAATCTATCAAAGAAATTTGACAGATTGGAGTAGCTTGATGTGCTGACCTTAGTACAAAGTATTTGGATTAAACGAAAAGGTATTTCGAATGTAATAATAGAATGCTGCCAATAAATATGAGTCTGGTCTTAAAGCCCCAATAAAGAGTCCCGCTGGTATGATCAAACTTTTGATGATACATTCCTCACAAATTAATAAATTTATTATTGAATAAACAATGAATGTATTTGTAAAGTAGGTACTAAAAAAATCGGTTTACGGAGACATTGTACTACTGGTCTCAAAACCTTGAAATAGCGGTTCTGTTGATAAATAACTTAAGTGATAACACTGTTTTTTACTTATACAATTCAAAATTAAAATAAAAGAAGTAAATCTTTAGCTGTCAATCGAATTGAACGCAGAGTCCTGCTGCGTATACATATGTCACATTAAGATAATTACTAGCCTCGGTATAATTATATTCCTAGTAATATAATTATATTCCGGATGTATGTTTATATTTTATAGCCAATAAACCTTCCTAAAAAAAAACTTACTATTGGTGAAAAGCCGTGTAAGCGCCCGAAAATAGCTTATTTGGCGACTTCATTACTAAATATTGTTTATGTTTATACCACTAAGGTAGCAAACAAGCATACGGTCCACCTGATGGTAAACGGTAACCGTAGCCTATAAACGCTTCCGCGCAAGAAGTTCCCGTAGTCCCGTAGTCCCGACGCAGCAGGTGCGAGAAGGAACACCGTGTGGTTTTTAGTCGGTAGGTCACCCACTCTGGGTGGAGTCCGACACGCCCCACCGCCTTCCCGGGCGGCGGAAATCCATGATGGATTTTTCTCACGATAATAAAAAAAAGCCTATAAACGCTTGCAAATCCAGGGGTATCACGCGTTGGTATCGCGATGGTTGGGTGTCGCGCTTTGCCGACCCTGTAAAACGAAAGAGGAATAGTTGGGTTGGCAATGTAAGAGTCAAAGTCCCCAACTGCCAACACAACGTTTCCTCGCGGAACACTGGTAACCTTACTCACCGTAAGGAACGCAACACAGCTCAAATTAGTGTTATTTCACTTCGGTTTTCTGCAAGGCGCAGGTACTTTCCTAGTCGGGACGCTCCAATTTGAGTGGAATTACTCCCACTATGTATTATCTACCTCTCGAAATTGATCTTTCTCTACTATACAATAACTTAATGAGATAATGTATAAATCTTCCGGAAGAAATATTCTTAAAATTTTGTAGTTACGGCTCAATATTTAGCATAATTTAAAAATAAATGTTAAAAAAATTACATTTACGTGGCCTTATTGAATTATGTTCAACGCGACGTTCTACGGCTTCATTTCCAGCTTATAACTCTTGCTGTAATAAAATTTAAGTTACATTAAAATAAATATGTAGTTCATAAAAATATCATACGTAAACTACTCCCACAATACCTTACTTTTCGAAATTGATTTTTCTCTACTTTACAATATCTTAATGATATATCTACTATTCATGTAGGTATAGATCTTCCGGAAGAAATATTAATTAAATCTAGCCGTGGTGGGATCACAGTTTTGACCTAAGCTTATCGATATTTATATTTTACAATTTGTCGGTCGAAAATAATTTCACAAAATTGATGTAGTAACATAATTACATTAATATACAGACCGTGATAAAGTTATGTTTCTATATTGAGATTATTATGAGACGCTCTCATACGACTGCCATCCGGAATAGTAAAGTAATATTACTATTACTAGGGATGTAAATATATCGCGGCTTATAACTATCTTACAACACTACTACGATGTAGCAGTTACGACTCAATATTTAGCATAATTTAATAATAAATATTACAATAATTACATTTAGTCGGCGTTTTTGAATTCCGTATCAATGCGACGTTCTAGGGCTTGTAATCCAGCTTCTAACTCTTGCTGTAACAAAATTAAAGTTATATAGGTATAAATGAATAAATTGATAAAAATTTAATACGTACAATTACATATATGTATAAAAAACACAAGTTGCTTACAGGATGAATAATACGAAGTGTTCATTGATTTATATTGCTATTTAATAGTACATTATGGTACAAGTATGTAATGTTGGTGATTACCGCTGACGAGGACGGTAATCACCAATACACACGTGTATCATACGACGTTTTTCAACACACTTGTGAAGAAAATAACTATAATTTCAACAGTGAAAACGAGTTGTGAAAAATTTTTCGCAATGGCGGGAAAAATTAATCAGTTTTCCTATGCGCGCGCATCTAACAATGGCGAATAATGGCGATCGGCAATAGACAAAAGGAATGAGGTTTCGAAAAGTGTTTCCAATCTATTTTCTTCTGGACTCGGACTTTACCCAATCTCCTTGGGTGACCATAAGTTAACAATTTTAACCTGTTCCTGAGATTGAACCAAACAAGCAAATTCTTCAGCTTTATAATATTATAATATAGATTAATAATTAAAAGGTGTCAAATCCACAGTCCACATACAAGCACAATTTTTTAGTTAAATTTTGAATTCTAAATGTTTCATAGGTTTTTACAATATACCGAAAGCAATAGTCAAAATTTTCTAATTTTTAAACGAAGCCTTAAGTACATCTAATTGACCTGCTGTCCATAAATTGTCCACTAATAATATCAAATGTTAAAATATGGCACGAATATCTCTAATACTCTATGTTAACAACTTAACAGAGAGTATTAGGGACATTCGTGCGCAGTGATACTATAGCTAAAGTAATCTTTGTTATTCACACACAGACCAAGAAACGTCTTCAAGCAACAGTAAAACTTATTATAATATAATAAAAAAAAGAAAAAAATAATATACAAATCAAGATCGAATCAACTAATCCAAGTTTCAGACAAACTAAATTCCAACCACCATCTCAAACACAAGAATAAAACTCAAGAAGAAGAAGAAAACTCACATCATCCGAACCCGAAGTTTCGTACGCTTTAGCGGCGGCTGCAAGGCGCTCCGTGACCGACAACTCTATAGCCAACCGGTCGGCTCCCACGGCCAGTCTGCTCGCCGGGACAGTTGGACTGGTTGTCGGTCCGTTGATGTTCACGGTGGGGGCCGATGCTGGCACCGTGGAAGGCCCAGCGTTGGTTGGACCCGAGGCCGGAGCGGGAACAGACACAGGCCCGCCAACGGCGCGCGGCCCCGCACCCTCTACGGGAGAGGTTCGGCGGGAGCGGACTATTGGGAGGCCCCTTGTGCGGGCAGCTGTAAATGCCTGTCAAAAAGTTGTCGTTTCTAATACATTATGCCGTAGTTTGTAACAACTAGTCCTTTGTTTTCGTTACTTCTCGAGACTGTTAGACGAGGCGAGTGAGAAACGGAAAATTTGCAGTTAATGAGCTGCTTCATTCCCTTCAATTAGTAAAAACAATGAAATGCGATATAAGACACACAAAGACAGATGATAATAAAACTATCGGTTTGTTACTCATCGAAAGTGCTTTCACTAATATGAAAACTGCGACCCTTGCGTGCATGCCTATACTTCAGAAATAGAGAAGAAATCCTTCAGTGGAACGATAACAATTTAGTGATATAAAATTAACGTAGCCATAAAAGGGAAACTAATGATTTAACAAAAAACATATTACGATCCTTTCAGTCCACAATACGTTAAATCCCTTATGGTATAAGTTATGATATGAAATGAAACGTTATTAGTTATGTCAAGCGAAAATGTAACCGAAAGCCAAATTTAACTAACCCAGGACGTGATGGCTGAACTTAGTATGTAGTTAGTGCGTTAGTAGATACTCAAATCATTATTGCGTTACATAATGTTAATATATCGATGTTAGGTTTAATAAGTATAAATAAGGAACAATTATGAACTGTGTGTTGCACAGCACAGTTTAGTAGTTTATGCTCATAACTTCTGCTTATTAAAAACAGTTGACTTATTGAAAAAGCCATTGAAGGACCTTGACAGTCTTTATATGGAAGTGGGATAACTAATGCATTATATATCTTAGGCTTACACTAGTCCGTGAACCAAAGCGCTTCAAAATATATCCCAGGAGTCATGAGAAAAAAGGCTTTTCGTTGAGAACTATTTATTGGCGAGAAATGTACTTAATAATTAATGACAATAAAAAATAACTTATTTTTAAACTTTTTGTTTACTAACTGCCTCATTAGTTTAGTGGTCGTTATTGGGGTTTTCTATAGGCTTTCAGTAGCAGTTCGGAGTTTGGTTTTTGCCTTGTTGGAGCCTTGGACACCGATTAAAAAAATATATTGGGACCGTATTTGTAACAGAGAATTCTCATGGGTCGTCTGCCACCTGCGGACGTGGCCGTGTATGTCGGTCTCGTGCCGTAGTCAGGGCCACGGGATGCGTGATCACCACGACCGTGGCGGATATTTTTCGTAAAATATTATACACAGCTTTCAGAAAAAACTTAACAGAAATGTATTTTATTTTTGTTCTCTGTTACATTTTATTGAAATTAATTGATAAATCATTGAAAAATTAGCATTTCATTCCGGTTCTTAAGACATCAGCAAGTGACATACATCCTCAACTTTATTGCAAATATTACAGTTTTTGCTTTTTACAAAATAGCGAACTTCCGACGGATAGTATCCGGATCGCAATAGAAAGGCTAACGTGACACAGCTTTCTACTCAATCTACTATCAAAGATCTTGCATCCTAGTTGCTCAGATGTGACATTTTTTTTTTAATAAGGTCGTTGATGTACACAGGGTTACTTGTAAATCACTAATAACCTCGCAGGTGTATAATACTAGTATTATAAACAAAAACATACATTTTATTATATTCGTTTTTACAAAACGTAATAGATTAACCAAAAAGAGGCCTTCCAAGTTTTTGTTGTACAGAAACTTTGTATTTTACACTTCCTTGTGGAATCGAGCCTTTTGGTTTATTGTCAGTCCAGATTTATTATATTACATTAGTTGTTTTACATAATACCATCACGACTGTATTACTCGAAGGGTTAAGCAGAGGTGTACCTACTAATGTACACCCACAGTTCGCTTGTATGTTTGGGTCTCACGTAATAAGCTCGCCTTATTGCCACTAATTGGTCATAAAACCTATCTCCGAGCTGCTACTGAGAATCTCATAGGAAATCTCCATAAAACACTTTGCTCGATCTGGGAATCGAACCCAACACTTAATGTAGCAGTCGCGCTTACAACCACTAGACTATGAGGCATTACACTAGTTTTTAATATTGTGAAATTATATTTCCCATAAATAAGATTTAAACCATTCATAACATTTGCCATGGATTCCTACAGGGTACAAATATATAATTTATTTATTAATTTATCAATTGTATTGTGTCAGTTTTCGTCATGTCAAACAGTATTTCTATTGCATATTTTTTTGAGTTAATAATATTAAGAGCTGTTTAAAAAATATAAATTGGTGAGGGCAATTGGATGATAATTGTTTGGATTAGTTTTTAAATTTTCTTGAGGATCTGTTTTATCAGGGCTCTTTATAAATGATCAGGGAATGTGCCTTCTTCGAAAGATTGATTTATGAAACTGCAAAGTGACTTTGTCCGCGCAATAGAGGATACAAGATGGTTATTCATTTAGATGAGCATCCATAAACATTTTATAAACAGACAGTTAGTGTTGTTATAATTGGTGCTCCCACACTGCGATTTTGTTGATTAATGTTATTTTTTAATAATGTACAAAAGCTATTACTAGCAGAACAAGAAATATAAAAAGTGACACTAACGTAGTGTGGTAGCAAATTATAACACTTTAACAAATGTTAGTGTTAGTATTGTTATAAATGATTTTATGAAGTGATTAAACATAAATGACTTCTGCTTGGTACTATAGTTAGAACTAGAAGCAACGAGTGATGGAATTAAGTATGCATTAAAGCAGGTACAATCAAGACACGGTACAGTAGCACGAAACTGATTTCGGGAATTTTGAATCATGACAGTAATTTCGTTCCGATTTTAAAACGTTACTTAAACGTAACGTTTTAAAAATGTAGATTAAAGTGAGGCGCATGATTTATTTCACACTACTGTATTTTATTTAAGCTTGCGAAGAAACAGTGAGGTATATACCTACGCGTTGTGATTAAAAATTCGAGAAAAATATCACAATTTCCATAACTTTTATCGCTACACTATCATTAAGCTATGTCTAATTTTGAATTAATAGTTAAAGAGAATGTAAGCTCGGCTGAAGCTTGTTTAATTTCTTATGAAAATAGGAATGAATATAAATAAAATAAATTAACTTTGGGTAATAATACTCATTAGGCGGAATTGTATTTTTTTAATACATTACACTTTTTTGTACATCATACTTAGGAAGGCTTACACAAAATAACTCACAAAATAGGTAATCAAATATTCAAAACATCGTACTTCCGTCACTATTTAAATATATACATAACACACCACGCCCTTACTATGTAATGGGGGGCGAAACTATTGCCATTGGCCGGGGCATAAATCGAAACTTCCGGGCTTCTATTAAGGTTTTTATATATAAAAACTACAGGTACTCGAACAATGAGCCAGTGAATAGGTTAGTTGACTGATTATTTTTTATGGGCCCATGAAACAATTGACCATAAAAAGAGCCCTCAACAAAAATAATTTAAAAAATCAGTTTATAAATTAAGAAGTTATCAGCATTTTGATTGTATTCTAGACGGAGAGCATACTATACAAAAATTATTGACGTCAAATACCCTATTCGTTATGTTGAACGAAGGCACAACTGTATCGTGCGTTAAAGGCCAATATTGTTATACAAATTGAAGTTAAATTAGATAGCTCATTAATTCAATAAAAAAATATTTTAGCGGGGTAGATACCCGAGTTTCTTCGCCTTAAGCGCTATTGTTTAAGCAAGGTAGGTACTGTATAAGCTGCCCAAACGAAATTAATCACAGGAGTATAGTGTTCATGTCGAGTCGATACAAACTGAATTGTTTTAATGTAAAGTAGCTGTCAATAGAATCCAACAATTTTAACATAACATACCACCACTAAGTCAATAAGGTTTTATCACAAATATTTATCTATAATTTTTTTAGGTTTAGTTTTTGGTAAAAATTAAATATCTATTTTCAAGCAGTGATTGAATAATGGATCTTAGTGATCTGAATTGTTTTCAAATACATTAAATAAATAAATATTTGGGACATTTTACACAGCACGATCTAGTCCCAAACTGAGCAGAGCGTTTACTATGGGTACTAGACAATGAATATAATACTTATATACATTTTTTGTAAATATATATTTATAATGTATATGAAACATTGAAACACAAATACATAAATATTTGTTTTGTGTGAGAATAGGACCCACGACCTCGAGATCAGCAGTCCGACACTCGAACCACTAGACCACAGACGTCGTCGTCATTCACATCACTATGGACATAAACAATACGCCATCAATGTCAGTCCGCCATATTTTGTCCATGATTGTTAGGTTCTATTGAAAGCTACTACTACTACATAAGAGACAAAAGTAAAATATCATAAACATAGTTGATGGGACAAAAATACTAATAATAACGTGTAAAGCATATTTAGCCCTAACGTAAAAACGTGAAGGATATAGTTGTGCAAGCCGGCCTAAGAATGAGTTCCTAATATTATGTTATGAATTATTATTAACATTAACAACATTCCGGATCGGGGGTAGATGATCGAACGTATGCCAATATTACCTCAGCAGCCATTGGGGTAGCAGACAGGGCGCCTCGCATCTCACTGAAGTTAAACACCTGTGGAACGTACAAATTATGCTTTTACTCCTAATGATCAAACTACTCGTAAGTAATTAATGGGCCTACAGGAGATCTTAGGAGTGCTCGAGGCAAGGCTCCTCATTCCGACTGTGTTTATATAAGTGGCATCGTGCGATGAGAGTTTCTGATTGAAATCAGTATTAATTCGGAGCTCTGTTAAAGAAATCCGTTCAAACGTTTCAAAAGCATTAGCAATAATTAAAAACTCGAATCGGTAGTTCTAAGTAAAAAGAAATCTTATTATGTGTGTAATTTTCGCAAAAATGAGGTTTTCTTTATTTTATAAACTGATGAGCGAATAGATGTGATCCAAATATCGTGCTCAAACCCAGTAGACTAATAGGAGAAGTTGTCTGGAGTCTTAGCCGGTATTAAAATAGGGGTGGTATAGTAATCTATAAAGGAGGCCCGTATCAAATGAATATATTTGATTTTCGTGTAATTTTTGTAGGATTGTTGGAATAACTTTCTTTCTTTCTGTTCTTAGTGAACTAGGTATGATTAATTATTAATAATGACGTCTCCTTAAAGCTCTGTTATTATGTCCGTTCTCTAGCTTTTATGAAATAAAAAAAGTTAAATGTTATATGCTAAAATGCGAATATATCTAAAGTATACTCAAGTAACATGCTCACCGGCCATTACACAGATAAGATCAATTGCTCAAATATCAAGTGGCACTTCGAGCTGGGACATAATACTCGCAGTAGGTTTCTCTAATAACATTCACATTCGAATAATATGGTAAAAAATATCAAAATTATACAGGGTTATTGGTAAAATAACAGAAACCTCTTAGTACTAAATTCATATAAAAAAACCGCTTATTTGGAGTGTGCAAAATTCGTGTACCCGCCGTACATAGTTTTAATTTATATTTTACTTTTTAGCTATCGCTGGTCAGTCGAATTAGTATTATCAGTAAGTCCTTTCATTTGATACCCATATTGTAGGAAAGCAGAAAAAACTTAATCTTTAGAAATCCACCATATAGGATTTAGTGACGTCACTTTATTTTAGAGTTATTCTCAGCAAGCCCTTTTATTTGGTACCCATATTGTAGGAGTGCATAAAAATAACTAGACCGCCGTCTTGAGTGTTCCGCCATGTTGGATTTAGAATCACGTCACACAGCTAACCATGCTTTATCATCCAAACTAAAAGTGTATACAAAATTACAGCCCAGAAACTTCAAAATTGAGTTGCAGGATTTCACCCGAACACATAGTAACATACATTGTAAGTTGAATAATAGCTTGTAAAAATAAGCTGGCCCGGCAGACGTTATCCTGCTACCCGATTGCAGTGCCACGTACAGTTGTTAATTTAAACCATCAATGGACTCACTCAAACACACAAAAATCATCGAGATCTGTTCAGCCATTTTTGAGTTTTAGCGAGACAAACGAACAGATGTGATTCTCGAGAAGACCATGGAGGAATAATTGACATTTTGTTCTACAAAATATAAAGGTAGGGATTGGAAATTATATTTTTATTCGTTGACTTAAATTTTCCGTTTGAATGAATATAGACGATAAAGACGTTATTGTTTATATTATGTACTGACAGCGAAGTCAAGTTTTACAGTTGTTGTATTTGAACAGGCCGTATTCCGTAGCAATAGTGGTGATTTTTGTAGTGCTACTGTATAGATGTGACGTGTTTTCCTATGTAGAGTAAAGGCCTTATACAAAATACTAGGTATATAAAACTTATACACAAAAATGAAAATGTAATTGAACCTTAAAAATCACCGTGTATAATCTGTATAAAAAATATCCTGATGTCCATAACTAAAAAACATTCAGGTATCCTATCAACGGAATGCAAACCCAGACATTTCTAAGTTGACTTTGCGGCGTCAACTCAACAACCACGTGACGTCACCGCGAGCCAACGCTGTTGCCTAGTTGACCACTGAGGCTGTGCTGGTTAATTCTGGTTAATAAATGAGCGACCACCTTTATTGTGAACGTAAGCGTATTAAAAAGGTACTATGTTACAGTACGGGTATTTCGTGCAATTTTGTGTTATTTTTTATAATATAGGGACAAATTAGAAAGCAATTCACCAGATGGTTAGTGATCACCACACCCATATATATTACCCATATATTTGCAATGCCAGAGTCGCCCTAGTTATATGCACAGGGTGGAGACAATAATACGACAATCTATGAAACTACAGCCTATACAGTACTAGTTTAGAGAACCACTGTAGGTACTTTTAAAGGTAACAAACATTTTAACAAAACTATTAAAAACATTTGTCAACTCATCATTTAATTTGTTAGGTAAGTTGTTTTTTGTTTTGTTATAATTATTATTTCATTATTAAGTGTTTTTGTAGAGCTAACATATAGCTTAAGCATAGGCTGTGGTTTGACGTATTTGTCGTCTGTATCCTGTATATTTAACAGCCAAATACCACTCACTGATCTATCACGATATCTCATTAAATAGACTAACTTAAAATTTTTTAAGTACCTTGTAGGGGTAGACATCAACATAAATAATATGTATTTTTCCAAATAGATCTTTAAAGACACTTTATTAAGTCAGTGTTATAATTTCTTTGTTTTTTTTTTTGTGCCGGCATTTCGTGAATGAAGACCTCTGAAAAAAAACGCTAAAACAAACCCAGTTTATGGTATCTTTCAGGCATAGTAGTATCTAATATGCATGTCACAGTGTGGGGAAAATATCATAAATCGCATTTTGCTTGTCGTCTTAAGACGGCTTAAGTAAGCTAAAAAAAGCGGCGCTGATCCCGTTTTTCACACGAATTTGAGTTAAGGGTGGCGCGAAACAAAACATTGTACCTGTCAGTGCGTCGTGAACTGTAAGAGTTCGGGAATCCATGGCATAAGTCCATGTTTGAGCGTCTGGCTAGCGTGTCATGTATATCGTTTTGTTAGTAATTTAAGCTAGGTTTCTGTGAATACCGTTATCGCCAGAAAGATTATACTATACAAGAGTACGTCCTGCATTCTTTCTCCCTATTAATTAGATACAACTTGTTACTTACAAAGTAATTCCTTATTATATTATTCGCTCAAAATACAATTTATGGACTTATTTAACTTTCTTTTTAAAATGACACCTAGAACGATCTCACAAGATACAACAGGTATTCTATTTTGATTAAGTTATACAGGAAATTAACTTCGAAGAGTAAATAAAAAGTCAATGCAGAAATTCATCGCATGCAACCGGACAAGTGGGCGAAACTTTGCAACGAGTGGGTATCACGCAATACAAATCGTGGATAGGGTCAACCGAGGAGACGTTACGATTTCGATCGCTTTTTGCCAACGTGTTATGAAAAAGCCCGTGATAGAAAATCCTGGAACTTGTTAGAGGCGGCATTGCCAAGCAGTAGGACACAAAAGAGACTACGTAAAAACCCTCTACTACATGAAAAAAGTTTCGTAAAATATTGAAAGGTGTCCAAAGAACCATTAAAATTGACACATACACACACCAAAAGTGTCTACGGAACCAAGTACATTTTTAACTGTAAAAAAATATCCAATTATTATTTACCAAATCTAGTCTTCTAGACTGGCTTCTTAATTTAATTCCTATTTTAAGTTATCAACTTATGCCTGTTTATTTTGTATAAATTAAGAAAAATTGTTTTTTTTTTCTAAGTAAGAATTTTATTATCTAAGTTTTATTATTCTAAGAAGTTAATGTTGTCAATTAAATAGCAAAAAAAAGCAGAAATGAGGATTTTTATTTTTTTTACGAATCACACAAACAGCGATTTGGCATGCTTAAAATCAGCTCATCAAAATCATTTAGAGGAATAGTTTTTGTGGGGTATGCACGGTATTCATACTATTCAGAGCTCTTCTTTGGACCGTATCTCATGCGTGCTCAATTGGGCTGAGGTTGATTGGTGGCGATTGAGTAGGCTACGGCAGAACGTTGATGCAAGCATCAGTGTGATTATAGCCGTGTGTCGAGGTGCATTGTCGTGTAATGGTCGAAACGAATCACCCAACCTACTTCGCATAGGGATGATCATGTCTGAAACAATCCTCTCTGCATACATTTGAGCATCGAGGTTGCCCTTGATCCAAATGAGATCGGTTCTTCCACCGATCCAAATACCGGCCCAAACAATTATTGTTCCCCTCCATATGAATGAACTTCTCCAGAAGTCCTCCAAACTCGAGTACGTCTTCTATCCTCATACCACGTCAGTCTTCTTCCTTCCAATTTCAATTTATGTTCGCGAGTCCATTTTAACCGCGCCTTACGATTACAGGGTGATATAAGTGAAACCCTTAGCGGCCTTCGGGAACGCAGATCCACTTCACGTAAACGATTTCGTATAGTTTGGTCGCTATCAGCAAGCCTGAAGAGCTGTGAAGGCTCGTAGCCAACATTATAGCGGTCGATGGTACGATTCCGTCGAGCAGTATTTGGGATGTACCGGTGGTCCTGTCTGCGAGTGGGGATGCGTGATCGTCTTCCATGTCGCTCGGTCACGCTGCCCTTAATATAGCATGTCCAGAGGCGGCTTATGACGTTCTGTGTAGTGCCCAGAGCAACAGCGAGTGCCCACAGTACGTCGCTTGGAACCAGCTTGCAACATTCCGACGGCTCTCATCATCTCTTCTCATCAAATGATGTCGTCGCTCCATATCGATGCAATTTTTTTCAGCTCCGATGCAGAATTAGCAATGTATTTGTAAAAACGCTATTACACACTTAAATAGGATTGTCAGTTGATTATTCTATTTTTAAAGAAAACTATTCAATTAGTGAAATTCACTTAAACGAATCAATAATGATACAAAAACTTTAAAATAATAATCCTCAATTGCGGCGATACTCTAAAACGTACTTGATAACTAGACACTTTTGATATGTGTAGAATGTTCCAAGCAAGAGCAGTATTGGATGAATGGACTAACCTCTCCCGGGTTTGGAGCCCAAACAGCGTCGGGAAGCGGGTCCACACGCAGGTTGCCGTAGGCAGTGGTGTTCATGCGGAGCTCTGGGATCATCTCTGTTGGAATCGCCGCTGGAATTGAACAATTATTTTATTGGCAAGCGATACTGAATATCGACAATCATCGATTTATGGATTTACAGCCGAAGACAAAAGCGTTATGCCACCATAAAGTCTATAATTGCTTGTACATTTCGCCACTGCAGCTTCTTCCGATGTAAGTTTGTATAAAACAATTTGAACGTAACAGTAACTCATACTTTACTGATGGTGCATAATATTATAAATTAGATTTAGAAGAATTTCGAATTAAAATATTAAAATAGTTTGGTCTTTTTTATATAGCTTGCGATTGACTATCTCTATTTCGTTCATTTCAAAACAAACCCCTTTTATTACAATCATACATAACATCACGCCTGTATTCCCCGAAGGTATTGGGAGGTATTATATGGGATGGCGATATTATATGGCAGGCACCGCAACTGAAGCGGGCCGGTGTTGTATGCGCGACACTGTCGCTTTAGGTTTACGTGGTCGCGGCGGGAGAGGAGTGCCGGTATCAAGGTCCGCCGCTCTCCCTGCCTTCCCAGTCTGGAGGATAGTGCAATTCAACCTTAAACGACTTAAACAATGTTTCATCCAACTGCGACATAATTATACACCTGTTGTCTTATTCGTTTCAGGGGGTCTACTCCTTAAGCACGAAGTCCGTAGTTTTGACCTTCGTTACGGGCGTTTCCTACTCCGTATCACCTACGGACGGATGATTCGTTCGAGGCCCGAACTAAGAATGAATGACAATACAATTTGACAGTTGTCCATACTCTCGATGTGTTTTTACCCATTCGAAAAATTGAATTTGACACTTGTTTTATCGGACTACGAAGTTTCGGAGAACTTTCGAACGGCTCGTAAACTTCGTTGACGGAGATAGGGAGTAGACCCTCTGGCTCATTTTGGTTAAGTTTGATTACTTTGTAACTGACCAGGGAAAATGTCCTCTATCTGGGGAGGCGGCTGTCCATCTTGACGGCCCGGGTACATGTGGATGTGTTGATTGACTATATACTGGGTTACGTCGTGATACTGCACGCCGCTGCGAGGATCGTCCGGAACTCGAGCGTTGTAGTGCGGGTAGTACCGCTCCCCCGGCGAGATCATGATCTCGGTGTTCATCATCGGCCGGCCCATGATGATCGGGTGGTGTGGGGGAATTGGGTATCCGCCGCTGAAATAAATTTTAATTTCATAATCTTTTTAGATTTGATAGACTGCTTTTGACGTTTCGCAAACATGTGTGTAAAAGAAAAGTGTCGTTTTAGGGGTCGTATCTACTGTTTTTCTATTTTTGTGCCAGTTGTTCCATGACAGGTTAATAATTAAATATAATTCGCTTAAAAAAGTGTAGGAAAGCTCCGTGACGAAATCTGCCTGCCTGAGATATTTTCTTGACGGCGTGTAAAGTCTGACAATCCGCAGTACGCTGGCGTATTGGAGTATATCCTAACCCCTTTCGCTCTGAGAGGTGGCGTAGCAGTGGGACAGTAATTGGGTTGATGATGATTACCATAAAGTTTTTCTTTTCTCAATCTCAATAGTTAAATTCGATCAAGAATTATTCAACATCATATGCAGTGCCTTATGCGAATTTTTCTTCCGCATTACCAGTTTTACGTGAAGTCATACTGCATTTTCATGTACTTAAGTAATTGTGTTAGGGAATCGTTACACTTTATTTTATTGATTTTGTAGCTAGTATCATTTATCATCTGGTTAGTATCACCGCGACCGACCGTAGTCAGTCTGTTGTGACCACTATATATCATGGCACGTCTTATAGGTTGTCGCTGAGGCCGAGGTAAGATAGTAATAATAAACTCACCTAGGTATATGACCGTTGATTGCGTTAGCAGTCTCCCCTATTTCACCAGATATGTTCCCTTGAGACATGGCTGTAAATGAAATGGATATTTTATACTATGTTACCTTTTAATATTTAAAGTAAAAGAAGTCGCCACAAATAGAAGACAGGTAATTAATGCTTAATATTGATATACCGTGAAATGGTAACAAAATGAGTTCATTATGTGTGTCACATGTAACTTTTGTATACCGTAGATTAAATTTAGGAGGCTGTTTTTGTTTTATTTTTCATACTTACTTACCGTGTAAATATTTAGATAATTTCGTGATTATGTTTAGAATAACAACTAAACTGTGATGGATTTCTAAAACAAACCTTTAGCTGTTCCTAGAGAACTTCGCTAAAAAAGTTTGTAAAAGACTTAATTATCAAGAAAAAACACTAGTAAGTGTATATTTTAGTCTCCTCAAATGGCTATTATTCGTATAGAACTCTACGAATGACAAAATGCATTTGGAGATTTAAATACGTTCTAATGTCGGGGATAAAAAGTAAACATATATTGCTAAATATTATATTATTTTACATGAAGCGATTTAGAGCTGACCAAGTTGCGGTACACTGCCGTCGATGATCGATCACTTATGATACCATAGCCGTGCGGTCCCGCAATGTACCGCAACTCGCATATCTTAAATAAAGCACTAAGAGAGAAACGGAAATATTTAAAAATATCTTACGGGGTATGGCATAGTTGTGTTCTTCTATAAGCTGTTGTGGGTAGGGGTACGGGCGGTAATTCATGACCGGCATGCCTGGCGGCAGCGGGACCGGCATGCCCGGCTGCGGCGCCACCGGCACGCCCGGCAGAGGGTGCACCGGCACGCCCGGCGGCGGGTGCACCGGCGCCATACCCGGCTGTTGAGGCATCGGCTGGCTCCCATGAATTGGCATGAATGCGTAGTTTCCGTTCATGTTACTATGTTTGAATCTAAAAAAAATAAAGTAAGTGTTAAATAGAACACTAGTGTGCAATGGGAAAGTAATGGAAACCAAAACCTAACCTACCTAAGTAGAAATTAGGTTAGGTTAAGTAAGAACGCCACTGACTACATTTAACTAGACCACCTACTGGGCTCAAGTAATATAATTAATAATGTATTTACTATCGACACGAAAAGAACTAACAATGTAACCAAGTTGAAATTAGTTAGGTGATAGGATGTGGGAAATAGGAGAGATTGCTAATGCAATCAACGTTCATATATCTTGGTGACTTCATTATTACTATCTTACCTCGACCTCAACGACAACCTGTAAGTCGTGCCATGATATTATAGTGGTCACAACAAACTGACTACGGTCGGTCGCGGTGATACTAACCAGATGATGAATGATACTAGCTACAAAATCAATATGATAGTAACAATTGAGACAAATAAAAATGAAGAGGTACAGGATGCAAGCGCAATTGCAGATCGTGAAATCTTAGGTTAGATTTCGAGTTAGATCAGTATTAGGTTTCTAAAAGCAGAAAATCGAAGTGCAATAACACAGCTTTGAGCTGTGTTGGGTTCCTAACAATGAACAAGGTTGCCTGTGCTCGGTGAGGGAAACGTTGTGTTGGCAGTGGGGGGACGTTGACCCTTATACTGCCAACCCAATCATTCCTCTTTCGATTTCAGCAACGCGCAAGTATGTATTGCAAGCGTCTATAGCCTACGGTAACCGCTTACCATCAGGTGGTCTGTATGCTTGTTTGCAAAGAAAGTATGAAAGACGTTAACGATTAGTCATCAGTCATGACCTGCGCAATACGTTACGTAAGGCGGCCTCAAGAGTAATAACAAGTCCATTTATAGTATACTCCATTTACTACAGTAGTATACAAGTAGCTATAGCGACTGTAGTTTAACCTTTTAACCGCCCGACTTCATATCAGTCGTTGTGCCCCCAGCGACCGGCACAATGAATCGAAAAATAAATACCTACAACAAAGATGGACGGGATGTGCAATACTTAACTTTTTCGAGATTGATATATCGTTATCTTTTTGTATCATTTTGGCATTTTCCATGCTAAGATTTTAAAGTTATTTTAGAAAAGGAAAAATTCGACCGCGAGCTGGATTCGAACCTGCGTCTTCTGGTTAGGTACACCAGACGCTATGACCACTAAGCCACCGCGATACCTACCCGTCATATCGAATTTTTCCTTCACATACTGAATTTACGTCTTGATGGTGACGTCAGTAACACCTATTGAAAAGCAAGTTTTTGCTTTTCAACCGACACGACTTACTTTACAGTTAGTTTAATGTCGAACAATGTCGATATATCGTTATCATAATCATCATCCTCCAAGCCTTTTCTCAACTATGATGGGGTCGACTTCCTGTCTAACCAGATGCGGCTGAATATCGGTATTTTACACGAAGCGACTGCCATCAAACCTCTGCAACCCAATTTCTGGGCAATACCGATATCCTGAGGATAAAATGGTCGTCAGGTTTTACTATTTTATTAAATCGATATTTCTTTACAATAATGATATTTCCATTTGCGAGCGTGGGAAAAATCAGTCAATTTAAATTTATTCGACTGATTTTATTGTTATATAATTATCAATTATGTAACATTCGATAAACTAATTGAAAATTTCAAAAGTCGGGACTCGGTTATGGCGTACGAAGTGGTTGTCTTTATGGGACCGTGCCGCAGAGAGTATTTTTTATTTATTTTTTTATAACACTAAGGTGGCAAACAATTTAAGCATGCAGCCCACCTGATGGTTACCGTAGCCTTGTAACACCAGAGGTATCACTTGCGCTTTGCCGACCCTGTAAAACGAAAGAGGAATAGTTGGGTTGGCAGTATAAAGTCCCCCACTGCCAACACAACGTTTCCTCACGGTGCACTGGCAAACTGGCTCACCGTAAGGAACACGGCACAGCTCAAAGCAGTGTTATTTCTCTTCATTTTTCTGGAAGACGGAGGTACTTGCCCAGTCGGGCAGCTCCAATTTGAGTGGAATTACTCCTACTATGCCCTATATTTTTGTATAAACAACATAGGTTTCGACACTTGTAAGTTAGGGATTGGAACCATTAATTCAGACACAGAAATTTCACAAGTAAATTACTAAGTTTCAAAGGAATTAAATGAAATACCTACACACAAATATGTATTTGTAGAAAAATATTTTTTTGGTGTATTTGTTTTATAGTTATGGTAATTTGTCAGTATAACGAGAAATATTTTGATTTAGGTTTATTTTTGTATCTTGGCATACACACATCCAAAAAAGTTTGCGATCACTAGCATAAGCTGAAACTTTTTAAATTGAAATTTATCAAGAAAAAATCTTTGTTGTGTGTTTTCTTTAAATAGAAATACTCTGTCTGAAGAAATCATAATATAATCTACCGTAACAAAAAAGATTTCGATTTTTCAAAGTGATCGCAAACTTTTTTTGATCTGTGTATGTCGCGTCCCCGTTGATTATATATTTCCGACTTTCGCTAAGAACCGATTTTCAGAAATAACCCAATAATTATAAAGTACCGGATCATATTATACCGACGGGTACCATAGACGCCGCCGAGTCACTAGTACAGCTTGACTTTTAGGGTTTTATGGCATCTGCTTTAGTGTTCTTTTGACAACACTCAAAATTAGTTCGCATTGAAGCGATACCTTTACCTTTACTCTTATGAAATGCTGTTCTTCGTGAGTAAGCGCGGCACTTGCGAATGGTGCAACCGTATTATATATTTTTTTTTTAATACGTAAACCGAAGTAGGTTTGAATGCAAAGAAAAATTGGAAAATTACCCGAAAATTTTAAAATTCGGGAAAATCTGAAAGTACTGTTTTCTATGAGATATTTGTATGATTTATTAAATTAACACAGGACGTCTTTCATGGCAGTTAGCAGTATATAAAACGCGTAATTATAACTGTGAACTACTGTATGTTTTCGTGTTACTTATGACAACGTAAATTGTGTAACGTATACACAGAATTGTGTATTAAAATTAACGTATTACTATTAAAGCTTTTTTTCGTACTATTTCGTTTAGGTTCTTTTTAACCCAAAGGTGATATCAATGTGCGTTAAAGTATAACATAAGTATTAATAATACTAAAAAATGCTTAGAAAACACATCTTAACAAAATGTAAAAATAACATAAAACAAAAAATAACATCTATAAAAAGCAGTTTAAAAAACACCAGAAAATTCTTTCGAATAAGCAACAGCCAACAATAATAAAACAACAAATAGGGACAAACTACACAAGTCGCTGTGCAAGAACCACATATTCGCAAATATATCTTAGGCTTAACAACAATAATAAAATAGAACTTAAACCATATATTAATTCGAATACACTGGTACATATAATATCTAATAAACAAATGAGTGGTAATATTTTTCAGTTCAGTCCAATATAGTAATCCATACTTCAGTATAATGACCTTGTGTAAATAATCCCTTATGTCTGATATCTATACTATATACCATGAATTGATACTAGGTATTGTAAGTGCAACACTCTAACCCAAGAGGTTTAAGTGACACTACGTAATTACGAAAATTATTTATGTACGATAAATAAATATATCGAATTGGGAAAACAGATTTAACCTTAATGTAAAATTGAATAAATAATGATGAATACAACAAATGAATTGTGAATATCTAAAGAGCTTACTATAGTCCCGACTCGACGTCTGGCAAACAACTTTGTGACTGCTATATTAGGAATAATATGCGTACTATAAGCTTGTTGACGACGAAGCTTGTTACTCTAAGTGCTTCGATGCAACGATGCAACCGTTTATATTATTATATGGAATTACAACGGTTACTGCATCGTTTGTCGTGATAATAGCGAGGCGGTCGGTCGCTTGAATGAGTACAGTTATGCGACTATCGCCTTGACAATGGTCCCATTTTAGATCGACAACGAAAGGGAAGGGTTATAAATTAGTCTTTTTATTCTTAAACGCGTCGTAGGAAATTGTTTTGTTATTTATTTTTATATTTATCGTTATTTTTATTTTCAATAGTGTGAGAAACAAAGAAAGGAACAAGAACTACAAGGGCAAAAGACACTGAAATGGGAGTTAGTAATTCTTCCTACTACAGACAGTTGGGAAATTTCACTTGAAAATCGAACTCGGCACCTGTAGCGCAGAAGATAATCGTGCTATTTTTTTTTAAACATAACATGACACCCCATCATGCCTGTATTCCCCGAAGTGTTAAGTACAGGTGTGTCGATGTACACCCACAGATTGCCGGTAAGTTAATACAATACGCAATACAGTAAGCAATACAATACCATTACACAACAAACTAATAAAATCCGCTCTCTCCGTTTAATATATTAGTATAGATCATTTATTTGTCACATTTATGTAAACAAGAAATTGATTATCGATTGCATTGACGTTAAAGCTAAACATTATGACAAGATCCAATTGGGCAATTTTTTTTTAAACAATCCTGGGATGATAACTTCTTTGTTAGTTTAATGGTTCGATTCCCAGGTGTTATTGGGTTTTTCTATGAAATTCTCAGTAGTAGCTCGGAGTTTTGATTTGTGCCCGGTTAAAGGCAATAGAAATAAAATGCAGTGAGTAGTGACTAGTGGTATGACCATTGTACTGCCAAGTCGAAGATTTCGAGTTCGAACCCAAGGCACGCACCTCTAACTTTTCGAATTCATGTGCGTATTACTAAGTAATTATCACTCGCTTAAACGGTGAAGGAAAACATCGTGAGGAAACCTGCATACCTTAGAGATTTTTCTCTCGACGGTTTGTGAAGTCTGCCAACCCGCACTAGGCCAGCGTGGTGGACTATAGCCTAATCCCTCTTAATATAAGACGGTTATAATCTCTTAATATTTATAAGCTCTTAATATTAAGATTAAGACTGAGAGACTATTGCCTTTGCCATATTGCCAACCAAGATAATTATGTAGTTATAATATATGGATATATGTTGCCTTTGTATTATTATAAAACGACACTGAACTCGTATTAACATTCTTGTCGAGCATTCACCTCAGAAGCTCGCCGAAAGGCAGTCCAAGCATTTAATTTGTATTGGATCATTGGAGAAAACTCAATTGTGGTCAGAGGAAAGCCGGCGCCAAGTTTATCCTGACATGCTATTTGTCATTAGTTCACACTAATAAGTTGTAAGGAACCTTCACCGCCTAGACTCCGCAGAATTTTGTGGTCTTATATATGCTGCTCAGATAATAAAACAACTTACCGCTGTCACTAATCACACATACAAATAGCGTTGGCTCAGATCGCTAGCTTAGAGCACTATGATGCCCAAACTTATTTGAATTTTGGCATAATATGGAAAAAGAGACGGTTTTGGGGTCTTCCCACAGTATTGAGAATAACTTGACCGCGGGTAACACCGCGGGAAACGGCTAGAAAGTAAATTAGTGTAAAAATGCATGTAGCACGAACCTTTCGAGTTCCTCTTCGGAATGCGCGAAAGTACAAGAACTGCCTCTCGGACAGAAGGAGCGGGTGGCGGCGTCCCTGCACATCGACACTTTGTACTTGTTGTGTGTTGGCGTCGACGCTGCCGTCTGCGGGGAGCCTTGGTCTGGGGAGAGAAAAATATTACAGATTGATAGTCATACGGTGTCCAGCGTCGCCGCGTCAGGACCGTGGTGAATATCACAAATTCCATGGCAATGTGTTAAGGGTTAGAGAAGGCAAGTACCGCATTTTAATTGGTACGAGTCCCACAAACCCTGCCACTTCCCCAGGTGGCAGAGGATCGGATTTTCCGCACACTGGATCTATAAAATTCTCAGTCGCAGCTCGGAGTTTGGATTTGTGCCCGGTTAATGGCAATAGGCTTGCCCCCTATTACGTGGGACCTAAACATACCACGAACTGTGGCTGTATATATAGTACACCTCTACCTAACCCTTTACAGGCGTGTTAAAAGTTAATTTATAATCCCAATAATTTTCTGTCTATCCATTAAAGCAATCCAGCAATAATTGTAGTGTATCGCGGGTAAAAGCACTCACTAGTATTAGCGTCTATACACCGGTCGGGCATAGGCTGCTTCTGATTGTGATTGGAATCCCGACCCGTCGCCTGTTGCTGCAGGTAGTGGATCAGCCCGGCCACCACCTCCTTGAGTGACGTCATCACGTCTGCCAACTGCTGCCATGATGGACTCTTGGCGTCTACAACAGTGAAATTGATTAAATAATGCGTCAATATAGTGCCATCTCTCTCGCATAGCACTTAGTAGAGTACTAACCGACAGACAGAAAGAGATAACACGAGATCAGTAGTTGCTGCATAAATCCACTCTTTAATGAAGCGGGTTGCATCGAAACGAAACCAAAAAATGTGTTAGTTTGTTACTAATGATGTGATTCTCGTAATTTCACTCTTAGATAAACCATATTTTATGTTGGTCAAATCGACGCAATCGAAGTTGCGTGCTGAGGCCTAACAAAAAATATAAATAAGATGTAAATATTTACAGGAAGAGTGTAATATACTTACATCTCCTTAATTATATTCTGAAAGTACAATCGACAATAATTGCAGTCAGCCAGCCACTTTCCATATTAAGAGACTAAAGCCCATAATTTATCAATCTCCAACGTGCTTGTAGATTAATACGACATTAAATTAAACACACACGGCCTATACTAGTCTAAAGAATCACTTTAAATCAGAAATATACCAGAAACATAATATACAGGGTGGAAGGGACATCGACGCGCAACGGCTTACCATGACTTCAGTACATGATTCTGGACCCCCTGCGTTGGAATTTTTCGTCGGCTTTTTTTTTAATTTTACAACTCGCAAGTGAACTCTAAGGAAACAGCTGACCAGAAGATCTTTCGAGTTTAATTTACAATGCTGATTTTAGTGAGAAAAGTGAATTAATGACTTTTTAATTTAAATTCTTATTGGGTTAGATAGAAATAATGATTTTATACAGTTTAAAGTTGAAAAAACGGCAAAAAGACGTAGAAATTAAGAAAAAGCCGACGAAATATTCCAACGCAGGGGGGTCCAGAATCATGTACTGAAGTCATGGTAAGCCGTTGCGCGTCGATATCCCTTCCAACCTGTATACATTATTAAATTGATGAGCTGCCTAACATGTACAAGTTACGAGTTGATGATTTTTTTTAATTATAACTACCAGGACTGCCTCATTAGTCTAGTGGTCCTAAGCGCGACTGCTACGCTAGAGGTCCTGGGTTCGATCCACAAGTCAGGCAAAGTGTTATTGGGATTTTCTATGAAATTCTCAGTAGCAGCTCGGAGTCTGGATTTGTGCGGTTAATGGCTATTACATGGGACCTAAAACATACCGGCGAAATGTGGGTGTACATTTTAGTACACCTCTGCCTAACCCTTCGGGGAATACAGGCGGGATGGTATGTTATAACTACCATTTCTTATTTTAAAGTGCTAAAATTCTAGACTGCCATAAGTTGACGTTTAACTTATAGTGCATCGTGTTCTCAATCTTGTATGTGAACAATGATATAGCCACATACCGGGACTAGCGTCGATGTTGGCGAGTCTGTCAAGATGCAGGCTCATGACGATCAGCTGCGCCGGGTCACCGGTCCTCTGCAGCGCTATGAACAACTCCTGAACCGACTGCGCGAACGACTGTGGCGTCTGCAATTTATCTGCAACAAAACATAGGAATAGAAAGAAAGAAGGAAAGAAGACAGAAAATAAGTTTATTTACAATGACATAACGCAAACAAATTAAAAGTTATAAAAAAGTACATTGAAAGTGGTGGGTAAATATTCGTCAAATGTACGCAAAGCAGCCATCGCTTAGCATAATGCATCAGAGCCACAGCACTGGTTTCCAGCGATAGCCGTCGTCAACATGATGACGTCGGGTGGTGCAGCGTTGAACGTAATAGTAGTTAAATACGGTAAAAGTGGATACACTGGGACAATTACTAGTGTAAATATAACTCAAGCATCATCCACACATAGTCTGACTTCACCTGCTACTTTATTATAAAAATATTCAAAATAATGTAAATAGTGCATTCTTAGATATTATTTCTGTAAGTAGTTATGACTTAGCCACCAGCCCCTCTCGCATACATAAACAAACATAAAGATCTGCGCACGCACCTATAATGCTTTGCATGTGGCTCTTGTGAGCGGTGTCTCCGTATAGCAGGGAGCTCCATTGGTCGGGCGCTATCCTGAGCCCCGCCTCCGTGGCGATCTGAACTATCTGCGCATCGTGCTCACGCCGCAACGACTCGTACGTGCGAAACTCATCTTTCAGTTGCATTAGAGATGAATCGCACTCACGTTTTGATACCTAGAGACAGAGAGGGTGAATTTGAAAGATTTGTTTGAAAAGGCTCAACACAAGTTGCCAGTGATGAGGTAATATCAATACAATTCAGACCTAAAATGTTGAGGTAGGCTTTACCTTATAATCGGAGCCATGGAAATCCTGATCACATTCACCGTCACAAAGGCCAGCACACATTAGTAGGTGTACAAACATTATCTTGCTTATCAGTGCCAAAATGTGATCAATCGCAATTATTTTATTGTGATTATATCCACTCAAACAAAGATACGGGCGAAAGCTAGCTGAGTTACATAATAAAAATCTAATTAAAAAATTATAATTACAGCAGTGTATTACCTTAAAACAAGAAGCTCTGTATAGGAGCTGGACGACATGGCCTATGCTAGTTTTAGAAGCCTGAGGAAAATGAGGCTCCAGTCTTTGGACAACAAACATCACTAACACCTGTAACAGAAACACACACAGATCAATAAATCAATCAAGCAAACGCAACGAGGGGGCCAAAACGAGGGCCCATTTCAACCGCTCTGTATATTTATAAAAGTTGATTAATGTGAATCAAATTAAGGTCTTATAAACTAAGAACACTAAACAATAAATAAATTTGGGTATGTCTAATAAGAGAACACAGTGCCCCACTCCATAATATGAAGGTGATGGTGGCAACCACGGTGGTTGCCACCATCAAGAAGAGTTAAGTACGTCAGTTTTGGCGAGTTTGCGCGCCTTGTTTGATTATACACCTATTTTATACGTGTTTGGTCTAGAGACGAATACACACCGCTGCTGGCTCCGAAACTACCTGTGGTTAAATCGACGCTCCACCGGTTGTGGTGAAAAACTCTATCTATGCTTACCCCCGTCTGCCACAACTCCTTCACATACCTATGGCACTGCACAGTTTTCATTTCGAATTTAACATAACATTTTGGTTGCCGCGAATTTCCGTTACAATTTTTTCTCGGACGCACTTTTTGTTTTGTGGGTCTCACTTTTTCCCGCTCGCGCCACTGACGTTGACAGTTCGGTTTTTGGCAGTGACAACCCCGGCCCATTAAAAGTAAGAGGAAATATTAAAAAACATAAAAACAAACAAAAGTTTGTTGTGCAGATTTCAAAATCCCTCTTTTAAATTAAAAAATACGATTTCAATAATCTTAGTGAAGGAAACGACGTCTATTTTTTTAATTACATGATAAATGGAAATTATTTCTGTAAATGGATGTTTTAGATACAGTGTTTTGAATTTATAATGCTAGATCGCACCGGCATTTCCTAACTGATGACCTCTGAGGAGATACGCCGATACAGAGAAACAGAGAACCATGGTATCTTTTAAAGTTAGTTTTCTTTTAAATCTTTTAATTTAAAGACATAATAGTATCAATTAAGTGAGTGTCAATGTAGGTTAAAATGTTGTTGATAAAGGTCTGAAATGGCGTTTGAAGAACAGCGGCTTAGAGTATTCCAATCCCAGCTGACGGCACGCATGCATTATTATTGTTTAGCTCGACCATATTATAGGGGTCAATTAAATCAGAAGTCATGAATGAATGAATCAATCAATTAGATAAGATAAAAATAGCAAGTTAAAACAAACAAGACTTTGTTTTTGAGATATTGTTGAAGTGAAGGATGCCATCACGCTTGTAATCCCCGTAGGGTTAGGTAATAGGGGCGGGACTATTGCCTTTAACAGGGCACAAATCCAAAGCTGCTACTGGGAATTTCATAGAAAAATACAATAACACTGCTCGACCTTTGAATCAATTTGCAGCTCGAGTACAGCAAACAAAAGCTATAGTTGACTAATACATTAGAGGACCTCTAGTGTAAGTAGTTGTTGTAGTCGACTAGAGCTTTAACTGTTTTTTTTTAATTGATTATAAAAAACATACAATACTTACGCAGTTTCAGTTTGATTACCTACTTTTAAAACTGAAACTTGGTTTAATATTAAGATCTCGACACGTAGTTCGGGCCTACTTAATATTTAGAAGTACGCTTGTAGTTTCTTAAGGTAAGGTGTTAAAAGTATTACTCACTTTTCTTGACAGTGCAGATCCATCTTCTAGCGCCAGTAACACTAGTTTGAGGACTTCTTCCTGCATTGCCGGCCCCAGGAACTGACAACCGCGCGCTCTCACCGCCGCCCACAGGTTCGCGCTCAACTGCTGCGGGTTCTTAAACAATAACACGATTCTATTGGCAACTAGAATAACACGCACAATGAATAAACTATAACGTTAAGATGGAGCTGGAGGCCTGATAGCATTTGGTATTCCCAGAAATATGTTCAAGACAGTCAATAGAAAAAACAACAACGACCTCCCAAAATTTGATAACTACAACGAACTTTATATAAGTACTGCGATTTAGGTGCTCATTAGTATACAAAACAATATTTGTTACAATAAAATTATATGTACTTACTAGCTAAATACCTAGTATAATTGAAGTAGGTAGGTAAGAAAGATTTCTTTTAAAAGGACCATGCGTCATTTTAGTCCCTTTTTCAACATTGTTCAACAGTGATGAGTTATATGTGATATGAAAGCCCTTGAAGTGTACTTTCTTTCATTCTATGGCAGCTATGTTCAAATCGAGGGCGAGTGTTTTTTTTTTGGGTTTTACAGATTTTAAACTGTTTTATGTCGAGCTTTAATATGATATAGGTTTCATCACTGTTGGACAACTTTAAAAAGTGGGTCCAGTGTTCATACAAAAGTGCCCATGCTCCTTTAAGATTATAAATTAAATTAGGCTGTAGCAAAGCAGACACATTCTGGTAAAATGTTGAAGCCGGCTCGTGAACGCGCGCGCTTACTCACATGGTATTCAATCGGAAGTTTGTCCGATACTAAATTCAGAACATGATAATGTAATTTATAAGTACGCGTTGCAGCGTCGGTCGCGCTCGTTGCAGTTCGTTATTTTGCGCATAATGCCTAAGTCCGTCTTCTGGTCTGTTTAAGATATGGATATGAAAGAGATGGGCACAGGAACAGGACGATCATCTAATATTTATATTATTTAGCGGAAATGACAAGCGGATTTGACTATTAAGTCATAGATTATTAAGAACATACATTTAGTACGACTGGAAATAAGATACATACATTTTATGATAATTAGCGTAAACACAAAGCGTTAAAATATAAATGTTTTTTCTACTAGATATCATAATCATGTATTTACAACTACCGCTCGACGCTGATGGTTGCAGTATTGAGCGAATTCCGAGCCCTTACGAAAGAGGTAAGGGCTCAGAAAAATAATTTGTAATGTAAGTACTTAAATTGACAATCTTGGCGTTTGACCACTTTCAACCAAGGCTGAGACTACATACATTAGGCCGCGATTTGTGATGCAATTGCATGATAATATTTCTCTATAAGTACATGGTGTAGTAATACATATAAATACATGTATTATAATTATAAATTTTATTTGTTTGTTTATAATCGCTATATTCACAGGTAGCATCGCGGCGTATTTCTCCTTTCTAGGCCTCGACCTTAGAGCAGGCCTATAACTGCTCCACCGCCAGCGTACTTGCCCTTACCTGATGCTGCAGTATGAGCTCGGTGACAGTCCGCTCGCCGAGAGAGCGTGCTGCGCGCGCCGCCCGGCCTCGTCCTTCCTCGTCGGTGATAGCACATTGCAGTAGCATCACCAGCTTTCTCTGCATGGGCCGAGACAGCCGGCTGCTGGCCATACTGTTGTTCACTGCACCAAATATAAATAATTGTGAGGTAAATCTTTACATATTTTAAAAGAAAGTGACTGACCGCGTATTAATAGTTTGGTCTACGTGATATGTTAAAACTTGAGATGTGGTAGATAGCTTCCTTTTCGATCATGGCGAATGTCGCGAAAACCATGGTGGTGACGATAAAGCAAGGGAAGGAAAGTTCTGTTCGTAGTCGGTACGAGTCCTTCACCTTGGGAGGTGTTAAGGTTAACACCTCCCAAAGTGGAAGATCATGCATGAGGATTTTCTGCACTACAATAAGGTCGTTTCCTTTCATGTGGGCTTAAATTGTGAAAGTATTTCAAATTAACTCAAAATTAGATATTGTTTTGTGTACCTAATGTAAATTCACAAAAATAGTTGAAGATTTATAAAAAAAAAAGTTACAAACTGGTAATAGTTTTATTTCAGATCTAATTCCAAGACAGTAGCAGGGCTAACGCGCCCACACCCACATACACCTTTTGTTGATTCCAATATTGTTAGCAAAACTTAACGTAAATTTGTACCTATATTTATAACGTAAGGTGCTTGTGAGAGGAGCCTCCTGGCACAGGCATCTTACATGCTTAAGAGTAAGTGGAGAGAAGGAACAATGAACTCATGTAAAATATACCCTGTGCTTGAAATTAAGACACTATTGTATTACGAGCCCGCTAGGCATGTCTCCACTCCACACGATGGGAAGAAGTAACGGGATTATATGGGACTGGTTCGAGAACTTCGGGGCGGAGCAGGAAAATAGTACTGAAACCATTTTCGGAAGGCCTTTACCTAGAAGTGGGACAGCAAAAGCTGAAAAATGTCAAGTATCTTGACTTTTTAAGAAGCGTCATCAACCTGCCGACTGCGTTTTCTTTGATCACGGCATGAACTATTATTGAGTTCGTGTAGGTCACGACGTAGAAGAAATTATTGATTACATTGTACGAGCACTCAGGCCCAAGTTCCCTCTTGAGTTGTTCAGTGCGGAATCGGATTATTAGACGGTGTAAATATTTATTAGTATCTCTATCTACCTACAGAATGATGATGATAAAGGTGATGTAATAGAAGACACACACACACACACAACATACACTTGCCAATACAATAAGTTCACACGATGTTACTATTTTATATGTATACTACAACTATTCTAAGTATTTAAAGTAGAAAGATCCTTTTCCAATGATTATAAGTTTAAATTTAATCATCTTATGACACAAAATATCTTTTAATAGATATAGGTATATATATTATATCTTTGTGTAGGTTTAAAATTCACTGCGCCAAAAGTATTTTCGTCAAACCAAAAGATAATTATGTATTTTGACGTATAACTGATTATATTGATCCAGTATACTTGTAGCAGTTCTAGTCACGATGAGACAATTATATTATTCTAAAAACACGCTTTTGTAGATTCCCGAACTAAAAAGTAGAAAATAATTTTCATTAGGTATATCAAATTACTTATTCGACAGATGTACAACGTTATGTTGCTGTGTACAATCCGTCTTCTTGTTAGTTGGCTTATAGCCATTTGTCGGCATGCCTAATCCTGAAGGTCCTGGTAAGGATAATGTGAAAAACTATTTAAAGAATTGTCCTTGATAAGTTTACAAAGTTTCAAATTAGTCCGACGTTTCAAATAGGAAAAAATCACGTTCAGAGATTCCGTTACAAAGACTCATAGATACAAATGAAGCTAATAAAACCGTGATAAAAACCCTTTCAGATTTTCCGATTTTTTAAATTTTCCGGGTAACTTTTCGAATTTTTATTTGCCTCATCATCATCATCATCAACCCATATACAGACTCACTTCTAGCCACGGGTCTCCTCTCACAGAATGAGAGGGATTAGGATATAGTCCACCACGCTGGCCTAGTGTTGGTAGGCTTCACACGCCGTCGAGAAAATCTCTAAGGCATGCAGGTTTCCTCACGATGTTTTCGTTCACCGTTTAAGCAAGTGATAATTAATTATTAATACGCACATGATTTCGAAAAGTCAGAGGTGCGTGCCTTGGGTTCGAACTCGAGACCTTCCATTTGGCAGTCCAATGGTCATACCACTAGGCTATCACTGCTTATTTGCGTAAACGGTATATTACGAACATTTAAAAAGAAAATTTAGCGAAAGCAATCCAGCCCATCTCAAGTGACGCGCTTTTTATATAGACGCACTAATAAGAAATAAATAATAATAGTGTGTTGGCAATAGGGGGACTTTCACCCTTACACTGCCAGCCCAACTATTCCTCTTTCTTTTTACAGGGTCGGCAACGCGCAAGTAATACCCCTGGTGTTGCAGGGGTTTATAGACTACGGTAACCATAAGGTGGGCCGTATGCTTCTCTGCCACCTTATTGGTATATAAAAAAGAATTTAATTAAACTTGAACAAATCTTGAGGTGCTATCTCTACTGTCTATCTGTAATAGAGCAATCTCCTCACTTTCTGACTCATTCATCAGAGCTTGAATTAAGTTGTTTGTAAGTTTCATTCGTAATATACTAAGTCTGTGTATATTACGAATCGAAAAGATCAGACGATCTTCAGACCTTATTAACGGTGAATATTGGTAGAAATCTACAAAGACGTAGTGGGACATTCCCAAGCAAGAGATTGGGAAAACCGAGATGAATGCGAGAACACTGCTGGGCACGGTTAATAAATTAATTGTTGAAAATATTGCCCCTAATTCAGTTCGAAACAATAACTTTGTTTGAAAGGCTTCCCCAATGAGAAACCTCAATAATGTACTACGAAAATTCTAACTTCACCGTTGTTGTTTAATCACCTTGAGGAGAAAAATAAAACGCTATTGAAACTAAGCTGAAGGAATACAGAATCCCGTTCATTAATACTTCCACATAGGTTTAGATGGGGCGGTGGTTTTCGACAATATAGTATATTGCTATACATTAGGTTTTTACCAAATTGCAAAGGATACCTATTTATAAATTTTATATTTTAATAAATTAATATCTGAATCATTTTCATCTACATTTTTAGATACTCAAAGACACCTCTAACCTCGCCTCCGCCTTCAAAGGTGCAAAGGATACCTATTTATAAATTTTATATTTTAATAAATTAATATCTGAATCATTTTCATCTACATTTTTAGATACTCAAAGACACCTCTAACCTCGCCTCCGCCTTCAAAGGTATTTGTTTACACAAAGTTATATTCTATATCTAGGGAATTCTTCTCAGATCAGACAGCATTTAGGTCCTGGGAATTAAAAACCACCTAGTACAAAGACAGCAATGGGGGCGTATCAGACACAATGCTTTGAAGATTATCTAAGCCTCTAGACGGCGGGAGATAAAACAGTCCATGTGGGTGATAAAATTCCTACATCGCTCCCGAGCGATGACACTTGGCAATGATAAATGATATTTATTTCTGTAAATAGATCTTTTAAAGACACTTTTACAAGTCAATATTAAACATATTTTTGAAAGCTAGATGGCTCCGGCATTTCCTAACTGAAGACCTCTGAGAAGATACGCCGAAACAAACTCAGAGAATCATAGTCTTTTAAAGTCCAGACATAGAATAGTAACAAATATTTGTGTGTTACTAATCTATTCAAAATTATAATTTTCCACGAAATGGTACGATTAAGTGGGTATGATTGAAGGGACGCGACCACATTTTCAATGAGTTCCTCTAGACTCGTTGAAAATGTGGTCGCTTTGGTGGTTATTATAATAAATGTTTTAAATAAAATAAATGAGCTAATTAAACTTAGAGGAAAATACAAACTACTTATTCTAAGTAAAATTGATTAGTCATAGTAGTCCACGAGCCAGGTACCAACTCGTCAGTCATTTCCTCTCGGAGGATAACTCGTAAAATGGTTCAGAGTTGTATCATGAAGCCTCGTGATCGTCAGCTGTCAGATCCCGTGGGTATGTTAAGCAGCAGTAGCCTCCCACGCACGTAAAAAAAATAATTTGAATCATTTCCTCCCGGAAAGTGAAAGTGATAAGTTGTCAAATTACAGCTAACACAATATCTTGAAGAAAAAAAGTAATCTGATGATTATGTGGTGGAAAATACATCACCTAGGCAAACGAACATGAAAAAGAAAATCTATGTTCAGTCATTTCCTCACAATTGAAAAAAATTCAGATGATAATTTTTATAATATAATATATGTATTATGAATAAATAAATATGTCAGCTGGAATTTTTCGGTGGAAAAATCGTATCTGGCTAATGGTATATGTATATTGTATGATGATACATTTTAACTATCCAAGATACGATTCTTCACTTCCCTTCTTCTTAGGAATGGCGCTCAAGCGATCACTACTTGATTAAAATTAAGTGACTACAACCTTGTACAGTACTCCTAGCTTCCTATTTTCTATTCTAAATAAAAGTAACATTATTCTCACCGTTGCCACAAAACTTGAGGTAAGCCGCGAGGTGTTCCATACATTTGACGATGCAGTCGTACGCCTGCTTGTCGTGATCGGGAAGCGCCTGGATAGAGGGTGGGTGGTAGGGCTGCGCCGGCGGCGTGTATCCGGCGAGCTGTAGCAGTGCTGTGTTCACCACCAGCTCTTCCGGCTCCAATTGGATGATTGCCTGAAGGAATGACACACAAACATGTTGAATAAGAAACTAATGCAAATATAGAATAATAATTAATATTTCGCCAATCCTCCAGACAAATGATTTAATGACAACTAGTCTCAATGACGATGATAATATTGTGATAGAGAAGGACACTGTGTGCTACAGCAATTTTGTGATTGTCCGTAAATTCACAAGTACATACCACACGTACCTACACGATCTTTTAAAATCACTTTTACAATTAAATGTTTAGAAATTTGTACAAACAAACAAAATCTATCAGTCTCAATTACTATTCAACTGCCTCTATATCCTAGTGGTCCTAAGCGCCAAAGACACGTCAGCGGTCCTAGGTTCGAGCAGTGTTATTGGGTTTTTCTAAGACATTCTCAGAAGCAGCCCGGAGTTTCGATTTGTGCCCGGTTAATAGCTTCGAGGAATACAGGCGTGATGGTATGAATTAATAAAAAAAAACCCGCTCGAAAATCAAACCTGCGGCCAGTGACACAGAAGCCGAACACTGAACCACTGCACATACCGTGTGACCGTACGTATTGGTTTTTCCTTCATATCTAGAACCAAATACGATTCCCAAATACATCTTTTATTCCGGTTTTAAAACAGGCTAACCTTGCACTACGATTCATTTCATTTCGGCGTGCAGTTTTGTAGGCAAAGGTGGTCTATAAAATACCCTCCAGAAAAAATCGTATATGCGTGCTCTGGTAGAACCTACATTCTATATTTATGCAGTTTGATCTCGTTACGGTAAAACGCAGTGGATTCCTACAATTACTCATAACTGAATTCGATTAACGTAAGCTCTCTGCTAGTGTCCCGTAATCTCGCACTTTTGCGTTGCTCCCGACAATGGCGATGAATGTTCGGCAGACCGTCATACGTAGTGTCCTCATAACTTTCGGGTTTCGCAATCTACGACTCAGACAGAAAGAACTTGTGATGACGCACACTTACCTATTCTTGTGTAAGTACGCTGAACATAACATATCAACACGTGTTTATCGAAACGTATTTACTAACCAAGCAATAATTTCAGCATAACTTCGCATCCAGGAACGCTCATGTGACGTATATTATCCCTTATAATAATGAGGTACGTATCAAGTGAATTATTTATACGAAAATGTTCTTTTTTCAATCGGATAGAACGACTTATCATTCAAAATCAACCCATATACTTTTCCACTGCTGGCCACGGAGTCCTCTCAGAGTGATAAGGATTAGGCTATAGTCCACCTCGCTGGCCTAATGCGGGTTGGTAGACCTCACATACCGTCGAGAAAAATCTTTAAGGCATGCAGGTTTCCTCACGATGTTTTCTTGCACCGTTAAAGCGAGTGATAATTAATTATTACAATGATATTCACATGATTGTCACAGGTGCGTGCCCTGGATTCGAACTTCAAATGGTCATATAATATAATAATTTAATAATTTATTTATTTTCTCGCCACAATACACATGGAGTACATATTTTAGGGAACAGGTGGATACAGTAAGTATATTGCGGGAGACTGGTGCTTAAACTAGGCTTGGCGCCTGTATTTCAGGACACCAGGTCTCCACCCTTTAGGTTACATAATATTCCAAATCAGACAGTGGTCGCGAGTCAAAATGACTAGGTTATCACTACTTTTTTTATGGGACGATGTCTTATCTAAATTCAAATGACGTTATTATTTACGTAAAAACCATCAAAAATATTACTGTAATTTTTTAAACTTATAATGTACCATGGAGTATCGTTAATAACAGTAGTACCATTACAAAAACTAATTAAAATCTCCTTGACAAGCGATTTCTAAGAGGTGACTTCTAAGCTCCTGTGCTTCAAAGCACAGGAGCTTGTAATCATTTCCGGGAACTGTCGCAGTCAGTGGCTTAGGAAATATTCGTTATAAAAGCACCGTCGTTGCGACGCAGCGCAGCCGAAGGTTTTGTACACAGCAATGATGTGACAACCGACTCAGTTTGTAAGATGATTTAAAGAGGATATATTTTCCATTAAAATTTTGTCTTACACACTTCTATTGAACTTATTTTTTGGTATACGGTTCGGGTTTAAACTCTTGATTCACAGCAATTTACCGCCTGAACAAATGTTGCAAGGTTTCATATTTTAGTTTGTTGACAAATTATAGGTACACAACAAAAATGTTACACCAAAGAAATTCATTCAAGAAACCCGCGTAATTGGTGTCGTTAACAGAGATTCATTTTGTCGTCGAAAGTGCAAATTAGTTTACAAATAGCTATTATTTAGGGTGACAATATTAGATCCTCTAAAATCCTAATTAAATAAATCGTGTAGCTAAGTGGTCGCATGACGCTGGACTAGGTTTGAACGCTACTAAGACAAAATTAATTTACATTAGTTCAAGTCAGAATAGCAGCTCTTTTTCACCTAGACTATTATCACACATTCATGATTGTTTGCACGACCTCTGTCCGTCTAAGTTACTCGTACCTTGTAATTGTGATTCCATACATCTCGTAGATAAACAAACCTACTTGGGGCTTACTATAGATAAGCGACTGAGCTGGAAAGAGCATATTAATACGGTATGTGACAAATTAAGAATTATATTAGCTAAATTCTCTATGATAAAATATAAAATTCCATTTCAAACACTTTTAATGCTGTACAAATCTCTAGCCGAATCGACGACAGCTGGACTGTCGAGTTATGGAAGGACATATAAGACTCACCTTGATCAAATATATACTCTCCAACTACGTATACTAAAAACTACTGTTCCATATAACATAAAGAAGAAGTATAAAAATGAGTACCATACATTATTTGAATTCTGTAAAGTAATACCAATACATGAAAAAATTAAAGTAACGTTATCAGAAGAATTTTTCAAGGAAATCTTAAAAAGTCCAAAACATTACGTAATAATGAAATAATGACTCGTAGTGTCGCTAAAGCTAAGCTTTTACTTCCAAAATACAATAATTTACATGGTAAAAGAATGTTAAAATATATAATTCCCTATCTCATTAACAACCTACCCATACCATTAAGAAAGAGATAATATAACCAGAAACATAAAATTCATACTAAAGCAATATTTTCTGCAAAATATAAGTACAAATTCCCAATTAATTAATCAACATCGTGAATTGATAAACATCGTGAAACTTAGCTACAAAAATTTAGCTCAGAACAAATAAACTAAAATTAACATAATTTAAGGGAACAAAGACAACCAGCGCGCTCACCGATGTTGTTCGTTCACTTATTACGGTAACTATTATTTTTGGTATCTATCTACCCTCGTCTTACTGATGTAAAATCGAAGTTGTTTGTTATGTTTTTTGTATTTTATTGTTTTATACTATAAGTTAATGATACTGATGCACGGTAAAACTAGAATGAGTTTATGTTTGCATCTTTAGAATGTCTAATGTAAAGTAATAAGTAAAACAAAAAAAAAACTAATATTTGGTATACAAATATAATATTTGATAATTTTTAGTTATTGGTAATTTTTTAATATTGATGGTTTCTATATTATCAAGTATGTCTTTTCGGTTGTTCGTTTTTTTATATTAGGTCAGTTAAGAAAATATAGATAAATCGAATTATATAAAAAATACATCTTTGTTTTGGGGCCTATAAGTTCCACATCTCAAACATTTTTTGCGTAGTCCTAAACAGATTAAAATATCGTTTGATTTTATTTATTTTATTTCTCAAAGAAAAAGCGTAAATCATTAAAATAAATGACCGTTTAGTTTTTTTAGCTTGCTGATGTTGCAAATTTAAAATAATCATTGAAATATATGCCTTATTTTAGGTCATGG
The DNA here is from genome assembly GCA_964056405.1 of Acronicta alni. NCBI lineage: Eukaryota > Metazoa > Arthropoda > Insecta > Lepidoptera > Noctuidae > Acronicta > Acronicta alni. Next base: position 20,651,261 of record OZ043913.1, read on the forward strand.
CAATTTACCATCGGTAAGAAAATTCTAAAACTGAACTAGCTTCAAGAGTTCAAATAATTAAATATAGATATAGTAAATACGTACTTCAATAATGTGCAAGCCTAACATGTTGTCTTCGCGTCATGTTCGACAATAACGCTAGCGTACCGGTCTCACGCTTAACACACGCGGAGTTCACGCTCAACACACGCGGAGTTCACGCGGCACTTGTGAGCACGATCGCGCACACGCGCAGGCTTAGCGATACGACAGTGCAATACGCTGAGTGACACTTTACCGAGTCTTCCGTCTCTAGTCGCTGCACCGACCCAATTCCTGCATGGTCTCCATAGATCCTGCGCACCGACCGACGCTAATCAAGTCGTATTATTTTTATACAGGATGAGTTTTTCAAACAGGCATGGATGACCAAATACAAAACTATAACGAATGGTTTTTTTATTTTTATTATCTTTATTTATTTACAGGACTTTTATCGTGTAGACATGCCAGTCCTATTGTAACAAAAATGCATAGGAACTGCCAAATTGGAATTTGGTTTTCACTTAAAAATTACGTATCTAGTTGTTTACACATTTCATAAACCTGTTTAGCTGCCTCCGAGTTTTTCTAACGGTACCTTCCTGTTAAACCTTACTGATTAATTGTTCAAAATAATAAGCAACACTATCGGATAGTGTTATAAATACAGTACTTATAAGTATTTTCCAAATTCAACGGGTTCGGTAGGTATGGCGAATCATGATTTTTCGAAAATAATAAAGTATGATAGTTTTAGTTTTAATCAACATCGGGTCCGAGTCTCATTTGAGCATTTTTCGCTATTCTTTATAGCTTAGGATTGGTCTTCTACGCCCACTTGAAAAATTCAGCCTGTATATTAAATAATGAACCGGGAGTTTCTTTTAACAAAAAGGTTTTGCCTGCATTTGACCGAAGAAGCTTTGTATCGAGACTAATTGGAACATAATATTATATGCTTATTTTTCTTTCATAGTTCCTGCAAGGAAATAATAGCAGCTTCACATTGAAAAACTACTTTTTACGGATTTTATCGCGTTATATTGATATTATTAATCCCGACGTTTCGGACCCTTTACAGCGTCCATGGTCACGGGTAGACTGAGGTGGTAGGCGTCTTGATGATATAATTACTGACAGCTACCCTATATTTTTTATTGTAACATGATCAATGATATATATTACTAATACTAAACAAAACACGCGATCCGATTTACATTACATTAACATGACATCGACAGTGCATCCAGGGACTTAAAAACAGATTTATCAACATTTGATTTTAATAATTGCATTAAATTACTAGATGTGCGTGAGTCATCAAAATATAACGAATGCAAACATAGACAAATTCGAAAAACTAAGGTCAAAATCAAATGTCAATGTCACTAAAGGGAACGGAACGCACCCGCCACCCGCGAGCCAATCACGTGCAGTTGTCAATCTGTCAAAAAATAACCTGGATGATAACACGTTTCAAGTGCTAGCAAAAGGCCTTAATTTCACTGTATAAACACCTAATAAAATACCGGTGGAAAGCATAATTTGCAATGTGGAAGAGTGCCTGTATAAAAATAATATAAATAAACAAGATTTAGAGGCGATACGGCAAGACATTTCGTCAGTAGTACGTCGTAGTAAACCACCCTAACTAAATCTTACTAAAAACCAATTTCTTGCGCTAAAAAACCTTCGCAACAGGCCTGAATTAACTATTCTACGTGCAGATAAAGGTAATGCTACGGTGATAATGGACACATCAGATTATAATGATAAAATACAAGACCTTTTATCGGATGTCAGTACATACAAACTAGTGAAAACAGAACCTACAACTAAAACTTTGAAATTAACTAGTGATTTGATAAAAAAGCACTCCCGACACATTAAATCTACATGTCAAATATTTAGTTACTAGTTGCGCTAAACCACCAAAACTGTATGGGCTGCCTAAGATACATAAAACGAATGCTCCGTTGCGTCCAATAGTCAGCCAAATCGACTCACCAACCTATAGATTGGCTCAACACTTAGCCAAAGTACTCATTACACTAAGAGGAAACACGGCAGCACATGTGAAGGACTCGTACCATTTTGTCAGTGAAATAAAACACTTGCATCTCACTGACAATAAATAACTGACTATGGTCAGTTTTGATGTTCAGTCATTATTTACATGCTTACCTATTGGAGACTGCAGAGACAGAGATCAGAATTGTATCTAGGAAACTAGTAGATAATAACATGCCTATTGAATATGCTGAACTATTGAAACATTGCCTAACCTGCCTGGCTATTTGTTGTGGAATAATCAATTCTACATGCAAGTAGATAGGGTAGCTATGGGCTCTCCGGTATCTCCCATTATTGCTGATATCTTTATGGGAGATTTTGAGGAGATTGCCTTACAATCTGCTCCTGTAACACCTAGGTTCTATAAGCGATATGTAGATGATACTTTCACCATATTACCATCTAACAAAGTAATAGCATTTCTAGATCATCTGAACTCCTTACATTCAAAAATTCAATTTACTATGGAGACAGAGGCTAATAACTCTTTACCTTTCTTAGATGTTTTAGTAATTCGTAATCATAACAACACCTTGAGTCATACTGTGTATCGAAAGAAAACCCATACAGACAAATACTTAAATGGTGAATCGCACCACCACCCAACACAGTTATCTACCGTCGGTAAATCTGTTTCAGAGAGCACATGGGATCTGTGATGAGCAACACCTGGCTGCCGAGCTTCAACATGTCAAGCAAGTCCTGCACGACAACATTCGGGTTCGATTCCCACAGGACACAAATATTTGTGTGGATAAAACATGAGTATTTGTGTTTGTCTGGGTGTTTCTTATGTATAAGTATTATATCCATTGTCTAGTACCCATAGTACAAGCTCTGCTTAGTTTGGGACTAGATGGTGTTGTGTAAAATGCCCCAAAAATAATATATTATTATATTATATCAATAATAATAACAAGCTCCGAATACCGCGCCCAGGTCACAGAAACCGTGTGAAACGTGCCACAGTTGAGCGCTTACCTGCCGTACTACCATAAGTTAGAGGAGTCACCGACAAAATTGGCGACATCTTGAAGCGTGCTTCAATTAAAACATACTTCAAGCCGCTGAAGAAGATCAGTCAGTTCTTACCATCTGTCAAGTGCCATATACCTCTACAAGATGCGGGTGTATACAAGCTTGATTTTGATTGCGGTCTCTCATATATAGGCCAAACTAAAAGAAGCATAGGGACCCGCGTAAAAGAACACATTGCTGATGTCAAACACCGCCGTTCCAAGAAGTCAGCAGTTTGTGAACATACACTTGACAAGGCCCAGCATTATATCAGATTTGATAAACCACAAATCCTTGCGAAAGAAAGTCGATACCTACCCAGGATGATTCGTGAGGCTATTGAAATTAAAAAACATCCAAATTTCAATAGAGAAGATGGCTGGGTCTTACCACCTGCTTGGAATCCTGTTATAAATTCTATTAAATCAAGCCAACAACTGCAAAACCAAAGGATACTGTGAGCTCGTTCTGCGTGAATCGGATTGCAAATAATTTAAAAAACTAAATGCATGATCATTGAATATTGTTAATTTAAAAGAGACCATAATTCTCTGAGTTTGTTTCGGCGTTTCTTCTCAGAGGTCGTCGGAGAGGAGGAAATTCCGGCTCCATCTAGTATTAATTAATAATTGGTAATAAATATCATTGATCATGTAACAATAAAAAATGTAGGGTAGCTGTCAGTAATTATATCAAAAAGACGCCTACCACCTCAGCCTACCCGTGACCATGACGCTGTAAAGGGTCCGAAACGTCGGGATTAATAATATCAATATAACGTGATAAAATCCGTAAAAAGTAGTTTTATTTCAATGTATAATATTCGCGTAAATGTCAGAAATCAATAGTTCAGCTTTATTTTATTAATACAAGAGATGGGTTTCAAGAAAGTAGATGGCAAATAATGCTGCATAAAAATGGAAAACAACGTTGTTAATTTTTTAAATTATATGATTTGTAAATATGTTTCGTTTGCTATTAAAACTTATTGTTATAATTATTTCACAAACCACGTTCGTAATTAGAGCTGTTAACTTAAGTACAAGCCGAGATTAGGTTGATGGTATATTACATCGAGCCATAATTTAAATAAAACGCGGCGTCTCCGTGAAAATAATAAATAATTAACCTTACAAACCAGTGAGAATTAGACCTAGGCAGCTTTCCTTATAAACAAGTACTATTCCAAATGACTTTTCGCAAAATTATTTTAGACGAAGACTGGCAAAATTGCCACGTTGAATAGCAATGCTGCTAATGCACGTTCCACTAGAAACAAGTCAGCCCACTGGGCACGCGAAGAGCCGACCAGTCTCCTCGAGATTTCCTTGAAAAGGAGACGGACACTCGAATCCCACGACCCGAGCGTTTCGACCTCAAACGGCTCAAAAATATAGTTACCAGATAGGTTACTTTACTTACGCCGTTTGAGAGTCCCTGATGCAGCAGCAGCAGCGCCAGCACAGCCAGCTGAGCTTGGAATACGGGATGTAGCAAGGGTGTCAGCACAAGTTGCATCCTACACCAGAGGCTTACCCATTTTCCAGGGCAGAAGCGACATACTATCTGGTCTCTTCCCATCGTCTCATACCAAACTGTTAGGTTCTAAAACCGCTGGTACGCCGGCGGTGGCAAGAGCACGACGAAGAATGTCGTTAATGCTGGCATGTCGTGCTATGCGGCCTGCACTCCTACAGCACGACAGGCCATGATGTCCGATGCTGTCGACATAATCATCATCATTGCGTATGGCAGTCGTCTTGCATGGATCAAATATCTATATCTAAGGTTTTCAGCCAGGTTGCGGCGGCTGGTGTGAGTTTGTGGACTTCCGACATTCCACCGGGAAAATCGCGAAGTGGGCCTTCGTTTACCACATGCGACAGGGTCTGGTCAGGTGCTCCGCAATCGTACTGCGGTGACTGCTTTAAACCCTAGGTATGGAGGTTATTAGTTTATTTGTTCAGTCGGTTATTCAGTCGGGTCCAAGATTTACGGTCCGAGTCGAAACCTGGCAACTTCTTAGTGGGATCCGATATGAGATTCGTATATACGTGTTTAAAAAGGCCCCCCTCTGAACGCCATGCCCCGTCTAGGTCAAAGCGGTTTTTAATCCCTTCGTCTGTCCAGATTGGGGACCTTGAACTTAGAAGGGAATCGCCATCTAAACATTATATTTAATTTAAAATATATTTTCTACATCCCGATCTGTATATAATTTTAGTACCTGGCATTACACACACTTCACTTGTAAGTAAAGTACCTAAAAAAAAAATTTTTTTTTTAATTTGAAGCTATTTATTTCAATTTAAAAAAAGTCACTTTTACATAATTATAATAACACTCAATCTTTTGAGTAAGATTATGTGCGTTATTACATAATTCAATATACATTATTATTGTTTACAATATTTGACCCTATAATTGCCCCTCCCCCGTTCTAAACTTCCCCACAGTGAAGTATGCTTTAAGGATGTTTTTAATTTGTCGTGGTTTTTTGTTTACAATTTTTTTGGCAATTCCCTTTGGTAATTTATTCAGAACGTCAGGAAGAGCATACGTCCAGGCCCGCTTGCCATATACATTGTTCACTCTTGGCAGTTTATATAGAGGCAAGTATGACAGACTACGAACAAAACTAGGTATATTTGTTTTCTGTATCCTATTCATATATTCAGAGTAATCAGAGGCAACAGCTAATTTAACTTTAACAAATACATTTACTACTTTACAGTATTTAAACAACAAATCATAATTTGGTTTAAGTTGTAATTTAACTTTACATGGTACCATTATTTTTAATAAACGTATCTGTATATCATAGATTTTTTTAAGGTAAGTTGTATAAGTCCTTCTGTAACAATTTATACCATAGTTGATTACAGAGTCAGCCAGTGACATATACAATAGTCGTATTGTTTTATATGGCAATTTCTGCTTTAAAATCCGCAATTTTGACATGATAGCCCTAAGCTTAGTGCAAACATAGTCCACATGAGGGCCCCAGTTGAATTTATGGTCTATCTTGAGAACTAAATAAACATGTTCTTTAATAATTTCAATTGGCTTACAGTCACAGATATCCAAGCACTGATGCAGACACTGATGCTCATGAGCAACGACTCTCGGTGTTCCTTTAGTTAAGTACGGTGAATGTATAAGCATAAGTTTAGTTTTTTGGTAGTTAATGGTTAAGCCAACGTCATGAGCCCATTTACATAGAATATCAAATTCACTTTGCATCATTTTCTCCGCAGTACCTAGGTCTCCGTGAGCTGTGATAAGACATGTGTCGTCAGCAAATTGGTACACAGAGCCAAACCAGAATAGGTTACACATATCTAATGATATGTGTAACCTATACCTACTGTACGTTAATACGTACAGTAGGTACTCAGTCGGTCCAAGGATCGATCCTTGGGCCGTGCCATATTGGGTCGGAATTAATGCACTGTGCGCCCCCCCTATACCAACCACTATTATATCTGTTACGGTGATAATCCCTGAACCATTCCAACATTGGACCCCGTATACCATTCTGCTGCAATTTTGCGAAAAGCACGTCATATTTTAGTGTATCAAAAGCTTTGCTGAAATCTATCATAATTATTATTACATGTTTTTTCCTGTTAAGGTAATCATTTATTTCGTCTGTGAACTGTGACAACAATTGTGTGGTACTTTTATTTTTCTGGATTCCAAATTGTTTTTCGTGTACTATGCTATTGCTTGACAAAAAGTTGCTCACAATATTCCCAACGTATTTTTCAATAATTTTATCTAAGCAAGAGAGAATTGTTATTGGTCTGTAATTGTTTGTATCCATAAAAGTACCCTTTTTATGAATTGGTCTGATTATACCTACTTTTAAGTTATTGGGATAAACAATTAATTAAATGTGTTAAAACCGGTGTAATTTCTGTTGATATGAATTTAATATCTTTTGCTCTGATCTGATCAATGCCCGGACATTTTTTTTCATTGAGGTTTCATATAATTTTATATAACGTTTCATTATTTATTTTGTTGAATCGAATGGAAACATTAGAAATACTTGTGTACAACCCTGTGTCAAGGATAGGCTGATTACAAACAGATAACACATTTTTTACATTTTTGTCAAAGTCACAAGCAAACTTATTTAATATAAGTTGAGGGTTTAATCTAAAAGATCTTAGGACGATGTCGTCTATTGCCTTTACGATTCTACCTGTAAGTCGGTTAATTATACCCCACATTTTTTTATGATTACGAAAGTTGTCATAGATGTCTTGTTTTATAGACTTGTTTTTAGCTTTACCCATTAATCTATTAGTTTTATTTCTATATTTGTTATAAATTTGTTTATTTATTTTATTACCCAAATCAGCTTTCCATATTTCTAGGAGTTCTTTTTTTTTATTTGACATAAATTTTAATTTATCTGTTATCCATTTACATTCATATCTTTTATTTAATCTTATTGTTACCTCCTGCTTACAGGTATTGTAAATTGTCTGAAACGTACCACTAATAAAACATTCAATTACTTATTTTATTAACACTTTGAACACGGTAATTGACTTTTGTAACTTACGATTATTTCCATATTTTGAAACTTGAAGCTTCACTGCGTGACAATGAACAACTTTAAAATCGATTTCTTTTTAAAGTAGCCCTAAGGTTTAAATTATAGTATCCTAGTACACCGTTTAAGCTAAGTTCATATTACGCGAAATCAACCAGCACGTTATTGCAGGTGCAGGGTTGGAAAAATACTGAAGCGTTCTGGATAAAAACTTTATGTACCGTGTTTTGAAAGGGGTTAAAGTAACTGATTTTTCTTTAAGGTAGCGTGGGCGGCATCTAAGCACGTGGATTGATATGCTCAAACGAATAAAAATGCCTTATAAAACACGTGAAACACCCCCAGAACATACAAGCTTATGGAGGTGCAATTTTTTTTTTAAATAGATCACTATTTATAGATTCTGGATATTTCCTATCAGACCATTAATTAATGTTAAATGATATTTATTTTTGTAAATAGATATTTTAAAGACACTGACTAGTCAATATTTAATTAACAATACTAGACGTCGTCGGCAAAGAAATGCCGAAAGAAGCCAGTCCAGACAGTAACAGTATTCATGTTTGAGTTCAGTAAATTGAATATTAGGAAGGTGGTCGTAATATGTTATGTTATTTCATACTTTTTAGATGTTTTTTTTTTTCTTAGTGAAACTCGACTAATAAGCAAAAGCAACTGTTTTTGGAACTTTCATTCTTACTGACACTTTTTGGTAGCTCGTACTGACTTCATTCACTATTAGGATGCAATGCAAGTTTCTCAGTCTACTTCAATTGGTCATGGAACAAACTTTAAGAAAAGTAGGGTATAGTGGAAGTAATTTCACTCAAATTGGAGCTGCCCGACTGGGGAAGCACCTCCGTCTTGCAAAAAAGAAAATCGGAGTGAAATAACACTCCTTGGAGTTGCCAGTGATTCGCGAGGAAACGTTGTGTTGGCAGTGGGGGGACTTTGACCCTTATACTGCCAACCCAACTATTCCTCTTTTTTGTTTAACAGGGTCGGCAACGCGCAAGTGATACTCCTGGTGTTGCAAGCGTCTATAGGCTACAGTAACCGCTTACCATCAGGTAGACCTATGCTTGTTTGCCTCCTTAGTAGTATATAAAAAAATACAAATTATAGTATGCTTCGTCAATTGAAGAGATGGTGCTATTTGTATGAAAATCACAGACCGATATCCTTTGCATTCGTCCAGTATTTCCTATGATGGATTTTTTGCAATACAATATATGTCTCTAGACTATTGGGATTAAGATTGGATCCAGACAACTAATTTGTTAAAAATCGAGTAAATTTTATTGTATTTAACCTCACTATTGTATTCGACCTCATTTATCAAAAATTGATCTTTAGTTTAGATTTTTTTTAGTTTTAGATTTATTAGTTGTTGAGCTACGACGAAACATCATAATTATGTATACATAATTCTGTACGGTCTGCAACGGAAATAAGTAACCAATCAAGTACACAACGAAACTATATCATTATTGTCAAAACTATTCTGCACACAATGATAGCCACACACACATAGCATTCGTGAAGTGCTCACACCGATTATAATAAAGTATACCATGATTTCGCACCTTTTATCAATAGCTCTCATACAAAGATAGTTAAACTCATTACCCTTCCTTTTGCGTAGTCGAGTAAAATTTTGGAAGTTTCTATTCGAGGAATACTCGTACTTTAGATGCTAATTGCTTGGGTGTTTATTTGACTAGGCGCTCTTCTTGAAATACATTGCCAATGACATTGGAAATTTGGAACGAATATAAATAGTATCACCACCGCTATTAAGCCTAATTTGCCCAGTATTTTTTTGACTACATTACCCTCCCAACACAATAATGTTACCACATTATTACTTCGTGACAAAATATTTGGCAATGCGTTGGTCTATCAAAAGATGTCTATCATCTCAGAATTTGTTTAAGTTCATATTAAAAGATAATTACATAAAATAATAGGCGTACCCCTATACATAGGACACCTCTACCCTGCCCTTCGGGGAATACAGGCGTGATTGTATGTTATGCAAAAGATAATTATAATGAATTAGAGCCCATTCCTACTAGCGTTTGTCCAGCGTAGCCGTTCGATGAACGTATATTACAGCGTGCGACATACGCTAGAGTCAAGGGGTTCTTAGACTCACCTGATCGAAGGGACATTGTTTTCTGTGCAAGTGTTTGAGGCAGTGTTTGCAGAGTGTATGGCCACACCCGAGGCTAATGGGGCTGCGCGGTGGCCCGCCAAATTCGCGGCAGCACACTGGACAGTTCAAATAATCCGTCCATTGAGGCGCCTGGATTGGCATTCTGGAACAAATACACAGCACATTAATTATGAAAACACTAGCTCTAATACTAGCCTCTACTTCTTACGCGTAGACTTAGTATCACAATTGTTGTCGGATTGATTTCATGGGATAAGTCCTACTCAATTTTAATACTAGTCACAAAATTTTTTCCGGGATTAGAAGTATTCAATACCCGATCTAATAGATCACGGTGGCTTAGTGGTCATAGCGTCTGGTGTACCTAATCAGAAAACGCAGGTTCGAATCCTGCCCGCGGTCGAATTTTTATAACCATAATATCTTAGCAAGGAAAATGCCAAAAAATACAATAAGATAGTATTCAATACGATAGTGCTATTATAAGTATACATTATAAGTGCACCAAAATTTCATTCAAATCCCGTAAGTAGTTCTCCTATTATCTGTTTTACGTAAAAATTTTGGGAAATTTCCACTATTTGTGTTTCACGGTCACATACCATTTGTGTACGAAATTTCACTAAAATCCCCTAAGTAGGTCTCCTATATCAGTTTTTCGGGAAATTTCCACATCTTTTGCCTATTTGTTACATAATACTTGTGTACAATGTTTCATGAAAATAGGTTCAGCTGTTTTTGCATGATTGAATAACAAACAAACATCCAAACTTTTTTATTTACAATATTAGCTACCTCTATCTAACACCTAACTTTAGTGTCATGAGGTAGGTAAGTAGGTAGGTGGGAGGTAGTACCTAGGTATTTTTAAACATTTTTTATGTAGTCTCTTTAGTTTCCCACTACAGGGCAAAGGCTTCGTCTTATCTTATTCCAGGACTTGAGCTTCTTCATACCACGTTGGCAAAAATCTATCAAGATCATCTCGCCAACGCCTCCTCGGCCGACCACGTCCGCGAATAACGTTGGGACCCAGCCATACAAAATTAAAGTATATTTTATTAGTGGTTCGTCGTAGTTAAATTACTACCGCGTTGATTGATGGGTGTCTACTTCGTCCGTTGCCGCGGTCAGTCTAGGAATGTTAGACCATTACGTGCCCCAAGAGCAATCCTTCATCATACGACGTATACCAGTGACTGAAATTGTTTTGGTGGTAGTGCATTTGTATAGAGATCAGATAAGAGTTGCTTTGTTTGGTATACAGTCATCTGGTTAAACTGGAAGACAGCTGAAGGAAAGTTAAAATGATGATAATGAAACCGATAAAATAAAAAATGATAATGTAACCCCCGCGTTGCTGAGTAAAACGAAAGAGGAATAGTTGACAGTATAGGGGTCAAAGTCCCTCCAGTGCGAACACAAAGTTTGCTCGCGGAAACATTAATTTGTAAAATTCAACACTAGCGGCTACTACATTCAACGCGTGGCCAATGTTTGTTGTTTTCGTTATTTTGTTTCTAGTTTTTCCATTAATTATGTGATTTTCAGTGTGATGATAAGCTATAGTAAGTTAAGATTTAGTTCAATTTTCCAACCCGATACTTCATTCAGGTGTTGCATTGTGCGAAATAGATTATACTCCATACATTTATTGTATTGTTATTATATAATTGTATAATTATTTTTATTCAATATGGGCATAAAAAAAACAAATGGAAATACAAAGTACATTTTATAAATACTTTTGCTTACCTTAGTAAAAGAAAAATGTAAGTACGATTAAGCCTATTTTTATGAAATAGTGTACTTAGTTAATGTGTACTTATAATAATAATAGTAGTTTTTTTTATTTATATGTATAACGACGGCTTTTGCAAACAACCGTCGCGACACATAGATTAAAAAAATAAAATAAATAAAAAAAAAAACTTTCATAAAACTATACTATTGATTTACGTGACAGGCTTTTTTAGATTCATTCATTTGCAGCGAATATATTCGATCCCGCCCAGTGGCATGCACAGAGTTTTCAGATAGGGTAGGCAGAAAAAGCTATAAGCTTTTTTCCGCTTACACCTGGTGTGTTGAATCGACCTTTGTTATTTTATTGTTCCTATTTACAGACGCTACACTAGAGATTAGGTCATTTTCAATCTGATTAAGAGCTAGTGCAATTTTGTAAATTATTTTCCAACACTATTAATATTTCGCGAGCAAGTTAAGGTAAGGTAGTGGTCCTAAGCGCGACTGCTACGCTAGAGGTCCTGGGTTCGATCCCCAGGTCGAGCAAAGTGTTATTGGGTTTTTCTATGAAATTCTCAGTAGCAGCTCGGAGTCTGGATTTGTGCCCGGTTAATGGCAATAGGCTCGCCCCCTATTACATGGGACCTAAAACATACCGGCGAAATGTGGGTGTACATTAGTACACCTCTGCCTAACCCTTCGGGGAATACAGGCGTGATGGTGTGTGTTTTTATTTTTAAAATAGTTACATATCCAACTTCGGTTCGGAAAAGTTCGGCAAGAATCGTAATTTTTCGTGTTGTTTAATACTTATATCTAAACTACAGGTTAGGCACTGCCTATTCGTGCATTTGTGTGCGTTATTATTGACATTGTGTGCCACGTATTCATAGGAACGCACACGTATTTAATCTGTATGATCACGAGAGCACACATACAAACATTTAGGCAAAAATAGTTTGTGACTTTCCCGACTCCCGTGGCAGAGCTAGTGCAGCGCGAAATTGCGTTTTTGTAGTAAACGAGCAATACTGTAGGTAACAATATACACCACTACATGCCAACAGATGGAGCTGATTTAAGATTTTTGTCTTTATTGATAATATCGTAAAAAAATGTTTATAAATCTTAACAGATTTAAGTGCACGCCACTGATCCCGCCACTAGGTAACAACTGTTTTTACCACGCAAATAAATTATCGTGAGATATTTAAGACATTTTTGGATAATAAATAAGATATAGGCAGTTTATATATTTCTTTTACCCCGCATTTTAAATACCTGAATACCTTGTTACATTTTCTAGAAGCTTTCATAAAATGCCTTCTACACGGTCGGCACCAAACGCCAACCATCGTGTCCTTAGTGGGGTTGATGTAAAAATGGATTGTAGAAATCGGTTGACCTTGGTCGGTCGGTATTTGGTTGATGTCAATGGCATTGGTGAGCGCATCCCTCGCGACAGGCTTCGTCCGTGGTCAGCCCCGACCGTCTGGAACTCTGTCGGTCGACGACAAAAATCGGTGGACCCGACCAAGGACACGATGGTCGGCGGTTGGTGCCGATCGTGTAGAAAGCCTTTAAGTAAAATCAATGGTTGGACGGAGGTGCTATATTATAGCTATGTAGCCGTAACAATCACAACCGGAATAGGTACAATAATGATTACTTAGCGGCAGAATATTTAGGTCCTATATTAGATTTAATTTAGTATAGTTAATTTAAGAATTAGCTACTTATGATATTCATAAAATGCAAGTTTCTTCCCACGTATTGTTAATTACGAAAGTCTAAAAATCTGTAAGGTGTGATTTCGAGCTGGGATGTGGAGTGCAAAAGTAATTTCGTTGGAAATGACGAAAAAGATAATGGTCTTTCATTCCATGTAATATCGTAGTATAAATATCGTGTGCTGGGAATCCTGTCTGCGCCACCGACTGCAGATACACGGACTGTCTGTAGCTGTAGCTCGAGACGATAGATTACATAGGCACTGATTCGTAAGTATTTACAACGAGCGCTGTACAACGATAGATAAACTTCCTATTCTACGTAGATACTTCTTGTTTAGTTTCCAAGTCGGTTCTCTTACGTCACCTTCAGGAAATCATAGGCAGTTACAATCCGTGGGCAAACGACAGCGATATGGATTCAATACCTACTCCATTTTATGTTCGCTTTTACGCTTGAAATCTCTTTACGCTAAATATTTCTATGATATTAAAAAAATGACAGAGTGAATAGTAATAAAACTGATAAACTTTCTGTTTTCCTTGTAGTGTGTTCTGTGGTTAATAAAATTGACTAAAGATTATGGTATACAAGACACGCCTTCTTCTATCTATATTCTAACAGATGTTGTAATAAAGATAGTGCACAATAGCTGACTAGTAAGTGAATCGAAAGGAGCTAGAACTGGCACGCTTGTATGAAATTAAGGTGTTAAGATCAATTATACTATAAGTAGGTACACGTAATTCTGCTCGATAACAATAACGCAACCGCTACAATTAATAGATATGAAGCGAACCTCTTTTGAGAAGGCCGTCATCATTTTCTTCATTTGTTGGCTATCTCTGGTTTATTTAAGAAGTTTTCAAAACTATTAACCTTTTTCAAACACTATTTAATATCTAAGATAAGACCTACCTAAGAGCTCGTGGCTAAGTAATAACTAAGCTGATCAACCGATCTGAAAGGTTAAGCTGCGATAGTCGCGGTCAGTCTGTGGATGGGTGACCAATCTTAACACACCGAGACCCCTCCGAGAAGCTGTCGGTCCCGGTTGTCATATGAACACCTATGACAATAATTAGTAGTAGTCAGAAGCCCAAAAAGCCTGACAACCAGTGTATCCTCAGGGTATCGGTAATTACCCTGTAAAAAATGGGCTGTGGTTTGATGGCAGTAGCTTCGTGTAAAATACTGATATTCAGCCGCATCTGGTTAGACTGGAATCCGACCCCAATTTAATTGGGAAAAGGATCAGAGAAAGAAGGAACACTATTTAATACATACCTACGTACATACTACGTAAAACAGATTTGGTACTCGTGAATACAAATAAATAAATCTCAACCTGATTTTCTCTTATGTATCAATATTTTGATCTTACAAAATAAAGGTTTGGTGGGTTCCTATCCTAAGTTATGCCCTTGTCTTAGTCTAATTCACAGAAGGAAAACTACCGTTACGTATAACATAAATATACTATATTAGTGTGTGTACCAAAAATCTAATAAAGTAGTGTTACAAAACTGCACTGATTTAAAAAAAAATTTTGATCTACAGATAAGAATTGTCCTTGGAGCTTGGTGTTCAGGAACAGAGTTTTTGAGGAATTCCCATGGGATTGAAAAACCGCTATCACCACTGATAAAACCACAGGTCCTAGCTAGTCATAACATAAATATTGTTTTTATTGTACCCTACTAATATTTACAAGAAAAATTGACAACTAAGTATTGTGCCTATTTTTAGACCAAAACAACTTCACAATACCAACTTCCTTTGGTGGAAAGCCAGTTTAACCTTTTGACTGCCACGTCAATAATGAATATCTGTGTTCTCTACAGCAAGCACTATTAAAAAGAGATATTTTTGTCGTGCCACGCCGTCGTTTGGCGTCGTGAGCAAGTTTTAATTTGACGTCCATAGACGTCTGTGGCGGTCAAAGGTTTAAGCATAATGGAATAAAAAGTTAATATGAATTATACAATTTGTAAAATGTTATGTTGTGTATTATATTGTATAGAATACATTTAGTATAAATGTATTTGACTGCCTCATTAGTCTAGTGGTCCTAAGCGCGACTGCTACGCTAGAAGTCCTGGGTTCTATCCCCAGGTTGAGCAGTGTTATTAGGTTTTTCTTTGAAATTCTCAGTAGCAGCTTGGAGTCTGGATTTGTACCCGGTCAATGGCAATAGGTTCACCCGCTTACTTTACATGGGACCTAAACATCCCGGCGAAATGTAGGTGTACATTAGTACACCTCTGCCTAACCCTTCGGGGAATACAGGCGTGACGGTATGTATGTAGTATTATATGTACATATTTGTTTGTTTGTTCAAAAAAGTTAGTCTGAAATTGGGACAAATTTGAAGAATGTTAATATCATGCTACAACCCTTAGAAGCCAAGTAAAAAGGAAAATGTAATAGCGGGTTAAACCGCGGGGCACAGCTAGTATAATAAATATTTAATACTATATATTATAATAATCTTACTATTAAAACTCTGTTGCATTGCCATCTAGTAATATTCCAATAAAAATTTAACTCCATTCTCTACCTTTTTCTATAGGTTGCCCAAGTTTCTATGACATGTAATTTGATTGTAGATAAAAACAATATACAGTAGAATCATCAAGACTTAATGTGCCTCTAGTGAGAACTCTTTCAAAACCTTACATTTTCCCCCTTTAACATGTACATGTAGGTAACATAGATAATAATTTACTGCTAAATAAAATACTGTAATGATTTCTTATCTACATAATGAAAAATGTGTATACTGACTGACATTAAAACTTTGACAGCTTCAAGAGATGAAAGTACTGTCATAATCACTATAGAATCTTTAATTGCTTTTTTCAATTGTCTTTATCTTTGTTGTTTTAAGGAAGACTTTCATACTAAACATGTCAAAACATGAAAGCAAAATGCAGCAAGTTATGATAAAATTAAAGTAGAACCAGACTGACCCCACATATGCAACATATGCAATGCTATAAATAACATATGATATCTGGACTCTTGATTTTATATAAAAAAAGTATTCATCAGAGATACACTTATCTAATGCAACAATCCATATATTTTCATATAACATCTAGATGTCATAATGTGTTGCATACATGGGTTCAGTCTGTTTCTACCTTTAGTAATACTCATAATGACATTTAACATTCGCATTAACAGGACCAATTTTTAATTCATAAGATAAGGGAAAGAGGTCCTTACTAATGTTATAACTGGAAAAAATACATTGTAATCTTTTTGAGTAAAATGTTTAGACAAAAGGATATGGAAAGAAACTAATACCGGTTTTGTAACCAACCTCTGTCCTCCTTTATGTTTTTAATGCTGGTTAAAATAGTCTAAATGAAGCCTCATACAGCAGTCAATAAATTTGGGCTGATGATGATAAGAATAAGTTGACTACAACTCTATGTTAATGGTATATATCATGATAAGTTGACTGTTTCATCTCTATATTTAATTTAGTATTTACCCATGATTCATCTTAAGAGCTCTGTAGTTAACCTTGCTGTTAAAGTAAGTACCTATTTTTAAAACAATGACATCTTATTAAATTACTTTAATTAGTTTTTTTAAATATATTTTTAGTGTGGACATTTCTTAGAAATTATTGCTTTTGTATTGTTCATTGTCACAAAGCTAATCTAACAGTAAAATGTTTTGCACAATTTCTTGGTTACAGTTTAAACTTATTCAATTTGCACTGGGGTTGCATATACTTGGGTGAAACTAATGGAATGAAATAATAACTCAAAAATAAGCCGCTCAATAATGCAATTCTATGATAGTGTTTCCAGTTTATACAGCAAAGGTAGCTCAACTTTTTTATTTTACTGGATTGTGTACCATCTGTGTAAAGATAACTAATGCTGTACGACACCAACAGTAAGTAGAGATCAGAAATAATAATTGTAGCAGATTAAATCATCAATATGGCAAAAGAATCACCATGATTACAAAAAGTCTTACATTTTGAATCATGACGATTTTTAACAAACTTGTATCGATAAATGTCTAGATAAGCATCCTTAAAAATAATCCATACACTCAGTATTGTTACTGACACACTAGATTTCAGATAAACCCGAAATTAAAGCATAAAACTTTAAAATCAGACACTGTACGAAAATTATGACATCTGAAAATTGCCACCTAGGCAGTGTCTGGTGGACTGAACACGCCATGATTTTTAGTTTACCATTCGTTTAGAATAACAGAGGGTATATGAACATTGTGAAAACATATTATTTTTTATAATTACCTTACAAATAACTCGTACAGTCATCACAAAAGTAACACTTTTAGCTTCTACCCACTTCAAAACATGATCGGTCAGCAGCCGTGAAGCATAGACTAGATAGACTTTTGCAATTTGTATCTAAAAAAAATGAAAAGTTATCTGTCAGGCGTAAAGCTTAGAATGCACTATGTACATAGTTTTAAAAACTAAGCGAAACATAAATTCTACCTAAACTTGGTATATAAATCAGGCACGTTTGGATTTTGATGATTTAACTATCACTCGCTTAAACGGTGAAGGAAAACATCGTGAGAAGCCTTAGAGGTTTTTCTCAACAGTTTGTGAAGTCTGCCAACCCGCACTAGGCCAGCGTGGTGGGCTGTAGCCTAATCCCTCTCAATATGAGAGGAGACCCGAGCTCAACAGTGGGACAGTATATGGGTTGATGATGATAATGATGAAGTGTTAGCCATATTCAGCAACAATTTTAAGCTTATGCTTAAAACAATTTTAAGCTTATGCTTAAAATTGGCCCATATTCAGAAACAATTTTCAGCTTATGATTTAAATTGTTACTGAATATGGGCCTAAGTGTAATAATTCTAATATTCCATAAATGTCACATGATTGGGAGCTTATGCTTATTTTCTAAAATTTGATTGGACGTCACAGAACGCCAAAGCTTAGTACAGTTTTTTCGCTGTCAAAGCACTATTAAAAATGATGCCAACCACCACAGAGTACTTTATAATACACCGAAACCAACCACCATTTGCAAGTCATTCGTCATCGTTACTTGCATGCAATTATGACTTTGCCATTATAGAATTGTCTGTCTACTCTATGCTTTTTTAATTGCGAAATTTGAGATTGACATTTTTGATTTCATTGCCAATTGTCATTGTCAATTTAGTCCAGTGTTGCCATATATACAGATTTCTCAGTATTTATACAGATTTTCGATGTGCGATACAGATTACCATTGGATACAGATTTAACAGAATTTTCACATTCTATTGACTACATTGGCGTAATCTGCTTAAAACGGAACTCAAAACTCAAAACGTCATCCGTTATTAAAATATAAAAGAAAAAAATTAAAATGTTCTGCGTTCTATTTTTTATGGATAATTCATTTTATAGCCGTGCCGTTCATTTTTTAATATGATCACTTTACTAGTTTGAAATGGAGGGAATTCCCTAACCAATAACTTTGTGTGTTCTCCAAGATAATGCGCTCTCGTGATGCATTTCTCGAAAGTAATTCATATCGTACTTACATTACTTTTAGTAGTAATTGGTACAGAGGCCAGCACATCAAGCTACCACAATCTGTCCTATTTATGGTAAGCCTGCATTTATGGTAAGTAGGTTCTGTTTTGCTTCTTTTGACCATACAGATTTTAGCCGTTTCCAATACAGATAAAAGGTTCAATGTGTCTGGCAACACTGATTTAGTCTAATATTAACATGTACATGAATGTCAAATATTGACAATCGATTTGTCAAAGTTGAAAATAATACAAATTAAAATGTCATCGTATCAATTATAAATAAAATCTTGACATCTGAATCATCTTATCCTCCTTAATAACATCATAATTCACATAACAATCTCATCTTTCACACATTCCTCAGGTCACTCAGCACTCAGCTCACATCCGGTACAGACAGAGGTCATGTTGTTTACTTTATATAAGTACCTACCACAGACGGACGGACTGACGAAGTCCTTTGTAATAATTTTATTGAAATATTTACAGCAGTTCTACATTCATCTTCGTCGTATGGTCGTTATTATGTCAACCCATTCAAATGATGCGCTCTTAATCTTAACCCTACTTCAAATGCTGACCCAGACTTACTTTACGCCAGAACTCTATATTAAATTATAATACAATAAAAAGTTTACTATATATTTGGCTAAATACAAAGATAATATATATTATATATGTATTTATTTATCCCAACCAATCATTACAGGTAAACCCAATTTGATATCGTTGCTAACTAATTGATATTAAAC